>CAWUFW010006774.1:0-600000 GCA_963921515.1 Calotriton arnoldi | reverse complement strand
CCTGTACAGGTGGGGGGATTTTACAGGGAAGACATGCCTCGTCAGGTGGTGGTACAGGTAGCTGAGCGGGGTGGTGTGCATGTTGGTGTGTTAGGTCCCCTCCATGTGTTGGCTGTGAAGGAACTGTTTGAAACATTTTCAACATGCCCTTCATCATTTTCATGGCCAAAGCATGGTGTCTTGCACTCTCTTCCCTATATATTGATAGTTAGTCATGGTGCATCCTTGACATGTCTTGGCAAGATTTCACAAGACTGTCCAAGACACAGGTCTGCCTGTCAGTTATCTAAGGGATTTACTGGGGCTGAGTATGAAATGTGAGACAGAGTAGCCCCTATTGCATGAATGTCCTGCCTTACATCAGAATGTTGATGGAAAAAATCTTCCTGCCACTGGGCAACATGAGCCTCTGCTATCCCCCTCCGCATGGGATGCCCTCTGACATGACCGCCAGGGTCAACTGCACAGGGATGGGTGGTATGTGGGAGGCTGTGGAGAGGAGAATCATGCCTAGGAGATACCTACTCCTCACCAGGGGTGTTATATCCTTCAGATGCTTGAGAGAAGGCCTAGGATGTACAGCCGTGGGAGGAGTGTGTACAAGAAGCAACACATCAAGCTCAAACATGAGGGCTGTGAGGAGGTGATGGTTGTATTGGGGGAGGTAAACTCTGTGGCTGGTTGGCTGACTGCTGGAAATGGGCAATTCTCAGAAGGGAAGTGGGAGGTAAAATGCTGGCCGGACCTGATGTTGCCTTCAGTCTTTTGGCCAGTGGGCCAACAATGCACTCCCCCTCATCCATGTCCTCCTCTGCGACCAGCACCTGTTTATCTTTTTCCTCCTCATCTTCGTCTTGTTGAGCAGTGCTGGCCGCTGATATTGCTGCTTGGAGGAGGATCAAGTTCTCTCCTCGGATTTCCCACCTCCCTCCACTGGTGGATGGTTCAGCTTCATCAAGCAACTCATTGCCCCCAAAACCTGAAAGACAGAGGTTGACACATATAAAGTATTTGCCATAGTATGTCATGTGCTACAATACAACCATTCAAACACTTTTTCTTTGCATCTATCTGAAGTTCCACATGTGATCTGGTTTGTGTAAAAGTACGTGTGACAGATCACACTGTAGCATTGAGCTGTTCAATGAAGATGTGCAATGCAAAATCACACTCACCAGCTCCAGCCACAGATCTTTGTGGTATTGAGATCCCCTGTGATGTGAGCTGTTGAACCTGGCTCCTTGATTGTATGACAGAAGACATGGTCCTCGATCCAGCAGCTTCGGAAGGAAATGATACCCTAATTCATGTTCAGCATGAATAATAAGTGAACATGCAAAATAAACACAGACATCACTGATTATGTTGGGAACATATCACACACCAACATTAAATACTTTGAAAAAGTAGTTATAGCTGCAAAATTATGTTCACAATGAATTGGTTATTGTGAACTATTTGGGAAATAATAGTTCACAACACTATGGGGCATATTCTCAAGAACGTGCGATAAACATCGCCAAAATAGGTTAACGCAACTTTACATATCGCCGTCTATCGTGGGAAAATAACCCCGTGTTAACGTCGTATTCCCAACACGGCGGTAACATGCGATAGTTTCGCGATAATGCGGTAAATGACCGCGATTAACTCACCGGGACGGCGATAAAAATCCAAAGCCGAACGTGAAAAAAATTGCGATGGGCCCAATCGCGATAAGACAATCAGCGAAAAGCAGCGCCAGGCCTGCAAATCACACACGTCAGGGAAAAATCACCATAAAAGCAGAAAAAAAATAAAACAAACAAAAACTGAACCACAGCGAAGCACAATGGAGGCAGCCGGAGCAGGTACAGAGGACGGCCAGAACCCCACAAGCCCCACGGAGGAGCAGCCTGGGACCTCGGGGACAGGAAAGGGCAAGGACAAGAAGAAGAGGAAGTCGAAGTTCAGTCCGCAGGAAAACAGGATCCTGATCACGGAGGTGATAGAACACCATCAACAACTGTTCGTCACCTCCACTGTGTCATTGGCAACAAAAAATGCAACATGGTAGTCCATCCTGGACAAGGTGAATGCAGTCGGAGTGCTGAGGAGGACAATGGACGAGGTCAAGAGGCGCTGGAATGATGTCAAGCGCAAAACCAAGCAGAAACTCGCCAACAACCAGAAGGCAGCAATGCAGACTGGAGGTGGAAGTCCAGCGCCACAGGAGGAGCTGGATGAGATGGAGGAAATGGTGTCCACAGTCATCAGTGGGGAGACGGTGGCAGGAGTTGGGGGACCGGACACTGCTCAACATGACCGGACACAACAGCAACAGGGTGAGTAACCACAGTGACTGGGGGGACGGGGGGAGATGGGCACAATGGCACACATGAACAATCAAGAATAGCACACTGCACACCCACAATGACTCTGGATCATGCCCCTGATCTCCTTGGCATACTGCAGCACACATAGAAACAGCAAGTGGGCCCCCATCCACAATGTGCACAGAGGGGGGCTCTCTCCACACATCACTAATCTCACAACAAACCCATGCACATGTGCCGAACCCAGCAAAGCGGTGTGTCAGTGATCCACACTGACAATGCAAGTGACACTGCATGACGAATAGCATGGCTGCAATCAATACATCATGACATGTTGCACCCCACAACACTGAGGTGGCTGAGTGTGGACTACATCCGTAAAGGAGCAGGTCACACTCTGACACATCCACCTGCACAAACAACCCCTGACCTCAACAACACACCTGCGGACAAACCATGCCCCACAGTCCCAACTCCCACCAAGAGCCCAATTTACCCAAGTATGTAACATCTCAGCACTGTAGAAGCACAGAAGTCAAGGCACACCGCCTGAAAGGGATAAGGGCCAGCCACATCAGAGCTGCAGGGGCGACTCTCCCAAAACGCAGCACACACACATAACATTCAGAGCACATCAACATTGACAACAATGTGGTATGAACTGCAACACGTTCAGAACAGAGGACACAACTGGTGCCGCTTGTGTGTAGAAACTGGCCAATTACATTTGGCATAGCAGGGAAACGTGGGATGAAAATGTACTAGTACAAACACACATCCGTGATGTTGTCGAAATGTCCGCTGTCCCGCATCAAATAGTCAGCTCCTCCCAAACAGTCACAATGTACATTGTCATGCAGTCTGTATGTAAATTTGTACAATGCGTCAACATACATGTGAACACAATGTTAAACTGCATCTACCCTTCACATTGCAGAGGGAGAACCAACACCTCCTGCAGAGCAGACCCAACTTCTCTTCACTGATGATGAAGAGGACCACACCACCATCGACCCCGACGCCCTCCAACAGCTCATGGACGCCCTCAGGACCCCACGCCCAGGAGCAGGGCAGCCCAGCTGCATCGAGGAAACCCCACCCCCTGCACAGACCACACAGCAGGAAGCACCTACCACCACGGCTGACTCCCAAGACCCCCACGAACAACACATGGCCTTCCAACGCCGTGTGTTGGAGTGCCTGGAGAAGGTGGCTGATCAGGTGCGGGTGGGGTTCGACCGCATGGCAGCCAAACTTGATGCCATACATGGGTGTCTGATTCCCATCAGGGACCACTTGCAGTCCCTAACGGACACCCACAGTCCGCTCCATGCTCTCCAGCGATCCATGGCTGACATCGCTGGAGTCATGATACTGAGACAAGAACAACTGTCCAGTCAGAGTGGCTCCAGCGATGTCTGCCGGGAGTTGAGACAGATGCGGGGGCTCATGGAGAACATGGTGCGGATGACGGCGGACAGGATGGCTGCCATGGCTGCACACCAGCGGGATGTGGCTGGGGCCTTCAATGCCCTGCAGCACATCGACATGGCATTGCTGCCTCAAGGCCTTGCTCAGATGAATGCTGCTGCAGCTTCTACATCCACATCTTCGCCCCCTGATGTGTCAGTGCCTCACAGTGCGGCAGGCAATCCACCACCACCCACGTGTGAGGCACATGTGCCATCAGAGGACGAAGATGCGGGTGAATCAACCTTACTGGTAAGGAGGAGGCAGTAGCATTCATCTCCGCAAAATGGCGTGTTTCTGCTTGGTCCTGCCCTTTGCATCATCACCTTCCACTGTCCCCCGATACACTCTAAGACACTCACCTTGGACCTCGACATGGACTGCCATCTCCTGTTTGGTTACCAATGACACAGCGATCAGACTGCGGAGGGAACTCTTCCCCTTCCGATGTACTTGTCATTCCCTGAAGGACTCTGGCTGGCCCTCCACGGGCCAATAATGTGAAGTGGGGTTTGCATGGCCCTGTACTGCTCCAGCTGCAACACTCCACTGGATGTGAATTAAACATTTAGAATCGCACAGATGTGTGATGCCTTTGATCATTCACGTATGTGAGTATGGTTGAATGTAGGGTGAGAGATTCCCCCTAACGTCCATGTTGCTCATGTCGTGGAACTTGAGTGACAGGGTGCAACAGTGCCAATTGCGGTCCGGGTGGCGTAGTCACTACAACGGGGCTTTGTTTTTATCATATATTTCTGCTTTTTTAAACTACTGTGTTTTACACTCTGCACCTACTTGTGGTTCCTGCGATCTGCTTTATCTCGCTGTCCCCGGTCCGTCACGGCTTGCAGTGCCGATTGAACGGAGGGACGCGACTCCTCCCACAATTTCCTCACTTCCTGCCCCCCGGGTATTAAGATCAGATGGCTGCCCGGCCGCGCAGCAGTGAGTAACGCGCGCCGTGAGGCTGGTTACGGGGCTTTGTTTTTATCATATATTTCTGCTTTTTTAAACTACTGTGTTTTACACTCTGCACCTACTTGTGGTTCCTGCGATCTGCTTTATCTCGCTGTCCCCGGTCCGTCACGGCTTGCAGTGCCGATTGAACGGAGGGACGTGACTCCTCCCACAATTTCCTCACTTCCTGCCCCCCGGGTATTAAGATCAGATGGCTGCCCGGCCGCGCAGCGGGCGCGCCGCTGGCGCGCCAAAGGCAAGCCCGTCTGCGCCCGTCCGTGCCTGGACGTCGTCAGACACCAGACAAGCTGGTAGTGGCTTGCCAGGATCATGTACCTATTCCAGGACAGAGTTGTTGGCTGTTAATGCATTGGTAGACCCTTGCTGTTCTTCTCCTTTAGGTCCCATGGAGGGGCCTGGTTGTGGGTTTAACTCATACTTGCCCTCACCCGCCCCACCCCCTCCCCCTCGGTCCAGGTTGTCTATGAAAATCCTTCATCTAATGTTCGCTCTTTGGCTCAACATTATCTGGACATTCATGACCTGGTTCAGGATGAATCCCCGGATGCCTTTTTTCTTACCGAAACGTGGCTCAGTGATGAGATGGTGGCAGAACCGGGCCTTGCGCTTCCTCTAGGTTATAGCATTTTGACCCTTAATAGGGTGTCTAGAGGGGGCGGCATTGCGGTTATTTTCAAGTCCTGCTACACCTGCTCCTTTGTAAAAGAATTGGTGGAGGGTTGCAAGTGTGCCCGTTTTAGCATTACTTTTAGCGCTCACTCTACTATATCAGGGTTGTTAGTCTATCACCCTCCTGGGCCAGCTAAGGAATTTAAATCTGCCCTCATTGATGTCACTAGCACCCTGGCTATGAGCGCAGCTAATTTTAGTATCTTGGGTGATCTTAACTTGCATTTTGACCTCCATCATGACAATGAAATCAGTAGTATGCTCGCAGACCTGGCAGCCTGCCAATTAACGCAATTGGTTTCAGGCGCCACTCATATTGCCGGTCACCTACTGGACCCTGTCTTTTCTAACATTCCCTTTGCTTCGGTTGAGACACCTAGTCCTATATGTTGGTCGGACCACTATCTGGTTTCGATGTCCTTTCCTATTTTCGAGCGCCCGCATAGAGCTTCTCAAACACCCTCATTTAAACGCCCCTGGCGCAAATTGAAGCTTGAGGATTTTCATGCTCTTCTCTCTGCTCACCCTCCCCAATTACATAGTGATCCTGATCTGTCATATAGATCACTCTGCAACTGGATTTGTCAAGCTCTTGATTCTCTCATCCCTGCAAAATTGGTCTAGAGGCCGTAATTTTGATTCCAACCCTTGGTTCAACGATTCTTTGGCCGCTATCCGTAAATCTTGTAAAAAGTTGGAGCGCACCTGGAGAAAGGATTACGACCTTGGGGCTAAAGCTTGCTACCAGGCTGCTATTAAAAGCTACCATAGGACTTTACACTCGGTCAGGGCTGCCTATTTTGCGAATGAAATCAAGCTTAGCCACAATCCGGCTAAGTGTATTTTTAAAATACTTAAGGATCTCAGACTCAGAAAAAACTCTACTGCCTCCGTGATCAGCTCTGAGCAACATTGTGAAGACCTGGCGACCTTCTTTGTGAAGAAGGTTGAAACTATCTATAGGTCTTTCCCTTTGATGCCTCCCTCTCTTACTGCTCATCAAGGGCCTCCTCCTTCTCATCTTTTGGAGGCTATCTCTCCCATCTCACAGGAAGAGCTCTTATTGTTGTGTGGTAAAGTTAAATCGGGCTCCCCGGTTGATCCTTTGAAGCCCGCCCAGTTCAGGGACTCCCTTTCTGTGTTCCTGGCTCCGCTGTGCCAGGTCGTTAACTCATCTTTTTCTACTGCCGTGGTCCCTGAGACTTGGAAGCAGGCCATGGGGGTTCCGTTACTGAAAAAACGTTTGCTGGACCCGGCTAAGTTGGAAAACTTTCGCCCCATCTCCCTTCTACCTTGGGTTGCTAAGATCGCTGAGGCTCACGTGAATAACATCTTAACAGGGTTCCTTAATAGTAATGGCTCCCTGGACCCCTCCCAGAATGGCTTCCGCCCTGGACACAGTACGGAGACTGCGCTCTTGGCTGTTACTGAGCATCTGCGGACCATTCTGGACACAGGGCACACTGCGGCATTGATATTGTTCGATCTCAGTGCCGCATTTGACACGGTTGCCCCTAAGATTCTTTTACGCCGTCTGGAGGACGCGGGTGTTGTTGGCTTAGCCTTGGAATGGTTTAAATCTTTCCTGTCAGGGAGAACATTCCAAGTGACTGCCCCCGTTCTCTCCCATGTCCAGTGCATCAGGCAGGGGGTGCCTCAGGGTTCTGCTCTGAGTCCTGTACTTTTTAACCTGTACGTTCAACCCCTTGCTATGGTGGCCAGGGACAAAGGCCTTACTATGGTCTCCTACGCTGACGACACGCAGTTGGTGGTGGCTCTCTCTGACGACTCTATGCTGGATGCCTCCAAGTTTAGAAGTGGTCTGGCGGCAGTCGCGGAGTGGATGACCTCCAACTGCCTCCAGCTTAACGCCAATAAAACCGAGGTGTTGCTGGTGGGGAAAGATAGGAGCCTGTGGAGTGAGAAATGGTGGCCTACCTCTCTTGGTAGTGCACCCGTCCCCAAGACAGTGGTTAAAAACTTAGGGGTTTGGATGGACTCCACCCTCAGCTTCCAGGATCACACCAAGAAGGTAGCCGGTGCTTGTTTTGGCCTTCTTCGTGGACTTAGACTCTTGCTGGTGTTCTTTGACCCACCTACTCGTCAGTTGATCGTCCAGGCGACGATTCTATCTAGACTTGACTACGCCATCTCGCTCCTCTTGGGGGCTAATCAGGCTGAGGTGGTGCGCTTGCAGCGAGTCCAAAACGCAGCCGCCAGAGCCCTGCTGGGGCTCCCGCGCAGATGCTCAACAGCTGGTGCTATCCGGCAATTACACTGGCTGCCCATGGCCAAGCGAATCGAATTTAAGGCTCTTTGCCTATCCTTTAAAATTCTTAAGTTTGCGTCTCCCGGGCTTTTGGCCAACTTGTTAGTACCTTATGTTCTGGGACGCCAGCTGCGCTCATTGGGGAAACACTTGGCTGTGATCCCTCGAGTGAACCGTCTCCGTGCCGGGGGGCGGTCCTTTCGTTGCTTGGCAGCCAAGTTATGGAACTCTCTGCCCTGTCAGATCTGTAGTCTGAATTGCCTGCTGGCTTTCCGTAAAGCCATTAAGACTTACCTTTTTCCTGTGGCCTAATTTTGTCTTTTTATGTTCACTCTTCCTTTTGCCGTTTTGCCCAGCTTCTTAGCCTCCATGCTTTTCTGCTGCTAGCGCCGGGACGCCTCTTTGCTGAGGCAGCTGCGCGCTTTACAAGCTTAGTTAACATAACATAACATAACATAACACGCATCAGTTACTTCCATGTCCAGCCCAGAACTGGAGCATGCCCAGAGTCCCGGGTTCATTGTTCCCACCCCTAGGCTGGCCTGCCATACGCCAGGCCAGTCCACTCCGCTTACGCTTACAGGGGGGACGACAATGCTAAATGTCCCAGGTCGACCCTGTAGTGATCTGCTGATCACTGGTCTAGTCGTCAGCATGCCACAGCCACTCCATGAGGGCTCGTTCAGACCCACACCGCACCCATCCAGCACAGGCGTCACAGGACATGTGACCCTGGCAATCAAAGGGGCCTAGCAAGTCACATACCCCACTGCCGGTGTGGTAGTCCAAGGGGGGTCCTGGGGGGGGTGGGGGGCCTGGGGGGGTGGCGGTGGGTGTTGTGGCCCTCTTGGGGCTCCGAGCTGCATGATCAGTAGCTCCATGGCATCTGTTGTTCTTCTGGTGTGGCTGTGGACTGGGTTCCCTTTCATGGTGCAGGTTGTCGTCCGAAATAACACCAAGTAAGAGCAGGTGCTAAATCCCTGCTGCTAATGCACCTTATCGCATGTTTTTGAATCTTATCGCCGATCTGGCTGGCCGTTGAGAATGTTGCGAAGTGGTGTTTTCGCGGCTTTTTGCACGGGAACGCCTACTCTGCATATCATTAGCGTTAGTTGCCGGTATCATTTGTGGCGATGTGTTTTGCGGCTGCTATCGCAGGAAAACTTGTGATATCGGCTGTTAGCACCTGCTTGTGAATGGTGCGATAAATTTATCGCCACTTTGTCTGCGATAAAGTGCCGCTAACTCAGCGATAAGTCCTTGAGAATATGCCCCTATATGTCACACTGACCTGATGGACAGATGCTAGTTGGTCTGTGTGCTGCAGCCAAAAGGTCTCTCAAATCGCTGGATGAGGTACTTAGGATGACTTGGGTACTCTTGACAGCAGCTGTAATTAAACAAACATGTCCATAGTTCAATACAAAGGATGATGTGTATTATTTTATATGAATGTGTCATTAGAATACACTTTCAACACAGTTAGTGCTACACCTCTTTAGATGAGACAATATAAGCAATTAGGTACATACTTTATTATTTCAATTTAAATGTAGACATACTTTATTAGCCAACCTGGTATGAATTAGTATACTCTTATGAACCGTATATGAGCATATGGAATGGGTGACAACAGGGATATTTGATACACACCACATAATGCTAACATGTCATCCAATATATGAGCTTTATATAAAGTTATATGTAAGTGACCTTACCAGGGTCTACCATCCGCCCAGTGTGTGGTGCCTGACCATTTGTCACACCCGTACGTGGAGCAGAGGTCACTGTAGTAAGTGTTGTCCTGGCCAATGTCACAGGGCCTAAAAGGATATGAGCATAATGTCATTGTCATTCGAGTTGACACATGCTAAAACCAACATATACTAGTTAAGATCCCATGTATGAAACAAATAATGGCGTTTAAGAAAAATATCCATAGGTTGTCTGATAATTATTATTATTTTTTTTTGTCCTCATTCACCTCAGACCACAGTGAGCAAACTAGCCGCCAGTACCTTGTACGTTATTGGAAAGCAGGTATTCAAAGGGGAGGGAGGGGGGATTCGCCCACCTGCTGGTACGTCTGCGGACTAGGATGGCACAGTCCCAAAAGAAAGAGCACGGTCACTCTCCAATGTAATCCAGTTAACACTGACGACTGTTGATGTTGGCGATAAAGAAACGGGGGTGCCCAACACAGTCTGGAGAGATCCAGAGAGGCATAATCATAGGACCCATTTCCGTTAAAAGAGGATACACGTTTTAGGTTTCTTATCAGTTCTCATATACCTCAGCATTTGACCATCTCAATAGAAAATCCCAGTATGCTTTCTTCCTCCTACTCTGGGTCCCACTGAAATCTAGCCTGGATATCCGAAAAACCGAAGACAACCACTCAGCATGCAGTGGAGACGAGCATTCTACCCATTTTTTGCATATTTCCCTCCTGGCCAAAAGCATAGCGTAGAAAAGGAAGGACCTTGCTGAGCCAGTGACTTCGCTGGAAATCCCTAAAACTATCAGGGAGAGGCTTATTTGAATGCCCAAAATATCTGAGATAGTTTTACCCACTTTTACCCAGAAGTCAGCAATAGCCGGGCATTCCTTAAACATATGTAGATCAGATGCTTTCTCCAAGCCACATTTCTTGCATCTGACTGGGGGCCCTGCCGTCATCTTTGACAACCTTTGGGGGGTTAGGTAAGCCCTGTGAATCGTGAACAGGTGATTTCTTCTCAACCATGCCGGTTTAACTGTGGCGAACAGGATGCTAAGAGATGTTTGCCAAAGGTGTTCCCAAGGTTCATCAGGCAGGCAGGCACCCCACAGTTCCTCTGCCAGTTTAAAGTCACCATCGATTGCCTCTTCAATGCTCCAATACCAAGTGGAGACCTCCTTCTTCCCTCTCGGTCTTTTCACCAGCTGTTCCTCTAAAGTATTGCCTGTGCGTATAGGTGATTTCAGATTTTGGGCCCAACTTTGAAGTTGAATGTATTTAAATTTGGGGATGCCCCCTTCTAAAATAGTATAGAACATTGACCAGGGTAGAAGTGTGCCCTCTTGAGCTAAGTCCCCCCATACCTTCAGCCCGGCCTCTCTAAGTGGCTGTGCTAGTTTATCTCTTAGGCACTCCGGTGCACCAGGGGAATCCAGGTTGTCTGATAATTATGTACATAATGGGACCCACTTCTGGGCATATTTTCATACCAGTTTGTGCCGGTGGTAGTGGTTGATCTGCCCCATGATGTTGCCTTCCTACAAGTGCAGAAACTTTGCTCCAGTGGGTGGATCTACTCTGGCTGCATGTGAAAATTAAAGGAAGACGTCAACAGACAAATACAACAAATGATGATTGCGTACAACTTTTAAAATAGTTACTTAATTGCATTTACAATGAAATTATGATGTTTACTAATTCATGCACAATTTCATGTGCCAGTTACAAACCTTAATTGAAATTACCAGCAGAGATGGTCAACTGTTTCTGAAGAATAAATTTGAAGTTAAAATTTGCAGTACCTAGGATTCTGGAAAATGCAGTGTGATAGATAAAATGAAACACATGAGAGTAGAATTCACCATGAATATTTGCACAAAATTGAAGTGTCTTCAATAGTCACATTTGCACTTCACATTAAACATTTTTTTAATAAACTCATTGTTCAACCATCACATATTACCTGGCACCACAATATGGTGGCCAGTCACAGGCAGCCCATGCAGCAGGTGGGGGTGCATGGCGGAGAAGACATCCTTCTCAAATGATGTGAGATAGAGATGGGTTCCAGCTTGTCCACCAGGGAGAGCTCAGGCCATCTCTATCCTGGTGAACATCCCCTTCATCCTTCTCCTCTCATCCTGCCACTTCTTTTTGATGTCAGTGATGGTCCAGACATCCTCCCCCAATGCACTGAGTACATTAGCCAGCTGCTGAGGCCTTTTCTTTAGAAAGTGCTTGAGGAGATATGATTAGGGCCACACATGCAGACATGGATAGTGGCCAATTATAAAACACAGTCTGACAAAATCATAGTCACTGGGAGTCAATTAGACTCTTTTTTTCTCTAGAGAAGGAAAAGGCAGGCCCTTTGTCGCCCTTGCTCTTCATTTTTGCAATCGAGTCTCTTGCTGCCCACATTCGGAAACAGCCAGAGATTAGGGGCATGATCTTCGGTGTAGAACATTATACAATACACTTGTTTATAGACAACATATTGATCACAGACCTATGCACAGAATACAGCAAGCCCTAAAATTTATAAAACTATAAGGTGCAGGACCTTAGAGGTCAACCTCACGAAATCTGAACTAATGGGCATGGAGCTGCCTATAGATGAGAGAGAGACAATAGTGACGCAAACCCTGTGCCAATGGGTTAAGGATAAGATCAAGTATGTGGGAATTTGTGCTACCTCCAAAATGCTGAATTTTTATGTGGCTAACTATCCGAGACTATTCAATGCATTCATAACCGTCATGCATAAATGGCGTAATTTTTATATCTCACAGCTTGATCGAGTAGTAGTTATCAAAATGAATGTCTTGCCCAATCTAATATTTGCCTGACAAGCCGTACCAGTAAGAAATACTGAGACAGATCTAAAATCTATCCAGCCAGACACAGATTCCTTTATATGTTCAAGCAAAGAAACTAGAGTTGCGAGATCGGTTTTGAAAGCACTTAGATGCTCGGAGGGCTGGAGCTTCAGGCCCTGAGACAATATTATTACGCCTCTGTAGGAAATTGGGTTTTTATTGAGGGGATTTAGACCTTCTGAAGCTACAACTACAATCCCTGTCAGGGTGAACCACAAAAATCATTGAATTAGCATGTCCTTAACTCTCTGGTAGCTTGACACAAAAGCAGTCAGGCTTAACTTAAGGCAATGTGTAAAGTATTACTCAAACAGTAATAAAGAAAAAACACAACACAAGAAACATCCCACAATAATTTACAAAAATAGAGACAATGTTAATAAATAAAATAACACCAAAACAAAGTAAATCCAATCAGTACAACCAGAATTATAATTCCTTTACTTTTAGTGAAAAATAGGGTCTAAAGGATCAAAGCTCCAACTGCCGGTATCTTGTTGTGCGAGACTGGGGCAAAGTCAAAAGTTAAGGCCAACCACGATGAAGCACGGTTTGGCTACATGGAGTGGATTGGGCCCGGTCTCAGCTTACCTTCGAATTTAGAAGAAATTTGAAGAAATTTTTTCTGAAAAGGTAAAGTTCAGCAGGGCAAGGCAGCTGGTGGTGTCTGAGGAGGAGGCATTGTCATCGGGAAGCCGCTGGACAAAGTCACGGTGAAGATTCCTATGTGCAGACTTTGTCACTTTCTTTAAAGTCGAAAACCTCCAGCAGTATGAAGCTGTAGGCTGTAGCAGATATGGGCTCCATGAGGCTGGATACCCTTCCAAAGAGGTCCTGCTGAACATGATTTGCTTCTGTGGAGAGGAAACATAGTGAGAGCAACCGCAAGTCAGGCTGACCAGCGATGCACCTTGGATGGATTGGCAAGCAGGTAGGTCTCGGTCTTCTGTCGGTTCACAGGCCACATTTTAGTGGAAAGTTTTGATTTTGGGCTGTTTGGGCAGCTTTAGCACCATTTCCAAGGGTCATGGACTAGGTGGACACTACTAGGAGGGCAGGACTCACTTTAGGCAGGGTCCAGGTGCAATGTTTTTGGAGCTTGCTGTGTCCCTGTTGCACAGACCAGGATATCAGCCAACTCGCCCTTGGAGTCACTCTGGTAGTCTTGGGTTCAAGCAGCAAGGCAGGCCTCAAGCAGTAGGGGAGTCCTCTGAGGTACAAGCCAGGCTTCACACAGCAGGGCAGTATTCTGGCAGCAGCGGGGCAGTCCTACAAAGTACGAACCATGCCTCAGGCAGCAGGGCGGTCCTCTGAAATACAAGGCAGTCCTTCTGAGTGTCCTCCCCAGGATTGAACTGAAGAATGTGTCTGAGGGTCCAGTATTTATACCTGGTACCAATCTTTGAAGTGGGAGAAACATCTAGACTTCCTTCCACATCTGGTACTGGAAATGTACTTCCGCCCCTGCCCAGGCCCCAAGAGGTCTAGGGTGACACTAGACTGGTGTCAAATTATTTTTGAATGTACTGGAGGCAGCCTCTTTGAAATGTAAATGGAGCAGGGACCAGCTCCACCCATCCCAACCTGGCAGGATGGTCCATCCTGTCAACACCTAGTCCCCATTTGCCTCACTGTTTGAGAGGAATACACAAAGGCCAACTGCCACTCTAATCACAGTCATGTGACCCAGGACAAAGGCTGCAGGCACTAAATGGTTAGGACAAGAAAATGCCAACTTTCTAAAAGTGCCATTTTCAGATTTGTGACTTAAAAACGACTTTACCTTTAAAGAGAATTTTACATTTCTATTCTTTTGAGAACAAACATGACATTTCTGCCTGTTCCCAATCAGAACTTAACACTTATTAAATGTAATAAGATAACCAAATGTTATCCTATGGGAGAGGTAGGCCTTGCAGTAGTGAAAAACGACTTTGGGAGTTTTTCCACTACTTGGACATATAAAACTAAAAAGGTTAATTCCTAACTTTTTAAATACACTGCACCCTGCCCTATGGGCTGTTTAGAGCCTACTTAGTGGTGACATATGTATTAAAAAGGGAGGTTGAGGCCTAGCAAAAGGTTTATTTTGCCAAGTCAAATTGGCAGGTTAAACCTTCAGACAGGCTATAATGGCAGACCTGACACATGTTTTAAAGGGCACAATGAGTGCTGCACAGCCACTAGCAGCATTTAATTTACAGGCCCTGTGTACATGTTGAAACACTTTTCTAGGGACTTATATGTACATTAAATGGGCCACGGAGGTGTAGGTCAATATTACCATGTTTTAAGGATTGAGCACAAGCATGTTAGCACTGGTTAGCAGGGGTAAAGTGCACAGAGTCATAAAGCCAACAAAAACAAATTTAAGCAAACATGAGGTGATAAAGCAAATCGTTTGGGGGAAGACCACACCCAAGGCTATCAGGTCTAACAGTGTCACAGCTCCAAATGTTTTTGAATGATCTCTTTATGATCATTCCGACCCACAGTTTCTTATGCATTTAAAATCCTGAGACCGACTGTAGAGATATGGAATGTACTTACAAAAAGGCGTGCCCTGTCATAATTTCCGCCCCCATACCCTCCGCTATGGAGAAATCCAAGCTTTACACCAGGAAGTTCGAGAGAGGACATGGGCAGTTGGGAGAAGGGAGGGTGCTCGATGATTACAGACATCTTTGATAATAGGCAAATAAAAACTTTTGAGCAATGTAAAAGGAATTTCAAGGTGAAAGAAACTGACTGCATGCACTATTGGCAGTTGTGCCACTGGGTTCTCCACCCAATTATCAGAATGGCAGCCTCTAGACCCCTCACTGAATTGGAGAAGCTCTTTCCTACCTATGCATCACTAAAGAGACTCATTTCCAAATTCTACTCGTTACTGATAGCTAGAGATCCCAGAGGACAGTGGCCTTATATGAAGAGATGGTCACATATCCTGCAGCGTAAGATCTCAATAAAGCAATGCCAGAAACTGTGGTCGCACATCACATCTATGTGCACAAACATACAATATAGGGTCTGCCTCTACAAATATATAACACTTTGGCACATAACACCTATGAGACTAAAAGGGAGATGACATGCATGTTTGAGTGCTGAGCCACGTGAAAGGGGTATTTGGCTTCCCATTGCAACCTGACCTAGCTGTTATACTACTGCTCTTAAGACCTATGGACTACAAAATGCTCACCTCTGCGGATTGGAGAATAGCTATTAACAGGATATTGGCAGCAAAACAGACTATTGCACACCAATGGAATTCCTATATAATCTTGGCAATCTGTGATTGATTTAGCAAGCTATGGTCCCTATTAGCTATGGGAAAACTTCCTTGGACTTGCAAGATCTTCCTCACACATATGAAAACATATGGAGGTCTTTAGTAGACTATATATTGGTCCAAGCAACAAAATTGTTATGCCCAAGATCCTTGATGTCTCTGCGTCTGGTAGACAGTCCAGATCAATTCACGCACCAGAGAGGTAGGAATGTGTGCTATGGTTCAATTGTTGATTGTATGTGGCATGTGCTCTGTGCAAAAAGACTGCCCTCACTCACAAATTGTGACATGCTTCATCATCGGACTTGCTATCTGACACCCCTGCGCAGACCAACGCCTGGGGTGGAGGAAAGGGGAGGGGAAGACAATACAAACATAAAATAGCAGGATCACCAAAGAATGTGCAGTTTGTGAAGGTTAAAACTAGCACGGGTGTATCCGTGGTTCTATTTTATTCCTGGACCACCCGGCCAGGATTAAAAACGTGAAGGATGGTGGTGAAAGGAGAAAACTAGGATCAGTTCACCCCTCCTTACTGCAAAAGTATCGACATGTTTCTGCTGATTTTACTGCACCCTCAGTGTTGGGTCACTGCGGCATTCATCAGGACCATCTGGATCCCCTTCGAAAACCCTTCAGTCCTATTTTGGATTTTACTGGGTACTTCCCTCTTAGCAAGGGGTTGCGTAACTCACACTCCTGGAGAATCGAGTTCCATCATTAAGTGAACTCGAAATGGCGTGGGTGTAGGAGCGGCTCCCTATAGTCACACATTTATCAAGATCAGACTGCTGCCCGGCATTGCTCTCCTCAGATCCACAGGAGGGTATGTGTCACTGTAAGACAAGTATGAGCTGGGGTAACTTAATGTTGCTGGAAAAATAGTTTCTAAACGAAGGAATGCATACCTGTAAGAGGACTGTTGATGGGGAGGTGTGAACATTTTGTTATTTTTCTCTGATATTTGCAAAGCAGATAAAAACATATTTAGAGAGAAAAGATTAGGGTGCAGAACTGCACCCAAAGGGAGACCACAGGCTCAGGGAATCGAAAAGTCGACATCACCACAGATTGCAATCTATTCTCCAAAAAGGAGGTAAACCAGGAAACTGCCTGTCCTTAAACCCCGCTGCTTTAAAAACGATCTAATAACAGGTCATGGTTTTTAACATCACCCGCTGCAGAGAAATCAAAAGGAAGAAATTCCCTCCCTATTCCCTCATGTTACCAACTCCTTAGTTTAGCCAAGGCCATTACTAACAATATTTCTGTACCTTGCTCAGGCCAGAAGACTGCTTGATGCTCATTATGAATCTGTCTCTCTTACAGAGGCTAGTCGAACAAGCAGCCAAATTCTTCTCTATCACCTTAGCAACTAACAGAAGTAGAGCAGTAGGACTGAATTTTTTGTTTTTAAAACATTCTTTATTGAATATTTACAATTTATCTGTACAAGAACAACTAACATGTCAACAATAGCCATCAACAACCATGTCACAGAGAGAACAAGGAGCATTACAAAAGCAGATTTGTAAAGTAATAATGTACGTAAGGCGAGCTCCATCAAAAAGCTGGTAGCGGGCCTATGCAAATCCAGCACTCCCAACACAGCAGGGTTATTTCCCGCTGCAGAGAAATCAAAAGGAAGAAATTCCCTCCCTATTCCCTCATGTTACCAACTCCTTAGTTTAGCCAAGGCCATTACTAACAATATTTCTGTACCTTGCTCAGGCCAGAAGACTGCTTGATGCTCATTATGAATCTGTCTCTCTTACAGAGGCTAGTCGAACAAGCAGCCAAATACTTCTCTATCACCTTAGCAACTAACAGAAGTAGAGCAGTAGGACTGAATTTTTTGTTTTTAAAACATTCTTTATTGAATATTTACAATTTATCTGTACAAGAACAACTAACATGTCAACAATAGCCATCAACAACCATGTCACAGAGAGAACAAGGAGCATTACAAAAGCAGATTTGTAAAGTAATAATGTACGTAAGGCGAGCTCCATCAAAAAGCTGGTAGCGGGCCTATGCAAATCCAGCACTCCCAACACAGCAGGGTTATTTCCTGTACAGCATTCAAGCATCAACAGAGTCAGTTGAGTCCCCCTCATCAGCTGAGGAGGGCTGCCAGAACCCCCCCCCCCGGGGTCCAGTAAGTCGGCAAGGATCTCCCTTCAGACTTCTAGTTCATCTCCCACCTTGGCCTCAAGCCTACACTGTTTCTGCCCCTCCTCCTCTTCAACCGCCCACTCAGTCACATCGCCCACCCAACACTCCAAACTGGGACCCCCTTGTCCCATCCAGGTGATCGCCACGCGGCGCTTAGCCATCAACAGCAGCAAATGTAAGAACTTAAACACCATTTTCTTCCTAGGGATGTCACCTAACAGGCAAACTGTCGGCTCTGAGGAACAGGGAACCACCGCCTGCACCCGAACCACCACACTCACTCAGAACGGCGGGCAGTTCCACGTCAAATGTAAAAAAAGAAGCTACCGGGTTCTGGCACAGGGGGCATCTGTAAGGCTTATTGGGGTCCATTTTATGCAAGAGCACAGGGGTTAAGGACATGCGGTGTAGGAAATTATAGTGAGTGAGTTTGAATCTTGCATTACCCGAAATCGATTTCACCAACGCACACATTCTCTCCCCTAGTGAGTCTTTGATGTGAAACCCCAGAACACTATCCCAGGCTGCACGTGCAGGAAGGGGAGTATGTGCCCAATCATCTGTCATGGCTTTGAAGAAGAGAGAGACCAAGTGGAGTCCCCACCTCCAGCAAACCCCGGAATGTATGCGAGGTGCTCTGAGCAGCAGGAAATGAGGGCCATATATCCCTGACTATAGCGGTGAGACTAGCCTGCTGTAGAAACTGCTCCAGTCCATAGGTGAAACTGCTCTGCGCGTCCTTGTCTTCGTTAGGTTATAGTTCCCCAAGGGTCTCACATCTATCCTCCTGCCGGGCGGACACATCCATGGAGTCTACGAGCACCCTGAAGGCTGGCAAGTTCCAGAAGTCGAATTCCCTGGCCAATGGGGCCCTCTTTCAAAACACTTTCACGGCATGCTCCCACAAGGAAGCAGTGTGTTTGATAAGACACGATACCCACCCAATGTACCACTTCCCCTCATCAGAATTTGAGTTGAGGGATGGTTAAGCCCCTCGTTGTGCCATGCAAAAGTGTATTTTCTCAGTTGCTCCCCTCTGTGAGCCAATGTGCAGCGTGTTGTATCTGGGAGTCCAGGTAATATTGTTCCAAATTCTGTACTGCCAGTTCCCCCTTCTACAGCAGCAAGAACAGGAAGTCCCTCACCACCCTGCTATGCCCTCACCCAAATTAGGGAGTAAGTAGGGAATGCAATTGCTTGAACACAGTCTGAGGAAGACTGTCGAACGAGTGTTAAATGGAGTAGAGACACCACAGTAAAAACACCCTTTTCGAGATGGCCACACTCCCATGAAGGAGGGTATTCAAGAATTGAATGGAGGACCGGAGGACGTCCATGACCCTGCCAATATTATACTTTAGGCATTGCTGCATCGTGTGCACCACCACCACCCCCAAGTAACGGAAACCATCAGTCTCCCATCAAAGAGGTAACGCTGGCAAAGTCTCCAGAGCTCGGGAATGAAGCACCCCCAAGGGAAACAACAAAGATTTCTTGAGGTTAATCCTAAGGCCAGACAGCTCACTGAAAGTATCTAGGTGCCCCAACAGGAGGGGAAGTGAGGGAGCTAGGAGCTCTGAGATAAAAAAGGGTGTCATCAGCATAGAGAGACATCAGGTGGTTAACATCGCCCACCTTAATGCCCCAGCGTGACATCTCCTGCCATATCTGAATGGCCAGCAGGTCTAGTGGAATGGCGATAGTGGGCAACCCTGAAATGTTCCCCTGCCAACCAGCCAAGTAGCAGAGCATACCTTACCATTCCGCACCCTAGCCGTGGGACTTGTGTACAGGAGCCTCACCCAAGCTTGAAATTGTGGTCCAAACTCCATCGCTTTCAGCATCTGCATGAGGTACTGCCAATCAACCGTATCGAAGGCCTTGGCAATATCAATGGAGATGATGGTGAGTTTCTGCTCCCTGACCTTCACTTCGTGTAAGACATGCATTAACCTTCAGAGGTTCATAATAGTGTTACCACTGGGGATGAACCCGCATTGATCCTCATGTATCAATTGTGTAATCACTGGACCTAACTAAAGAGACAATGGCTTACAGAGCACTTTCATGTCTGTATTGATCATCGTGAGCGGTCTATGAGGACGGGTCCGAGCTATCCAAACCGGGCTTCTACATCATAGAGATGCAACCCTGCCACATGACAGGGTGAAGACACCTGCGTCTCTGGCTTCCAAATAAACCTCCAATAGAAGTTGAGTAAGAGAGGAGGAGAAGGCTTGCTAAAACTCTACAGGGAAGCTATCACTGCCTGAAATTTTCTCCCTGGGCAATTGCTGAAGCGCCACCCAAATCTCTACTAGTGTGAGATCCGCCTTGAGGTCCAGGACAGCGGCCTCCCTCAGCTGGGGGAGCAGTAAAGGGGTCAAAAATGCAGATATGCGCTCTGGGTCAGGAGCGTGAGGGCTGCGTAAACTTGCTCCAAATGAGATTTGAAGACATCCACTATTCCCCCTGCATATATACATTCAAACCCTGGGAAGATTTAAGATGAAGTACGGGGAAGAGGGGAGTTTCCTGCCATAGAATCCAAGCTATTAGCCTTTCAGAATTTTCCCCTCCCTATGGAGAAGTTGGCAGTAGGATTTTATGGTGTATTTTTCCAATCTGTCCCTCACATCCGCTACCTGCCGCTGGGCCACTAACTCCCCACATCTCCCCACTGTATCATTCGGGGGAAGCTGTTGTAAATGAATAAATTTGTTCTCCCTCTGAGTGAGTTTGACCTGTAGAATATGTCTAACCCCACAGGTAAGTCCAACGCAGCGTCCCCGGACCACAGCCTTCATTGCCTCCCATTCAGTTGACCTGTGACGTGTCGAGGACCAATTCATCTAGAAAAAATCAAACAGCATCTCTGCCAGAACCTTCCTGACCTCCACATCTTGAAGAACCTCGGGGGAGACTCCAGGTCAAAAGTCACTGAGTACTGCTCCCCCATCCGATCTCACAGTGGACAGGGGCATGATCAGTTAAGTATTGAGACAGGTGGACCACTGCAAGGACCTCCACCCCCAGTGATGCAGACAATAAAATACGAATCAATCTAATGTATCTATTAGGCATTGGTGAATAGCAGGTAAATTCCTTCGAAGCAGGGTGGGTATCCTTTATATGTCACATATCCCAGGTGGGCGATGACCTCTTGAAGTAAAAAGTCATCCTAGGCTTAGTGTTGTGGCATGGGGGTGTCTATTCAGCTCCCGGTTTAAGATGCAGTTAAAGTCACCAGCCTAGAGCACCTGACATTCCAGCACCGGCGAAAGTACATTCTGCACTTACGGATAAAATTGCCCATCATCAATAATAATAATAATAATACTAAAATTTATAAAGCGCGACAGCTACCTCAAACAGAGGTGTCCCGGCGCTGTAGCAGTAAGCGGCATGCGAGATAAGAAGAAAAGGCCAAGAAAATCTAACCTAGGCTAAAGAGCCAGGTCTTTGGGGACTTTCTGAACATCGGCTCTGATTGGATTTGGCGGTTATTATTTGGCAGGGTATTCCAAAGCTTAGCCGTCACCACTGTAAAAGATCTGCCCCCTAAGCGAGTTTTAACAAAGCGAGGTGTGCAAAGCAGGTTCTGAGAGTTGGACCTCAGTGAGCGGTTTTGTTGATAGCGGCATAGCCGGTGTTTAAGGTAACTAGGACATTTGCCCTGTATCGCCCGAAAAGCCACAGTTAAGGCCTTAAACTCAATTCTGCTCGCAACCGGCAGCCAGTGGAGTTCTCTTATATGCGGAGAGATGTGATGTCGAAACGACACACGTCTAATCAATCTCGCAGCCGCATTCTGTACCATCTGCAGTCTCCTGACTAGATAGGCGGGCAGACCCAGGTATAGGCAGTTAGCATAGTCCAGCCTAGATGTTACTGTGGCATGGACAATGACTCTGCGACAGTTCTCCGGCAGTAGATGTAAAAATTTCCACAGGCTTCTTAATTTGCTGAAGCATGAGCCTGTCACCTGTCGAATTTGAGCTGTGAAAGAGAGATCTACTTCCCATTTCACGCCCATGTTTTTTGCCGTAGTTACTGGAGTAGGTGGCAGGCCCATTTCTGCCGGCCACCAAATACACGCTGCCGGCGGAAGAGCCTTGCCGAAGAACAACACTTCTGTCTTCTCAGCATTAAGTTTAAGTTTATTATTGTTCATCCACTGGGCGATGTCTCTCAGGCATCCCTTAAACCTAGTAAAGGAGTCCACAGACTGGTCCTTGAAGGAAAACACCAGCTGGGTGTCGTCGGCGTATGATATTGCCTTCACACCTCAGTTTGCTATGAGTGAGAACAGAGGGGCCAGATATATGTTGAAAAGGAGTGGGCTCAAAGCCGACCCCTGTGGTACCCCACACCATAGTTGTTTGGGTTCCGACTGGTAGGGTTGGAGGGCGACCTTCTGCGTGCGATTTTTAAGAAATGACTTCAGCCCGGTGAGTACCACACCTCCAATTCCTATTGCTTGGAGTCTCTGTACCAAGATTAGGTGGTCCACCGTATCGAACGCTGCTGATAAGTCCAGGAGCACCAGCATATCTGATGATCCAGCGTCCACAGTCATTCTAACTGTCTCTGCCACCTTCAGCAGTGCAGTTTCGGTCCTAAAGCCCGCCCGAAAGCCGGACTGCGTCGCATGCAAAATGTCATGGCTCTCAATGAAATTAGCCAACTGTCGCTGTACCATTTTTTCCAGCATTTTTGCTGGTGCTGGTAATAGTGAGATAGGTCGATAGTTGTTTAGCTCCCCTGGATCTACATTGGGTTTTTTCCTGAGGGGGAGTAGCACAGCATGTTTCCATGTATAAGGGAAGATACCTGAAGCAAGTGATGTGTTCCATATATGCTTCAGGACATGGATTTACCGAGTGGGCCAGCTCTTTCCACATCTTGGGGGGGCGCGGGTCCTCTGGGAATCCTGACCTACATCTCAGGATCTCTACCAGAGATTCCTGTTGGGAGATAGGAAGGAATTCCGAGAAGGAGTATTCGGAATCACGTTTCCCTCTTTCTTCTGTTTTTTCAGTCTCTACCGCTGTTATGAAGGTGTTGTAGACTTTTCGAATTTTACTGTCGAAAAAGTCCGATAACTTTGTGCACAGATGTTGGGCCCATTGGTATTAACAATGGCTATGTCCACCCTATCTAGTCTGCCCTGTATCAGTAGGTAACGACCCTCAACATCCACCACCATGTGCGTTAGGGAAAACGGAATACCTGATGCTATCCAGATAAGGGTGCCCCTAGAAAAAGTCAAATAGTTAGCATAGTAAATTTGTCCCCTCCATTTTTTGGCAAACTTAGAAGCCTCTGCATCTAAGAGGTGCATTTCCTGTAAGAAGGCTACATTAGTAGCGTGTCTCTTAAGAAAGGAGGGAATCCTCCTATTACCCTTCTTGTAAGTGCCCAGCCCCCGCACATTCCAGGAGATGAGCTTGCATTTTCCAGACTTACCCATTATTACTTAAAGTGCACATGGAGATCGAGGCCTCCCTCCCCAAGACAAGTTGGCGACGACCCACAGGTCAACATAAGAAAACACAAAACCAATACTCCCCTAGTCCAGAAAATTATAACAGAACTACTTTATCAAAGGGGTCCCTGACAGAGTCCCCAGCAACCCGTCTCCTTACCTGCTTTGGGGCCGCAACATCCTTTCTCTCGTCATTGCAGGCAGGGAAGGCAGCAAGACCTAGAAAGAAAAGAAGTACCATTACAAGAAGGGAGGGCAGAAACCACTAATACACCAAAACTAACAAAGGACTTATCCCAGCAGGGAGTGAGAAGCGGGACGGATAGTCTCTTAAGCTCAGGAGAGCTGTGGCTAGGATGGTGAGTGTGAAGAGCTGGGTGGGGAAACCAAACGCTTAAAGTTAAAAGAGGGGAATCACTAGAGAGACCAGCTATAGGAAAAGAAAAACATTATCCACCAAATGGGAGGATTATAAACAAAACCCCGTATTTAACTCATAAACACAGCTGAGAGAAGAAGAGTAATATATTGGTTTCCCTTTTTCCTTCTATTTATGCGCACTAATTTTTCTTCCTTTATTTCTTCATTTGTTTTATTTTACTTACCTGAACACTCAAAGTATGAGCTGAGCACCTCCTCTATCTTGGCGCCCCTATGAGAAAAGACAAGCATAGAGAAAGTAAGACTCACACACACACCTCAGGTGATCTGGTGACGGAGAAATAGTTAGAGAGAAAAGACATTGGCATTCTCACCATGCTCTTCGCATTATCTTTTTGAGAGCTCTGGCAGTGATCCCACACCTTAGAACACTGTGAAAGAGGAACAGATATAAAGAAGTTAATCATGCGCCTGTCAAGACAGAAAATAGCGCCACCCTAGGCCCACCTGGACTAGAACTATTGTGTTGAAGTTTTGACTGCCTTGTATTTTATTATCATATAAATACTCAATTAAAATTCAAAATTCACCTTACTGCCAAGCCTCCAAAGCCATATTTCCGCCCTTCCCTCTCACAGAGTCCAGAAGATTTGATGCGTCAGGACGTACACTATCACAACCCAACTCCACCAGGACACCAACAGGTGTCAACTCCAGATTCAAAAGCCCAACCCCCACTGAAGCAGAATACACAAACCTCTATGCATATCACATTTAAGGTATAAAATAACAAGATACATAGGCTCAGCACATCTACCTCGAGATGCCACACGTCCCATAGGAGATGCCCAGCACCTCCGAAGTGAGTGGCTAGTGTGCATCACCTCAACGTTCAGTAAGAGTAAAAGTGATAGAATCGCTCCATTTACCCTGTAGCGGTGAAGAGTGTGAACTCTCCCTCCCATCCACAACCCAAGCAGTATTGGTAACAGTGGACCACTCTCCCTCTAGTGGGTGAAGGGACAGCAAGGAGCCCCTCAGACAGACAGAAACATTTTGAGCACCAATCAAGGAGTCACAGTATCAGGAACAATATCACTACATTGGGAAGGAATGTCAGAGGCCCCTCCATCTGGGGGATTTCCAGTTAACAGTGTCTCGGGCACTAGTGAAGTCTCAGTGGCAGCAGAATCTATGGTGCCAAAGTCTCTGACCACAATGTGTGTGACACTCTGCGCCTCTGGGGGGCCCCTACCCCCATACCTGGCATGTCTACCCACACACTGCCCAGTGTGGGTGTGGAAGAGGTCTGTATCACTCAAGGTGTGCACAGGGATACTGTCTGACAAGTCTAACCAGGACCAGAGCTCCTCGGGCGCTCAAAGAAACGTGATTTCCCTACCGCTATGACGCGGAGCTTTCCAGGATAGAGAAGCATATACTTAATGTCCATTTCTCATAGCCTCTTCTTCACCTCCAGGAAGGATTTACGCCTGTCCTGTACTTTCTAGGTGTAGTCAGGATAGATTGCAATATTTTGATTTTCCAAATGCGGAATGGACATTTCTCTGGCAGCTCTCAGAATCACGTCTCTATCCCTGTTTTCAGAATTTTAGCGATGGGGCCTTGGCCGAGCACCCCCCGGAGGTGCAGAAGCCAGCATCCTGTGCACCCCTTCCAATAACAAAGAAATCAGACAAGTCTTTAGGGTGCAGAGTGTGCCTCACCTAGATTCCAAGAATCTCTCCGCCAACAGGCCCTCCACCCTCTCTGGGAAGCCCAACAGGCTCTTGTTATTCCATTGTGATCATCCCTCAGCATCCTCCACTCGATTTCCCAAGGTGTTCGAGACAGCTGACAATTGGTAGACATGTGAAAGCTACCACTCCTCTGCTTGCAGCGATGTTATTTTGGTTTCTGCATTCTCCACTTTGTCTGCCACTTTACGGAGATTAGCATGCAACAAGTTCACCTCAATAGAGACTCCAGCTATTTGTCCCCCAAGAGCTGTTCTAGAGCTACATGGGAAGGCTCCCCTTGTCACTCCGGAGAACGCTCCGGGGTCCCCAAGTGCTCCCGCCAAATTAGTCTATGAGTAGGCTGATATCAGGTTGTGTACTGTGCAATGGTATCACTCTGATGGTACCTCTGAGGTCTATCTTTCCCCATGTTGTGTCTGAGGAAGACCAAACTACACCAGAGAGCCCTCCCAAGACAGTCTGTGGCAAAGAATCACCCTGGCAAGCCTCTAGCAGGAAGGTGCCTCAAAAACTAAGCACCAGATTAGGGTGGGCAGGAACACCAGACAGGGTGACAGCACCCAAGGTGTCAGCTCCAAGATCAGCAGGTGTACAGGGACCAGCCATGAGCTGAGGTGGACGATGGGATGGCAACCATCAAGGTGAGCAGCTGTAGAGAAGCGATGGGAGACCCGAGCTGGTGGTGACGGTCCAAGTGCCAGTCCCTGGCCGCAGATCCAGGATAGTGGACGCCCCCCTTCTCCACAGGGAATGATCAGGTTTGCATGAGAAACGAGGAGGTCTTGTAAACTGTTCCACCCCCTCCTCCTTCATCAGTCACTGCCAGATGTCCCTGGCTGCCCAGATCCCCTGGCAAGCAGAGGTTAGGCCTCCCTCAATGTCCAGAGGGAGCCCCAGGCCAGGTCCAAGGCCAACACACCCCCAGAGCACCCCCGCTCCTGTCTCCCTGAGGGAAGACCTATGGGCATGTGTACTGTCTAATAGACCTGCTCCTACAAGGGGTGCCATCACACCAGTCCAGGCGATCCACCCCCGGGATCCAATTAATGCCCCTTTGCTGTCAGAGGAGCAATCGGGTGTTGCCAGGGCCCGCACTCCAAACCGCATCAGGCCCCAATATGCTCCTCCCGCCGTTGAGATTCCACAACATGCAAAAGCTGGGAGGCGATCCAGGGCCTCACTGCCTCCCCCGCAGCACTCCCATTAGTGCACGGGCCTCAGGAGGGCCCCATGCTGATAGAGGCCCCAACAAGGCACCTGGAGGCGAGGCAAAGGGTTCAGGAGCCAGCCGGGTGAGTCCCCAATCCAGACCCTCAGTCTCCACTTCTCCGGTCACCTCCGCTCCCGTTGCCACAGAAGGGGAGACCTAGGTGGCCAATGCATAGCACGGGAGGAGAACGGCTGCCCGGAAGACTGCCACGGCCTCTACTGGGGCCCACAGCCGAACTCCAATCCCCCAATAGCAGGCAGGACGAGAGATGCAGAACCATCCTCTATGCACGGGGGCCCATGCCTGATGCCCCAGAGGACCACAACTGGGAGCACCAGCATCTTCTGCCAGCAGCCCCTCCCCCCGGCTGGCCACAGCAGTGTGGAAGTACCGGAACACCACCAGGCCCAGGCCTAGTCGTCCAGCAGGCCCCCAGGCGCAATCTATCCCTGTTCCAACAGGACGGTCTGTGAGGCAGCAAAAATCCCTCAACAGCAATCACCTGGCAAGTAGAGGTAATGCCACGGTTGGACGCCGCCAGCAGCGGCTATTAGAAGTAGGATTCTCCAGGATTATTCAGCAGGGAGACAGAGCTCTCTAAGGGCAAGTCCTGCCAGCCATCTTTCCTGTTCACACCCCCAGGACTGGAGTTTTTGAACTCATTCAAATCCAGGATTTGTTTTTTCAGTATAGGTTTTCCCATCCATTTTGGGAATTGCTCTGGGACTAGACCTAATTTCAATACGGTGTTGGTTGCCATTAAATGATGGTTTTCTACCTCACAATTACTGCTGCGCTTATAGTGCAATGTGCTGTAGAGTGTGGGAACTGAGGTGTATTTGCACAGATGCTTTTTCCTAATCCTTCACCATCAAGTTGTTTGATCCTATAATGACCCTAGGTTGTCCAAGCAGCTGAGGTGTGTAGTGCGGGTAGGTGAGGCTTCCACTCCCTTCACTAAACACAAGAATAGATCAACTCTTAACCGACAGTCTGCTTACAAAGACCTGACATAGGGGCAGAATAGGGTCGAAGAATGAGCCTGGACAGGGTCCTCTATTTTGTACACCTGATCTCAAGTAAGGGAGGTCAGAAAAGTACACGTTTGCATAATCTAGTTCATTTAACACATATATATTTCACAAGTGATCTGACATCCAAGATAGGTGCTAGGAGACACCCAGTTTTGAAGAAGTGCAGCAGATATTATTCGGAAATTAGAGGCATGAAGCATGTCGATAAATTTGACAAATGGGATCTAACTCAGCCTTTTTTTAGATGTGGACGAAAATAAAACTCAGTTACAGTCAACCTTAGGCAATTTAAATTTTCGGTGCTTTTCCAGCGCCACTTGTGCTTTGCTGCACATCTACTCACTGGTTTGTGAGTGTTAGGATCATACACGCTTCTCCAGACTAAGAAGTCAACTCATCGAAGGAGCATACCCTCAAAAACTGCAAGAGAAACCAGGGTGGGAAAGCATGTCACCTTCTGTGGGTGAGGGCCCAGCGTCCTAGATATGAACGTGTCCCAGTAAAAGAGATTAGATATGAGAAGTTGTTCAAGGTAGACTTACACAGATTTGAATTAGTTTCAACACCTTGTTTATCTGGTCTGTTTTCCCTTGATTTATTGATGCACCATAAAGTATAATCATGGCCACTGGAATTATGCAACAAAGGAGGAGAACTTTTGTGGCAAGGATGGTTAAATGATGTGGCTAGAAAATGCAAAGTATGAAGCATTATGCAGGACCTGGTGTGGCAGAATTATTTCTCTTTTTTTCATTTTAACCCTCATTACTACTCTCTGGCAATTATATCACCTAATTAATTCTGGTGAAACACCTGAGTACAGCAATAAACAACTGAAAGATGACAAATTAATCTTTGCAAAGGGTCTGCCGTTATTCTGCGCCATGTGTGACACTTTTGTCTTGTAACCTTTAATTTGTTTGAGCTACAAAGACATTTTTAGGGGTTCAACTCTGCAAGCGGATGGTGACTTATGTTACAAGTACAATTAATTCATAATTATTCAGAAATTGCAACAGCAGCAGAGTCACTAAATAATGAGGCCCAGACTATAATTCATATCAATCAACTGACTGGTACTGTAGGTCAGCCTGCTGATTTTCTCACCTGTCTTACTGTGCGTTTCCCTATTGCCTATGGCTAACAAACATAAAATTGTGGCAGAAAACCTTCCTTTGTTAAAAGATGCATATCTCTCAGTTCCCATTTATCTCTCTCACAGAAAGAAGTTTCAATTCAGTTGGTCAACGTCATATACCAATTCACAGCTCTTCCATTCGGTCTTTCTTCTGCTCATTGGTTCTTCGCCAAGTTACTGGAACTGCTAGTGTCTTCATTCCCAAGGAATCCACACTCTAGTTTATGTGGACGACTTAATGATAATGATTGAAACCAGTTTTATTCTCCTCTCAGAACGTCAAATGACAATCTCTCTTTTGAAGGGTTTGTTTTAAAAAAAAAAAAAAAATCAAACAAAATCATTTTAAAACACTCCACTCAAAGGAATTTCTGTGATTATTGGTGAATTTGTCATCCTGCACTCTTCAGTGTTGAGAATTCAAAATAGCTGCTATCAAGAAGGAATTGCCACATTTCTGGACGTTGACTTTCGTATCTCTCTGTTCCTTAGCAAGTGCTGTAGGACTAGCCTTGTCCATTCAAGACATGTTTCCAGGACAAGCCCTTCAGAGATTAAAAATGTGGCATCTCGGAAGGGGTTTCATCTATTCCGATCTCATGCCACAATATTCAAAAGCACAACAAGAAGCACTGTGGTGGTCGCAACACCATCATGGTGGTAACGGGAGAGCAGTTTACATTCTGCTACAGATCTATTATTAGATTCTGACACCAAGATGTCAGAATGGGTGGATTACTGTGGCCACTTCTCCATGTGCGGTGTATGGTCTCTGAAGACGTCTTCTATGCACATCAGTTATTTAGAGCTTCTTGCAGACTTCTTTCCAATAGATGTTCACACAGAGCTATGCTCATTGTTCTGTTCTTCTTCACATGAACAGCTTCACGGACCTGCAAAATATCAGTCATTTAGGAGGCATTTGTTCAAATGTTCTGGCAAATCTAGCCAAATAATTTTCAAAGTTCTGTCCCCTTCTCTGCTTATCTGTGACAGTGGAGTATCTTCCTAGTTACTTCAACACTATAGAGCAGGGGTCTTCAAACTGAGGGGCGCCCCTCCCCCAGGGGGGCCTCAAGTGATCGGGGGGCACCAAACTCTGGCCAAAAGAAGCATTATACTGATAACAATACTTTGTTTTCAGCTGAAAAAAATGAGCGGCACTAAGCCACTCTGTAATGGGCCATCACTAACATCTTTTCTCATTTATATCCTGGCTGGGAGAAGGTGTCAAAAGGGAATGGACTCCAAATATTCTTAAAAACCCCACCCCCCATTTCTAACAATCACACTGTGGATACTTGTACATGTTAGTAAAGCCTGCCTGACCAGAATAGTATGTTTGGCAATCATGTATTTGATTGGATTTTTAAACTGGTAACAGAACTTAACTGCAGTGTTTAAATACGTCTAGACATAATTAAACATTATCAGTTATCCTCCTGTCTTCCAACAATATCTGAATCATTAGGGTCTGTTTTCAATCGATTTTTTTGCCTCCAGACTAAGCAATCAACCACCTCTTTTTTACAACTGGAGACCAAATCCGTTAGCTCTAGGAAGGGACACTTTTGTCTAGCTCTGCTCAACAGGTCTCCCCTATGCATTTCCCCCATTTCTGGTGATTTATGATTGCTTTGTCCAGGTTCAAAATGCTTTGACATCTTTGGCTATCATAACACAATTCAATTCAATATTTATTAAAGATTTGGATCTCCAGTGAGGCCCACATAAAATATACATACAATTATTACATAATAAATAAAATAAAATATGAGCTCAGTTAATTTCTTAGACAATTGTAAAAGTATTGAGACCCTTCATAGCCAGTTCTAAGTTCTCCCTCACATGGCATAGATGAAAATGTCCACAAGCAGATGAATATAATCGATTGCCTGAGATGAGCGAGATGTAAATAAAGGTTATCATTAAGACAGACAAGGAAATTACAATACCATTAATAGATCCTTTACCAGAACAAATAGCTCAAGTTTGAATCCATACTATACGATAGCAGCTTCATAATAGGTCCAATTTTAAATAAAGTGCATCACGTAGCAGCTACAAGTTAAAACAGGAAAATATTCTAAAACATCCAACATATTTGTACAAACAGTACATTTTCCTTTAATAGCAAAAATCTGTAAGCAAAATATTTTCTAATTTTGTGCAAAAACGCATTTAAATACCAGCAGTTACATGTGCAAATTTCAAGATTATTATTCAGCATTGTACAATAGCAGCTTCGTTAGGAAAATCAATTTTAGATAGCAGCAAGGGTTTGAAGCACAATATATCCCAGTTTTGTGCAAAAAGCAGTTGAATAGCAGCCATAATATGTGCACAAATACAATCTAAAAATAGTGCTAAAACTCCTTTAACCTTAAAAATACAGAGGCCCAAAACGTAAAAGCATGATTGGGGAGAGAGCCATGTATCTAAAAAGAAAGCCTGATACAGTAAGATATAATGAAGGTTTAAAATATATTCATGAACTCCTTGAAAAATTTAAATAATTTTACACACACTGGGGGATATTCTCAAGAACGTGTGATAATTATCGCAAAATTAGCTTAACGCAACTTTGCACATCGCAGTCCATCGCGGGAAAATAACACCGTGTTAACGTTGTATTCTCAACCCGGCGGCACCATGCGATAGTCTCGCGCCAAATGACAGCGTTAAAATCAACGCGACGCAGAAAAAATGCAAAACACGAACGCGAAAAAAGTTGCGATGCCCCAAATCGCGATACAAAAATCAGCGATAAACAGCGACAGGCCTGCAATTCCCACGCGTCATGCGGGAAAATGCACCATAAAAGCAGAATAAAAAAGACAAAAGAAAATTAAACTGCGTAGCACCATGGATGCACCCGGACCGAGTGCAGCGGACACCGCGAACCCCACAAGCCCCTCAGAAGACAGGCAAGGAACTTCGGGGTCGGGGAAGGCCAAGGAGAAGAGGAAGACGCGGTTCAGTCCGCAGGAAAACAGGATCATCGTTACGGAGGTGATAGAACACTACCAACAACTGTTCGTCACCTCCAACGTGTCATTGGCAACAAAGACGCAAACATGGCAGACTATCTTGGACCATGTGAATGCAGTTGCAGAGTTGAGGAGGACAATGGAAGAGGTCAAGAGGCGCTGGAATGATGTGAAGGGCAAAACCAAGAAGAAACTCGATGCCAACATGAAAGCAGCAACGCAGATTGGCGGTGGGGGTCCAGCGGCACACCAGGAGCTGGATGACATGGAGAAAATGGTGGCCACAGTCATCAGTCGGGATACGGTGCCAGGAGTAGTGGATCCAGATACTGCTCAACATGACCTGACACAACATCAACAGGGTGAGTACCGACCAGGGACTGGGGGGACGGGGGGAGATGGGCACAATGGCACACATGCACAATTAAGTAGAGCACACTGCACACCCACAATGACTCTGGATCATGTCCCTGATCTCCTTGGCATACTGCAGCACACATAGAAACAGCAAGTAGGCCCCCGTCGACAATGTGCCCGGAGGGGGCCCTCCCCACACATCACTAATCTCACAACAAACTCATACACATGTGCTGAACCCAGCAAAGCTGCGGGTCCGTGTGCCACACTGACAATGCAAGTGACACTGCATGACCATTAGCATGGCTGCAATCCAATTTTCATGACATGGTGCACACCACGACACTGAGTTGACTGAGTGTGGACCACATCCGGAAAGGAGCAGGTCACACTCTGACACATCCACGTGCACAAACAACCCCTGACATCAACAACACAGCTGCGGACAAACCATGCCCAAGAGTCATAACTCGACCAAGTGCCCAATTCACCCAAGTCCGCAACATCTCAGCACTGTAGAAGCACAGAAGTCAAAGACACACCGCCTGAAAGGGATAAGGGGCAGCCAAATCAGAGCTGCAGGGGCGACTCACCCACAATGCAGCACACACACATAAAAATAAGAGCACCTCAACATTGACAACAATGTGGTACAAACAGCAACACTTTCACAACAGAACACCGGACACAACTGGTGCCGCATGTGTGTACAAAATGGCCAATTACATCTGGCATAGCAGGAAACTGTGAGATGACAATGTACGAATACAACCTCACATCTGTGATGTAGTACAAATGTCCACTGTCCCGCATCAAATAGGCATCTCCTCACAAACAGTCACAATGTACATTGTCATGCAGTCTGTATGTAAACTCCGCCAATGCGTCAACATACATGGAACACACTGTGAAACTGCATCTCCCCTTTACATTGCAGAGGGACAATCAACACCTCCTGCAGAGCAGACCCTACATCATGTCAGCGATGATGGAGACGACCTCCAGGACATCAACTACGACGAACTCCAATGGTTCATGGACAACCTCCGCACCCCACCTCCAGTAGCAGGGCAGCCCAGCACCATCGAGGTGATCCCACACCCTGCACAGACCACACAGCAGGAAGCACCCACCACCACGTCTGGCTCCCAGCACCTCACCAAAGGACACATGGCGTTCCAACGCCGTGTGTTAGACTGCCAGAAGGAGCTGGCTGAACAGGTGCGGGTGGGGTTCGACCTCATGGCAGCCAAACTAGATGCCATACGTGGGTGTCTAAGTCCCATCAGGGACCACTTACACTCCCTAACGGACATCCACAGTCTGCCTCATGCCCTCCAACAATCCATGGCTGGCGTCGCTGGAGCCATGACTAGGAGACAACAACAACTGTCTAGTCAGAGTGGCTACAGCGATGTCATCCGTGATTTGGGAAACATAAGGAGGGTCATGGAGAACATGGAGCGGATGCAGGCCCAAAGAATGGCTACCACGGCTGCACACAAGAAAGCTGTAGATGGCATCTTCCATGCCCTGCAGATCCTCATCATGGGAGTGATGCCACAAGACATTGCGCAGATGAATGCTGCTGCTACTTCTACATCCACATCTCCGGCCCCTGATGTGTCAGTGTCACACAGTGCTGCAAACCAAACACCACCACCCACATGTGAGGCACATGAAATGTCAGAGGACGAAGATGAGGATGAATCTGCCTTAGTGGTAAGGAGGAAGCAGTAGCATTCATCTCCGCCATATGGCTTGTTTCTGCTTGGGTCTGCCCTCTGCATCATGCCCTGGAATAACACCTTCCACTGTCCCCCGACACACTCTGCGACACTAACCTTGGACCTCGACATGGACTGCCATATTTTGCATGCTCAACAATGACACAGCAATCAGCCTGCGGACTGGACTCTTCCCCTTCCGAGTAACTTGTCAATCCCTAAAGGAACCTGGCTGGCCCTCCACGGGGCAACATTGTAAACGGTTGTCTGCATGGCCCAGTACTAAGACAGCTTCAACACTCCACTGAACATGAATAATACATTCTAATACACACAGATGTGTCATGTCTATGATTATTCAAGTATGAAAGCATGGATGAATGTAGGGGCAGTGATTCCCCCTTTCGGCCATGTAGCTCATGTTGTGGGACTTGAGTCACAGGGTGCATCCCTGCATCATGGTGGTACATATTTTACCCCAAAAGAAGCCCTGTTGTCAATTGTAGGTCACAAATGACAGCCTACATGTAATGATTTGGGACACATGTGAAACGCTGATGAGTGGGATTCCGTACTATCTTTGACACACAGAAATGGCATTTTGAATACGTGACACCCTAAACAGCCTCTCTGTACAGAGGTGACACACCCACCATCTATTTCCAATTTATGAGATTGTTAGCACTACATGTTGCACTTACACTTGTCAGAGTGGTGTGCTTGTACAGAGGAGTAACATGCACCCAGGGAATGTGTGTTGTAATGAATTTATTTGCACATGCTGTGCCTGTGGTCATTTTGTACTGTCCTATGATTGCTAAGGACTGTGACAATGTGACGTGCTCATGTGAAGAAATTGTCAATGATGGTGTTCCTACGGGCTATTCCTGCTGCTGCTGTAGTGGGGTGTGGTCCACCTGCCTCATCTTCCTCATCATCGTCCGGTGCATCTGGCACTTGTAGCCATGGGGCATTGGTGCATACAGATATGTTGTGCAACACACAACATGCAACGATCATCTTGCACACGATGCCTGGGCTGTACAGGAGCCTTCCACCTGTGATGTCCAGGCACCTGAAACTTGACTTCAACACGCCAAATGTGTGTTCCACGATGCCCCTGGTGCGTTTGTGGGCCGCATTGTACTGCATCTGGGCCTGTGTGTTTGGGGCTCAGAGGGGTGTCATCATCCAAGGGCAGAGTGCATATGCTTGATCACCTGTGATAGTGCAGAGAGACATGAGTCAAAAGTTGGTTCTGCATGATGTGTTGGCAGGCTCACTAGTTCATTGGTGTGTGATATGTGTGACTAAGGGATTCCTGTTTGACAGGTACTGCTTGTAGCAAATGAGCGGCATCAATGTGTATTACATAGCCTCACTGCTGCTCCTCCCTCCCCCCGAGCCTATTCACTAGTGTGCGCAGCGCAGTTGCATCACTTGCACTCCTACGGCACACCATTGTCATGCCTGTCTGCGCATGTCCACAAGCCTGACAATGACACTGTGATGTTGTGCGCTGAAGGTGGGCGGCCACGTGTGTGTAGGCCTACGGTAAGGATAGGGCGGACACAGATGTAGAGTTCATGGCTGGCTGAACTCGCGATGCGGTTGAGGGTAGTCCTATGGCCTATGCTGCGGTAATAGCGACACACACAGCAGTTGGCATGTATGATCCCGGACCCCGAGCGGGCTTGCGCCCCTTCATTTATCCCTTCGACCGAGCCCGCACTCCGGGGGCATGCTACATCGCAAAATTGTCCATTTCAGGACGGGTGGCGCCGACACTACAACAGAGACACACGCATTAGTTACTTCCTTGGCAAGGCCAACACATAGCAACGCCCAGAGCCCCGGGCTGATCATCCACACCCCTACGCTGGACTGTCGTACGCCAGCCCACTCCGCTTACGCTTACAGGGGGGGACGACACAGCTACATGTCCCAGGTCTTCCACACTGCCTGAGGTGACATGATTGCGTCCACTGTACACAGCACAATGTAATGTGGTAGGGCCCGGGACCCTCATGCATACATAATGACCAAACGGACACACTTAGATAGTTTGTGGAACTGGCTACGGGCAGGTGCGCCCGGCCCCTTTTACTGCCAGGGTCACATGTCCAGTGACACCTGTGCTGGATGGGTGTGGGGTGAGTTTAAGCCAGCCCTCAGGGAGTGGTTGGTGCTGGCAACAACTACAACAGTGATCAGACAATCAGAAGTTCAAAGTTCAAACAGCAAGGGTCCACGACTTGAGCTGCACAGAGTTAGTGGCCCCAGATGCACTGCGGCCGGCACAGGCACACCGCCACGGGACGGTGACTTGCGGTGCACTGAGGTAGGGCCAGGAGAGCTGAGCGGGTCCTCATCGATGTCGAAGGTGGATGTCGCGGAGTGTTTCGGGGGACAGTGGAAGGTGTTCTTCCAGGGCATGATGCAGAGGGCAGAACCAAGCAGAAACAGGCAATATGGAGGAGATGAATGCTACAGACTCATTTCTAACACCAAGTCAGTATCAGCTACATGATGATGAAGACAACCCCCAGGCCATAGACTCAGACGCCACCAAAGTTCAACCAGAGAGTGTCCATGAATTTCGGGGCACAGAGTTAGTGGCACCAGAGCTGAAAGGGGATGCAGGCTGCGATGAGGCCTGTACAATGGTATAAACTCTGCCATAAGTAAATCAAGACTCAGTTCCAAATGTGTGACCTACTTGACCGCAGTGTAGGCCGGAGGCAGCGGTCAGCAGGGGCCCACAGCCACGTGTCGTTGGCTTGCGATGCACAGAGTTAGTGGCACCAGAGCAGTTGGTAGTGTTCGATCACCTCCATAACAATGATCCTTTTTTCCTCCGGACTGAACCGCGTCTTCCTCTTACTCCTCTACTTGCATGCAATGATATGAACTCGGCCATTGAAAAATCAAGACTCAGTTCCAAATGTGTGACCTACTGGACCGCAGTGTAGGCCGGAGGCAGCGGTGGAGTACGTCAACGAGAAAGGAGTGCTGGGGGCCTGTGTCGCGGAGGCCGTGATGGTCTGAGGAGGCTGCCAAGGTCGCGGGCCTCGGGCTTGGAGCTTGCACCGGCTCGTGGTGGGCCCTCTTTGACACACGCCGGTGTCGGCAGGTGAGCAGTGAGGCCTGGTTGCGCAGGGGCGGCCAAGATGGGTCTGGGGACCAGCAGCCTGGGGTGCAGCAGGCGCACAGGATCGCAGGCACAGCCGCTCATGGCGTCGGCCTCGTGGCGGGCTGAGAGGCGCCGCCCTGCAGACACATTGGCCATTCCGGAAGAGAACCACGCCCAGAGCAACAGGCTTTTTATTCACACCCCTACGCTGGCCTGGCGTACGCCGGGCCAGCCCACTCCGCTCACGCTTACAGGGGGGGACGTAACAAGCTACATTTCCACAATCTTCCCCACTGCCTGGGGTGACATGGTTGCGTCCACTGTCCACTACACTCCAAACACCAGCAGTATATGTCGACATGGACATGTCTGTGGTCTGCATGCTGCAGTCTGGCCAGCACATCCACGCCACACTTGGCATTGTGTACATTCTCATTCATGGATCACTTGCCTCCTTCACACATGCCTGGTTCCCACCTCTCCCCACATTCTGCTATTGTGTGGCTGAGGTGCCATGCCGTTGATGGCTTGTGTACATGCCTAGCCCAGGTTACCACAGTAAGTTGTGCTGTTGTGTCTGGTAGGTGGGCATGTTGTTTGGCATGTTGTATGTGAGTTTGTAACGTGTGCATTCCCAGAGTCGTGAGTTGCATGACTGTGGAGTTGAGGTGTGTGGTGTGTTCATTTGGTACTTACCAACGAGCAATGCATTCCCATAGGTGCCATCCTGAAAGCGCTGGATGATGATGGACTGTCGGAAGATGAAGGAATCATGCACACTGCCTGGGTAGTTGGCGATGACATTGGTGAAGAGTCCCAGGTGGTCCACTATTGCCTGCACATTGATGGAATGCGTGTGCTTCCTGTTGCGGTAATTGTGTGCAGTGGCGGCAGGGGGCATGAGGAGTACATGTGTGCAGTCGATTGCCCCCAACACGTGTGGGAAGCCAGCTATGGCGTAGAAGCCTTGCTTGGTCTCCAGCTGTTCCTGCGCAGTGTGTGGGAAGTGAAGGTGCTGGGGTACCAAGCTGATGATGGCATCCAAGATAGGTGTGAGGAACTTGGATAGGGCTGGCTGTGAGACTCCTCCGACTCTGGCAGTTGTTGGCTGGAAGGTACCAGAGGCCAACAGGTGCAGCACAGCCAGCAGATTTGTCTGCGGAGGGATGTTGTTTGTCCGCTGTGTTGGTACCGTCAGCCTGTGGGCAATGATGGTCAGGATGCGGAGGATGGTTGTCCTTTTGAGCCTGTAGTGGGCAATGACATCCTCTGGTGTTAAGTCTGTGAGGCTGGTGCGTTTTCTGAAGGTCCGCTGTCTTTGTCTGCGCTGCCTCTGTGGTATTCCGGGGGGGGTGGCGGGCCTGGGTATGGTGGCCGTGGGTGTTGTGGTCCTCTTGGGGCTCCGAGCTGCATGATCAGTAGCTCCATGGCATCTGTTGTTCTTCAGGTGTGGCTCTGGTCTGGGCTCCCTTTTGTGGTGCAGGTTGTCGTCCGACTTAACACCAGGTAGGAGCAGGTGTTATATCCCTGCTGCTAACGCGCCTTATCGCCTGTTTTGGGATCTTATCGCCGATCTGGCTGGTCGTAGAGAATATTGCGAAGTGGTGTTTTCACGGCCTTTTGCACAGGAACGCCTACTCTGCATCTCATTAGCGTTAGTTGCCGGTGTCATCCGTGGCGATGATTTTTGCTGCTGCTAGTGCAGGAAAACTGGCGATATCGGCTGTTAGCACCAGCTTGTGAATAGGGCAATAAATCTATTGCCACTTTGGCTGCGATAAAGTGCTGCTAACTCAGTGGAACAATGCCTTAATCTTAATCTGATCATCGGTAAATATACCATAGCTCGGCATTCTCCCATTTACTTAGCCTTTATGGATCTTACCTCAGCCTTTGATTTTGTTAACAGATCGCGTCTATGGTCATGTCTTTTAAAATACGGGTTGGATGAGGTTTTAGTGCATTTTTTAGCTTATTTACACTGGACCTGAGGGCAAGGGTGAGGATCGGTAGGGATGGGGCAGTTTCAAGGGACATAGTTATTGGTAGAGGGGTCAGGCAGGGGTGTGTACTGGCCCCACTCCTATTTATTTTATACATTAATGAGTTACACAATGTGCTGTCTAAACTGACTACAGACGTCCCGATTATTAACGGTAACAAACTGCCCGCCCTATTATATGCGGACGATGCGGTCCTAATGGGCCGCACCCCAAAGGCACTGCGCATTTTAGTTAGGGGTTTTGTTGATTTTATGGATGGCTTGGACCTTTGTACAAATTTTAAGAAATCGTTTTTAATGAATTGTGGCCCCAAAAAACACTCTGTTAATGTAATTACCTCAGGTTCTGAAAATCTGTTATGCACTCGCACTTTTCCATACTTGGGTCTAGTATTTTCAGACAATGGTTCTTGGGTAGCTCATTTGGGACACAGTCGGAGTAAATTTCTAAAGGCTGTTAATTCGATTTTGAGCCTCCCCCAACCTAGAAGAACCGAGGTAGTGTTATCTCTATTGAAAATATATAAAACACAGTGTATACCCACCGCAACATATGGGGCAGAAGTTTGGGGCCACACAAATTGCAACAGCATTCAAGTAGAAGAAAATAGATTCTGCCGGAGAATCTTGGGGGCTCCGATTTCTTCCTCATCCTTTGTTTGCCATAAGGAGTTAAAATTGTTTTACGTAGAAGACTATATTAGGTCCTGCCCGGCCATATTTTGGTTAAAAGTATGGAAAAACCCAGCAGCCACGTTAACTAGAGAAATTATAGTTGACTGTCTTAAATGTGACAAGGGCGGAGATATACTGTGGCTGGCGGCTGTTAAGGCCAGCCTGGCTAGCGTAAATTTTGATCATATCTTTTCAAACCCAAGCCACATGGAGGGTATTAACAAAAATATTATTCAGGAGGCCCTATATGAACACTATGGCGGCATGAGATATGAGCAAGAACTTTCGAAATCATCAGTCGCTCAGTATATATCCATGGTGGACGTTGATGGCCCCTCCTCACATTTGCCAGCTAGTTATCTCTTAAAAGCCATAAACCGCTGGGACCGAAGCTTGCTCTTTCGCCTCAGGGCTGGCACTTTAAAATATCTACTGTGCTTCCCTTTAGGCTTCAACATCAATCTTGAGCAAACGCCCTGTCCCTGCGGTAATCGTGGCAATCAATCTATGTTACATTTTTTATTCTTTTGTAACTTTTACCAAAAATATAGCAAACAATTGTTGATCCCTTTTTTTAAGGCCTTGGCCATTACTGATTTTAAGGTAGCCTATAGGGATATCCTTAAGCTTAATGGGGAAAATTAAATTTTCTGCGTTAGCACTTTTCTGAAAATGGCCATTCGATCACGTGCCTCTATGAGTACCTTATAAGTAGACCTGATCGTATTTTAAATTTTTGCTTTTATGTTGATAAGGAACATGAACCTGGACCTTGGTCGATGTCTTGAAAAGTGTTGTTACTCACTTTATGGTCCTAATTTTATAGTTTAATCTGATGCATTTTAATGTACTATGCTGCTTATACTGGATTTTGTCCTGATAACATTCCGCTGCTATTTGTTAAACTTTTTGCACTTTACTACATTGTTCTGCTACATCCTATGAAACACCTTGTTTTTGGCTTTGATCTAATCATAAATCTTTGATGATTTTGTTGCGTTGTTTTGCACAATGTATAGGTCCCTGTGTATTTATTGTCTTATGCCATGTGTCTATTGTTTTAACTATGTAATGTTTTTAAATGTACATTTTTGCTGGTATTTTACTCTGTGCTTTTATGGATATGTTATATCCGAATAAAGACTATTGATTGATTGAACTCAGCGATAAGTCCTTGAGAATATGCCCCACTGTTTCATTCTTTGGATAAAAAAGAAATTCACAGGCTGATGTTACATTTTTTGATACAGTTTTGTATGAACATTTGTCGAAGTCAACGATGATGAAACGAACCCAATGCTGGGCAAACAAACAAGACATGATCCAGGTTGATAGTGCCCAAATTACATAGGTTGCAATTTTTCCCATTTTTCGTGGAGTAGGACAAATTTGCTGTTGAGTCATTTAAAGGTAAGAGATTCATGCGGCATAGAGTAAGCCAACATCAAATACCATGTTCTAGATTCCAAGATAAGTTTCTGGGGAATTCTCGGTGTATTCGACATGGCTATTATCTTTAGCCTTCCTTTTGAACTACAAAATTTCAGATCTCTATTGTAGCAAGTCATTCGACTTGTAATTTTTAAAAAGGATTTAAGTTCGAGAAGCGGGAGGGAAATCACTGACTCTTCCTGTGCCCAGAAAACATTCAGTGCCAGAGAGAAGTCATGAGAAAAGGAATATTTATTGATGGTTCCTCCAAACATTTCTTGACACATGAACCTCTTAGTGGGCATGATTCACTATTCTTTAACTGATATCCCCAACGTAATATCCTGGCTAAACCATGAGTAAAAGAGCTTGTCAAGCCAAATTCCAATCTAATAGCAGATATTGGGACCAGTGTGTTAAAATTACATAATTTGCATAAAATCTGGCCTTCAATCTTATCTAGGAAACTCCAGTCCTTTACTGGGATAGAGTTAATAGCATATAGCAAAGTAGGAGGGATTTTTATTTTAAAAACAGTAAGCAGGTGTAAAAAGTGTCTTCGACCCATTGCACTATAAAAATATGCAGGCCATTTGCATGTGATACCGCTTTATAAGAGCTATGTTCGATATGAGGCTTATACTTTGTATTGCCCTTATTACTTTCCCTAAATAAAGAAAGGAATCTACCAGCTCCAGCTTTTCAGGACCAATTATCAAATTAAAATTACATAATTTTCTGCTTCTATTACATTTCATAATCAAAACTTTACTTTTAGAAACATTGATCATCAAAAATTGTGCCATCGTATATTTCTGTAATGATATCTGCTTTTTATTGAGCCCATTGGGGGTTAGATCCATAACTGCTATATCATCTGCATACATAAGACACGCAAAAGGACGGCCGCCTATCTTTGGTGCATCTCCCTCTAAATGAGAAAAGCATTCAGGTAGATCTGCTACATACAAGGAAAAGAGTAGCAGGGCTAATAGACAGCCTTGTTTCAGGCCATTTTCTGTGGATATTACAGTTGATAAGGCTTGATTTCCTCCAATTAGCACCTGGCACCATGTTCGTGAGTGTAGGGCAATAATTAATGATAACGGGGGGAGGGCACTCCCATTTTATGTATTTTTTTCCACAGTAAGGGCCGGTCTACCTTATCAATGGCTGTTGAAAAATCTATAAAGGCCACATATACATTTGACCTACGAAAAATCGTGTACTTCTCCTTAATAAATTTCAGCATAAAGATGTTATCCAGGGTGAAGTGATTTTTCCTAAAACCTGCTTGTTCTATAGGAAGAACCTTCTACTCCACCACCCATTCAGTAAGATGGTCAAGAATACTACGAGCAAATATTTTCCCCACCCCGTCTAGTAAAGCTATTTGCCGGTAGTTACCCGGATGATGTCTATGTCCCTTTTTATATAGAGGGATTAGTATACTACCGGACCAAGATGGAGGCGTCTTCCCCTGCGAATGGCAAAAATCAAACAGCGGAGTCAGGTACGTAGCCCACAACAGAGGTTCCTTTTTAATTACTGTCATAGGGATTCCATCAGGACCCATTGCTCCTGAGGCTCTCATTTTTTAAATAATTCCTACCACTTCCTACCCCATTAAGGGCGCATAGCTGGATTCAGGGATTTTAAAAGAACAGAGGTAGAGTGGAGGCAGAACAAGAAGAATTAGGATTTGCAGAATAAAGTTCTCCCAGATGTAATTTCCATTCTTCTTCTTTTATAGGAATGTGGAGGGATTTTACTCTTGTACCGCAACAATCATCGATTATTTCCCAGTACCTTTTAGAGTTAATTTTTAAAGCAGCCTCTTTTAACTGTACCCACACATGATCTTCCTTTATTTGCTTTAGGGAACGTTTTTTCCTCTTTAAAATATTTATTAATTTACTTCGTTCGAGAGTAAAGATCAGGAACTGGGCCCTCACTAATTTATTTATTTTCCTATTTATAGGAAGCAATGGGTTAAAATGCGGTCTCCGTTTAGCTGGAACATGCAAGGATTTACATAACGAAGCCAAGCTACTTGTATTGCGACAAAAGGCTTCGAATAAATCGGTTGGAGGAGAATAACAATCGGCCATTACTAAGTGCTGCTGATCTCCTATCAAAACTGTTAAATTCTCTTTAAGTTTAGAGGTAGCTAGGGTATTCCAATGGATTCTACCATTTGTTATTTTAAAACCTACTGAACTATTCTTAAAATTCCAAGAGCCTACCTTAGCACAGGTCGACTCAAATTTAGAGCAGATTACCATGTGATCGCTAAAAACATTTTCCAGAACTTCCATACTTGAGAGCTTACAAAAAAAATCTGCTGAGACAATTAAATAATCAATAATGGTTCTCCCAGTAGGTGCCTTATGGGTTTAGTTTGCTGGTATATAATTTCCTAACCTCCCATTGGCAATTAAAAGATCTAAACTTCTCAAACCTTCAAGTAATAGTGCTCCTCTTTTATCAGTCTGACTATTATTCAGGAACTGAGCAGGTGGAATGTTTAAGGCTTCATTTTTTGAGGCATTAGCAAATAACCTTATGCTGTGGGAAGAAACGTTGGCATTCAAATCACCAACCAGCATTAAATGCCTACAATCTTCACTTTCCATAGTAGTGGAGATGAAAACAAATAGGTCTTTTAATAAATGAGAGTTAGATGCATCAGGAGGTATATATGCATTTACAATCAGCAGGGAATCTAAATTGCCTTCTAAGGTCTAGCTTAATCGCCTGAGTTAAGTTAGAGGCATGGGAGATTACTTTATATATCCATCTAAAACTTGTTCTAAGCAATATAGCAATACCTCCTTTAGCATGTCCTCTGTTCACAGGGAGCGCAGGACAGCTCAGCACAATATAATCTTCAAAGAACCAGTTCCTTGTGATCTAAGACTCTTGTATACAGATTATATCAGCATTCTGTTCTTTCAAGAATAAAAGTTTGCTTTTATTCTTGCTTAAACCGGCTGTGTTCCAAGAGGTCAATTTAAGACCCTTGCTAGGAAGAGTTCCTGTGTTTTAAACACAAGGATCTATTTGTATTAAGGGCCCCTGCTACCCAACTTCATTTCTTATCTTCCTCATCTGCAGACAGTACGTAATTATTATTTTTCTCTGTAAGGAGCGAGACTCTCCCTCCCTCCTTACCAAAGGAAACCTGCAGTATACTCTCTCTCTCCAGGTAGGGCAAGTCCCTTGTAGGGGGATTTGGATGGGTGATAGTCTGCCGATTATAATTCACTTTTTTAGAAGCTAACTCCTCTTCAGGTACAAGAACATCGATACCATGGCATCGTAATTTATCACTATTTGACATTATCAGATAAGAAATCACTTTGAAACCAAACGTCACTCTGGCTCCCCTAGAATTGTTATGTTTTTTAACCTGAACCAGGGCAAGATCATTACTCATTTGAAGATCAGGAATTTCAGCAAAGCAGCTCAATAGAAAGGATCTGTTCATAAAAGGTTCATGATAAAAAAAAAAAGAAAAATCTAGAGAAAAGGGCGCAGAAAATAATTGATTAACTTGGGAAGCTACCTCAGGGACAGTTCCAATAGGTTTATAAATAACATTACTACCTAAAGAGGAGGCAAATAGCATGGCATTGGGATTCAAGTTACTCTGTGCTATCGATGGAGAGCTTGGATCTAGTACAATTACTTCTTGTGAGGTTAGAGTTGGGGCACAAGGATTCAATAAGGGTGATCGAGGTCCCCTTGAATTGATTTCCGCTTTTCTTTCTTTATAGCATTCCAATCAGTGTTCAATGACAGATTTAAAATTAAATCGGGGTCAAAGCGTAGATGTTTTGCTCTTTTTTTGTTTATCCTTCGACGTTTTCCCCTTTTTTCCTTCTTCTTCTGCAGACAATTTTACTTTTGCTCTTGATATCTTTTCCCTTGGGTGGTGAAAGATCAGCTTTTGCTTCCCCATTATGGAATGTTCAGAATTTTTAACACCTGTTTTTAGAAAAGTGGGGAAAACGTTTTGTACTGTATTTAATTTTTCCTTCTCAGCGTGCTGACAGGACTTACATACAGGTACAGGAGCTGAGTCCTCAGATTCAAAGAGCTGCTGTAGAGAAGGAGGCTGTACTTCATCAAATATGTCTGCATTTTCTTTACCTTTATACTTTCTACTACAAAAAGGCATACCAGCCTGAGTGCCAACGTCTCGCCCTTTAGCACAAAAGACAGAACGTGTTTGTGTAGATTTGAATATATTGGAGTTATCCTTCAAAGGTGGTAAAGAAAAAGTCCCCTTACCGGAGTTGAGCTTATGAGAGGGAGATAGGCTGGCTTTACCAGGCGGGGGACTTCGTTCAGAGATTATGAACTTAGTCAAAGACTAAAGTGAATTCAAGATATAATCAGAATTACTTACTGATTTCTCCATTAAGGCTAAGAGAGAGGATAAAACTCTTTCCAGACAAAGTAAAGATTCAGACAGCAACATTGTTTCCTCTGGATTATTGCTTAAGGGATGAAAACTTGAGGACAAATTGGGAGTAACAGACGCACTTGAGTTTAACAACTGCATCTTAATAGGAAGACCCTGAGGAAAATCCAGCAAATTTGGGGAAGGCGAGAAATCAGGATTATGAGGCCTGGACGACTCGGGATTGGGTGACTGAATGACCTTTGGACTTGGATTCATATTAATGTTGAGGACTGGGAGAGTAAAGTTTCCATCGGAGGGTCACCCACTTTTGAGTCAAGGCAAAATCCGCCTTCGGACTGAGTGACTCTGTTACCAAGGGAGTGGATGATGAGGTTTGCCAACAGACAGTCTTCACTCTAAATTCAGAACATGATTCATCCCCAAGCCGAATCTCTCTAATTTCGGGAGGCAAGTTAATAGGTTTTGCTGGAGGTGATTTTCCAGATTCTGCTTTGCCCTCTCCAGGAAGAGCTTCAGGTTTAAACTCCATCATCCCCGCTTTAATTTGGCTTGTCTCTTTTTTTGGAAAGAAGGTAGAGATGGTGTTGAATCCTTTCAAGGTGTTTATCTGTATTGAGTTACTCCTTAAGGGATTAGCTTTGGTTTTTTTGCACGCTCTTATGTATATCAATCTTCCTGAGCGCAATTTCTTTGCGGTCAAAACTCCGTCTTAGAAATTCTCTTGCCTCCTACATCCTGGCCTCATGTGACCTAGCAGTGCTTATCTTGAACCCTGGAACCCAAGTCCCAGGGCTTAGCACCCTAAAATCACTAACCTGGGTCTCAGGTGTACACTTGGCTCCCTTAGATAAATTGCCAGGCAAGGCAAGGGGCCCGAGCTATGGGGGAAATTTCCTCCACTCCCCTCCTGGTTCCAGGCCTGGTCAAGCTTCAGCAGGCCTTGGGGGGTGTCTCCAACCCCGCCGGACTATGTTTCCTTGGCTCCTCAACTCCTCAATTCTTTGGTGCTCAGCACCAGCTCACGCCTCCCGCAGCCTCCACAGCCGCCCTCTGCCCTCCGGGGTTTAGCCCCAATCTGCTGCAGGCAGAGCGAAAACCAGCCGAAGGATCAGGGATGGCTCAGACCCATTGACCGGCAACAGCTGACAGAAAAGCACCCCAGAGGCTTATTGAGTCCTGCAGGAAGCTTGATTGGCTGGCAGTAGGTGAAAGAAATAGCTGTCACGGGTTACACACTGCTCTGGCAATGTTGGTGGGATTGTGGGCAAGTGGGGTGCAGGATGCCACCACAAGCTGCACCTGAACCTAGTTGGGCAGCCTCCGCGGGGCTATCCACCACTCACTCTCCACAACCGCCAGCTACTGGCGGTCGCACTTGCCCACCCTCCTGCTCCCATCCGCACCTGCTCCCACACTTACCCGCTCCTATTCCGCTGACAAAGCCACCTTTACAATTTTGCGGCAATGCAGGACCGCAGGAGAGCCAGGGTGCGGGAACGCAAGACCACAAAGAGTCCAGTTCGGTCCTTTCCCGGTAGCTGAGAGGAGGCTCCAGAAGAAAGTCCAGAAATAAATCAACAAAAGTAATCAGAGGCGGGAGGGAAGCGGGCTAGAGAACCGAGCGGCCGCTCCTCGGCTCGCACACTCTCGCACACTTAGGCTCCTCCCTCTCACCGTCTCGCCTCTCGCCGTCACACCGTCACACTGTCACCGTCACACTGTCGGAGTGCTATCATAACACTGTTTTGACTATCTCAAATTTTGTATCTGGAGCTGTTGGAGAAGTCACTTGAAATTCCAATCCTCCTTCCTAATGTCGATTATCTCTTACAAAATCCATCAGCTCTCTTTCATGAATTGATTCATTCCATACATCTCGAACTGATGGCTTTGAAAGTTCTGGGGCGGTAAACAGCCCTCACAACAAAGCCGTCACCACGCATGCAATTACAACGCGGTCGTTACAACGACCGCATTGTAACAACGCATACCATTACCCCGCAAGTCGAAACAACGACTTGCGGAGAGGGGAGAAGGTGTTGGATTTAAAATCCAACACCTTCACTACTGTCCGCACAGACTGGAGTCGGAATAGTAAATTATACTATTTCAACATCCAGCGCCCCAAGTCGTTGTTCCGACTTGCAGGGTAATGGTATGCGTTGTTACGACGCGGTCGTTGTAACGACCGCGTTGTAATTGCATGTGGGGTGACGGCATGCGTGAAAAGGAGGCATATTCTTCTGGGGCACCTTGGTCTCTCCGAGGCCTTTGGGGTAAACCTATAAGGCGCATCAAAAACTCATGGACTCCAGGAACAACCAGGGTTAATAACTCAGCATGATCTTTCTAGTCTCATTGGTATATGGAATGAAACACTAATCTCTTTTCAGCTGACATATCCTCAGTAGCTAACTTTTTAAGTTGTCTAGTATCTTTAGGTAGGTTACAGAATGATTAATAATCATAGATCTGCAATATCCTGAACCCACAATCATTTTGATAGGAAACCTGTTGGCGAAGAACCATTTATCTTTAGGCTTCTTCATGGAATAAGGATGGATATACCTCCTACAGCTACAATTCTTCTATGTGGGATGTAAATATGGATTAAACATGTTTGATGTTGGTCAAATAATCCTTTGCTTTATTTGAAATCATTGTCAGCAAACCTCGCTATGTTATTGTGGTGTCTGTTTTATTTTAAAAGAGTTTCTGATGTCAAGGCTCTGGATTTCTCGGCTAGACAGTTTATTCCTTATGGTGTCTCATTTTTCAGCTAGTCAGAGAACAAACACTCTGTGCTTCATTTAGAGTTTGGCAGATGGTATACTCTGCCTATCTCGTCCGCCATATTACAAGTGCCATAGGATATAAGGCACTTGTAATACAGCGGACGTGATATCTGTCATGTTTCTGATGGAGTATCTCATCCACAAAATTATACAAATTAGAGTCTGTCTTCTACAGTGAAATATCCTTCTTTCTCCAAACATCCAACGTTCTGCCTCATTTGTTGCCTCAAAGAACACGAGCTTTGTACAGCTCCTATGAGAACATCTTCCACACAGCTTCTACTATCTTTGAGGAAACATTATTCCTCTGTTTCCTCTGCAGCTTTAACTAAATGATTTCAGTGCGTTACATATCAGGCTGGGGTTGATACCTCTCTTTTAGTGCTCATTTTTTTAAGCGAGCCATGGCCTGTAAGCCTTTTTCAGTGAGGTGCTAGATTTGAAGATATTTTGACAGCTGCTCATTGGTCCTCTCCTTCTATTTTTAAAACATTTAATTGCAAACCTGTGCCTCATTATTAGAAATGGGGTCTCTAGTTGGCAGTGGTTTGAACTCTGTCCAAGTAGAGACCCTCACTCTAGTCAGGGTAAGGAAGTCACACAGCTAAGGTAACCCCGGCTCACCCCCTTGGTAGCTTGGCATGAGCAATCAGACTTATCTCAGAGGCAATGTATAAAGCATTCGTACATACACACACACAGTAACACAGTGAAAACACTACAAAATGAGTCCACACCAGTTTAAAACAATAGCCAATATTTATCTAAATAAAGCAAGACCAAAATGACAAAAATCCAACATACACAAGGAAAGAAATCCCTTTTCAAAGGCTGTGTAAGTTCAGTCCATAGAAATCTATGGATACTTCACTTTCAGCACAAAGTACCTTGGACGTGTTAAAATTCAAATATGAAACAGGCGCAGGGAAGGTGAGGTGGCAGAAAAGCAAATCGATGCGTCGGTTCCTTACTCCCAGGGGAGGTGATGCGTCAGTTCCTCACTGCCAGGGGAGGTGATGCATCGTTTCCTTACTGCTGCGCAGGAGAGGTGATACATAGGTTCCTTACTGTCAGAGGAGGTGATGCATCAATGTACGGACACGTGACCTTGGTTCCTTACTGCTGGGCAACGTTGATGAAGAAATCTCCCTCCAGGGACGATGCCTCGAAAATCCAGACGTGCTTTATCGATTCCACAGCGATAAAGCAGGCTCTGCGTTGGAGGTGGAGCGGTGCGGCAAAGACTTTGGTGATGCAGTGCTCGAAACTCACACTGTGGCAGAAAGCTGGGGGCTGAAATGAAAGCCATGGTCACTGTGTCGATTGAGAATCACGCTCCGGTGCAGACAGCGGTGGTGCGTCAAAGTTTGTAGCGATGCCTCGATAAAAACAGATGCTGGGAGTCGATGCATGGATTTTCTCCTTCAGTTCCCCAGATTCCAATTCCAAGGGCTAAGTGCCTGGATTTGGCACCACTTGACAAGTCAGACCACTCAGTAGAAGAGCACAGGCACTGGAAGGTGAAGTCTTTGATGGCCTTGCACGCTAAGTATAATGTGAAAGGGTGCCTTATTTACAAGTCGGCATTAAGCCACGTTAAGTGGCTTAACGCCACCTTGTAAATAAGGTGAAGGCCCTAGCACCACAGAAACATCTTTAAAAGTGACGTTCCTGTGGCGATAGGGGCTTGTAAATATGCCCCTTGGTGTTAATTGGGATCCCTAGAGCTTTTGGTCCCGATGCCACTGCACCCGCTGCACCATTCAAATCAAGCCCCTTTTAACTGTAAGATAACTGCAATTTTGTCTGCCTCCATAGTGGTGAAAAATAGCAATATTAGGTGTTTAGAGGAATTCTGACAACTTTTGGGCCCGGTGCTACTGCACCTGCTACACCATTCAAATCCTGACCCTGTTGTCTGTAAGGTAACTGCACTTGTGACTGCCTGTTAAGTATTAAAATATAGCAATATTTGGTGTTTAGTGGGGTGCCTAGAGCTTTTGGACCCAGTGCCACTGCACCTGCTGCACTATTGAACTCATGACCCTAGTGTTTGCTAGATAACTGCACTTATGACTGCCTGCTTACTTGTAAAATATAGCAATATTAGGTGTTTAGAGGAGTTCTGACAACGTTTGGGCCCGGTGCTGCTGCACCTGCTTCCCCATTCAAATCATGACCTTAGTGTTTGAAAGATAACTGCACTTGTGACTGCCTGTTTAGTTGTAAAATATAGCAATACTATGTGTTTAATGGGGAGCCTCGAGCTTTTGATCCCGGTGCCATTGCACCTGCTGCACTATTGAAATCATGTCTCTAGCCCTTCTTATTTAACTGCACTTGTGACTGCCTGTTTAGTTGTAAAATATACCAATATTAGGTGTTTAGAGGACTTTTGATAACTTTTGGGCCTGGTGCCACTGCACCTGCTGCACCATTCAAATAATGACCCGGTTGCCTGCAAGATAACTGCACTTGTGACTGCCTGTTTAGTAGTAAGATATAGCAATATTTGGTGTTTTGAGGAGTTCTGACAACTGTTGGGCCTGGTGCCACTGCACCTGCTGCACCATTCAAATCATGACCCTGTTGTCTGCAAAGTAACTGCACTTGTGACTTCCTGCTTACTAATAAAAAATAGCAATTTTAGGTGTTTAGTGAGGTGCCTAGAGCTTTTGGTCCTGGTGCACCATCGAAATCATGACCCTGTTGTCTGCAGGTAATTGCACTTGTGACTACCTGTTTACTTTTAAATTTGAGTACTAATCTAGATTTAGTGGGGTCCCAAGAGCTTTTGGCCTCGGTGCCACCTCACCTGCTGCACCACTCAAATCAAGTCCTTTTTAACTGCAAGGTAATTGCAATTGTGGCTGCCTGCTTAGTAGTCAAATATAGCAATATTATGTGCTTAGAGGAGTTCTAACAACTTTTGGGCCCGGTGCTACTGCACCTGCTGCACCATTCAAATCATGACCCTGTTTTTCTGCAAGGTAACTGTGGCTGCCTGTTTAGTAGTAAAATATAGCATAGCTCTTGTATATTAACTTTATTTTTAACGTGCAATGTTTATTACAACATTTAGAATCTGATCATAATGACCAAATAGATTACGTTGAAAAAAATCAATCCGATAATGCCTACAAAGTGCAAAGAAAGGTACTGAGGCATGAATAGGAAATGCCACAAACGTTCTAAGGCTAAAGCATCTGCTGTAGACAACTAAGTTATAAAATGCAAGCATTCAAGCATACCGTTAGAAGCTGTCTGCCTTATCTGTGGGAAGAGATCCTATCTTGACAGTGAATGGGGCTTAAACAGTGTGAACAGTTTTTGTAGAAGTACTGTAAATGCCTTCAGCCAGTGGAAGTTAACAAAAAAAAAGTTCCACACAAGAGCCCCCTTTTAAGATATATTAAATACAAGAGATTTCACAAGCACAGCACAAGCGCTGTGCAGGCGAAACCTAAAAATAGCCAATATTTATCTGAGTAAAACAAGACCAAAACGACAAAAATCCAACATACACAAGTAAAGATATAACTTTTCAAAGGTTAAGTAAGTTCAGTCCATAGGCATCTATGGATGTGTCACTTTTAGCACAAAGTACCTTGGATGCGTCAAAATTCAAAAATGAAACAGGCGCAGGTGAGGTGAGGCACTGGAAAAGCAAAGCGATGCATTGGTTCCTTACTCCCAGGGGAGATGTTGTGTTGTTTCCTTACTGCTAGGCAGGGAAGGTGATGTGTCAGTTCCTTACTGTCAGGAGAGGTCATGTGTCAGTTCCTTACTGGAAGGGGAGGTGATGCGTCGATCTCCGGACAAGCTGCCTTGGTTCCTTACTGCTAGGCAACGACGCTGGAGTGGTGTGTCACGGATTTCAGTGATGTGGTGCTCGAAACGAAAGTTACCCTGCAGCGGTTCTTCTGACACGCTGCGATGGAAAGCTGGATCCTGCGGTGAAAGCCGTGGTTGAGGCGCCGATCGGAGCTTGGAGCTTGCTCCAGTGCTGGCAGAGGCGATGTGTTGAAGTGTGTAGCGATGCGTCGATAAAAAACAGATGCTGGGAGTCGATGCATGGATTTTCTCCTTCAGTTCACCAAATTCCACATTCAAGGGCCCAGGGACTGGATTTGGCACCACTTGCCAAGTCAGGACTCAGCAGAAGAGCCCAGGCACTCGTAGGTGAAGTCTTTGATGGCCCTGAGACTTCTTAACAGGAGGCACGCACACACAAGCCCTAGGAGAACCTGCAAAGTCCAGTCCTTTCACTCCCAGGACGGAAGCAGCAAGCAGCAGGCTAGCACAACAAAGCAAATGGCAGAGTGTCAGTCCCTCCCATAGCATCCAGCTCTTCTTCCTGGCAGAATGTCCTTTAGTCCAGAAGTGTTCTGATTTGAGTGTCAGATTTCCAATACTTATACCCCTTTCTGCCTTTGAAGTAGGCAAACATCAAAGGAAAGTCTTTGTAGTGCACAAGTCCCTGCCTTTCCCTGACCTGGCTCCTCCAGACACACTACAGGGGGGTGGAGGCAGCTTTGTGTGACAAAAGGCACAGCCGTATTCAGGTGTCAGTGACAACTCCTCCCACCACTCTAGCTCAGAAAGGCCCATCAGCCTGGTGATGATCCATAAGGATATGCAAGGCACACTTCAGCTCCCTTTGTGTGACTGTCTAGAGTGAATGCCCAAGAGTCCAACTAAAATCCTAACCCAGACATGGATTCTACAGACAGGCAGAGGCACAGAATAGTTAAACAAGAACATGCTCACTTTCTAAAAGTGGCATTTTCAAACACGCAATTTAAAAACCAACTTCACCCAAAGATGTACTTTTAAATTGTGAGTTCAGAGACCCCAAACTCCAAATTGCCATCAGCTCCCAATGAGAAATTACACTTAAAAGATTTTTCAAGGCAATCCCCTAGTTACCCTATGGGAGAGATAGCCCTTGCAATAGTGAAAAACTAAATTTGCAGTACTCCACTATTAGGACATGTAAAACACACCAGTACATGTCCTACCTCTTAAATACCCTGCCTTGGGCCTACCTTAGGGGTGACATACATGTTGTAAAAGGGAAGGTTTGATCCTGGCAAGTGGGTGTACTTGCCAGGTCGAAATTACAGTTTAAAACTGCACTCACAGACACTGCAGTGGCAGGTCTGAGACATTTTTGCAGGGCTACTCATGTGGGTGGCACAATCAGTGCTGCAGGGTCACTAGTAGCACTTGAGTTACAGACCCTGAGCACACCTGGTGCACTTTACTATGGACTTACTAGTAAATCAAATATGCCAAACATAGATAAACCAATCACCCAAACAACTTACACAGGGAGTACTTGCACTTTAGCACTGGTCAGCAGAGGTAAAGTGCCCAGAATCCTAAAACCAGCAAAAAACAAAGGTGTTGGCCGACAGATTAAACAGTTCCATAGCGGAGCTGATTCATCCGGACCAAAAAGGCTTTATTCGGGGAAGGTTCTTAAAGGAGCTAACTTTTTCTCTGATAGGATCAATAGATCTTGCTTCTACTTATGGGCTGCCACTCGCGGTCATAGCTTTAGATGCTACTAAGGCTTTTGAACGGGTTAATTGGGCATTTTTGCAGGCGGTGGTGAAAGCAGCCAACCTGGGTCAGAATTTTTGTAGAGTATTGGAAGCAATATATAGCTCACCAAGAGCCAGACTATTGATCAATGGTTCCTTGACGGCCCCGGTTTCTATTGGTAGAGGTACAAGGCAGGGGTGTCCTTTATCACCGCTCTTGTTTAACCTATACATGGAGCCCCTGGCCAGTAAAATAAGGGAAGATCTGGAGATTATACTGCTCCAATTTCAGGGATGGAATAAGAAACTTGGTATATATGCAGATGACATTCTTATTTACACAACCAATCTGCAAAACACTTTAAGTCGGACCATGACATTAACAGCTGACTTCGGAAAAGTATCAGGATATGACATAAATAAAAGCAAGACCGAAATCATGACTTGGAATTTAGATTCAGGGGAACTGGTTAAAAAAGGAGTAATAAGATATCTGGGGGTTATGATCCCACAGGATATTTCTAAACTCACAAAAATAAACTTGGAAAAAGCAAAAAAGGAGATCAGTGGACTCTTAAAAATGTGGGCACATCTTCAAATTACTTTGCTGGGTCGAGTTAATTTAATAAAAATGATGATCCTTCCCAAGCTAACCTTTTGTTTGATACCATCCTCTTCCTTTTGATAGGGAAATGCTTAAAAAATTGCAAGGCCAAATTAGTAGTTTTATCTGGTCAAGCAGAGGCCCAAGAATAGCCTGGAAGAAATTAAGAAGGAGGACGGAGAAAGGCGGCTTAGCTTTGCCAGATTTACTTTTTTATTCATGGGCTTTTTTACTAAAGAACGGGAAAATTTTATTAAACACACCTACACTATCTGAAATTGGAAGACTGTTGGGAGCTATGGCAAGTCAGGAGTTAGGAGGCAGCCAAGGTTTTATGTTTAAATATGCAGACCCCAAATACTTCAAGAAGGTTAGGCTGAAGATCCTGAGGGGCCTTGCTGAAACCTGGTATCCAATGATTAAGCCCGATCTGCTCAGTATGGCTGGTTGTCCAGATCTCCTTTTTTGCTTCCCAATTTGTGCTTCGGCTCACGAGGGATGGCAGAGGAGTAATAGGCAAGGGAGTTGAGGTTGGAAGACTGAGCTTCCTTCTACCAGGGTGGACACAACTTTGAAGCAGGTGTTTCCTCCCTCTTCTCCCTCTGTTACCAGTATAAACGTACGGAAGGGCATGATACTCTTCATTTCACTGGTGCAAGTGGAATGGGTTTTCTTTCCTTTTGAAGAGACAAATGAGGATAAAGAAAAAAACAAAAAAAAACTAAGGGGCATATTATCAAGGGCCATTTCGCCGCTTTTTGGCGAAAATTACATCGCCCTATTTACAAGGTGGCGCTAACATGCATTAGCGCATGTTAGCAGCCGTTTTTCAAACGCTAATGAGATGCAAAGTAGGCGTTCCTTTCAGGAAACAACAGGAACATGATCGCCAACCGTACATCGACGTATTTACAAGTTGTCCCAGAAAAAGCGTAGCGATGAAAAAATCTGCGCTAACCGCGGATATCGCCTAATACTAACGTCTGCTAAATTCTCGACTTAGCCATGTACATAATGGGAGGTGGATTGTTTGGTTACATCCACTTCTCCCTATTTACAACATTTTCTTCAGCGCTGTTCTAACATCGCTGGTTTTCATGCGATATTGATGACAATCGCCGTATATCGCCGGATTTCACATTGCCTGTTAGCAAATCGTTGCAAATACGCCGCTAACATGGCGATGTGATCCGGCGATATACGGCGATAATGAAAAACGCGCTAGACGCGTTTAGCGATATTTATCGCTCGTTGTTGATGATATGCCCCTAAATGCAGCACAGAGTCAAAAACAGGAGGTCAGAAGCAAAAAGACAGAGGAATTCATGCCAAAAGATGCCAGGTCTAATACACATGCTCCTGTCTTCTGTAGTTAATTGCTTTAAACTTGCATATTAAGGGCCTCCGTTCGTGACATAAACTGCAGACTTTACTTTGTTTAGTGTAGGTAAGTCCTAGCTTTATTAAATACATGTTGGTGCATAATAGCCTAGCTGTGTGATTATTAATATACTGCTTTTGCTATGTTTTTCTTCCACCCTATGTTAAAAGTTTTTTGTATTGAGTACTTTGTGTTTTCAGGCTTTAGTGTCCCTGTCTACACTTCTTTATCCTTCCTGATTATTCAGTGGTATACAAAGATTACTTTGCAGTTTTCATCTACTCATCTTTATATTCTTCATTTTCTTTCCATTCTTCAACAAAGTGAACTTACATTGTTGCATCAATAAAGATGGAGGAATAAGCAGTTTCAGTCATTACATACTACTTTGATGAGAAACCTTTGTTTTGACTTTCTGCTGTACTGATCCCAAAGTTTGCTGGGAGTTGAAATGTACATTATCTCCGTATTTTTGGTTCAATTTTTTGCTGAGTACCTCGCTGCCATGAGAGTAAAAGAAATAAAGTTGTGCATAATACTCACCTCTGTGTCTTTAATAAAATTAGGACTGTCCTAAACTCAGCTGTGGAAAAGCTGCATTGTTCCACTTCACGTCCACCGCACTTACAAGTTGGCTGGTGTGTTTAATCGAAATCCAAAAAGCCCTCAACATTCAAATTTGCATCCCAGTGGATTGCTGTTCAGAAGCCTGGGTGTGAATCTGAGATAGCTAACTCTCTCTCCTACCTGCTAGCTCTTGTCATCATGCTGGCCTCGGTGCTCTCCAGGGGTTGGCAGTCACTGGTGACAAGCTTTTTGACGAGTGGACAGCAATACTTAGCAATAGGGACCTTGGCAATGCTTTATGTCAGATACCTGCTGATGCTGAGTCTGGTCTCCGCGCTCAAGTCCCCAGACCGAGATGAGTTCTCCACACCTATGTGCATGGAATGCACAGCTGCAAGCTTCTGGATATGCTATCACAGTGTTAACAGGGAGTAGGGCCATCTCTAGAGTGGTGAGACCGGTGCCACCGCACCGGGCACTGACTTCGAGTGAGGGCGCAGTGTTTGCATGTATATTAGGTTTTAAAAGCACCTGCTGCCGCGTTCCTGGCCTCCAGCAATTTTCAGGCAACCATAAAAATGTCACAGATAACTTCAGATGATTGACGTTCTACTTGAAGAGAGATCTTAGTTTTGTCTAGTGGATGGTTTGACTCATTGTAAGGTAGCACAGAGGATTAATATGCCTTCTGAGCTGCTACTTTGGTATTGGGGAAACAGGCTCGAGTCTCGGCTCAAAATCCAGAGATTCTTGGCAAATCGCTTAATCTCCCCGTGCCTACCAAAAAATGATGGCATTCTTGTGTGATGTAACTGGTGCTCATGTAAAGTGCTCTAATACCTTCGCGTAGAATTTGCGCTATATAAAACAGCAAAAAAAAAAAGTGTACCAAGCATATCACAAAGTGCATATAATATAAATAGGTCAGTGGGCTAGCGCTTCTGTCAGAGAGATCATTTTGTTACGTGCCGTTTATACGTTAAAATCTTAATATAGAGCACTGAGCTATTAACTGTCATCAAAGAGCTGCATACAAAGTACAATGTATAGTAGATTAGAACGTTATGATTTTTTCCCCAGTTTTTCATTATCCTAATGTTGCCAAAGGGGTTCATTCGGGTAGAAAGAGAATCCCCAACTATGGTGTTGAGTTTGTGCTTCTCCAGAACAAAGCACTCTTAAACTATACTGTTTGTCAGTATGGATGACACGTGACTCCTACACCTTATAGTCCTCTGTCTTATGTAACATTTCCTAAACCTTGATTTACACACATATGATTAATTGTCTCTGTGTAATGTGTGTGTGTGTGATGTAAAGTGCTCTGACACCCTACACTGGTACGAGTGGCGCTACAAAATGAATTAAATGCATGTGAGAGTGGTTATGGAGACTTGGAGGGCACTGTTAAAGGGTGGTAGTGAGGGAATTCGTGACAGAGGTGGTCACTGGGGGGCGCCACCAGTGCTAAAGCCAGCCCTGACAGGGAGGTGAAGTGCCTGCTACATTGAACATCACACTCACCAGAAACTTTAAGCAAGCTGATGCACACTGTACCACTTCTAAAAACTATGGGGCTTATTTATGAGCCCTTGCGACACTTTTTGTGACGCAACGGCGGCGTAAAAAATGTGCCACTTTGCGCACTATTTACAAAGTGACACATCTAGGCAGATGCGTCACTTTGTAAACCTTCGCGTCACAATATACCTGTGTCAGGTATAATGTATGGAGGGTGGGCGTTACCCCGCAAAAAGCCTCGTAGAAGTGGTGCATTGAAATATAAAAGATTTCAGTGCGCCACTTCTAGGACGCTACTGCATCAATATCTTACGCCTGCCTCATGGCAGGCGTAAGACTGACGCAGGCCCTTTCACATGGGGTCATGTGAAAGGAACATTGCTGGAGTTGCGTCACGCTTCCGACACAACTCCAGCAATGCATCAGTTTTGTGCCGACAGATACGTCAGTAATACTCACTTATCTGTCATTCCTTGCGCCATGATGCGTCATAAAGTAAATATGACACATCGATGGTGTTGCAAGGAGGGCGCACTGAGAAGTGTCGCATCGCTGCTTTGTCGCAGCAATGCGACACTTCTCATAAAGAAGACCCTAAAACTTATATGAATGAGCTTACCCTGGGAAGCCTAGGACCCGTACTGCCAGAATCCTCACTTCCTGAAAGGAAACCATCACAGTGCTTCAATACTTATACCGTGTGAGCTCTTTGTGATCGATGCATTTTCCTGGCTGTTGGGGAGTAAGCAGCACACCCACTAGCTAATTTGTTAGCAGAGCATTTCTTGCAGTTTTCAGCTTTTCCAAACGTGCTGTCTTATTTTTTGCACTTATTTTCCTTTGCTTGTAGTGGTGTACAAGAGCCGAAAGGCCAACCCAAGCCGGTGAGGGTATTAGCTGGAGCCTCAGCATGAAGTAGCAGGATCCAGTACCTGTTGCTGAGTCCATGAAGGGGGGGTACCACTTCCCTCACTGCCACAAGTAGGATAGATCAATCTTTCAGCATGCTATCACCAGAAATGAACAATGGAAACTGCTGATCAACATGTGCATGGCTACCTTTACTCAGGGGATGAATCCACAATGACATCATCGCTGTTGCAGCTCTGTCATCAGTCCCCGTCAATGTCCTGCCCTGCTCCTTATTTGGTTTTTATCTTAAGCGTACAACAGTTTTCAGGTTAAGGTTTTTGGTTGAGGGTCTTAGGAAGGTTAAGTGATTTGCTCGGGATCACAAAACGTTGAGCAGAGCCCGGGACTCGAACTTTTGTTTGCCTGTTCCAAAGTCAGCAGCTCTTCCCCTTTGGCCACACTTCTCCATAAAGGGGCACACACTGACTTTACACAAGCCTGACAAGGACTTGCACTGGGCTCCTGACTCGCTACATCTGGCAGATGAATACAGTTCTGCAGATCCTTGCCTACCCAAGTGCAGCCTTCTCTTTGAGAGCACAAAGGTTGGACAAATAGAAGCAGAGGGTCCCTTCGGATTGAACCATTGCTATCTGCAAAGGGTTCCCAGGGAAAGGAAGAAGCCAAACGTGTGCCTGCCCACTGCTGGAAAGTAGGGGGAACCCTCTGGAATCCAGTTGCGTCAGCAATTAACACCAGAAACATGCTGAATTTGTCCTAGTTGTAGTGTCGTGCTGGACACGTTCTAGTGTCTCAGCAGACACTGGGTTAGTCAGCCACTCACTCGTGGGAGTTGACACACATGCACCCCACACCCATCCATCACAGGCGTCACCAGTGAGGTGACCCTGCCAATAAAAGGGCCCAGGTGCACGTGCTCGTGGCCAGTTAAGTAACCACATGCCTAGTGTCTGTGTCATGATTTCTGCAGCATGTGGGCCTAGGGCCCACGACACCACACTGTTGTCATATTGCGACACCAGGACATAATTCAGCAGCGCCGGCAGGTTGCCTTATTTAGTGCGGTGCAGCAACATGCAGGCAGCGAGGTGACTTTCTCATTTTAATATCCAGCTGCGAGCAAAACAAAGGCCATTATCTCTCCTGTAGTTCAAGTGTTATCCTGGCTGGGAGCCATCTGGAGTCTAACACTTAGACGCCAACACAGTGGAAGGAAACAAAGGCACACAGCTTGTTTCCACTTCACAAGTACTTAAGAGAAACTACTGGAGACTGGTTTTTAACTTTGTTCAACTCCCTATGTAAGAGATGTACTTGCACTCTAAGAATGCAAGTTTTATCTGTATGTATGAGTAACTACATAAATATTGATTTAAATGGCACCTACTATTTTTGTATTTAATTTTGTTTATATCGCTACTCATTCCAGCGTAGGGAGCCCTTTACATCAAACACACAGGCACAATATATCATGCAAGTGAGTAAATCAATGCACAGGAAATGTTACATAAGACAATGAGGGTTATAAGGTATAGGAATCACAGATCATTCATACTTGAAGACATTATGGGGGAGATTTACTAAGCTTTTGTGCTGTGTTTGCATCACAAAAGTGACTCAAAATGGCGCAAAATCTTTTTTTTCTAATTTACTTTCCAGCGCTAAACAAGTTTAGCGCTGGAACGTAAAAGTAATGCGAAGCAGCGCATAGCGCTGCTTCGCATTACTTTGGGCTATGGGGGCGTGCCAAGGCCGGTGCATGGGCGTTCCCATGCAATCACCCAAGATTTCTCACGCTAAACCCAATTTACTAAACACAGTAGATTGGGTTTAGCGTGAGAAAACTGTGCCCTTTTGAACTAGGCGCAAGGAAGGAGAAATGCTTTCATTTCTCCTTCCTTTTCTGACTTTGCATGCGTGCTGCACTGTGCAGCACGCATACAAAGTGGGAAAATATTTCCCTCATGTCTAGGCATAGAATTTTGTACAGGAAGGGTATCCTTCCTGTACAAAACCTATGCTGGACTCACACACACACACACCCTAGCGCTATGGCGCTAAGGTGGTGCGTGGCGCACTGCAGCTGTAATCAGCGCTGGTGCAAGGGAAAGGGGAGGAGAAAGCCATATCTCTGAAGATATGGCGCTTTCCTGCTCCCTCCCTGTCGCGCAACACAACGCAGCCTCGCTGGGGGCTGCGCTGCGTGAATTTTTCGTAAATCTCCCCCTCTATGTTAAGGGTGAATGATCGGGAGAAACACAAAGTTAGGATATAAAACATAACGTAGTGATTGTGGTTGTCTGTACTAACTATATTACTTCCCAAATAAACCCAATCTTAAAATAACAACAGATTGAGAAAAAACAATTAGGATCTAAACTCAGTGTCAAAAGCAGTAGCCTACTTACCTATCTAAGTAAAATATAAATCTCTGATCTGCATGTTACACAATGTTGTTTGCAGCAGGCAAATTAACCGTCTATGCTACTTTGAGTCAAAACTGCGACTGGACAAAACACAGAACTCGCTCAAAACTCTGTTAACCACTAGAGATATCATATTACTATTATAATCACCTAAAAAAATTCCATGACACACAATGATCTCTGCAGCAGGTGTCTTAACACTGTAAGATATTTTAAAATGTAGCCTCTTCGTGACCAATAAAGTAATCTAGAACAGATTTATTGTCACATATGTCCTCAGCTGCCAATTTCTTTGCAGCAGATTAAAAATCAGTGTATAAATTGACTGTGGACTCTGCTTTTCAAACTCTGTCCATTGTGACTCCACTCCTCCCTTTCCTTTGCCACACCTTCACCTGCCATTTATGGGTTCATGGAGTGAATTTTGTCAAGTTTCAGTACTGGGCTTGACAGATAAGGGCTCTGCAAGTTCAGGCAACACAAACCACACCCACAGTACTGATAAACTTTGTGATACCACGCAGTACACAAGCCTTGCCTTGACACGTGCCCACAGAGGTAGCTGGTGAATGCTCTATTACTTACCGGTAATCTTCATTACTCTGGGTCCCGTTGTCCTCGTCCCATTCATTAACATATTGGAGATAACCATCTCCCGACAGAAAAAAAGAGCAGAGGCATGCTGGGACCCTAATACTGCCCCTCCCACCGGGAGTACATAAGCAGTACTTACCCAGCATCCCGTCTGTACAACCAAGCCCAGACAGGAAGGCCGGCCGCCCGGGAGGGAGGGGCGTATGAATGGGACGAGGACAACGGGACCCGGAGTAATGAAGATTACCGGTAAGTAATAGAGCATTACCCCCAGGTCCCTTATGTCCTCGTCCCATTCATTAACATATTGGAGAATACCAAAGCAGAAAACCGGCCTTCCGAACCCACAAGCGCACCCAGGAAACCACACCAAACGCAGCAACCCAAGAGAGCACCGAGAAGGAGGGAAGGGGGGACTGCAGGAAGCAACCAGCCAGCAACCCAGAAGAGGACAGCAGGGTCAAACAAGGACCGGAGACAACCAAGAAAAAAACAGAAGGCCAGAGCCACAAAAAGGAGGCCGCCAACCAGAGAAACAGGGCAACCAGGCCAAAAGGACACGGCCAAGGGACCCACCGGACAAGCCCGTGCAACCCAGAACCCCCAGGAAGGCACACAGGACCCGGCAGCCGCATAGACACCGAGCAAACCTCTACCGCCCCGGAGAAGGATAAAGAAAGAAGCCCAGCCCAGGCAACAGGGCGCAGGCCCAAGCACCCAGACCAACAAGGAAGGAGGAAGGCACAGGCCAGAAACCGGCCCACCCCACCAAACTGAAAGACCCGGCCCCCAGAGAGCACAGAGGGGAAGCCAACGAAACCCCGCAGAGGAGGCCAGGACCGGGAAGGAAAACCAGCACCACCAGGGCCACCAAACGACAGCCACCAAGCACCCAGCCCAGAGGGAGGAGCCGCAGCAAGAGCCCGGGAGCAGAACAGGAGCCAGACCCCAACCAAACCGAAAAGGACAGGGAAGGAGACAAAGACCCGAAACTCCAGGAAGCCAAAAGCCCCACAGGGAAGAAGACTGCCAACCGAACAGGGCGGCCAAAAAACCCAGAACAGGCGGAGCAGAGGAGGGAACCCGGAACCGAACAGGCACCGCAACACAGAGGGTAGACAACAACAGAAGCCAACAAGGCGGAGGACCGCACAGGCACCCAACACCCAGGCCAAGCACTCAGCAAGGGCCGGAGCAACGGAAAAGGCCCCAGGGCGCACAGCACCCAGACCAGAAACCCACCAGGCCCGACCCCAGCAAACGCCGAAGAGGAGCCAAGAGACAGCAAAAACCAGGGCAACAAACGCCCAAGGAACCAGAAAGCCAGGACCGGAGCCAAGCAACCCACCGAGGCAGGAGGACCCACAGGCCCAACCAGCCCCTGGAAGGAGCCCACGCAGAGCCCAGGGCAAAGGAAAGGGCAGGGAGGCCGACAGAGACCCCCAGCACACCACCGCCGGACCAAACAGAAGGCCGGAAGAAAAACAAACACAGGAAACCGCCAAAACGGAAACCGGAGGAAGCAAATAAGGCAGAGGGCCAAGCAGCAGCAGAACCCGGACAACCTGCAGCCAGGAGGGAGGACCCCACAGGGAAGAGGAACCCCACAGAACCGCACCCCAACCAAAGAGGGGGGGCATCAAAACAGATACACCGGGAACAGAGCCCGGGGAAGCAAGGGAAAAACAGGAGCGAGCCAGGACACCGGAACCAGGAAGAACCAGGAATGCCCAGCAAAACACACCCCGGAGCCCAGCAAGACAAGGAGGCCCAGCCAGAGGCCACGCCGAACCAGCAGGAAGCCGGCAGACCAGGAGCACAGGAGGCAACCCAGGACACGTCAACCCAGAAGCACCCAACACCAGGACCCCACACAGGACCGGACAAGGGAACCAGAGGCGAACCAAGCCCGTGAAGAGAACCGCCGGCAGGAGCAGGCCCAGAAGGACCCATCAGGACACGGCCGGAAACCAAGAGAGCGCCCCGCCAAGACCCACAGAGAGAGCCCAGGCAAGGACGCAAGTCCGAAAAAAAGGGCGACCAACAGACGCCCAAAACCAGCAGAAGCCGGAAAACCCCAGCAGACCAAAAGAGGGGAAAAAAACAGGCGCCAAGCCAAGGACACAGCAGCAGCGAAAGAGAGCCAGGCCCAACCAGCAGAGGCACGAACCCCAGGGACCCATAACGCGAACCACCACCGGAAATACACCCGAGGGGGACGCACAGGAAAGGGAGAGCAGGGCCCAACCCCACCAGGCCGAGAAGCCGACAGCCACAGGCACCCCCGACCAGGAACAAACCAGGCCCGACCAAGCGGAACCACAGAGACCAGGCGAGAGCAGGCTCGCCGGCGGAATCAGGAGGGGCGACCAGGACCCACCGAAAGAAGCCAAAGGCAAGCCCAGGAAGCAGAGCAGGGGTGCCGCAGAAGCAGTGGAACACAAGGCCACACCAAGGAAACCCCAGAAGCCAGGAACAGCCAGCGCCATAGCCAGGAGCAACCAAAGACAACAGCACCCAGCGCGGAAGAGGCAAGAAGCAGAAGACAGCACACAGCCATCTCCCCACAAAGCAACCCAAGCACACAGGAGGGCCCGGAACACACACCGGAAGCTCCAGACAGGTGCAAGGAGAACACAACAGCCGCAAAGGAGGCAGCAACAGGGAAATAAGCCCCCCAGCAAACGCCAACCCCTGAACCCCAAGGAGGCCAGACCCCAGAAAGGAAGGGGACACCGCACTCCAACGGACAGAAGGAGCAACCCCGAAGAGAGGCCGCAGAAGCCAGGAAGCGGAGGCACCCAAAAGAGAGCTGAACCGCCCAACGGGGACCGGAAGAAAGAAGAGAACCCAAGGCACAGCCAAGCAGGGCACACAACCCAGCCGAACCGGATGCCAGCAGAGGAACAGAGCCCGCAGCACAGACAAGGACCCCGGGAAGGGAGAGCCGACCCAGGGACCCAGCTCACTCAAGGCCAGACTACAGCACCTGCACCAACAACACCCCGAGGAGCAGGACTGCGCAGGAACAACAGAAAAGCAGGCAGACCCCGGCAGGACCAGGAACCCAAGAGAGGGCAAGCACAAGCGAGCCCACGGCCAAGAGAGGACCACGAACCCCAGCCATACCACCCAGGGAGGCCACGCACCGCAGAGGCAATGCGGCGACGAGCCACAAAGCCCACAGGCACCCAGCGGAGCACAACACAGGAGCCCAGGAGGGAAAAAAGTGCCGAGCTGAACAACCCGGCACAGACCCGCCGCAAGCGGCAGCGGAGGTGCGGCGCCAGCCCCGGCCGCCCAAAAGCAGCCCGGGAGCAGGAGGCCGCCGAAGCAGAGAGCCAGGCCGGCGACCAGGCCCCCGCAGGGGAGACAAGCCCAAAAAGACAGCACACACGGTGAACCAAAACACCGGCAGCACTGCACACCCCAGCACGCCAGCCCAGCCACCCGGAACACCCAGGAGGGCAGGACCCAAGGACGAGGAACAGCCCAAACAGGCAAGAACCCCAGCCCCGCAGACCAACATACGAGGGCAGAAGCGGGGATGCAGCGCAGCGGCAGAATGCATGCAGCGCAAGCAGGAGGCCCCGGGTACAAACCCCGGCAACCCCATGAGTCACCGCCGCCCAACATGGCCACGGCCAACCCGCCAAAAATGACAGGAACCAGGACCGAGCCACACACCACCGGGCACCCGGCACCCCCCCCCCCCCCAGCCCAGCAGGCGAAAGGGGGCCGGGAAGCAAGCGAGAGAAGCATAGGGGAGAAAGGAGCAGCCAGCAGCGTGGGACGAGCAGGAAGCGCCCAAAAAAGATGGCCAACAGCCAACAGCCAAGAGGCAGCGGCAGAACGCACGCCCCACACGCAGGAGGCACAAAAAAACCACCACCAGGAGGCACAGGAGCCCCGCAGCAGAAGGCCAGCAACAGCAATCAAGGACCGCCGGTGGCAGGCATGGGGAGAATAAGCGAAGCGTCCAGAATCACCGGAGATAGAGTCGCCGTAGCCGAGACACGAACCACGTACCCCAGCCGCGCGGGCGACCGCACTAGCCGGAAGGCTACACCCCCTCCCAGGAACGACAGAAACACAAGAAGAACCGCCGTAGATCAGCAATCACAGAGGAAGACAGCCTCACGCTCCAAGAACGAGAAAGTGAAGCAGCCCTGTCGCCCTACAAAAGAACGGGACCCCCCAGCATTCCCAGTGCACACACGAACAGAGACCCTCACGTGCACCCCGGGAACGGAACTCCACCACACACCGGGGCCAGCACAGAGTGTGGCGGACACGGTGAAAAAGGCAGGAAGTAACCAACCCTCGCAGCACCCAGAGGCAGCAGCCAGAAGGAGCGTTTCACCGCCGTAGGCGTGACACCCAGCAGCTGCGGTGGGACACGGACACCCAGCACCCAACATTGGGCCGAAGGAGGAGCCAGGAGCCGCGCTACTCCAAAATCAACCTGCGGAATCCTGAAACAGCCCCCAACAACGAGCACATTTTCCTTTTAAATGCATGTACATGATGCTGGGTGCATAGTAACGACTTCCAGAACTTTGTTTCAATTCTTACATGGGTCCACGCTGCCAGCCATGCCACCAATGTGGAAGAAAAAAACCGCTATGCGGGACTCACCCGGGGCAGGGGCCGGACACCACCAGCAGCAAGGCCCCCACCCCAACAGCGGGAAGGCACGGCACACAGCAAACGCGGCACGTCTCCCAACCAGCCCAGCCTCAGGAAGACGTGCACGCGACCCGGAATCACCCGGGAGGCGCACCAGCCACAAAGAGCCCGCAGGCCAGGCAGCTCACCGGCCATCACCGTCATGACCCCCAGCAAGCCCAGCAGGCCAGGGGACAGACCAGGAAACCCCCCGCCCGCACAGCCAGGCAGCCGGGCGGGGGGAGGAAGAAAAGAACGCCACACCAGCCCAGCAGGAGCAGCGAAACAGCACACCACGTCCATTCTGTCGACAGACAGAAAAAAAGAACAGACGGGATGCTGGGTAAGAACTGCTTATGTACTCCCGGTGGGAGGGGCAGTATTAGGGTCCCAGCATGCCTCTGCTCTTTTTTTCTGTCGGGAGATGGTTATCTCCAATATGTTAATGAATGGGACGAGGACATAAGGGACCTGGGGGTAATTAGAGCATTGGGTCCCATAATCTTTGAAACATATTTACTAGCCATGCAATATGGCAGTCCCTGGCTCTCTCTGAGCCTCATTCAAAAGTCCCATTAACGGTTGGGCAGCCAGGCGGTGGACGCAAATATTGCGCCTCTGCGCATGCAGAGAATTTGCAGAGCAGGGTGTTGTTATCACGCAGGGCAACTTTTTAGGTCGAGCCTAGGCAGCGCATGTGCTTTCTCTTGACATGTTATATCTACTTTCACCACGCCCATCACTTTCATTCATTCCTTGGGCTGTCTTTCAAAATTCCTTTGGTTTGGCATGTAAATGCTTTACTTTGTCCCACCTTTTGGCTGTTTTGTTCCTGCCCTGCAGACTGACCCTGTTACATGGATTATTTCATGATCGGCCATATATAGTGTCAGCGCACTACTTTTTCTTCTACCATGGCTTCTTTTCTTAGTTTACTGCTTGTGTTCCAAGCTCTGCTCCTATCTCCAAGCGCCGCTCATTGTCCATGTTGCCTTTGCTCCCGCCCCCATCCCGTTTTCTGTGTTGACAACCTCCCTCATCCCTCCTCCGCTCCCTTTTTTGGGCGCGTGGTATTTTTTTTGTTTTAAATAAATGCTACTTTTTTTTATTTGAGAAACACGGGCCTCTCTCCGCCCTACCATCCCCCTAGTTTATTGTTTGGGTAGTCTGGCATGCCAGAATGTGCAGTGCCAGTTGTAATCCTTACAGTGATGTCTACAGGCTCATAATTTGAAAGGAATGTGGCCTGGGGAGGCCTGCAGGGGCTGACCGTATGCTTCTAGCATTATCACCGCTGCGCCAGCTCTGGTTGTGCATGCGCACACTCTGCTCCCCAAGGATAGTCGAGTCGTACTTTGTTTCAAAGCAAGTCTCCTGTGCCGTCGGACATTTCCCTCCCGATTGATTTATTTCACGTGGTAAGAGATGGCTTGGGTCACTGTGTTGGCTGCAGCTTTAAAACATTCTGGAGGAATCCCGAGGCTGTAGCTCAAGTGAAAGCAATGATGGTGCAAGGCTTTGTGAAGGTCTTTGACCTGAGCCATCATTACAGTGGATCTAGTACCAGCATTGGCAACCTACCCCACCCCTCCAACGTAACATGCATGCTCATAAATAATCACACAACACATTTCTTGTTTGGGTAAAAATTGCTGCAGGTTTATTACATACACCGTTATGTAATATGGTGGGTTATATTACGGGCGATCCAAGGGCAGGCAACCCTCTAGGCCGCCTGCCCGCCTGATGAGCCAAGCAGCACTGGGGCGAACCCCATCTGTGCTGCCACTTCTGGTGATCCTCTTCCCCGGATCACGTGACACATGGTTCCCTATTACTCACGCCCCTTTCAGGGCGGAGCGTAGCATAGCAAACCCCCCGGTTGTTCAGGCCCACAACCGCCCGAAGGACTAACGGGCGCCGACACGGTTTTCTAGGAACCTCCCATGAGGCTCCTAGGATTTGGCTCTGGCACCCACCATGGTGCCGCGCAGAGGTACCCTTCTGTACCCCTCTGCTTCCAGATCGCCCTGTAACTCCGCCACAGCTCTGGAGGTGGCCACCGTCGCCGCCAGAGCCCCCCACCAAAACAGCTCCTTTCTCACCTGCAACCTCTCATTTCCAGGCCTCCTGCAAAGCTAGGGAAGAGATCCCTCCCACTGGTGATAGATGAACCCCATCTATATCCCAATAGCCCTACTGCTAGCCTGGATCAGCTAGTGTCTAATGCAACACAAAGGCCCTTCTACCCTGTGAAATTGTGTCGGGAACTATCCACCCTCCTGTGGGAAAGGTCCACTACTTCACATAACTCAGCCCTGTGTCAACTCTCGGCGGGGCAGATCCGATTCCCTGGTTCACATTGCCCCATGAATTTGCTGAGCTCACCTAGCTGCCGTCCATCTAGGACGGTGTGTCTAGCACACCTGTGTCCCCACTTAGGGACAGCTGCCCGCTTGTTAGGAGACCGCTCCTACACCCACCTGCCTACTTTTGGCTATTCGGGCGAGAAGGATTATACTTTAACCTTTGCACCGTCCATTTGCTTTCTACTCATGACGCACAGGGCTGTCCATAACTAGACGTGTGTGACGATGAGCCCTTGTCATGCATCCCTTATTTCTTATGGGAATTTCGCCAGCTCAGCTCCCTTCGTGGTGAACCCCCAGGGATACCAGCTAGAGAATCCGTCTGATTAATGCAGTGCGCACTGGCTGCCATATGGTGCCTAACCTTAAGGATTGACTAAGTCCTACTTTGCCCTTCATCCCAGAATATTCCCGAATAGGGGGGTTCACACTGCTCGCCTTGCCTTTGTGCTTGGCACCTTGTCCCCCCCTTCTAAGGGACGCAGCACAATGTGTTAGCTGACAGCACCCCCGCCCAGTGGTCTAATATCGCTAACCTGCCAGGGCATTTGACCTTAGCTGCAGGAAAAGTCGCCAGGCTAGAACCCTCCCTGCGAGAGCCCCCGAATAGGGGGGGCAGGGGCGTTCGCACTGCCCACCCCAGGGCAGCCCCAGCAGTGGAAAATTACCTGCTCAGTTAAATTTTACTTTTTGTTGATCACTGGACATGCCAAATGTTCTTTTACATAGTAGCCTTTTGTGCTTGACATCTTGTGTCCCCATTACTTGGGACGGCAGCCCACTGTTGGCTGACAGCGTCACCACCCAGCGTGGCATCTCTTACTGACCGGGCGGGCGTTTGCGCCTAACTGCAGGATCATAGTCAACTGCCCTTGGTTCTGGGGTGCACTTATTTCGCCCCGTCGCCCAAACGTATGCACAAACCCCTTTGCTTGCTACCCTGGTGAACACCTGAATGGTATCAAAGCTGGTTTGAACAATGTATGTCTTGCGCCCCTGCTGGAGACACCTCACCCTTTCGTGCAATTACCACTGACGCAGCGCACCCCGCTTGCCCAACTCCCGTCAGACCACAGATGCACAGTGTACCTACTGTGCCTCTCCGACCCTGGATGCTTCAAACCTGCCACAGTGACGGAAACCAAGCTTCCCAGTTCCCTGTTTAGCTGCAGTACACCGTCAGTGGGTCCGCTAGGATATACCACAAACGGACACCCATGTGTATTGTGCCCACTATTGGAGACAACTCACCCCTTCGTGGAGTGACAATTACACGGTGCCTACCAAAGTCACCCAACAGACAAGTTGGCCCTGACTACCTTGTGTTCTGGTGCCAGGTTTGGGAAGAGCCTTGCCTTCACTAGCTGCCCCCCTGGGAAACACAAAGACAGTGCTCTGGCCGCAGCGCAGCGATGCCCTCGTGTAGCATCGAACCCCTGGTCAAATAAGAGTGACAACTCCAACTTACTTAAGACTACACCATGACTATGGGTGGAGTTTAGCTCTTCCCCAAACTTCTGCTAGCGTAACCCACGGTCACGCCTCCTGTTCAGTTCACTTTAGTAATTCATGGCCTGACCCACAGGGGCCTAATACTGGGCTGTGTAAATGGGGCCCAGGGTGACCTTAGCAGTCGGCTTGGTGTAGATGGGTGCTACAGTACCTGGCTGAAGTGCAATACCTTTGACAATCGCTCCTGACAAGATGTGCCAGTGCAGGTAAAAGCAAGAATTATCCAGCCCATCTTACTTCCTGTCCCAGTGATCTGAGTAACTTAGTGAAAGATGCACCTTTGAACTGGTAGCGGAAGCTGTTACTTACGCCTGCAAATGCTCTGCTCAGAGCAGCCCGCCAGACTAATGGAACGTTGTCAATTTGGCTGTCAACTTTGCTGCCTGTGCCACCCTTCCGCCCCATGGGAATTGTTCTGGGCTCTCGCTTACTACCCTGCTGAGTGATCCCACTGTATTCACCAGGTTCATTAACAATTTCCGCTTCTGACTGTACTTGGTAACACGTTCACCCCATGGAATCTTGGCGCTGCATAACATGTTTGTTACTCAGCTCCATGGTACTTGTTTTATCGACCTCATAAGGATGAAATGCTTGTTGATTGCAACCTTGTTGGTGTACATACATAGAAGAGCAGCCTAGACACCCGAGTATGAATTACTCTTGTGCAGCTTACTGCTTTTTAAATTAAGCCCCTGCTCGCAAACTGGGAGAGGGATAGTGCAGTGGGCACAGTTAACAATGCTTCCATCAGGGACAAACATCTTGCTAACCCGGTTTGAGGAGCAAGCACGCTGATGCTGATCATGGGCGGGCCCATGAAATCCCACCCTTATCCGCCCCCCGCCAAATTCTGGTAGTGATCCTAGCACAATTGAAGCAATTTGGTGAACGTGCCAGGTTTACAATGATCTGTACTCGAAAATACCAGGACTGAGGAAGGTCTGACCTCGTTCGAGTGCCACCAAGATTAACGTGTTTGTACAAGTGTGAGCATTTTGTGTTGTACTAATGCGCACACGTCATAGCAGATAAGAGGCTGCTCTGCTTCCGGTGGAGGGAGTTCGAGTTTCTTGGGAGGGAGGGAACAGGGTCTCCAGAGTGGACGCACCCTGGCCGGCCCACGAGCAGCCACAAAGTGGCACACAGGACAGCTGAAATTTGACATCCAAAACAAACAGTGCATACGAACCACCACTGTCAACTCCCACTCCGTGCAAAATCCTCCCTTGGGCTGGCCGCACCATGATCAAACAGAACATCTCGACTGAGCATGTGAACGCCGAAAATTCACAGCTCGCCGACATCGTCCTCACCAGAAGGCACCGGTTCTAAATCCGGACCCCCACATGATCTTGGGCAGAAAAGTTAACAAGTGAGGATATCAACTTCCTCACCTGCAAAAGCAGGGAGTGCTGGCGAACAGGCTCATCCCTGAATCCCAGTCACAATGTTAACCGCGTATGTCCAAAAACGTTAGAGGGCCTCTCCCTCCAACATGACAATTGTTGGCCTCCTGACACCTCTGCAAGTATGAGTGTGTGCCCACGTGTACAACTACATTTGATGCATGTATTGGACACTGTGTCCAACAGTGCCCAGCAGTACATCATCCCATTACTCTGTTGGTGGTGTGGGACTAGATACCACCATTTCCGGTACCAGTAGTGCTTCACGGCAAGGACAACGATTGGCCTGCCACCAAGAGGCATGTCTGCTGGCCACTGCCTGCACACACCTCTGATCTGCTGCCTGCTCTCACCCCTCTGCAGCTGGGCCAATGACCAGCTGAGCCATCTCCCCGTCTCCCCAGAGTCCCCTGCCTCACAATACCATGGTGGGCGTCCAAATGACCCGCGTGAAGCGCCCTGAGTTGCCACTGGAGAGCCTCGGGTCTGCAAACCCCTGCCCCTCACCTTTCAGAGAGAGATGCTGTCAAGTGGTGCTGCCCGTCAAAAGAGTGTGTACCAAGACATGCGCGACCCTGGAGCACAGTTCAAGCCAATTCGATTGGTAAACTCTCAGCTGCGCCCGGCAGGGCGACCAGCGACATAATGCGCTCAGCTTCCATTCCTAAGGCGGTTTGACGCTGTACAGGTGTGACTACTGGGCACAACCGTCTCCCCTTTCAGCGCTGGACATCTATTACCGATTAGTTTAAAAGTAAAGACATAAAAGGAACGGGGAAAACAAACAACCAGAACGCCCTGGCCACCCTGAAACACGGCCCGCACACCTTGACACTCAGCGTGCGAAGAGGACTTAGCGGCTTGATCGCCCCGGGCATAGAATCCCCACAACAGGGTGGCCTCCGCCACAGACCTATCACGCTTTGGCTCCAACACGTTCCCCCGTGGAGCCCATGCAAATGGACCGCAACACACGGACATTATGTAGAACGTAGAAAATTAGCTCGATCTATATACCTCAAATACAATGACACATACGTCAAAATAGCTTAAATATGTTGCGTTCCTTGTTTGGAAATGTTTCCTGCATTTGTCCAAAGCAGTTACGAATGGCAATACGGTTCTATGCTAGATGACCAGTTCGTTGAGATTAACAAAACCTTAGCTAACGAAGGCCCCGTGAACGCCCAAAACCCTGCGCTCTCACGAAGCATGTGGTGCCCAAACAGACACTGCTACACCTGAAACCGGCTCCAGTCCCCTGCTGCAACACCAAGACAATGATCGACATTTCCTTCGCGGTAAAACATTGAAAAGTTAGGCATAACTTAATTAAATTTAACACATTTCCTTATATAGGCTCGCATGTGTTCGAACTAAAGACCTGCAGGTCAATAAGCAAGGCAGGCTCTGCCTACCAAACAAGGCTGGCAAAGGACATTTATGTGTGGATGTTCCCCTGCTCGAACCTGCTTCTCGAACGCCAAAGTCCGGAGCTCTGGCTGTCACACTCATCACAAATGACGACAAAATTTGCAATTAGCCACGCGGAGCGAGAAAGGCCAGAAACGTTTTCCCTGCGTCGAGAAACAGAACTGCGAGAGCGACCAAGAAAGTGAAGGTCCCTCAATCGCCGACCCGCGGGACCCGCCTGGGCAATTACGCCAGTCCCCCAAACGCAACAACCAGAGGGGGTACACGGCATCCTCTACTCTAGGAGACCAGCCCTAGGGGCGAGCCAACCAACACAAGTCAGGAACACAACACAAGTCAGGAACCGGTGCAGTCCAAGTCCCCGGGCCGAGCAAGAGCTCCACTAACATGAAAGCTCCCACTCGGGACGTTGCCCGGAAGGCAACCCCCACGGGACCCATCCCCCCAGCGATGCGCAAGGGATTCTCGCGGTGGTTGGCGCAGACATGGATACCGGAGAGGCTGTGCTAGGTGTGTAGCGCCTCCGAGACGGGGTACCGTGCATCCATCCCCACCTTGAGGCTCTGCTTGTGCAGGCGGCCCTGGGCTCTGCTTGAAAAGTCTGGCATAAAGGGGGGGGCACGTTCTGCCTAAGCTAATACAGCGCCCGTGCTAATTGGGCGGCTGACTTTCCAAGGACGCGCCAAAAGACCAGGCCGCGGTGCTCCCTCACAGCCAATGAGCCCCACTGGCTCCGAAACTTTAGCCCTTACATTGAAAGTGAAAAGGAAAACTCCGGCGAATGAGGGCACAATTGAAAACCTGCCCGACGCCAAGTGCCTCTTGCACCCGGCCGAGAGCGCCGGACACGCCTCTCTCGGCTGTAGGTGCGCTCGGGATGCCTGGGCTTCCTTCAGACTCTTTTGGCGACTTTTGACTACATACGAGGGGTTGTGTTCCCGGCCGCATACCAAGCACACCCGCATCGGGATACCTCTGCCCACCGGTCCCGCAGACCTGCATGCCCTGAAGACGCCCGGAGGAATTACTTAGTCACACACCCAACGCCCTCAGTCATGGCAAGTTGACCCCTTCACTGTTACGAGAGGTTCGTGGGACCTATTTATCTTCCCTTTAATGAGCATGGAGAGTGTAGCCGGCCTGAAAGCTGCACAGTTGTACCAGACAACCAACATAGCCTTGGGAAAACGTAATAAAAGCTACACTGGAGAACAATGGACCACAAACAAGCCTTACCCCGCTAAACCTCTTGCAGGGGTCTGAGATGGGTGCTCTTGCCTGCTCGTTCGCCCGGCCTGGCTGATATGCTGGGCCCACGTCCCCTCTTTAAAAAACCAAGTTGGTGCCTAGGCCCCTGACCGAGCTGCCCGCCACCCAACAACGTTCAGTGTCCCCCACAGCTCCCAGCTGTTTGTACGAGCTCTAAAGTACCCTCCGGCTCCCAGTGTCTGCCCCCACACATGAAGGAAACATGCTGATGTGAAGCAAAAGCATGAGGGGCATGAACCTTCAGGCCAGCAGGGCACCGCCAAGTCAAAGATATAACGCCCTATATATAGTGTAGTCAACCTTGCAAATCGAGGCTCAAGGCCAGGGGGACAAGCCCAGGCTGATGTGACACCAATCAAACCGCGCCGACATGGACCAAAAGCCAAAGTACTGTGCCCCTCTGACCAGTGGTGGCAGCAAGCCCCAATGGCGTGGCCGTCGGGAACATCTACGGATGGACATGGTTGATATGTCCCCCCAATATTTTACTGGCACTCTAACGTAACAGCAGAAGAAGAGCAGAGGCCGTAATACGCAATTTCTATTATATAATGAACAGGCATAACAAGTAAGCAGTGACCTTTGGCCGAGTCATCCCCGAGGCGAGGCAAACCTCATCATCTACATTAACAGACCCAAAACCGAACCACCCAAGACTGCTCAGCTCACCTCAAACATTCAAAACCGCTTCTGCCTGCTTCTGCTCATCGCGCTGCCAACTTTTTTTTTTTTTTTTTTTTTTTTTAATTCCAGGATGTTGGCTCGAACCTGCTTCCTCACTCGAAGGTCGGCTGTTCTAACATAGGCCAACACCTCGCCCACCACTTGGTGCCCGCGGGCAGACATCCGAGCATTAGCACCACCCCGAAGGGTTGGGCCACCACCTCCCTCATTAGGGCCGCCGCTTCTTCTGTCTCCAACGCCGCCGCGGGCTGCACCCAGCAGAAAACCGCCCGTTAGGTGCGCCGCATGCCCGCCACCGTTTAAGGACAGGGGCGAGCACTCTACTCCATCCGAGATAAAGTCAGTAAGCCCTGGGCCCTTGAGGGAGCCCGGTGCGCCCCAGCACTGCGGGAAAGCAGAGGCACGCACGCGGCCCCCTCGGCACAAACCAGGAGGCCCAGGGACCTTAATCAGTCACCAGGTGGGCCACCGCCATCGCTTCGGCGCCCCCACACCATGACCAGTAGCGGCCGCCGGTGTCCCCCGCAATCGCTGAGGACACGGCAAGTAAACCGAGATGGCCGCCCCTTTAACCCCACAATGCGCTGCATATTAGCGCCTAACCAGCAACGGACCATATTTGGAGCTGCTGCTGGCAGTCAATATGTGCCGGGAGGTGAGGGGGGCTCATAAGGGCAAACCTTAGGAGGGCTATGGAGGGTAAAGGCAGACTCACCACCATGGCGGCAGCGAGGACCAAGGCGCAGCTGGACAGCGCGTGTCCAGCGGGGACTCTGCTCCAGTCGATTGCGTGGCTCAGTGCTTTGAGTTCACGTAGGGGGCGGGGTGCCCGCAGTGGGACATCCCCCCCTGCGAACACCACTGTTGCCCTACAGTCCTGAGGGCTTCAGGGAGCCATGCTGTGGAGAATTACAGGGCGCTAGAGAGTGCAGCCCCTAGCAAGGCCCTCTAAGGTAGCGGGGGTTGTGGTGGCAGTGAAATGCCCGGGGAGGGGACGCTTGCCGACTCACCTCGCTATTTGAAACGGCCCCTGACCGACAGCACTCGCAAGACAAACGACGGCGACGATCAACGACCCTAAGACGGCGTGTCCGGGCGCGCGAAAGAGGACGACAAGATGGTGGGGGAGGCCTATATACCCCTCCCCTGTCCTCGCGCCCGGACGTGATTCTAGCCTATCGCGCTGCGACCAGGCTTGGGGGACTCCTCCCTGAGTCCCTGCCCCTACAGGGGTGTGGGGTGCCCAGCTGGCACTAGAGGGCTGCCCTCTTTAGTGGCCCCCTGCGGGGGCCTCGGACAGCCGCAAAATGGTTGTTTGAGCTGGGGGGTAGCTAGATGCGACGGAAGGGATATTGGTTGTTGAGTGGTGGTGAACTTGGAATTGGCGGGTATCAAAGACGCAGTAGGCGTGCAGCTTTAAATTTGAGGTGGAAAAGTCACTGAAAGCTCGAGACAAACTCGAACCTGAAGCCTGGCTCTGGTTCAGCTCGAGGTCCTGTTGGAATCTCGAGCCATAACGAACAGACCTTTCATGCGACTTCTGCCTGCCAACCTTGCTCTACCCTAATGCATAAGAGGTAAAGCAAAACATTAACGTTTGAGGTAAAAAAGGAGAGACAAATAGATACCTATTTAGTCTCTGATTTGTACAGAGTGAAAGCAGAAAACCTGCATTATTCGCAGCTTCACTGGCAAGCCAAATTGTGTGATCTTAGGCAAACATTTTATTCTGTTGATCTCCCTTTTCTTCACTATTACAAATGAAAGTACCTTCAAATGCCCGAGTTCCGAATACCTCTGTGCAAAAACATGGTGTGTTTGATTTAATAGACTATAATGTTGCTCAGTCTACAAGAATCTAGGCCACATCCAGAGTTCACGTGACAACTGTTTTGCATTGTAGTTCACTAACAGCACCCGCCACGGTGGGGATGGGGTCAGAACTTTTGATAAGTACATCTCAGTGCATGACTATAAGGGGCATTGTAATGTCAAATGTTTTGCATGTGGAAGTAATATATTGTCTTTAATTGTGATTGGACTTCATCATATTTCATGTGATGTTCTATGTATGATTTACATGGCAAATATTTTCAGGGCTCGGCTCGTTCACAGGCTTTAAGAGCTGAAAGGGCCGGGTCCATAAGTTCTGAACCTAATCTAGAAACACAATCCGATGGATCCTTTTAGCAGCATGTAAGCGTAGAGCGGAGAAAGTTTGTTAATACTGCCAATCAAGGGGGGCGTGGCTTGACAGGCCATCATGGCGGACGCAGCTTAGCTGAGCTCCGTCCATCCACGCCGTAATCCGCCTTATATCCTTCATTATCCTGCCCAGAGAAGCCTCATCTAGCAGTGCCGATTGCCCTTATCGCCTTGGAGACCGGGGATCCCTTCGTTGTGGCCATTGACTGGGCTGTGGCTGAGATTCCAGCGCCGATTCCGGCGCCGATTGCCGCTCCTGCTGTTGCGGCCGGCCTGGAGCCTGTGAGCCGAGGCTGCGGTGCGGGCCCCCGCTCGCTGTTCGGAGAGCGACGTTCGGGGTGGAAGTGCCCTGTGCCCCCCCTGTGTGCTGCATTACCGGGGAGACCTGTGCCGGTGGGAGGAGACCGCCGCCCCGCCCCCTCTACCCCGCGGCCGCCATCTTCCTGGCGCGGTGCCGGAGGTGCGGCGGTGCCTGTCCTGCGGCGCTGCTCGGGTCCCTGCCGAGTGGGCCACGGTGGGATTGATGCCCCTGATGCTAGCGGAGAGTGGCTCTCCCGTCCGCTGTCGGCGAGATCAGGCCCCGGGGGAGCTGGCCGTGCGAGGCCCTGGGGACCCGAGGTTGGGCCGCGACCACAGACGGTGAGCGATCCTGCGGATACCCTTCTCCCTCCCGCCGTCCCCGTGGGTTTGCCTGGCCGAGAAACCGACCTTGGGAGCACTGGTGCTCATGAGCACCTCGAGGGCGGACATTCACTGCCTGGGAGTATGCGTCGTGGAGGCGGGCCCCTGATTGTCACGCTTGGGGCCCCGGATACCACTTGACTGTATGCACTGCCTGGTCCTTGCTGCCTGGGGGTCACTGCGCGCTGCCCCGAGTGGGCTGTGATCTGTGCTGCGGAGTGCCTGCATCTGGCTGGGGTTCGTGGCCCTGCTGCGCCCCCCGTGTGGGGCTCCCATATCAACCGACCCTGAGTACTCGGCCTGACCCTCTGTCCGCGCCCAGTGTTTTGCCGGGAGCTGTGCCTCTTCGGCCCCTGTTATCCTGGTCCCACTTGGTGAGGCGGCTGCCGGCCCGGTTGGTGTGGGCTCCTCGTCCCTTTGCCGGCTGCGTGGCCCGTGATCTTCCCTCCTGATGGGCAAGGGCGGCCCGGGTGGGGCTGGCCCCAAGCAGGGCACCATTGACCAGTTCACTACGGCTGCCGGGGGCACTGCGAGTGGGGATGGGAGCGGCTCAACTCCGGACAACGCGGCCCTTCTGGTGGCGATCAACAGTGCCCGTGATACGCTGGATGCAAAGATTGGCGCGGTGGGGTCCGAAGTCTCCTTTTTGCGCCAAGACCTCCGCAGGGCAGTGGACCGGATCACCGAGGCCGAAACGAGGGTCTCAACGGTGGAAGATTCCGTGACCTCCCTCCAAAAGAAAGTGAATAAGCTCATGGTCGTCACGCAGGATCTGGCCTCTAGAGTGGAGGATGCGGAAGGCCGAGCTCGACGGAACAACCTACGCTTCGTGGGCCTGCCCGAGGGCTGCGAAGGGGTCTCAATGACGAATTTCATCACTAAGTGGCTCATAGCTATTATGCCTAACGATCTTTTATCCTCGGCCTTCGTGGTGGAGCGGGCGCATCAGGGCCCTGACGCAGAAGCCCCCCCCGGGCGCGGCCTCAAGGCCTGTCATCGCAAAGATCATGAACTATGCCGACCGTGACGCCATACTGCGATTCGCCAGGTCACATAAAGACAGTTTTGTACATGAATCCCGCTCTATCATGATATTTCCGGACTATACGCGCCTGGTTCAACAACAACGCCAATCCTTCATGGCTGCGAAGCGCAGACTCAGAGAATTGAACATACAGTACATGCTGCTGTATCCAGCCCGGATGCGCGTAATATACAACTCAAAGTCTTATTTTTTCGACACCCCTGAGGCGGTCTTCACTTGGACGGATGAGCGCCCACAGCTCCGAGCGACTCTCCATCGGCCTTAGACTCAGACTCCTCTCGTGGCTCTCGGAGTCAGCGGCCACGACGTACCAAGTCTCAGAAGCGGCGAGGGCCGGGGTCGGACAGGGCGTCAGTGAGCCCTGGGCGACCGCCTTGACAGATCCGGATTATCCCGCAGCCCACATGGCAATCTGTAAGACACTGACAATGTTTGAATCCACATTAGTAATGTTGTTCTCTGGGCGGGCGTGGGAGCTTGACTATGGGCTGCTAGGCCAAGGACCTCTTGCACCCCCAGTTTTCTTAGAGTTATAGGGTGGGGTGGGAACCTTTGGTGCGATATTCGGGGCCTCCGTTGGGGGTCCGCTATTTTCCGCACCGCGACAGATGCTCCTTGTTCCTGGTAGTGTCGGGTGGGGGTGGGGGGCGTTTCCTTTGGATTGCAGTTTTATGGTGTTTTTATGTTCTTGGTACATGCAGACGGTGGGCTATTTTCCACATTTTCTTCTATGCAGATCTCCTCGCTTTATCCAACCCCTCCCTGGGACTAGATGATGCCCGGTGAAGTAGACCCTCGGAGACCTAACGGTGGTCTCATGGAATGTTCGGGGATTACTGAATAAAGTGAAACGAGGCGCAGTCCTACGACAGGCGAAGAGGTATGGGGCTGATATCCTGCTCTTACAAGAGACCCATTTACTGGGGACAAAGGTCCCGTGCCTCGCCCGCTTCGGCTTTTATCACATTTACCATGCAGGGTTCACAAGGGGTTCCATGGGACTGGCTGTCCTTATCCACCGCAGGGTTCAGTTTCAATATATAGCACATAGGGCGGATCCCGGGGGCCGATTCCTCTTCGTCACGGGTAAGATATATGGGGAACAGACCACCATTGGAAGTATCTATGCTCCCCCGCCACTAGGAGCTACTTTTGTTGAAAATCTTTTGGGGGTATGGGGAGCCATTCCAACGGGTTTGACCCTGATGGGGGGCGACTGGAATGACACCATGGGGCCTTTAGACCGACAGCGCAACTTAAATTCCCCTCAACCATCGGGCCCGACTAAACTTCATACACTGGCATCAACACTGGACTGGGCTGACATATGGCGCGAATTCCACCCTACAGAGCGGGATTATACATACCTTTCGACGGTCCATGGGTCGCAGTCCCGATTAGATTATTTTTTTGTCCCTCGTGTGTTTCTTCATAGATTTTCACAGATACAGCATCAGCCCCGCGGTTTGTCCGATCATTTCCCGGTCGCAATGCGATTTCATACATGCTCACGCAGGCCCCCATTCCGCTGGAGAATGTCCCCTTGGCACCTCCGTAGTCCTGCCTATCAAGACATGCTTAATACTGCGTTCACTACCTATTTGGCAGACAACGATCCCTCTGCCCCCTCGTGTAACACTCTCTGGGAAGCCCTAAAACCGACCGTCCGAGGTCATGAAATAAGCTATCGCACAAAAGAGAAACGTACCCACCGTGAGCAGCTTGATACCCTAGAGGCGCGCCAGGCGACCCTGTCTTCCCAACTCAGTTCCAATCCCAGTCCCATCCTCCGCCGCAATCTGATCCTTGCACAACAAGAGCTGCGTCAATACCTATTAAATGAAGCCAAGGAGATGTGGGAGGCGTCACAGCATCGGATATATCTGTGGGGTGATAAATCCAGTAAAATGCTCCATAGACTGTGTCAAGCAGATGGTGCCCCGGCCATTACACCTACCATTCGTGGTCCGGACGGGTCCCTATACACGACACCGGAGGGGGTGGCGGGGGAGTTTGCGAGGCATTTCACATCCCTGTACGCCCGGCAGGAGCAGATTTCTGCCGAACTCATTGCGGAGTTCCTAGTGGACATTCCGCCTCGCCGGCTCCCCGACTCCGTCCGGGAACGGCTGGAGACCCCAATCACACTCGATGAATTGACCGGCGCCCTCAATGCGTTACAGCCGGGTCGTGCCCCGGGTCCCAACGGGTTCCCCATGGAATTCCTTCGATCCCATATACCTCTTCTAGGGCCTCATTTATTGGCGACCATCGCGGACGCTACGGACGTGACAATTCTACAGAGGGACTGGCGACACGCGGAGATTGTGCTGTTTCTCAAGCCTGGCCGACCTCCGGAAGACCCGTCTTCTTACCGCCCCATTTCCTTATCAATTTTGAACCCAAATTACTAGGGAAGGTCCTGGCAGATCGCCTCAGGGGTGTATCACGGACCTGATCCACCCTGATCAGTCGGGCTTTATGCCACAGAGAGCCACTAGACACAATATTAGACGAGTCCATAACGCCATCGCTGCTGCCCCTACCCTTGGCCGACCCGCTGCCCTATTATTAGCTGATATAGACAAAGCATTCGATTCGTTGAGCTGGGTCTATCTTTTTCAATTGCTTGAGGCAATCAACTTTGGACCCCGCTTCCTGACATATATACGCCTGTTGTATACAGATTTGACGGCATCAGTTCGGATTGCGGGACATCGCTCTCGCCCTTTTCCGATTCAGAGGGGTACCCGTCAGGGCTGCCCACTGTCCCCATTGTTGTTTGCCCTAGCAGTCGAGCCACTGGCGGCCTGGGTCAGAAGTGACCCGGTGCTCAGGGGGTTTGATTGGTCCCGATCACGGTCAGATCGTATAGCATTATACGCTGATGACGTTCTCTTTTTCATGACAGACCCATGGTACTCAGGACCCCGCATACTGCAAATTCTTAGGGTATTTGGTGGCACCACAGACCTCCACGCCAATCCCGCTAAATCCATCCTCTTCCCAGTGTGCGGACACCAAGGCCGTGAATCATGGGCCACACAGCTCTCCCGGGCCACAGATGGGTTCAAATATTTGGGGATCTACATCTCCCCCTGCCCCAAGATTTCATGGACACACAATATCACCCCATTGTTAGTCAGTCTCAAGAATGAAACAACGATATGGTCCGGTCTCCCTCTATCCCTCTATGGGCGTTCAGCCATCTTTAAGATGGTTTCTCTGCCTCGGATCCTATACCGCCTCCAAAATTTTCCTTATCCTCTCCCTCGCGCTTGGTTTGCACAGGTAAATGCAATACAAAACAATTTCCTCTGGGGTGGTGGTGCCGTTCGCGTGGCGCTCCGCACTTGTGCACAATCTACATATTGTGAGGGGATAGCGGCAGCTGATATTTATTCATACTATGTTGCGTCTCACATTCTTGTAATTATCGAATGGTGGTATAATTCTCCTACCGATCCGGCATATGCTATTGAGCACGCTGCAATGGAGCAAGTCCCTCTGCTCCACTTGCTATATAGCTCCACACGGCTCGACCATCTACCACCGGCTGGTAGAGTTGCCTTACAGTTATGGAGGGCCAAGACCAGACAAATGGGGTGGAGAGGGAAACTTACTCGTCAAACCCCCCTGTGGCATGGTACACACCTCAGAACAGCTACCGCATTGAGTGGGTTCCGGGGATGGGACCTGGTGGGGATTTCGACCCTTGGGGACGTATTGAGGGGCACTATCTTAAAATCATTTCAACAATTGCAGACAGACTTTGACCTCCACAAGTCACAATTTTTTTAATTTTTACAGCTCCGTCACGCACTCTCCCCCCAGATCCGAAATATAGAGGTTCTCCCCGAATTCCAGCCATTGGAAGGCCGCCTGCTTATGGGGGACCTTGGACTACACAAAATCAGACAAATATACCAAACACTGAAGACCCACACTCCCACCACTCTCGACAAAACCCGACTGGCCTGGCAGGCAGACATTCCTGAATTAACGGACGATGATTGGGCTGAAGCAATAGCCAGTCCGAGGGGCGCGGCAGTCTCCACACGCTACGGGCTCATCCAGTTTAAATACTTACATAGAATATATTACACTAGGGTACGACTGTGGCGAATGGGGGTCATCCAGTCCCCGGTGTGTTTGCGGTGCGGCAGGGAGGATGGGTCCTTCCTACATACGGTATGGGCCTGCACGGCCCTGCAGCCCTTTTGGAATAGGGTTAGGTCATGTCTCAATGAGGTGCTGGGGTGGGTGCTTCCACTTGACCCACGACTGTTTTTATTGCACTCTACTGACGACATCGGGGGGAACCGCTATAAACAGCATCTGCTGTTCCTCGCCCTTACTATTGCCAAGAGGGACATTGCACAGGGGTGGAAGGCGTCATCTCCCCCGACTATAGGCAAATGGAAGAACGCAGTAGATACATGTATGGGAGCCGAGATTGCAGTCTTTGAGGCCCGGGTTGCCCCAGGAAACATCGCAAGATTTGGTCACGATGGGCGACATATCGCGGAATTGACCTACTCCCCTGCCCGAGGAGGACCTATGAGTGGCACCCTCCGTTCCTGACGAGTATCACCCCATGCTATATCGTTTGATTGTCTTATTGCCTTGTTGTAACGTATATTTTGAATCTGCTGCATCATGTGCTATATCATGGAGATTGACCACTGTCTGCATATTGTTTGTAGTATTGTTTTGCCTGCATGTTTGGCGGGTAATGTTTATCATCATGAAAATGGTTATCGATGCGAAACTTATCCCTCTGCTCATGCGTGTTATTGTAGGGCGACCGCCCGTTATACTGCAAAATAACCAAATAAAATTTGTTATTAAAAAAAAAATACTGCCAATCAATTAAACAAGAATTCTTTTAGACACATAGTAACCACAGACAACTACGTAAGATTAGTTGTTTTATTACAAAGCCAAGAATAACTGAACATAAAGACACCTCAAGATGAGAGTGAAGAAATACATTGGAATCAGCATAAAGCCAAATCTGCGAATCCAATTGAGACGATGCAACATAAGTAAAACAATTAATTCAAGAAATAAGATGCAGAGGATCAGAAAGCATCAGTTCAAGTTTCGCTGCACTGAGGGTTGATAAATATAAAGCATCCCCACACTAACACTAAAGTGACATCCCTACTTAATGCATCTTTGAGAAAAAGGGAATTAAAAGGTGTCAACATGAGTATTCCTAAGAAGTCTCTCCACCATTGATGGGTCAGATAGCATAAAGCTATCGAGACAGAGCTTGGTCTCAGATGCTCTCTCTCCGAAGGGAGAACAAGAAGTGGGCACTTTCCCTACTTCCAGCATCACAATATTGTGGGTAGCTTTCCAAGATACTTTGCAGTTCACGCCATCGGCTCTGGGTACTGTCCTAAAGGTAGTTTTCCATGGGACAACGGTGTTGTTCTTCTCACAGCAGTGTGTCCTTGGTTCCCAGGCCTTCTCCTGTGCGAAGCACAATGACCTTCCTTTATCGATTATGCAACTTTTTATCTCCTTGCTTGACTAGAGAAACAAAGACATTATTCTAGCTAACAAGAGAGCTTCTTCACCTGCAACACAAACGTGAGAACGAACAAATTCCACAGCACACATGAAATTCAGCTATTAACTCTAAAGCGAGAGTTTCCAGGAAAAATGCATTTCAGGCATACAAGATTCAGCTAACATAAAAAACCAACATATGAGCTTTTACCAATTGCATAGAAAATAAGGCAACTTCAGTTAATGCATTTACCTACATATAAATTTTACACAATTAATAAACACATTTAATACAGGAATAATTGTCAGTTGCACAATACAAATTCTTCTCGTTAATGTTCTCTGCTAGTTACAGTTACTTTCGATGTTAATTCTCCACGTTTCTTTTCAATGGCCTAATCACTTCACGTTTCAAGTTAATACATTTCCCAACTCTCACATTTCATATTAATACGACAAAGGATTATATGCGGATGTGCTCTACACGTGTCAATATAAAGCACCCGTACAAATAAAATTCGATTTCCGCCACATCAGAGCCAAGCCAGACTTTTGGCTGGGTTCCGGCTCGGTTCATCCTGTTAATTTGTTGACTCTCCCAACTCTACTTTAAACGTGCAGTGGCACCAATTTAGGGGGATTGTGTGATGTAATGATGAAAACTCACAAAGAAATGTATTAAAAAACAGTACCTGCTTTGTTACAGTCACCATTTTACTCGAGAGAAAGAGGCTCGCCTCACAATGGGAGGTAGGGAGATTGGACTGATGGAGGCAATTTCAGCCTGGTCCTCTCCTCCCCATTTATAGCTGATGGAGAAGATGTCCTCCCAACACCCGACTCCCCAACCATTAGTTCAAAGGTTTCGGTAACCACTTGGATGCGACCTGTGCCTTGGTGAATTCTTCATACCATTACACCCCCCTCCTACACCTCTGTACTCCCCCACTGTTCACTACAACCATTTTCTGTTGTGATTCAGGTCAAGGCTGTGGTGTGTCCTCTGTCCTTCTGCAGTGCTATTAGTCCTCAGTGTCCCACTTAAATCCATTGGACCTCCTCAGAGAAGTACTAGTGCCTCTGTTATAATTAACTGGTTTGATAAGTCTGACTGCTGTTCCATTGAGATTAATCCATTCTTATCCAGGAGTTTTCATACTTTATCAATACAAGTAAGCCAATGCTGTAGGGCTATGTATCTTGTCCCACTTGAGGAACTGTTGAGGGAAACCACTATTCTTTTGTTAAATGTAGTGCAGCCCTGCTCATTTTTGCTTTTTTGGCCTCCTGTTTTTGACCCCGTTTTTGTTGGTTTTAGGACTTTGGACACTCTACCACTGTTATTCAGTGCTTAAGTGCATATGCTCTTAATGTAAATTGTGTTATGTATTGGTCTTTCCATTATTGGCTTATTTGATTTACTGGTATGTCGCTAGTAAAAGTGCACAAGGTGTGCCAGGGCCTGTAAATTCAATGCTAATAGTGGGCTTGTAGCACTGGTTGTGCCACCCACATGAGTATCCCTGTAAAGGTATCTCAGACCTGCCACTACAGTGTCTGCGCGCAGTTTTACACTGCCGTGTCGACCTGGCAAGTGCACCCATTTGCCAGGCCCAAACCTTCCCTTTTCTTACATGTAAGGCACCCCTCAGGTAGGCCCAAGATACCCCTATGGGAAGGGTGCAGTCTATGTGAAAGGTAGGACATGTACTGGTGTGTGTGACATGTCCTGCTAGTGAAATACAGGGAGATATTCTCAAGAACGTGTGATAATTATCGCAAAATTAGCTTAAAGCAACTTTGCACATCGCAGTCCATCGCGGGAAAATAACACTGTGTTAACGTTGTATTTTCAACACGGCGGCACCATGCGATAGTCGCACGATAACGTGCCAAATGACTGCGTTAAAATCAACGCGACGCAGAAAAAATGTGATACACGAACGAGAAAAAAGTTGCGATGCCCCAAATCGCAATACAAAAATCAGCGATAAACAGCAACAGGCCAGCAATTCCCATGCGTCATGCGGGAAAATGCACCAAAAAAGCAGAAAAAAAAAAAAGACAAAAAAAAGTGAAACTGCGTAGCACCATGGATGCACCCGGACCGAGTGCAGAGGACAACGCGAACCCCACAAGCCCCACAGACGAGCAGCAAGGAACCTCGGGGTCGGGGAAGGCCAAGGAGAAGAGGAAGAGGAAGATGCGGTTCAGTCCGCAGGAAAACAGGATCATCGTTACGGAGGTGATAGAACACTACCAACAACTGTTCGTCACCTTCAACGTGTCATTGGCAACAAAGACGCAAACATGGCAGACTATCTTGGACCATGTGAATGCAGTTGCAGAGTTGAGGAGGACAATGGAAGAGGTCAAGAGGCGCTGGAATGATGTGAAGGGCAAAACCAAGAAGAAACTCGATGCCAACATGAAAGCAGCAATGCAGATTGGAGGTGGGGGTCCAGCGGCACACCAGGAGCTGGATGACATGGAGAAAATGGTGGCCACAGTCATCAGTCGGGATACGGTGCCAGGAGTAGTGGATCTGGACACTGCTCAACATGACCTGACACAACATCAACAGGGTGAGTACCGACCAGGGACTGGGGGGACGGGGGAAGATGGGCACAATCGCACACATGCACAATTAAGTAGAGCACACTGCACACTCACAATGACTCAGGATCATGTCTCTGATCTCCTTGGCATACTGCAGCACACATAGAAACAGAAAGTAGGCCCCCGTCGACAATGTGCCCGGAGGAGGCCCTCCCCACACATCACTAATCTCACAACAAACCCATACACATGTGGTGAACCGAGCAAAGCTGCGGGTCCGTGTGCCACACTGACAAAGCAAGTGACACTGCATGACCATTAGCATGGCTGCAGTCCAATTATCATGACATGGTGCACGCCACGACACTGAGGTCCCTGAGTGTGGACCACATCCGGAAAGGAGCAGGTCACACTCTGACACATCCACGTGCGCCAACAACCCCTGACGTCAACAGCACATCTGCGGACAAACCCTTGCCCAAGAGTCACAACTCGACCAAGAGCCCAATTTACCCAAGTCCACAACATCTCAGCACTGTAGAAGCACAGAAGTCAAAGGCACACCGCCTGAAAGGGATAAGGGGCAGCCAAATCAGAGCTGCAGGGGCGACTCACCCACAATGCAGCACACACTATAAGAATAAGAGCACCTCAACATTCACAACAATGTGATACAAACTGCAACACTTTCACAACAGAACACAGGACACAACTGGTGCCGCATGTGTGTACAAAATGGCCAATCACATCTGGCATAGCAGGAAACTGTGAGATGACAATGTACGAGTACAACCTCACATCCGTGTTGTAGTACAAATGTCCACTGTCCCGCATCAAATAGGCATCTCCTCACAAACAGTCGAAATGTACATTGTCATGCAGTCTGTATGTAAACTCCGCCAATGCATCAACATACATGGAACACACTGTGAAACTGCATCTCCCCTTTACATTGCAGAGGGACAATCAACACCTCCTGCAGAGCAGACCCTACATCACGTCAGCGATGATGGAGACGACCTCCAGAACATCGACTTTGACGAACTCCAACGGTTCATGGACAACCTCCGCACCCCACCTCCAGTAGCAGGGCAGCCCAGCACCATCGAGGTGATCCCACCCCCTGCACAGACCACACAGCAGGAAGCACCCACCACCACGTCTGGCTCCCAGCACCTCACCTAAGAACACATGGCGTTCCAACGCTGTGTGTTGGACTGCCAGAAGAAGCTGGCTGAACAGGTGCGGGTGGGGTTCGACCTAATGGTAGCCAAACTAGATGCCATACGTGGGTGTCTAAGTCCCATCAGGGACCACTTACACTCCCTAATGGACACCCACAGTCCGCCCCATGCCCTCCAACAATCAATGGCTGGCGTCGCTGGAGTCATGACTCGGAGACAACAACTATCTAGTCAGAGTGGCTACAGCGATGTCATCCGTGATTTGGGAAACATGAGGAAGGTCATGGAGAACATGGAGCGGATGCAGGCGCAAAGAATGGCTACCACGGCTGCACACGAGAAAGCTGTAGATGGGATCTTCCATGCCCTGCAGATCCTCATCATGGGAGTGATGCCACAAGACATTGCGCAGATGAATGCTGCTGCTACTTCTACATCCACATCTCCGGCCCCTGATGTGTCAGTGTCACACAGTGCTGCAAACCAAACACCACCACCCACATGTGAGGCACATGAAACGTCAGAGGACGAAGATGAGGATGAATCTGCCTTAGTGGTAAGGGAGGAAGCAGTAGCATTCATCTCCGCCATATGGCTTGTTTCTGCTTGGGTCTGCCCTCTGCATCATGCCCTGGAACAACACCTTCCACTGTCCCCCGACACACTCTGCGACACCAACCTTGGACCTCGACATGGACTGCCATACTTTGCATGCTCAACAATGACACAGCAATCAGCCTGCGGACTGGACTCTTCCCCTTCCGAGTAACTTGTCAATCCCTAAAGGACTCTGGCTGGCCCTCCACGGGGCAACATTGTAAAGTGTTGTCTGCATGGCCCAGTACTAAGACAGCTTCAACACTCCACTGAACGTGATTAATACATTCTAATACACACAGATGTGTCATGTCCATGATTAATCAAGTATGAAAGCATGGACGAATGTAGGGAAAGTGATTCCCCCTTACGTTCATGTAGCTCATGTTGTGGGACTTGAGTCACAGGGTGCATCCCTGCATCATGATAGAGGCACATGAATCCTTTCAGACAGAGGTATTCTATTCATGGGTAATATTTCCTGAATCCAATCCAATAACACAGATGTTTCACTTCTACAAAGAAGATGAACCACCAGAGGAATACATTCCTTTCGAGGATATAGAAATTCCATTAACATACCAAGAGCATCAGCTCTGGTTTAAAGGCGCCCTAAAACATCACAAAAACATTACTAGGCTCGGTCCACTAGGTAGACCAGGAGCAACATGGCCGATTCTAGCCGGCTACACACCTCATCCAGACATTGAAGAGATGTCAGATGAGGAGTTACTTACTCAACTCACAGAGTTAATAAAAATTTACAGACAATTGGTCCAATATGTCATGCGGACTTTTACAGTCCGACCACCATTGACATATCCAAAGCCAACTCCCCAACAGGGGAATACACTAAAAATTACACCACAGACTCTATACGTAGTCATGGGTAAAATGCCCACTAAACGTGAGCAAATTCCATTTTGGATAGCTCAAAAAATTACTCAAATCGAAGCAGTATTTCCAAATACTAGCCCGCATGAGAAACACAGAATCCTAACAATCAGTTTACCGATGGGGATCACACCACAACTGGAAGACTGCACCACTTGGGGCTCAGTCTTTGCTGCCATCTATACTAAAACACATGGTATTCCATCAATTGCGGTAATACCTGATGTCCTAAAACAAATTCAAAATGAATACGGGGCAGAGCCTGCTCTAAATTTAGGTATGAAATTACTGAAAAATTTCGACCAGGTCTCAACAATAATATTATCTAATATTAAAGGGGAGGCAGCAGCAGTGGCGATCCGCCAAAAATTAAGGGAGTTCGATGTTACAGAACATCAAACTGAGCTACCCAGAATAATAGAACAATCTTATGCAGAATTAGGCAGAGATAGTTTGGGTGGCAGACCAGTGAAGCCAAAACTATCTGAAAGTCCTGAGAAGGACTCAATTAAACAAACTCCTACATCTTCTAAAAAGAAGTGGGATACTAATAAACAAAATTCAAACGAGAAACATTCTCAATCTCGAGGTAGGTCTCCTCAAAAGGAGCCCTCTGAAAGGAGGTATAACCTCAGGAATAGGGATAATTTGAGAAAACCTGATAGGTATCAAGATACTGATACACGTTCCTCTCGTCCCTTTCAGATCTCATCACAGACTTCGGAAAGAAGAGGACGAACAGAACATAGAGAAGAACGCGTGAAATCGACAGACGACAAACACGCTTCAAAAACCAAAGTAAAACCTCAATTCTCCAAAAAGAAGGTAGCAGGTCTGAAGATCAGACATGCCGAGAATACTGAGAACACAACTCAAGAACGGAGAATGGGCTCAGACCATGCTGGACAGTACAGCAGAAGTCACAATAGTTCGCCAGACCGTGAAGGAACTTCTGAGATAGTGGACTTGAATGAGTACATCACAGTAGAGACTGTAGACACCAGGGTTAGTACTCCACAAAAGTTATATGACATAACACTCCGGATGGAGGGAGACAAACCTAGACAGGTGAAAGCACTTTTTGGGGAAAGACTATCAAGAGGCTATGACATACTTCTAGCAGAAAAAGACTGGCCACCACAATTTGTCAGGGAGTGCCCACATGGCGAGGACATTATTATGCCTGCCTTCTCCAACCATATTCCAATTCACCTAAAATATACATATGCCAGGAAATGGGCAGTGGCCCAGGCCCCAGCATTATATAAAAATCATGTAGGATGGGATGAGGACTCACCTCACCATAAAATACATCTGAAACATGAACCATCTGCACAACGGCAGTACCCAATAAAGCAAGAAGCTAAAAAACAGGTCAGGGAGATCTTAGATCAACTTGAATACCAAGGGGTGATTGAAACATGCACCTCCTCAATGAACAATCCTTTGTTTCCTGTCTCCAAACCAGACAATACATATCGTCTAGTTTTGGACTACAGACACCTAAACACTTGTTCTAAAACTTTTGCAGTGCAAAATGCACATAGCACAGCATTAATGAATAACATTGTGCGTAAAAAATATAAAACAACATTAGACATCTCAAATGGTTTCTTTTGTCAGAACATAGCACCTGAAAGCAGGTACTTAACAGCATTCTCCATAATGGGGACCCAGCGTCACTTTTGTCGACTCCCACAAGGGTTCAAGAACAGCCCAGGTTTATTCTCAGCGAGGGTAACGGAGTTATTACAAATTTATGACAATGAGGCATTGTCTTATGTCGATGACATATATCTGACAGACGATGACCTGGACAAACACTTGAACAGGGTGAGCACCATTATACTGGGATTCACCTCTGAGGGTTACAAGTTCAACTTTAAAAAGTCCAGAATTGCCCATCTCAATGTCCTATTTCTTGGATATGAGCTTTCAAGTGAAGGCAAGAGCTTGGCAGCTAACTTTTTAGAAAAGTGTGCGCAGCTCCAACCTCCAAAAACGCAAAAAAACGTACAATCCATCCTGGGTTTCCTAAATTTTGGAAGAACATACATTCTAAATTATGCAGAAAGGGTTAAACCTCTCTACGCATTAATCAAACCTGATTTTTCAATCAAAAACTGAACACAGGAACACACAGAAATCTTGCGTTCACTCCAGGCTAACATGTTAGCAACAAATCACTTACAAACACGTGTAAGTCAACGTAATTTGGTGATCAGAATAATTTCGGGTCAATGTGGATTCACATACTTAACCTTCAATGAGGGTGACAAAATCCCAATAGCATACAAATCTCATTTGTACACACAAGCGGAAATGCGCTTCAGTTCAACTGAAAAAATTCTAACAGCAGTTCAAACCGCTGTAGCAAAAGAAAGAGCCTTAGCCCAAGGGAAACGCATTATTGTCGTAACCCCAGTACCGGCTTTAGAAGCGGTCACAAAAGCGAGCATTCCAAATGCTAAAGCATTACATCCAGGATGGATACAATGGGTTAATTCTCTTGCTCCAACAGATGTTGAATATGTTTTTGATCCAGATTTAAAAACACAAGCATTCCTACAATATGAACAAGAATGTCCTCTGCCTACTGAAATTCTGCCTCTTGATCAGTACGAATTTATAATTTACACTGACGGATCCGCACAACCCGCAATAGGGAGTAAGCAAGCTTACAGTGCAGCGTGTGCAATCGTTAAAGGTCGCATGCGAGATGGCATCTTCAGACCTATGGTCACAAAAACTCAATCTCTAGGGAATTGTACAGCTCAGCGAGCTGAACTACAAGCATTCAAACTGGCACTTGAAAGTACAGATCGAGAATTCCCCACACTAATAGTGTGCGATTCCTTTTACTGTGTTAAGTCGTATAATGACTATATACAAAACTGGCTTGAAAATGGTTACAAAGATGCGAAAGGTGGCACAATAAAGCATAAATTGCTTTGGGAACAAGTAGTTCAGTTGAAAAACAAACTACCAAAGGCTCACGTGATACACACACTGAGTCATCAACGTGATGGCGTTCACGTTGCAGGGAATTCATTGGCTGATGAAGCCGCAAAGGGGGCTGTGCAAACGGCTTCCGTAGCTGCGATCACTTGTTCAAAAACAAAAATAGACGGTGAGATAATGTTGGCTGTCAATGCATCAAGCAAAGGCAGCAGTGCAGCGTTACCAAAAAGTTTCCACTCAAGTACTCTTATGTAATTGATGCGAACAACGTTCCTTTTGCTCGAATCCCTGGAGTGGGGGATAGGGTAATTCCAAACATGGAACGTAGAACAGCCTTGATTTATGAAACACATTTGGGGGAGGTCTGTCACATCAAGGGATCTCTAAAACAATCTTGACTTTAAAAGAGATGTACTGGTGGCCTGGGATGAATACAGAAATTCACATATTCATCAACAACTGTTTAGACTGTAAATTACAGCGAGAGAGCCACCAGACACCATGCTGCGAATGCGGCAGCCCAGTACAGACACCACTGTTAGACAGCATTCGACTATCTACGCGCCTGCGTCCTACTGGACAAAGGCATTCCCGCAAATACTGAATCTAGGTTCCTATGGTTATGGCCTCAGCGCTCGGCTGACGCTCGAACTGTTATAAAAGATTTGCGAGTCTTTATCGGCACATACGCAATAGGCACGCTACATTCTGACCAGGGTCCTGCGTTTAGCTCTAGGGCTTACAAAGAAGCCATGGCCAGTCTGGGCGTTGCATTGTGGTACTCCTCTCCATTCCATCCTGAGGGAAATTCGGTTGTGGAAAGGAAAACCGGGACATAAAGCAGTCTATAACAGCTAGGGTATTAGGTTCGGGTGATGGGTGGGTCAAACACCTTAGTGGGGTTCAACGTGCATTGAACAATCTGCCAAGAAGTTCTCTAGGGGGGTCACTCCATATGAGATCCTATTTGGGACAAGAATGTGGGTACCAGACCTTGAACACGTAGGCACAGTGGTGGAAAATAAACCATTTGATATCAAAGATCGTTTGGCTGTTTTACAGGACTTAAACAAATTAAGAACGAAACAAAGCAACGTATTCCTACAGTCAACCACCACTGGGGATCAACCGGCTGTCCCAGCAAGGCCTGTCTGGATTCCAAAAGTTGGGGATCTAGTCAGAGAAAAAATTGCGGACAAGAAGGAATTTGGACCTTCTTACAGACAACCAGTACCTGTCCTAGCAGTTCAAGGAACAAGAACAGTACTTCTGCCGCCCCTTGCTGGAAGAAAGGAGAAAAGATTTGTGTCCATCGACCTGATCAAACCACAGTATGTGGCCAATACTAAATAGTAGGCCTCGTGGACTCCGACCTAGTAGCAGACGCACTCCTCTCGCTACTATCCAAGAGGTTCAGACTGAAAGACTGATAACGATCGAGAATTCAGCTGTAACAGACGGAGGACTATGCAACAACGCTATGGAACTCATCCCTCTTGAACACCAAGTAACAGTTCGTCCAAATACACCTGTCTACACCAACGTAACAAGTGATGAACTGGTTCCAGTGATTTCTACAAATCCTGATGCAATTCCAACAATTGACAGAACTGCTTCTGGCTACTTCATTAACTTTGATACGTTCTCAGAAGATCCGAGTGAACCTGAAACGACGCCAGTGTCATTGAAATTCAAGCAGCAAGTACAAGACTTTCTTCACTTTCTGAAAAAGACTTATTTGGTTTCTCCATGGATTGAACTCTGGATTACATCTGGACTTTTTGTTTTCCTGCTCTGGCTAGCTTTGGTTACAACTGTAAGCGTGCTTATAAGTGGCAGATACATCCATGTGAACACTGAAGGAAAAGACGTAAACGTACTTTTGAAACCTCATAAATCTTCCCATCGTGAAGCAAGAGACTTATCATCAGTGAACATCACAGCTGTTCCTATACAGGATGGTATAGTGTGGGACAAAACAGATTATGATATCTTCGGCCCGAATGAACAATTGAACATTCCACATTTGTTTAAAATTTCACTAAGTGATCTAATTACGTCCAGTACCTATTCAGATGATTGGGACTTTGAGACTGTAAACGACATAATGTTTGACCTAGAAAAATCTGCTGCATTTTCTAAACATGAATATTTAGAGGGTTCATCAGACTATGAACAAATGTATTGTTTTAATCACTATGGTCATCATTATTTGCACAAATCTGCATATCCAAGAAATGTGTTTATGTTTAACCAATGGGAACATTGTCCTACACCACCTAAAGGTAGTTCAAAAACATTTGCTAGTAAGTTTCCATATTTTTCAGGATACAATACATCTGATCCAGAAATGTTTTACTATAAAAATGTAAACAAGACAGGACTGAAAATTATGTTAACAAATACAAAACAGATTTATTCTGCATTATTTAATGCCCAACTGTCTAGACAGGGTTTCGACTTTTGGAAAGACACAATTGACACAAAAACTGTGTGGGGTACTAAAGATTGGCAAGTGCAGGGGATAGAAGCTTTATTTAGAGCCTGCATCATCCCAGAACAAATAATGTTTTTGAATGAAACTATCCAACAAACATCTTGTCTTGGATTAGCCAAGATAAAAGAGATGAACACACCTTCTGTACCAACACCTGCCAGTGAAAATAATACAAAGGCAGTGGTGACAGTTGACAATATACTACAACTCAACAGATCTAATCCTACTTGGAAAAAATGGTTGATCTGGCCCACAGACACGAATAACTGTCAGGAAAGATTCCTGAATAAAACTCAGGGGTTTACTATTCATAGGCCAGACCCAAGATACGTCCAAAGACAACATCCGGGGGTAGTAACAACATACAGTGTAGGTAAATTATGCCTCGATTGGCTGCATAAGTCTACACTACAGGATGTGAAACAACACTTAACCTTACTTAAAAAGGACGCAGACCTTAGGGAATTCTTGCTTGGACCAAGAAAACCGCGTCAAAAACGTTTCATATATGCCGGCATTTATGCTGCTTATAATGAAGCTTGGAAGGTATCACAGATAGAGGCCGCAGAACGAATACGTGAACTTGATCGTATTAATTTAGAGAAAACACTCTCTGTGGTCGACAATGGGTTAACAACTTTGTCCTCCAGAATATATTCATTGGATGGCATTGTATCCTCTGCTATCGACATTCTAGAACAAGATTTGGCGATGTTACAACAAGGCCAATCTCAATTACGTTCTATTATGTTATTAAGCTGGACGCTGCAATCTTTGCGAGCGGGCTATGTGCCTTGGCGTTTCATCAACACAACGGCTCTGTTTGCAGAATACAATCTCACTGATAAACAGATCGAACTGGCACAAAGAGGAGCAAAGTATACAGTGCTGAGCATTGAAAAACTGGAAAAGTTACCATTCACTGTGGCAGAAAAACCAGCTACAGAATGGCTTATTCATGGCAAAATAACATTACCTGTGAGTACTTTTCAGTTTCAGTATTGCCTCAGACAAATGCAAGCAGGCAAATATGAAAGGTTGGGTAAGGAATACATTAAGACATCTTGGGATTTACCGTATACATATAGATGTTGGAGTGGGGATCGTGAAGTGTTTTTGAGCGGTTCAAACTGTAAACTTGCACTGAGTGGTTCACTTATATGTCAAGACATTTCCTTGCACGGGGCTTGTAATGGTTCAGTGGAAAATTTGTCTTGCCATCAGCAGGGTACTCCAGCTGCTGTGATTAATCCAACGTTTGGACAACTTTCTAATGGGAGTTACCTCATGTTGAATGATCAGAGCTGCTGCGGAATGCTGCCAGGCATCCCATATCTAGTAACGGTCAACTCCAGGGTCACTTGCTGTATGCAAGTATTGTTTCCCCAATAGACACAGTCAGGGAGTCGTCTCTATGGCCTTCGCTGAACGTCTCTTTTATAAGATTTGATACTCTAAGCAGAATGAAAGCCATGCTTTTACAGCAAACAGTGCCTTTGACCTCGGCCAAAGAAACCTATGATCTACAAGTAGCAAGGACTTCGGCTGAGATACAGACTTTAATACGTACAAACTGCCCTATACATTTCGTGGAAATGATATCACGTATCTTTAACATGTCTGATACAACCGGAATTGTACATGTATTTAAGAGCATCTGCTCAGGTCTGTTAGCACCTTTCCAGGCAATACTCGGAATCATCCCGAACTTTGCACATTCGGTGTTTGGTGGCATACCATTAATTCTAGCACTTGTTGCCGGAATTCTATTTCTCTTCCTGCTATTGCGCTATGGCCCACCTATTCGCAGACATCACTCCGAGCGAACTGGAGAAAGCTCTCCTTGAACGAAAGTGCCGTGGGCAAATAGTAAAGCTTTTGGGCATGACTCGTCTACGGGACCTTAATACAACTTGGTTCCTGTCATTCAGACCAATCTGGCAAGATTGCATCTTACCTGTTCTACGATGCCTGCTATGCGGTGAAGAATGCGTGTTGGACACCTGTCTAACATTTCCATCAGCTACGCCAACGGATGTCGATACTCTGCTGGACCAGATAACGGCCCATGCTCTGTGTTGTCCCCAGAGGCTTCCTATCCTGATGTCAGCATTCATTGAGATCTCACAGATGCTTCCGGCTGCTGCTGAGGTACGAGAAAGATCTACAGGCACACAGGTAACAACGGACGTGAACATTGCAGAGGCAACCTATGCTGGAAGCAATGCTTCCCATCTCTGTGCAATTAATCTACTACACGAGGTGTTCCAACTGACACCAATAACAGTGGATGATGTTTTGTCTATTGAAATAGATGATCTCATGTTTACACCAGACCCGTGAACTAACTCTGATTCGGCATACAGTGTTCCAGAGATGCAGTGACAATTTGGCCTTCATTTTTTAAACAACTTGGAACTCTACCAAAATTGAACTTTTTCCCATTTATTTTTTTAACGAAAATGGCACATCGATCTGCTTAAAGTAGAACTAGCCTTATAATACAGACTTCTAGGTACTTCCACGGACACTTAGTCATCTTGTGTGTCTAAAACAGTTCATTAATTTTTCTGACATGAAATGACTTTGATTTTTGAGAAACTTATCGATCAATTTTCTGTCAAATGTAAATATTACTGCTTATTTCATTCCAATTGCATTTATTTTCAAACTTTATGCCTGTAATGAAAAGCAATGCTTCAAATGTACAGTACCTTTTGCATTCTAATAGGTTTTTTAAAGAAATGCCTTTTTAAATGGTTTTATGAAAAATTTTAGAAATATGCGGTACTCCATTTTAATGTTTAGCATTTTAAATGTTTAGCATTTTAGTATTATCGTACACACGAAAGAGGAGTGGGTGTTGTATTCCTCTTAGGGTATCCATAAACGGGCTTTCCAGTATCATGTCCTTATATAGGCACAATTCGCCCTGCCCTTATATAGGCATAAAATCCCAGCCCTTATTTAGGCATTAAACCATGCACTCCAAATACAGGCATGGTCTCTGACATCCGTCCACCCTAACGTCACAACGAGTTCATGAAGAACAGACCCTTAGGCTGCGGGAGTTTCCCTAGTCCAGGACTATTGATTTCTTCAAGGACTCATATATTATGCATGAACCATTATTCCTTAGGGGGTTCATTCATGACGTCTTTCGCTGTCCAACTCACGTCAATGCTAACATTCTTAGGTGCTCTCAGGTATAAATAAACCTTCCCTAGCCCCTGTAAACCAGAGGAGACCTCGACTTCAGAGGAGCCCGTTTCCCGGCCTGACGCACTGAGAGGACGCTGCCATTCCCTGCACGCAGAGAGCCCAGCTTCCAGTGATCTGACTTCCCTTGCGGGGTGTTGGAGTTCGAGTCTGGCAAAGAGATTCCTACCTCTCTCATTCTTCAGGTATGGAGCTGACTAGAACCTAGAGGGACTCTTGGCATACTAGGCATACTAGACTTAACATACTCTTAGTATACCATAGTAAGGAATACTTCACCTACTTCTTCCTCTTCCTACACCTAGGTCAGGTTAGGTACATTGGGGTAGAACTAGCTTAGCAACGCATCGTATGAGTACTCGCATTTTTAGTCTGTGTTATTTATGTAACAGCATATGTACTAAAAGATAATGCTATCGCAGTATTATTTATTTCTACTGCTCACCCTGTACATTATTTATCTCGCATACTGTCTTGTGATCGTAACAGCACATTTTACTTACACCAGAAACAAGACTGTTCAATAAATCCTTTATTGAAACGCCCGTCTATTTCTTTCTGTGTAACTTGGAGAAAACTAAGCATGCACGACTGAGCTGAGTGAAATAGTTATCTATTGTTTCCACGACTCTGGGACACGTTCTGATTCTAAAGGGAAACACAGTGGTCATGTTTTGCGGCTGCCAGAAACTACTCCTTCTTGTTGTCAAGGAGTTTCTAGTGGCCTCTGAGCTAGCTGGCACAAGTAATTAAGTTTAATATACTCGATAGGGACATACTGACCTTAGTCCTATGTCAAACCTATAGGATATATTATTCCAATGCGCAGAGCCTATTAGGGAAATAGGAGCTACACTACATCTCTGACTCAGGATCATGTCTCTGATCTCCTTGGCATACTGCAGCACACATAGAAACAGAAAGTAGGCCCTCGTCGACAATGTGCCCGGAGGAGGCCCTCCCCACACATCACTAATCTCACAACAAACCCATACACATGTGCTGAACCCAGCAAAGCTGCGGGTCCGTGTGCCACACTGACAAAGCAAGTGACACTGCATGACCATTAGCATGGCTGCAGTCCAATTATCATGACATGGTGCACGCCACGACACTGAGGTGACTGAGTGTGGACCACATCCGGAAAGGAGCAGGTCACACTCTGACACATCCACGTGCGCAAACAACCCCTGACGTCAACAGCACATCTGCGGACAAACCCTTGCCCAAGAGTCACAACTCGACCAAGAGCCCAATTTACCCAAGTCCACAACATCTCAGCACTGTAGAAGCACAGAAGTCAAAGGCACACCGTCTGAAAGGGATAAGGGGCAGCCAAATCAGAGCTGCAGGGGCGACTCACCCACAATGCAGCACACACTATAAGAATAAGAGCACCTCAACATTGACAACAATGTGATACAAACTGCAACACTTTCACAACAGAACACAGGACACAACTGGTGCCGCATGTGTGTACAAAATGGCCAATCACATCTGGCATAGCAGGAAACTGTGAGATGACAATGTACGAGTACAACCTCACATCCGTGATGTAGTACAAATGTCCACTGTCCCGCATCAAATAGGCATCTCCTCACAAACTGTCGACAATGTACATTGTCATGCAGTCTGTATGTAAACTCCGCCAATGCGTCAACATACATGGAACACACTGTGAAACTGCATCTCCCCTTTACATTGCAGAGAGACAATCAACATCTCCTGCAGAGCAGACCCTACATCACGTCAGCGATGGTGGAGACGACCTCCAGAACATCGACTTTGACGAACTCCAACGGTTCATGGACAACCTCCGCACCCCACCTCCAGTAGCAGGGCAGCCCAGCACCATCGAGGTGATCCCACCCCCTGCACAGACCACACAGCAGGAAGCACCCACCACCACGTCTGGCTCCCAGCACCTCACCTAAGAACACATGGCGTTACAACGCTGTGTGTTGGACTGCCAGAAGAAGCTGGCTGCACAGGTGCGGGTGGGGTTCGACCTAATGGCAGCCAAACTAGATGCCATACGTGGGTGTCTAAGTCCCATCAGGGACCACTTACACTCCCTAATGGACACCCACAGTCCGCCCCATGCCCTCCAACAATCAATGGCTGGCGTCGCTGGAGTCATGACTCAGAGACAACAACAACTATCTAGTCAGAGTGGCTACAGCGATGTCATCCGTGATTTGGGAAACATGAGGAGGGTCATGGAGAACATGGAGCGGATGCAGGCGCAAAGAATGGCTACCACGGCTGCACACGAGAAAGCTGTAGATGGGATCTTCCATGCCCTGCAGATCCTCATCATGGGAGTGATGCCACAAGACATTGCGCAGATGAATGCTGCTGCTACTTCTACATCCACATCTCCGGCCCCTGATGTGTCAGTGTCACACAGTGCTGCAAACCAAACACCACCACCCACATGTGAGGCACATGAAACGTCAGAGGATGAAGATGAGGATGAATCTGCCTTAGTGGTAAGGAGGAAGCAGTAGCATTCATCTCCGCCATATGGCTTGTTTCTGCTTGGGTCTGCCCTCTGCATCATGCCCTGAAACAACACCTTCCACTGTCCCCCGACACACTCTGCGACACCAACCTTGGACCTCGACATGGACTGCCATACTTTGCATGCTCAACAATGACACAGCAATCAGCCTGCGGACTGGACTCTTCCCCTTCCGAGTAACTTGTCAATCCCTAAAGGACTCTGGCTGGCCCTCCACGGGGCAACATTGTAAAGTGCTGTCTGCATGGCCCAGTACTAAGACAGCTTCAACACTCCACTGAACGTGATTAATACATTCTAATACACAAAGATGTGTCATGTCCATGATTAATCAAGTATGAAAGCATGGACGAATGTAGGGGAAGTGATTCCCCCTTACGTTCATGTAGCTCATGTTGTGGGACTTGAGTCACAGGGTGCATCCCTGCATCATGGTGGTACATATTTGACCCCAAAAGAAGCCCTGTTGTCAATTGTAGGTCACAAATGACAGCCTACATGTAATGATTTGGGACACATGTGAAACGCTCATGAGTGGGATTCCGTACTATCTTTGACACACAGAAATGGCATTTCGAATACGTGACACCCTAAACAGCCTCTCTGTACAGAGGTGACACACCCACCATCTAATTTCCAATTTATGAGATTGTTAGCACTACATGTTGCACTTACACTTGTCAGAGTGATGTGCTTGTACAGAGGAGTAACATGCACACAGGGAATGTGTGTTGTAATGAATTTATTTGCACATGCTGTGCCTGTGGTCATTTTGTACTGTCCCATGATTGCTAAGGACTGTGACAATGTGACGTGCTCATGTGAAGAAATTGTCAATGATGGTGTTCCTACGGGCTATTCCTGCTGTTGCTGCAGTGGGGTGTGGTCCACCTGCCTCATCTTCCTCATCATCGTCAGGTGCATCTGGCACTTGTAGCCATGGGGCATTGGTGCGTACACATATGTTGTGCAAAACACAACATGCAACGATCATCTTGCACACGATGCCTGGGCTGTACAGGAGCCTTCCACCTGTGTTGTCCAGGCACCTGAAACGTGACTTCAACAAATCAAATGTGCGTTCCACAATGCCCCTGGTGCGTTTGTGGGCCGCATTGTACTGCGTCTGGGCCTGTGTGTTCGGGGCTCGGAGGGGTGTCATCATCCAAGGGCAGAGTGCATATCCTTGATCACCTGTGACAGTGCAGAGAGACATGAGTCAAAAGTTGGTTCTGCATGATGTGTTGGCAGGCTCACTAGTTCATTGGTGTGTGATATGTGTGACTTAGTGATTCCTGTTTGACAGGTACTGCTTGTAGCAAATGAGCGGCATCAATGTGTATTACGTAGCCTCACTGCTGCTCCTCCCTCCCCCCGAGCCTATTCACTAGTGTGCCCTGCGCGGTTGCATCACTTGCACTCCTACGGCACACCATTGTCATGCCAGTCTGCGCATGTCCACAAGCCTGACAACAACACTGTGATGTTGTGTGCTGATGGTGGGCGGCCACATGTGTGTAGGCCTATGGTAAGGATAGGGTGGCCACAGATGTAGAATTCATGGCTGGCTGAACTCGCGATGCGGTTGAGGGTAGTCCTATGGCCTATGCTGCGGTAATAGCGACACACACAACAGTTGGCATGTATGATCCCGGACCCGAGCGGGCTTGCGCTCCTTCATTTATCCCTTCGGCTGAGCCCGCACTCCGAGGGCATGCTACATCGCAACATTGTCCATTGCGGGACGGGTGGCGCCGACACTACAACAGAGACACACACATTAGTTACTTCCTTGGCAAGGCCAACACATAACAACGCCCAGAGCCCCGAGCTGATCATCCACACCCCTACGCTGGACTGTCGTACGCCAGCCCACTCCGCTTACGCTTTCAGGGGGGTACGACACAGCTACATGTCCCAGGTCTTCCACACTGCCTGAGGTGACATGGTTGCATCCGCTGTACACAGCACAATGTAATGTGGTAGGGCCTGGGGCCCTCATGCATACACAATGACCACACGGACACACTTAGATAGTTTGTGGAACTGGCTAAGGGCACGTGCGCCCAGCCCCTTTTATTGCCAGGGTCACATGTCCAGTGACGCCTGTGCTGGATGGGTGTGGGGTGAGTGTAAGCCAGCCCTCAGGGAGTGGTTGGTGCTGGCAACAACTACAACAGTGATCAGACAAGCAGTAGTTCAAAGTTCAAACAGCATGGGTCCACGACTTGAGCTGCACAGAGTTAGTGGCCCCGGATGCACTGCGGCCGGCACAGGCACACCGCCACGGGACGGTGACTTGCGGTGCACTGAGGCAGGGCCACGGGAGCTGAGCGGGTCCTCGTCGATGTCCAAAGTTGAATGTCGCGGAGTGTTTTGGGGGACAGTGGAAGGTGTTCTTCCAGGGCATGATGCAGAGGGCAGAACCAAGCATGAACAGGCAATATGGAGGAGATGAATGCTACAGACTCATTTTTAACACCAAGTCAGTATCAGCTACATGATGATGAAGACAACCCTCAGGCCATAGACTCAGATGCCACCAAAGTTCAAACAGAGAGTGTCCCTGAATTTCGGGGCACAGAGTTAGTGGCACCAGAGCTGAAAGGGGATGCAGTCTGGGATGAGGCCTGTACAATGGTATGAACTCTGCCATGAAAAAAGCAAGCCTCAGTTCAAAATGTGTGACCTACTTGACCGCAGTGTAGGCCGAAGGCAGTAGTCATCAAGGGCCCACAGACACGTGTCGTTGGCCTGCGATGCACAGAGTTGGTGGCACCAGATCGAAGGGAGTACAGTGATATAAATGCTGCCATTAACATATGAACTCGGCCATCATGAAATCAAGACTCAGTTCTAAATGTGTGACCTACTGGACCGCAGGGTAGGCCGGAGGCAGCGGTCAGCAGGGGCCCACAGCCACGTGTCGTTGGCTTGCGATGCACAGAGTTAGTGGCACCAGAGCAGTTGTTGGTAGTGTTCGATCACCTCCATAACGATGATCCTTTTTTCCTCCGGACTGAACCGCGTCTTCCTCTTACTCCTCTCCTTGCGTGCAATGATATGAACTCGGCCATTGAAAAATCAAGACTCAGTTCCAAATGTGTGACCTACTGGACCGCAGTGTAGGCCGGAGGCAGCGGTGGAGTACGTCAACGAGAAAGGAGTGCTGGGGGCCTGTGTCGCGGAGGCCGTGATGGTCTGAGGAGGCTGCCAAGGCCGCGGGCCTCGGGCTTGGAGCTTGCACCTGCACGTGGTGGGCCCTCTTTGACACACGCCGGTGTTGGCAGGTGAGCAGTGAGGCCTGGTTGCGCAGGGAGGGCCAAGACGGGTCTGGGGACCAGCGGCCTGGGGTGCAGCAGGCGCACAGGATCACAGGCACCGCCACTCACGGCGTTGGCCTCGTGGCGGGCTGAGAGGCGCCGCCCTGGCAGACGCGGCCATTCCGGAAGAGAACCACGCCCAGAGCAGCGGGCTTTTTATTCACACCCCTACGCTGGCCTGGCGTACGCCGGGCCAGCCCACTCTGCTCACGCTTACAGGGGGGACGTAACAAGCTACATTTCCATGATCTTCCCCACTGCCTGGGGTGACATGGTTGAGTCCACTGTCCACTACACTCCAAACACCAGCAGTATATGTCAACATGGACATGTCTGTGGTCTGCATACTGCAGTCTGGCCAGCACATCCACGTCACACTTGGCATTGTGTACATTCTCATTCATCGGTCACTTGCCTCTTTTGCACATGCCTGGTTCCCACCTCTCCCCACATTCTGCTATTGTGTGGCTGAGGTGCCATGCCGTTGATGGCTTGTGTACATGGCTAGCCCAGGTTACCACAGTAAGTTGTGCTGTCGTGTCTGGTAGGTGGGCATGTTGTTTGGCATGTTGTATGTGAGTTTGTAACGTGTGCATTCCCAGAGTCGTGAGTTTCATGACTGTGGAGTTGAGGTGTGTGGTGTGTTCATTTGGTACTTACCAACGAGCAATGCATTCCCATAGGTGCCTTCCTGAAAGCGCTGGTTGATGATGGACCGTCGGAAGATGAAGGAATCATGCACACTGCCTGGGTAGTTGGCGACGACATTGGTGAAGAGTCCCATGTGGTCCACTATTGCCTGCACATTGATGGAATGGTTGTGCTTCCTGTTGCGGTAATTGTGTGCAGTGGCGGCAGGGGGCACGAGGAGTACATGTGTGCAGTCGATTGCCCCCAACACGTGCGGGAAGCCAGCTATGGTGTAGAAGCCTTGCTTGTTCTCCAGCTGTTCCTGCGCAGTGTGTGGGAAGTGAAGGTGCTGGGGTACCAAGCTGATGATGGCATCCAAGACAGGTGTGAGGAACTTGGATAGGGCTGGCTGTGAGACTCCTCCGACTCTGGCAGTTGTTGGTTGGAAGGTACCAGAGGCCAACAGGTGCAGCACAGCCAGCAGCTTTGTCTGCGGAGGGATGTTGTTTGTCCGCTGTGTTGGTACCGTCAGCCTGTGGGCAATGATGGTCAGGATGCAAAGGATGGTTGTCCTTTTGAGCCTGTAGTGGGCAATGACATCCTCTGGTGTTAAGTCTGTGAGGCTGGTGCGTTTTCTGAAGGTCCGCTGTCTTTGTCTGCGCTGCCTCTGTGGTAGTCTGGGAGGGGGCGGGGTGGGGGTGGCGGGCCTGGGTGTGGTGGCCGTGGATGTTGTGGCCCTCTTGGGGCTCCGAGCTGCATGATCAGTAGCTCCATGGCATCTGTTGTTCTTCAGGTGTGGCTCTGGTCTGGGCTCCCTTTGTGGTGCAGGTTGTCGTCCGACTTAACACCAGGTAGGAGCAGGTGTTAAATCCCTGCTGCTAACGCGCCTTATCGCCTGTTTTGGGATCTTATCGCCGATCTGGCTGGTCGTAGAGAATATTGCGAAGTGGTGTTTTTGCGGCTTTTTGCACAGGAACGCCTACTCTGCATCTCATTAGCGTTAGTTGCCGGTGTCATCCGTGGCGATGTTTTTTGCGGCTGCTATCGCAGGAAAACTGGCGATATCGGCTGTTAGCACCAGCTTGTGAATAGTGTGATAAATCTATCGCCACTTTGGCTGTGATAAAGTGCCGCTAACTCGGCGATAGGTCCTTGAGAATATGCCCCACAGTGTATTCACTATTGAAAGGCTATCTGTCCTATAGGATAAAATGGGAGATACTTTGTAACATCTTACAAGTATATCTTTTCATTGGAACAAGATAGGAGAATGGAGTTTAGTGTGCCTGAACTCAGAATTTAAAAATACATCTTTTAGTAAAGATGTTTTTTAAATTGTGTGTTTTGAAAATGCCACTTTCAGAAAGTAGAACAAAACCAAACAACCATGCCAATACTAATAAACAATTCAAAAATTATTTTCTAGAAAGTTCATAGACATCAATCTATGACAATCAAATATCTTCGTTTTTAATCCTTCAATTTATTTTCAGTCTTTTTATGTCTTTTTTTCACAGTAAAATTTTCAAAAAATTCATACATTTTTAAACATAAACTTAACAAACATCGTCTACAAACATCATCCTCTCACTCTCTCTTCTTTTGAACACATACCAAGAATTTTGCATTCACAACCATTTATAACCCACACCGACATCCAACCAAACAACAAACACAACAATGCCCTTCCTGGTTCAACAGGCTTATTTGAAATTTGACAACCAGAAGGGACCACCAAACAACGAGCAATTCATAAATATCACAATTTCAAATGCACTATAATAACAACTTCAAATTAATTTTACAAAAATCAAAAAACGTTTAAAGTGCACCACAGCTCAATCATTAAAAAAACGTTTGTCTGGTACAATAACGCAAGGTCGACGCGTTTCGAACCCACTTCTTTTTAGGGGGGTTCTCTTCAGGACCACAACAGCTGAAAATCAAACAGAGATAACATCTCTTACTCACTATACTAAACATCAAAGAAACATCAAAGAATGCATCCCCCATGGAGCTCCGCTTACCTTAATTTATCAAAGGAGGCCCAACAGCTCCTAAAGTCGTATGGGCGAATAATCTGTGGAATATGAAAATAATATAAAATACTGTCCCAAAAAGAATTTTTTCAAAAATTGATACTGTCCTCCGTTATTGACCAACTCGACTTACAGTGAGAGGGGTATCCAAATTCGTAAATGTATCAAGCGTTCAAACACATCTGTAGAGCCTTTTCAAACGACTCCGTTAGTTGTCTGCTGTTGGCAATAAAGACACCAATAAGTACTACATCTAATTATCTCAACAGGCGTGTCATCTCTTATGGCCGTAAGCGTACCTTTCAATAAGTGAAACTCAGTCCCCGGGAATACTTCATAGGCAGTCAGCTCTTCTTACTTGTGCATTTCTGATAATACAAAAGCTAATGTCACAATCTGCAGGAGCTACGGTCTCTCTAACTCAATCCAACGTAAGTGCATGCAAGGTACATGATGGTGTTTACCTCTAGGTTTGTAAGTACTTGTTTACTTTCATGTACTTCGCACCAACGGCTTCGCCGCGTCTGTTAAAAAAGCAAAGAGCGACATCTCCATGAGAGCGCTATATCAAAAATCCCTTCGCAGTTTAAGGTAATATGCTGCCAACAAACTAACTACTTAGTTGGCTCCAAAGAGTGGTAATTGTATTCCTAACGTACCTTACGGTTTTCACTCTCCTGATGATGATCAGCACATTGGGCGTAGTGCGTCTATTCACTACGGAAGGGGACGGTAACAAACGTCCAAAACTACCTACGATTTAAACCACTAGGATTTTGGGAAATTTGAGGGAACATGGGATTTGTAGTTTTCTGTCCAAAAATCTATGAGACTGTGAATGAAAACCCGGGATGGACAATCCTAAAATGGAGGCGACCTCAATAAATCACAACGTGATAAAACACGATATCAGCTAGCTGAGAGCTTCAAATTTTACAGATTATAATTTATATAATTCTGAAAGTTCATTTAGGCCATTTACCGCAGTATTGAATAAGCATGGCTTCTCGTTGGATTAATTTCTGATCCAAATTGCCACCTCTTGAGTCCGGTTCAATTTTAGAGATGACTGTCCATTTAAAATCTTTCTCTGTATGACCTTTTGCCTTCCAGTGATTTACTAAGGGGGCTGTTTCCACATTTTTCTTGATTCTGGATTTGTGTTGCGTGATTCTCTGACGAATTTCTTGATTAGTCTTACCGACATAAAGCTTAGGACATGGACATATTATTCCATAGACAACGAACTTAGATTTACAATTAGTAAATGTTTCATGTTTCCAATGAATGCCATCATGAGTGAACAAAGATCCTTCAATTGTCTGCTCACAGCAAGAACACGAACCACACTTATGGTGTCCGCTTACTGGTGCTAGACCCATATACTCTCTAAAGCTTGATTTTTGAGGTTTTGGTAGCTCTGCACGAACCACATGATTGGCAATACTTTTAACTTTTTTGAAAGCAAACAAAGGAGCATTCAAGAGGGTATCATCCAAATTTTTCACCAAATGCCAATTTTGGTGAATGATTTTCTTCAATTGATTGGAATTAGGGCAAAAAGTGGTAACACATACCAATCTATCCATAGGCGGTCGTTCCTTCTTTTGTAAGAGTGACTCACGTGGAGTCCACCATGCTCTCTTCATTGCATTCTTCAAAAGTTTTTTAGGATACCCCCGATCATATAGTCTACTTAGCAGATTATTAGCATGCAAGAGATACTCGTCTTTAAAGAAACAATTACGTCGAATCCTTAGAAATTGTCCAAACGGAAAATTCTGTTTTAAACTTCTAGGATGATTGCTAGTGTAATGAAGTGCCTTATTTCGGTCCGTCGGTTTTTTAAATAAAGTTGTCACCAACCCTCCTTCTGATGGGTATACTTCCACATCAAGGAAGATCATTCGCTGCTTTGATTGATTGAGGCTGAACTTAATACTGTTCCCATGAGGCACAGGGTCAGACTGATTTGCATATGGCCATGTCTGAACTGGGGTGGTGGAGTGAGCTAAAGAATGATGATGGATTAAACCCAGATCAGTTGACTGGGGGTGAGTGTTTGATTGGCTCAAACGTTCCGTCCATCATACCCTTTTGTATCGCTTTGTTCGCCCTAAGTTGGCGGGGGTATGCCCAGACGTGGGTCCCTTGCTCACTTTGCCACTGGATTCAAGCAAGCCTGGCTGATGACGGCTGGAATGCCAGAAACCGGTCCTAGGATGCTTGTTTCCGGTCCAGGGAAGACATGGCTTGGCAGTTCGTGCTGGACTGTTCCCATGAGGCACAGGGTCAGACTGATTTGCATATGGCCATGTCTGAACTGGGGTGGTGGAGTGAGCTAAAGAATGATGATGGATTAAACCCAGATCAGTTGACTGGGGGTGAGTGTTTGATTGGCTCAAACGTTCCGTCCATCATCCCCTTTTGTATCGCTTTGTTCGCCCTAAGTTGGCGGGGGTATGCCCAGACGTGGGTCCCTTGCTCACTTTGCCACTGGATTCAAGCAAGCCTGGCTGATGACGGCTGGAATGCCAGAAACCGGTCCTAGGATGCTTGTTTCCGGTCCAGGGAAGACATGGCTTGGCAGTTCGTGCTGGACTGTTCCCATGAGGCACAGGGTCAGACTGATTTGCATATGGCCATGTCTGAACTGGGGTGGTGGAGTGAGCTAAAGAATGATGATGGATTAAACCCAGATCAGTTGACTGGGGGTGAGTGTTTGATTGGCTCAAACGTTCCGTCCATCATCCCCTTTTGTATCGCTTTGTTCGCCCTAAGTTGGCGGGGGTATGCCCAGACGTGGGTCCCTTGCTCACTTTGCCACTGGATTCAAGCAAGCCTGGCTGATGACGGCTGGAATGCCAGAAACCGGTCCTAGGATGCTTGTTTCCGGTCCAGGGAAGACATGGCTTGGCAGTTCGTGCTGGACTGTTCCCCTGAGGCACAGGGTCAGACTGATTTGCATATGGCCATGTCTGAACTGGGGTGGTGGAGTGAGCTAAAGAATGATGATGGATTAAACCCAGATCAGTTGACTGGGGGTGAGTGTTTGATTGGCTCAAACGTTCCGTCCATCATCCCCTTTTGTATCGCTTTGTTCGCCCTAAGTTGGCGGGGGTATGCCCAGACGTGGGTCCCTTGCTCACTTTGCCACTGGATTCAAGCAAGCCTGGCTGATGACGGCTGGAATGCCAGAAACCGGTCCTAGGATGCTTGTTTCCGGTCCAGGGAAGACATGGCTTGGCAGTTCGTGCTGGACTGTTCCCATGAGGCACAGGGTCAGACTGATTTGCATATGGCCATGTCTGAACTGGGGTGGTGGAGTGAGCTAAAGAATGATGATGGATTAAACCCAGATCAGTTGACTGGGGGTGAGTGTTTGATTGGCTCAAACGTTCCGTCCATCATCCCCTTTTGTATCGCTTTGTTCGCCCTAAGTTGGCGGGGGTATGCCCAGACGTGGGTCCCTTGCTCACTTTGCCACTGGATTCAAGCAAGCCTGGCTGATGACGGCTGGAATGCCAGAAACCGGTCCTAGGATGCTTGTTTCCGGTCCAGGGAAGACATGGCTTGGCAGTTCGTGCTGGACTGTTCCCATGAGGCACAGGGTCAGACTGATTTGCATATGGCCATGTCTGAACTGGGGTGGTGGAGTGAGCTAAAGAATGATGATGGATTAAACCCAGATCAGTTGACTGGGGGTGAGTGTTTGATTGGCTCAAACGTTCCGTCCATCATCCCCTTTTGTATCGCTTTGTTCGCCCTAGTTTCACAAAAACTAAAAATGGCCGACGAGAGAGGAGCTCACTAGGAGAGCTCCGCTAGCTGGGGGATTACTCTGTCTAAATATCCCTGTTTTTTTAGCTTTATCAGATGCCCCACCGACCTTGAGGAAAGAGAAATCAACCACGAGTAACAGGAACACACTTTTGGACCTACCGCTACTTCTTCGAGGCAGTCAGCAGGGTCCGGAGATCGGAGTGCGTCTCCGTCGGGATCGGCGACAGAGCTCGGTGCCCAGGAACAACGCAGTCGCTGCTGCCACAGACAGTCCCCACCTGAACACCATCGCGGAGCGCTGGTCGCTGAGGGACTTAGCCTCGCTCGGTTGCGGGCACATCCGACGTGCGGGAGTCGTCCGCAGGATCCGGAGCATTCGTGGACCCGAGACGCCCCCCCCCCCCCCCCCCGATGTGTATGGAGCCCGACAAACAGAGCTGTCCCGGATACTGACAACGGAGCAACTGGGAGGTCGTGACACTCTCCCTGCCGGAGCGGAAGAGCGTAGATGTCTTAAGCCCATGAAAGCAACACAAAGGTACCGTGATCAACGCACTACCGCGACCCCCTCCCACCCCTCCCCCGTATCGCGTCAGCACTGCGAATATTATCAGAACGGCCCCCCTGACCTCCTCTCGACAACGGAGGGAAGGAGGCCAGCTCTGTTCAAGGGCCAAAAAACAATGAACCTCCTACAACGCGGTGCAGCCTAAGGAGCTCAGCAGGCATAGTCTGAGCTCACCACCACTCACAGACACTTGCAGAACGACTCTGGCTCTTAACGAGACACAGCGGTCTCATGTTAAAGCTGACGCGCATATCCTCAAACTCCCACGTATCATCTAATCAGCCGGATAAGTCCCCCAGCCCTTATCTCTGCCACTGGGCTCTGCATAACATAACGGGCTTTACCATCTTTCTCCACTCCCCTGTCACTCGCTGGCCACACTGCCAAGCTCATGCTAGGGGCCACTTGCTCTATTCCTGACTGAAGGCAAGCAGATCCTCCTCAACAATATCGCTCTAATCTAGGAATCCCTCCTAAAAGTCCCTAATTCCTGGATAGGGATGATCTCAGCTGACTCCACAGATCAGTCAAAATGGCCGCAATTGAGCAACTGGTGAACAAAGAAAAAGGACTGCTTTCCATGAGGTACTGCAACTAAAATAGACAGAGGACTTCCTTGCTAGCACTGTTCTAGCTAGCTAACAGAGCAGCCATCTTGGACTGACCTCATTCACAACCTGGTTACTCTTTCCCCCTAAAGGGCAGCACTCTGCAATTACATCCTCCCATCTGTCTATCCCCCGCTAATCAAGTATTACCTACGCTATGGAGCGCACCGGTAACTTCACATACTCCATCTCTTACCCCCAAACCTCTCAAAAAAAGCAGCTAAAGGCTTCAAACACAACTTTTTAAAATCTCATCCTGAAACTCCAATCTCTGACTCTTACTTCTCAATGAACAAAGGGCCCATCAAGAATGACATCATCTTCTATACGAAAAGAAGAGCACAATGGAGAAAAGCCTTTCTCGCTCTCTTTAAGGTCTCTCTCATGAAGAAAACAGCGCACGGATTCACACTATCTATCCTACCCTCTCTATTCTTCAATGCAGCTGCCACCGTCAACATCTATCATAACGGAATCATCCTCATCCAATCAACCGACCGCAACCTTAATTTGATAGATCACATCTTTCCACTCATCAAGGAAAGAGTCACTCTAACACAGCCCTCCTCTCCATCCAATCACTCTGAAATCTTCAACTCCCATCCTGACCCAGTTGTAATTCAGGATTCCCAGTTGTTCCCATCTGCTCCGAGACAAACTCTAGACCTCATCGACACCCCACCTAACAACTCATTCCACCTTATAACCGCCTCACTCATTAACACTACCAATACACTCACTCTCCCTCCTCACCCAGCACTACCTCCCCCACCCTCCCCCCTCACCAGTACTCCCAGCTCCTCACATCAACCCATCGGCCCCACCTACACCCCCGCTGATCCAGACATAGCCATCTCCCAGTCCCCTCTCCCTTCACTACCTCCACCACCCTCCCCCTCTCCATTACTCCCAGCACCTCCCATCAACACGTCAGCCACACCTATACCCCCACTGATCCTGGCATAGCCGTCTCTCAGCCCACTCTACCTACACTTCATCCCCCTCCCTCCCCCCATCATCACTCCCAGCACCTCCCTTCAGCCCGTCATATTCAGCCCCACCTATACCCCCACTGATCCTGGCATAGCCGTCTCTCAGTCCCCTCCCCCTCTGACCTCCTCTCTCCCCCCTCCATGAACTTACACACAGAAAGAACACTTTGCAATGTCTCCGACTACGACTCCCCCTCAAACGACACTAAAGATGCTACTATTCCGCCTACTCCCTCAGTCCATCCTTCCAACAAGGACACTCTCTCCGTCTCTCAGTCCCCTCGCCCTCTGACCTCGTCTCTCCCCCCTCCATGGACTTACACACAGAAAGAGCACTTTGCAATGTCCCCGACCACGACTCCCCTCAAACGACACTAAAGATGCCACTATTCCGCCTATTCCCTCAGTCCATCCTTCCAATAAGGACACTCTCTCGCCTGACCCTAGACTTGACCAGATATTATCAGCCCTTCAGCAAATCAAAACGGACATCCGAACCCTACACGACCTTATCATACAACAACCCAAATTCTCTAGCACTAAACAAGAATACAGATCTTTCACACACTCCAAGAACTCTAGTCGCACCCAACATCTTCTTGCAAGCTCCCAGACGCAGGAGTCTCCACGTTGGAGCACAGTTCCGCTCCCTAATGCCTTATCCCGCCCTATAAGGATGATAAACCCTCTATCGGCTATAGAATTAGGGGCCCTCCTTCGCTCTTACGAGCTTCCTCATCCTCCACAGAACGCTGGACTTCCAGCTACCCCACATACAGACTCCCGAATACAATCTATCCCTATCAACACATTCAGAGCCACCAGACACAACTCCAGAGGCATAGTTGAAAATAACCTCACTAGAATCCCCCTCACAATCGAAAACCCGATAATATCCAACAAGATGCGACTAAATTGTATCCTCCTAAACTGCAGATCCGCATCTAGACATGCAACCGAGATAGCTGACCTACTACTCTCCAACGAACCAGACATTCTGATCCTGACTGAAACTTGGTTAAAAGAAGCATCTACTCCCATCATGGACATCTTGCTACCCCCTAACTATGACATCACCAGACTAGACAGAACGGACAGGCCAGGAGGTGGGATAGCCTGCATACATCAGATCAGCCTAACAGTGACCAACTCCAATGCCCCCGCTTTATCCTCATGTGAATACCTCCACCTAAACATCGCCAGTAATAACAAACAAATATGTTCTTTACACACTTTCTACCACCCCCCGGGTGATAACCTCTCATTCATAGAACACCTCATGGATATTCTAGCGTCAAATGACAGCCAACAAAATAAACAAATATTCCTGGGGGACTTCAACCTTCATTGGGATGACCAGAACGACGCTGGGGTAAACAGCCTCAAAGCTTTCCTCGCCGACCTTAATCTTGACCAAATATGTAACAGCCCTACACACGACAAAGGCGCAATCCTCGACCTAGTAATCTCTAAAGTGGACTCTACACAGCTCGACTCGATCATCCCCTGTGACTGGTCGGACCATCACATCATTACTTTCCAAGTCCTGGAAACAGTTAAACGACTCCCAACTCAACCCCTAAGAACTAAGATCTGGAAGAGAAACCTGAAAAACGTCGGCCCTGACCTTACAGCATCAGCTAACTCAAACCTTCTCTGCCCCCCGGAAGACCTAACCGATATCCAGGGGCTGACCACTTACTACTTTCACTCCATGAACAACCTACTGGACGAAATAGCCCCGCTTCAACTGAAAAGAACTTCCACAAAAAACTCAAAACCTTGGTATGATGGGAGGCTTAATGCAGACAGACGCTCTCTCAGAGTAATTGAACGACGTTGGAGAGCCGCACCCTCAGCTGACCACCTCAAGCTTCTAAGAATCGCCAGAAACTCCTATTTTAGAAAGATCAGAAAATCTAAAACCGACTTCTTCAGGACTCAACTAGACCAAGCCAAGAACCGCCCCAAAAAGCTATTCGATCTTATCAAAACCCAAACCAAGAGCGTTCCCAGTCTCCCTAATGCTATCCCACTCACTCTTCCCAATTGCGATGAATTTGCCTCCTTCTTCGCTTCTAAAACAGAATCCATAAAATCAGATCTACTCAAGGACTTCTTATCCCTCTCAGACTTGATAAAGAATTCATCACTGCCCCCTGCTGATGCACAAACTAACGACCTCCCAAAATTCAAACTCAAAAACAACGCAACCTGGTCCCACTTCAACACTTACAGTGAAAACTCCATATTAAAGACGCTAACCTCTCTGAAACCCTCCAATCATTTCACAGACCCGCTCCCGGCTAATTACTTAAAAGACTTCATCCCTCTGATACTACCTCTTTGGACCAAGATCATAAATTCGTCCCTCCTGCAAGGATCCATTCCAGACATCCTGAAAACTGGTCAGGTGTCGCCTATCCTAAAGAAAACAACAGCTGACCCCTCGGACCCAAATAACTATCGTCCAATTTCTAACATACCTATGCTAGCCAAACTCCTGGAAAAATGCGTTAACATGCAGCTGAACAGCCATATTGATCAATTCAACCTGCTTAACCAATTTCAATCAGGCTTCCGAACAGGTCACAGTACCGAATCAGCCATGACACACATAATCGACGACGCTCTAAAAATCCTGGACCAAAACGAAACCTGTTTACTTATCCTACTCGACCTGTCATCAGCATTTGACACCGTCAAACACGGAAACCTGCTTGAACTCATGAAACACAGAATGGGAATGTCTGGAACTGTATTTAACTGGTTCGCCTCTTTCCTCCAAAATAGATCCCAAAGATTCAAGGTCAACCAATCCCTGTCCAACCCCATGCCTGTCACTTTAGGAGTTCCACAAGGCTCCTCCCTCTCACCCACCCTTTTCAACCTATTTATGGAACCTCTTACCGATCTCCTCAGTCTCGCCAAGATTCACTTCCATATGTATGCAGACGACACCCAAATCTACATCAAGATCCACTCACTTGATGACATCAAATCGCTCAACACCACACTACAAAAAACCCAAACATGGCTAGCCGAAAACCATTTGAAACTAAACTCCCTCAAAACGGAATTCCTCTTAATCGCTCCCCCAAAAAAACTCCCCCATCCTGGATTGGCTGAAGCACTTAACAGCTCTCAAAGGACAACCTCTCATCGTCGACTCAGCGAAATCGCTAGGTGTAACGCTTGACAGCAACCTAAAGATGCAGAAGCATATCAGCGCCTCCACAAAAGGAGCTAACTTCCACTTGAAGACCTTGCGAAAACTGAAACCCTTTCTGCCAGCCTACGATTTCAAACAAGCAGTACAAGCCCTAGTAATCCCTAGAGTCGAATATGGGGCGGTAACCTTATGCGGCCTACCAAGGTCTTCGACAGCCCCACTTAGAGCCACTATCAACTCAGCTGCGAGACTCATTACGGGCTCAAAGAGAAACTCTCACATATCCCCTGACCTGAGAGCTCTCAACTGGCTACCGTTTGAAGCTAGAATTCATCTGAAAATCGCTTGTGTGACGCACAAGGCCCTACACCACAACTCCCCGCACTACCTAGCTCAGAAATTGGTGCTCTCTGCGGGCATCAGAGCCTCCAGGAGTGCCAAGACTCTTCTTCTAAAACCACAACGATTCGCCAAGAAAAAAACCTATAACCGATCCTTCTCTGGTATGGCTCCTAGGATCTGGAACGCTTTGCCCATTGAAACAAGAATGAACCCGTCCACTACCTCCTTCAAAAAAGAAGTGAAAGCGATCCTCATGGCTAAATTCACGTGATCTCTCTGTCCTTTTACTGCATATTATTATTAGTTCTATGTTTATGCTCCATAGTTGTCCTTTTGTTTTCACGCTAGTTTATTGATACGTGTATAAGCTGCTTATAGCTGTTTCACCCTTATCTTTGTGTGCTATATTGTGTTTTCTACATATGACTTGTAAAGCGCTCTGATACTCGCAAGGGTCTTGTTCGCGCTATATAAAACCTTCAAAATAAATAAATAAAATAAGTTGGCGGGGGTATGCCCAGACGTGGGTCCCTTGCTCACTTTGCCACTGGATTCAAGCAAGCCTGGCTGATGACGGCTGGAATGCCAGAAACCGGTCCTAGGATGCTTGTTTCCGGTCCAGGGAAGACATGGCTTGGCAGTTCGTGCTGGACTGTTCCCATGAGGCACAGGGTCAGACTGATTTGCATATGGCCATGTCTGAACTGGGGTGGTGGAGTGAGCTAAAGAATGATGATGGATTAAACCCAGATCAGTTGACTGGGGGTGAGTGTTTGATTGGCTCAAACGTTCCGTCCATCATCCCCTTTTGTATCGCTTTGTTCGCCCTAAGTTGGCGGGGGTATGCCCAGACGTGGGTCCCTTGCTCACTTTGCCACTGGATTCAAGCAAGCCTGGCTGATGACGGCTGGAATGCCAGAAACCGGTCCTAGGATGCTTGTTTCCGGTCCAGGGAAGACATGGCTTGGCAGTTCGTGCTGGACTGTTCCCATGAGGCACAGGGTCAGACTGATTTGCATATGGCCATGTCTGAACTGGGGTGGTGGAGTGAGCTAAAGAATGATGATGGATTAAACCCAGATCAGTTGACTGGGGGTGAGTGTTTGATTGGCTCAAACGTTCCGTCCATCATCCCCTTTTTGTAGAACTTAATATCTTCAGTCCTTGCGTTGAGCCAATGAAAAAATTCATTCAGTTGTTCATGCGTTCCTGTCCAAATCAAAAAAATGTCGTCTATGTACCGCATCCAATTTGAGATGTACTGTTGGAAAGGGTTATTGTTATATATGAATCTTTCTTCATACATGGCCATAAACAATACAGCTAACTCCGGGGCAAAAGGACAGCCCATAGCGACTCCCTTGATTTGGAAGAAGAAGTCATTTGCAAAACTAAAAAAGTTTTTCTTTAGTGCAAAATTTGCCAACAGTATGATGAAGTTTGTGGGAACCCTCACTGGTTTGATTCGTTTTTCCAAAAAATGAGTTAGCACCGCTATGCCGTCGTCCTGAGGAATCTGAGTATACAACGACACAACGTCTAGGGTGACCAAAATGTCCTTGTTCTCCTCAAACTTAATTGATGTCAATCTGTTAATAAAAGCTGTTGTATCCTGGAGGTGAGATGGAACATCATTTAGAAAAGGTTTTAAAAAATAGTCCACATATTTTGAAATGGGTTCGATTAAAGAATCACAGCCCGAGACTATAGGCCTGCCTGGCGGGCTGGTCTCACTTTTATGGACTTTAGGAAGAATATAAAACACTGGAACTCTCGGGTGTTTATTGTGTAAAAATTCAAATTCCTTTTGTCCTAGGAAACCTTGATCATGTCCTGATTTCAAAATCTCGAAAAGCTGACCTTGTAGTTCTGGTGTTGGATTTTTTCAGAAAGTAGGCATTTTCTTGCTGAACAATCCTGTGTGCCTCTACTGAGTTGTGGATTGACTGTCTGGCTTTGGAGTGACAGGGGATGGGGATGTGTATTCATTGTAGACAGCCACTGGGGGGGTTGAGATGTGTCCTGCCTTTTCTGGATAAGTCAGGGTTGAGCTGAATAGACATGGGCTGCATTTTGATTGGGGGGAGGAGATTTCCTTGCACATGAATAGGCCTGGTCTTCCTTACACAATGCTGTCTCCACCTTCTCACAGGAAGCTGGACCAGAGAGGACAGAACTGGGCTGGACTAAGCACAGAGACTCTCTGCCAAAAGAGAACAAAAGGACATATGGTATAAATATTGGGGCTCAGACCCCAGAACTTTAGAATTCTTTTGGATCAAGGAACCTGCCAAGAAGAAGAGCTGGAGAAGCTGTGAGGAGGAACTACCACTTTGCTATGTGCTTTGCTGTGTTGGCTTGCAGTGGCTGTTTCTGTCTTGGGCAGAGAAAGGACTGGACTGAACTTTCTGCAACTTCTTTGTTTGAGTTTCTCCAAGGACTTGAAGTAGAGCTTGCCCACTGTTCAAGAGGTCTCAGGAACAGCAAAGACTTCATGTTCATCTGCTACCAGCACTGGGAACTATATGTTTTGTGCTGCAGAAGAAAAAGCAACCTGACGCCATCAACAATGCCGCTGCCGGCTCCGTGTCCTGAAGGCACTGCAGAGGGCACCGCTGCACTTCGCACCACCACCCTGGTCTCACCAGCACCACTGTGCCGCTGCATGCAGCATGACCTGTGGGCACCGCACTTTGCACCGCCTCGCTTCACATTGCTGCCCTGGTATTCCCTATGCTGCTGCTAGCACCGTGGATTACACGACGCACCGCCCCGTCCCACACTGCAACCTTGGCCTTCCAGCGCCATCAACTCCGGTTCGTCAGCCAACGACTGCGCTTCAACGACGACGCTGTCTGCACTGTGACCTACCAGCACCACGATGAGCACCGCACCACTTCTCACCGCAGCCCTGGTCTCACCAACACTGCTGGACGACCGCCACCAAGCTGGTGCCTGCACCGTGAACAGAGGTCACCGTACGACGCACCGCTGCACTTCGCACCCCAGCCCAGGCGCCCGCTGACGCCAGCTCTCCTGACTTCAACTGCACGGAGTTCGATCTGCAACACGTGTGACTTCAAGGGCCAGGCGACTCATGCACAGACCACCAGAACTGCCGCCTGCATACCGCCGGCTCTTTGGAGCTCACAGCGAGGACCCCGATGCCTTGCATTTCTAAAGGTACTGTTTTGGGGGATTCCCGACACCATAGCTGGCCCGCGACGCCAGAGTCAGCCAGAACTGTTTGGATTTGGTGTTTACGATGCTGTGATAGCCCTGGATGGAGCTATCAACTTCAAGGAACTGTATTTTAAGTCTTTTTTTGCTTATTGATATTTCTAAGAACTGTAAGGTGGAGTTTATATTGTTTTTGGTCTTGTTTTGCACAGATAAAATATTGGATATTTTTCTAAAACTGGTGTGGTGTCCTTTTGTAGTGTTTTTGCTGTATTACTGCTGGTTATGTGCAAATGCTTTACATAGTGCCTCTGAGATAAGCCTGACTGCTCGTGCCAAGCTACCAAGGGGTTGAGCAGGGGTTATTTTAGAAGTGTATCTCCCTTATCCTGACTAGAAGAAGGGTCCCTACTTGGACAGGGTAAAAACCTGCCATCTAGAGACCCCCATTTCTAAGAGCGAGACCCATTGCATTGCAAAAACTTGTTACTTTTTGTCAGAAGGAGGGGTAATTGTAATTGTATTTCCATAGTGCTTACTGCCCCTTATGAGGCATTGAAGTGCTTAGCACCATAGTGGTGCCTGGCAAGGTCGAGAAAGATCCTGGTCATATGTTGCATGGTGCAGCTCTACGTGTTAATTACCATGTAATTTACATTTAAGTACTCCAGTTTTAGTTTTCACTCTCATTAGAATGGAAGATTTCCCCTATATGGCAGGCTGTCATCAATGTTTCAAAGAAGGCAGACTGCTGGTGAGTGTCTGTTTACCGTGGGTCAGCTAGTTGGTGATTTGGAAGTGCAGATGGCAAAAGCAGCTAAAAGGTTTTCCATCAGCGCGGAAGAAATTCTGAGAACTTATATGCGATTGGGCACTTATTAAGTTTTGCCTGTTTGCAACAAGGCGCTGTTGATTGGTTGTGCCAAAGTGACAGTGCTGCCTGACATAAGGTTTTCAGCAGAGTCTTATGAACTTCAAAAGCAGTAAAAAGTGATTGGTGGCAGCCGGACTTCCGATCTTTCTTTGGCTTAGAAGTCCACATTTTTAACGCCATGTGCAGCCATAGCAAGAGAAAAGCAGGGAGAGTTATACCTACTGAAGAAAGAGTTACAGAAAGGGATTTAAGCAATATGAAACTTCTGAAGTGAAAAGGGAAAGGGAGGTAAAAGTCAAGGAGTACAATTTGGGTGTCGGGATAACACGAGTAAAGCAGAGAGTGAAAAGTCTGCTTGCTAATGGGTGGAGTACATGGCTTAATTGCAGCAGTAATCAACCTGTCGTCACACTCCTGTCCAGCTCCACATCAACCTCAAACATTTCAGTATTGATGCCCTTTGTACCAACTGTAGGAAGGTGGAGTATTATGTGGTAATGGTTGTTAGGCTTTGCCATGCAATACTATCACAAACCCCAAGGATGGTCCTTGGATTCACACTAATAAATCCTTAGGTCATTCCTGGTAGTTTGGCAAAGAGCAGTGAGGCTTTACTAGAGGAACATGTGTTAAGCATCTCAGAGTACCTACATGGATGATAAGTAATTGACACAACTTGAAAGAAATCTGACACCAATTTTTAAAAATATAGCAGATTTGTATATTAATTTAGACACCAAAACAAACTTGATCAGATACATATAACTGGAGTTATGAATTTTAGGAGCAATATAAAATCAGTGCAAAAAAATACAGTGAAACTTTATCATTGCAGTCAATGAAAAAAACCACTAGTGACAATCGGTCCTTGCAGGTCGAGTTGCAGGGTAAAGGTGATACGGGTCCCAGGACCAAACCACAATAGTCAGTTCAATTTTACCTGGCCCTTGGAACCCGGGTGCAACGTTGTCCTGGCAGTCTGTGGTGCTAGGAAAGCTGTTTTTACTGCTAAAACGGTACTGCAGGGAAAAAGATGCAAAAACACAACAACTGGGCCACTGCTGAAGGGCTCGATTGCCGGACTGGTAGCCAACAAGCCTTGGCAGCTGTAAATAGAGCAGAAAGTAACTTCAACATCCTGTGGTCCCAGGGAACCCAGTAGCTGCCTATAACTTTGTGGAAGGCAGGACTACAGTTCCCACAATGCACTAGACCATCTGGATTTAGGCGACCCCCTCTGAGGGTCAGATGGCCAGCGATTCTTCAGATCCGCAGTACTGTTTTACCTGCAGTTTGCAGGGGACTAGAGCCACTAGTCCAGGGGAGTCTGATGTTGCTTCTGGCTCTTTCAGTTGTCCCGCTGTCTGGGGTAACTGACCTTTAGCCTAGGATGAGCCTTGATGGAGCAGTTCCAGGAATGTTGCAACTGGTGCAGAGTTTCCCTCTTTTGCTTTGTGCAATGTCCTGTTGTCGTATTCTTGGGTCCCTTCTTTGTCCTCTTTGATGCAGATTGTTCAGAACTGAGGTTCTGGTGTCAGGGATTTCCCCTAAATCCTAGATTTAGGGTAGTTAGGGGTGTGGGAGAAAGTAGCCAATGGGCTAATAGCCCCAGCCGTTAATCTGCCCCTGAAGTGACCACATCCAGTGAGTGTAGGTCACTTTTCCTACCCAGAACCCTCTATTCTACCATTTTTAAAAATGGCAGAGGTCTACCTCAGCTGTACAGACCAGCTAGCCCACCCTAGAGGTGTGGCTAGCCTTCTATTGGTGTATGCCTCTTCACTACCTAGTGGATGGCTGTTCCTTTCATGGGGAGGAAACCTGAAGCATATAAAAAAGCGGTGTAACCTTCGAAGCTCACCACCTTGATGTGCCACTTCACTAGCCAGACTTGGAGGGAGGAGGTGTGGCTTTTGTTCCTGACTCCTGGGAGTGTTCACACTGCCTTGCAAGAGGTCAGAATCCTGTCTTGGCGGCAGCAAGCGTGGGCTGTCAGCCAGACCACAGGAAAGCTGGCACAACCAGGTGGGCAACCTCTAATGTAGCCACCTGGGTGCATGCTACATTGCTCCTGGCACAAGATTCCTCTAAGGAGTCAGAAGGCACATTGTTTGATACCAAACATGACATATTTAGGTGGTACTATAATGGAGCTGCCAACCTCGGGTTTGCCCGGGTAACAGCCCATGTTATCCTATGGACCACCTATCATTTATAGTCTACTTTGATGGTAAAGGCCACTATAGGGACATATCAGCTTTCACTTACACTCCCACACCCCTGATATAAGGCACCCTGCCTCCTGGGGTCAGGAGGCCTTCTTAGGGGTGACTGATATATTTTAAAAGCAAAAAGAACAGATGATGGACGGAATGCTGAATTAATCAAACATTCACCCCCAGTCACAGATCTGGGCTAAATCCATTGTTTTTTTGCATGCCATGCCATTCCAGTTTAGACCCAGCCATATGCAAACCAGTCTTGACCCTGTTCCCCATGGGAACAGTCCAGGCAGTACTGCCAGGTCAGGTTTTCCCTGGACCAGAAACAAGCATCCTGGGACCAGTTTTGGGGTAACACCCCTCATCAGCCAGGCTAGCTTGAATCTGGTGGCGTAGCGAGCACGGGACCCACGTCTGGGCATACCCTTCCCACTTAGGGCGACAAAAGTAAAAAGAACAGATGATGGATGGTCCTGGCTTGGCAGTTCGGGCTGGACTGTTCCCATGAGGAACAGGGTCAAGACTGATTTGCATATGGCTGCGTCCAAACTGTGGTGGCCTGGTGAGCAAAAAAATGATGGATTAAACCAAGATTTTTGTGACTGGGGGTGAATGTTTGCCTTTTTCAGCATTCCGTCCATCATTTGTTCCTTTTGCTTTTGTCGCCCTAAGTGGGAAGGATATGCCTAGACGTGGGCCCCATGCTCACAGCGCCACTTGATTCAAGCTAGCCTGACTGATGCCCGAAACCAGGACTAGGATGCTTGTTTCCGGTCCAGGGAGGACCTGGCTTGGCAGTTTGGGCTGGACTGTTCCCATGAGGAACAGGGTCAAGACTGATTTGCATATGGCTGGGTCCAAACTGTGGTAGCGTGGTGAGCACAATAATGATGGATTAAACCCAGATCTTTGTGACTGGGGGTGAATGCTTGCATTATTCAGCATTCCGTCCATCATTTGTTCCTTTTGCTTTTGACATATATTAAAAGCAGTGCATTGGCTTCGCAATACATGGTGAGGGCAAAGTGGAAATGGAGCAGCTTACACTGTTCCTGCAGTCTGCAATGGCAGGCCGTCTGTCAGTCATTTACTTGGGTCACTCAGGGTGGCACAAACAGTGCTGCAAGCCTGAGGACCCCTTTACCACCCATGCCCTGGGTACCAAAGGTACCATATACTATGGACTTATGAGGGGGTAAAAACCTTGCCAGCTGGGATTTCCAATTAGCATTTAACAGTTTTAGGTAGAGAGCACTGGCACTGGGGCTTGGGGCCTGGGCAGCACACTCCGGTGCACTATTAGAGTCGTAACCATTAGCATTGGAGCAAAACGTAGGGGGTAACCATCCAAAAAAGGGCACTTTCCTACACCAACCAATAAACATGATTATGTGATCCAATAATAACTATGATATTTCTTAAGGCACCTCCTGTCACAGTCTTCCGCCTCAGAAACAACAGTTATTGTTACTACCAAACTTGGTGGATCTCACTTTATCGACCTCAAGAGTTGAAAGGGTGAGACAGAGTCACCATGTCCAGAATCACTGGCCTTCAGATGATCCTGCCGCAGGCGCTCCGACCAACCCAGCTTCTCATTTCTCTTGTTATGGATACAAGTGATCAGGAAATATTGTATGAACCAGTGAACCAGTATTTGCTGTGCTACTTAAAGGTATGTCTGGAGGAAATTCAGACTGAAAGGTAACCAATTATTTACACTGAACCAGTTGCAGGAAACATTTCCGTGCAATGTGCCTTATGAGTCAGCTGGATCAATAACAATCCTGCTAGACGTCATACACAACGTAACCAGGTCCTCCAGGGTTCAATTGGAATGAGTTGGAATTTCATCCTAGCAATTGAAAAGTAGCCCCAAACCCCTCACTCCAGTACCTGGATCCATTGGAACCAATATGCCACTGATCAACTGAATTCCTAACAGTTTTAAGGCAACTCAGAGATTATGTATTAGAAAGGCCGTGAATTTCTTTTGTTTACATTGAATATGATGCTATTGTTATTAACGCTCTGCTCGCTGTAATTGTGTAAATCGCTCTGATACCCGCAAGGGTCATGTTCCCGCTTTAAAAAACTATAAAAATAAATAAATAAATAAAAGGTCCAGGCAGAAAATATCTGATGCTGGCAAAGTGCACAACCGCATACTGTCTGTGACCAGCAAAACCCCGCTCTCAACCAAAACATTACAGTGTCTGAATCCCCTCACTGCACTCTGTCTGCTCACATCTGTATCCCACAAAACCCTCCAAGGTTGACTTCAGGTGCATGTTAGCACCATATTAAGCATTACTCATTACATGGTCATACCACATGGGAGCTGGGGCATTAACCTGCTGACTGACCGAGCTTTTTTTAGCTGACCAGAGACAACTTGCATCGAAAGCTTATTCACAGTAACATTCCATGTTTTTCAGGTTTGAGGGACTTTGAAACACCCTTTTGAAAATGTATTCCTATTGACCCAGCACAAATAGTTTAAAAAAAAATATTGTCAAAGACCACCTTTGTACTTCAGGAAAATCTGCCATCACCTTTTTCCACCCAAAACAAAACATGCCATTGGCTGCACTCTGCAACCGTGGTCTTGTCTCTAGAATGATGGACGTGCTGCCACTTCCTCCACTGCACTAACTGCATTAACCCAACAAACGAATAATTTTCTGTTCCTCTGGTAGATGTTTTCTTGAAAATGTGTGCATCCCTCACATAAAAAGTATTGCCTACATTCAGTGATTGCACTCTTGTGTACATATATATAGAATGTGTCCAAAATCTCTCAGGAGGTAACAAGAGGAGCTTGCTGGCACTATACATAAATAAATTCCCATGAGCTCTTGGTTATTCTCAGTAGACAGGGTCGAACTGGCCTATAGGGCAATCAGGCAGTACCCGGTGGGCTAGTCTGACAGGTCAGTGTATGGGCCAGTTTTTTGGCTGTCTATCGGCCTGTTTTGTGGTCTACTGGTCTGGATTTTACTGTTGATTTACCTGATATTAAAACAAATATTGCCTGCAGCAAGCGCAAATCTACGGAGCCTTCATACCTTGCAAAACATGTATACAGCGTGTCTTTCCGAGTTTCCAAACCCAATTTGCAAACATGAGCTACGTTTTAGCTCTCTAATTCACTAATGAGGGCCGACGCTGCCAGTAGATGCCTTAGCTATTGTTTTTGCTTGATCAGAAACTAGTGAGCTTCAAAGTTGATGCAGTTTACACCAGGGGCGGCTCCTCCATGTGGGCGGAGGGGCGTAGGCATAAACATAAATGGTATTATGAATACCATTTTATGTTTCTGCTTCTTGCACTGCGAGAAAGCAGAAGGTTTAGGTTGGGGACGGGTGGGTGGGCGGTCCTGCTGCAGGGCAGGGGAGGAGTGGCTTGCCCACTGTTGTGGGCGCTGACAATTTGGTCGGCCCCAGGGCCGACCAAACCAGTCATACTCACTTTCCGTTTTGTCCATGTAGGCTGCAGGCAGCCTGCATGAAGAAAACGGCCTCCCTATAGACGCCTTTGCGATCGGCGTCCCAGCCAATCACAACGCTGCCATTGCAGCATTGTGATTGGCTTTGGGGAGGAGAGGGAAGCTGCCTGCTTCCCAGGACTCGGAGGGACACGATGCAGGACCGGACCGGGCATGCGAAGGTAAGTTTTAATTTTTTTAATTAAATTAACCCCCCTCCACCTGCGCGACCCCCTCCCAGCACGACCTCCCGCCCCCCCCCACCCGCGAGTAATGCCGGCCGTGACTGGTTTACACAGTCTTTTGATACTTGCCCTTATACCATACACCAGGTTCACAGCATTGTGCCTCAGAAGATTAGGTTTGTGACAAAATATGTTTGCCTGTTTGGTACTATGAAGTTGCCCCAAAAAATTTATTTTTGAAATCTTCTTCATATCTGAAATAAATGTATCATGACCTCTGGTTAAAACGAATTCAGTTTTCACACAGAATATGCCTTTCCAATTTCCTTGCGATGTTGTTCTTCTCTGTAAATGGGGAAGGTTTGGGAGACAGAAACAAGAAGGCATACGGGAAGAAGGGGAGGGGGCATTATATATTTATTCACTGATAAAAACAAAGGTTAAAGTGACGTTATAGTTAGGTGAAAATTTCAGTGCCTTCGTAACGATTTGAACAAAAAAAACTCAAAAATTCCCCACTTATACTTAGTAGAGCTAACTATAACTTGCACCCCCGCCATGCACTGCGTATGACCTCACATATTGCACCACTCATTACATGTTCTATGACATCATTTATGACATTACTGATGACATCTCAAATGACAATCACTGATGACATCATACAATGAGTGTGCTAGTTTTTTTTTAAACTTTACATAGTGGTAGGTAAGTATCATCCTACTCCTCTACCTAATTTTGTAAAGCTTCTGTTCTGCTAACTGATGTGTTAACAAAAATGTTTGTGCTCCTAATAGATCATAGCTGTGTAGACCTGTTGAGCTCCTTATGATTGTTTGTGTACAGGCCTAACAGTGTCCACATGGTAGTTGATGAGTTACGCACAGTGTGTTGGACACCAGTAGTTTGGTTTTGCTAAAAAATTTCCAATAGGGCAAAGATTCTGTGTAGTAGATACCAAGGGGCACATGCATCAAAGGTTTTTGCGATCGCAAACGGTGCGATTCGCAAAAATCGGCCGTTTGCGATCGCAAATTGGCCTTTGGAGATGCATGAAAGTGTCTTCTTATGCGCAATTTAAGAATTCGCAATTATTTGTGAATTCCTAAATTGCGACAGATTAAGGAATCGCAATTTGCGATTCCTTAAATGCAATGCTAGAAGCACTTTCAAATAGCGATTTCGCTTATTTGGGACCGCAAATTACAGACAAATCAAACTTGTCTGTAATTTGCAAAACATCGAAAAATGCACTAAAATGCATTTTTTAAAGTTTTAGGTTACACACACACATGCCCTTGGGGCATGTGTGTGTGCAACATGGGTGCACATCACTATTTCAGGGGTGCAACAGGGTGTCCTTTTGACACCCTTGCACCCTTGAAATTGCATGCGCAATTTGCGAGTACCTATTGGTACTCGCAAATAGCGCTCGCAATTTCCCATTCATTCCTGTGGGCCTGTAGGCCCATAGGAATGAATGGGAAGCCATTCCTTATTTGCGACTCGCAATTTGCGAGTCGCAAATAAGGAATGTTTAGGAATCGCTATTTTTATAGCGATTCCTACATGCATAGGCTTTTGCGATTCCTTAATTGCGATTCCTTAATAATCGCAATTAAGGAATCGCAAAAGCCTGCCTTGATGCATGTGCCCCCTTGTATTGTAAGCAGCGCTGAGTATTTTGAGGAAGTTGTCTCAGGATGACAATTTCTACATTGGAGAGGCATCTGTGTGCTCCAGATAGTTACTTGTGTAGATCTGCTTGATTACCCACTGAAGCTGCTCTTTCTATAAACTTTTCAGCAGAGTGTGAAGGCTAAAGGTAGTCTGACCTTTAGCACCTTCGGGCCTTGGGTGTTTACAGTAAGCAATCTCTCTTTGAAAAGGTTTTGCATAGAGTGAACACTGTTCTTACAAGATTCTTTTTAATAATCTGTGGTGTTTCCCTCATGAGAGCTTGGCTCTCTGATAACAGTGTGGTACAGGGTAAAGTCTCTGCATAGGGTATACATTGTTTGCGGCACCTACTTTTCTATTTATAACCGCTTCATATCTTACAAGAGGTTTGCTAATTGTGAAGGGTTTGATACAGGATATAGGCTGTCCGTAGTAGGGGATTGGTTATGTAACAGTGCTTATGTGTCTGGTGGACGTTAGCTTTCTCTGAACAGTTGTATACAGATTGTATACCATGTGAATTATGGGTTACCCATCTATGTGTGGTTCATTGTCAATATGAGCTCAGTTATCCATGAATTGTATGGTATAAGGTCAGTGTTGCACATAACAGAAGCTTGGTTCATGTAAGGAGGTTGTATGTGTGCTGGCATTGATGAATATCTATATTATTGTGAGCTATTTGATACTTACTCTCATACCTCTAATGCCATCCTCCGTTATAGAGTAATGTGTACAAAAGTAGCTTGGATGAAGTCATCAGTGATGTCATTAGAGATGTCTTCAGAGATTCATAAATGATGTCATAGAACATGTAATTAGTGATGTAATATGTGAGGTCATACGCAGTGCATGGCAGGGGCACAAGCTATGCTGGTGAAATTATGTGGTTTTTTTTTTAGTTCAAAACGTTATTTTGGCACTGAAAGTTTCACCTAACTAAAATGTCACTTGAACCTTTGTTTTTCACTAAATTTCTAGATTTTCTTAACGTAAAGTAATATTTTATTACCATACGTAAAGCCAACCTCCCCCCATGCATGGCCTGATGCCAGGCCCTGCTTCCAACCCCCCCAAGGGCAGACAACCCCCACATGCAGCCAATACCCCACTTCACACAGCCTTTGAGTCACTGCCTCGGCCACCAGGACATTGTTCATTAGAAGACCTACTACAATTTATAGTCTTGCAAATATCCCTGGCCTTAGGACTCTGCATACTTTACCATTGCTAATCAGTGCTTGTGCTCTCTCTTTAAAACCTGGTAGAATTGGCTTATACCCATTTGGCATATTTAATTTACTTGTATGTCCCTAGTAAAATGGCACTACCTGTGCCTAGGGCCTGTAAATTAAATGCTACTAGTGGGCCTGCAGCACTGATTGTGCCACCGCTTAAGTAGCCATTCAAACATATCTCAGGTCTGCCATTGCAGCCTGTGTGTGCAGTTTGAAACTTTCTTTTTAATTCATATAAGCCACCCATAGGGTAGGCCCTGGGCAGCTCAGAGGACCGGGTGCAGTGTATTTAAAAAGAAGGACATGTACTTTTAAGTTTTAAAATGCCCTGGTAGTGAAAACCCCTTACATTCGGTTTTTATCACTGCAAGGCCTGCCTCTCCCATAGGATAACTTTGGAGTTACCTTGTTATATTTAATGAGCTGTTTATTGCAATTGGGAACAGGTACCCAGTTCATGTTTGGTGTTTTTGGAAATGCAGTGGAAAATCCTCCCTATGGTGAGGTTGGATTTTAAATTATAACATTGAAAATGCCACTTTTAGAAAGATGGCATTTTCCTGCCTCAGCCATGACTCGGTGTAGCTGATATTTGGGCTTGGTGTATTCTTCCTAAACTACCGCACACATTAGAGAGCTTAGGTGTGCCTGGATGGGCCATCACTGGAAGGATGGGAGGGGGGAACTGCGCACACCCATACTTACACTTGAATAGGCTGTGTCCTGCCTCAACATAAAGGGCTGCATACCCCCTCTAGTTAGTCTGAAGCCAGGGCACGGGGGACAGGAAACCTATTCAAATCAAAGGGAAACGTCTAGAAGCTTCTCCCACTTCAAAGAAGACACCTGGAATAAACATTGGACCTCAGACAACAACTCTTCAGTAAACTTCTGAACCTGTGTAGACTCTGCCAGGAAGAAGGACTGTTGTGCCACTAAAAGGACTGACACTCTCCTGGACTGCTGCCCTGCTGGACTAATGGCTTGCTAGACTGCTGCCTTGCTGAATTGCTGCCCTGCTGTCCTTCTGCCTGAATCAGAGGGATTGGACCTGCACCTGAACCTAGGATTCCCAGGATGACTCCAAGGGCTAGTCTGCTGGCCTCTTGTTCAGAGCCACAGGGAATTAGCAGGCTCCCAACCACCAGAACCAGCACCGAGTTCCAGTTGGAGCCAGCCCCTGAACCACACGTGGTGTCCCTCAGGTCCTGGACCCTTGGTGTAGCCTCAGAGATGCTGAAATGAAGTGTTTGGGCTCATTGTGGCCGTGAGTGGGCCTGTTGGCACCAAAACCTTGTCACTCGCACTGCCCATCAACACAAAGTTCTGTCAATCTGACCCTTCACACTACAGCATCAACCGCTCGTGGGGAGTGCCCTCGTGAAGCCCACTCTCAACCGCCCGAACGAAAGCAGGATCTTTGTGCTACTGCGATGACCATTCGTGGCGCCAGTCCTGCTCTTCGCGCTTCATGGATGACCGTCCGCGCCACTTCCCTGCTTCTCATGACCCCCTCCTCCATGACTGGGACTCTTTGTACTGGACTGAAAAGGTATTTTTTCAGCTGGACTAACCTGATCCCTGTTTCTGATCTGCACTCCATCGCGGTCGGCCTAAACTTGTGACTTTTCTCCTGGTCTCACACAAACAGATTTCCGCAAGTGGCACTTTGGGCTTTTTAGCACTATTTTCACTGAAATCTTTAAAACTCCATATTTCCGGGTCTACTGATTGGATTTCTGTTGTTTTGGTCTTGATGAATTTATTGAATTTTGCTCTATGTAAATTGGTGTGGAATTTTTCTTGTGTTGTGTTTTCATATTATTACTGTTTGAAGTGCTGCATAAATACTTTACACATTGACTGTAAGCTAAGCCTGACTGCTCTGTACCAAGCTACCAGAGGGTTGAGCATAGGTTAATTTGGGGTTTGCTTGTCTGCTAAGGATTGTGGTTGTTACATGAGCAGGGGTTCACCCCCATCAACCAGTGACCCAATTTTTTTAATCCTCCATGTGGAGGAAGCTCCCTGGTGCTAGTGTATGTTTTCCTTGTGATCGTGGGTTGCCCCCTCAGGGGGACTTCTGCTCATATGGCCCATTTTTACAATGTCTCATTTGAGACCTAGGCCGGTTATTATCCCGATGCCTCGCAGGCATATGTGTTTACTGGGTGCACATGACCCCATGTACTCGCCCCCTCCTCTGCACGTCAGGTATACTGCCAAAGTCTATCTCTCTCATAGTGGGATAGAATTGAGGGGGGTCCCTGGGCACCATCAGCCACAAAGAAGTGAGACCCCGTGACATACTTTTTTCTGACATGGCGTTCTTTTTTTTCCACTGTGAGGGTTTGGGCTGCAGCATGGTTGGCCCATCTCGCCTCCTCAGGGCTCACCTCCTAGCTGCCTCTCTGCAGTCTTAACAGGCTTGCAGGTGAACAGCCTGTCTTGCCTCAAGCCATCGCACTCAGTCACTCTCCAGTGGCCACTCTCCAGTCACTCACATGACTCGGGTAGAAGGCCATCCGTTTCTGTGCTGCCAGAGGCTCCCACTACCAACAGCTCTTCATTCCGCCGAGGCCTCTGCAATCCTTAATTGGGCACTGGAGGAGTCCACCAGGCCTCAGACACCTATCTTCTGCCTGCGCAGCTGCAGTAGGCTGCCATGTTCCCAAGTCATGGTGGAGGGTTGGGGAGGGAGGGTACCTTGCAGCATCAGGCGTCACCAGGATGCAAAATCTTCTAGTCCCCTGGGTTGCCATAGGCTTGCGTGCATGGGCAGAAGATAGAGTTTTAGACCTGGCATCCTTAGTGTGGTTCCCCTGACTTTTTGCCTCTGCCTCCTGTATTTTTTGCCTGTGTGCTGGACTTCATTTTTGCTGGTTTAGGTGCTCTGGGCACTTTGCCACTGCTAATCAGCGCTAAAGTGCAAGTGCTCTTTGTGTAAATTGTTATTCTTATTGGTTCTCTATGATTGGCATGTTTGATCTACTGGTAAGTTCCTAGTAGAGTGCTCAGCATGTGCCAAGGGCCTGTAAATCAAAAGCTACTAGTGGGCCTGCAGCACTGGTTGCGCCACCCACACAAGTAGCCCTTTCAAATGTGTCTCAGAAGCCCTTTCAAATGTGTCTCAGACCAGCCACTGCAGTGTCTGTGAGCGCAGTTTTTACCTGCCATGTCAACCTGGCCAGTGCACCCACTTGCCAGGCCCTGACCTTCCTTTTTCTTACATGTAATTCACCCCTAAGGTAGGCCCAAGGTGCCCCAATGGGCAGGTTGCAGTGCATGTAAAAGGTAGGACATATGCTGGTGTGTGTTAAATGTCCTGAGACTAGCTCTCCCATAGACTATCATTGGAGCTGACTTGTAACATTTTACAAGTGTAACTTTCAATTGGGAATTGGGTACAGCTAGAGATTTAGAGTTTAGGTTCTCTGAACTCAGAATTTAAAAACACACATTGTAGTCAAGGTAGTTTTTAAATTGTGCGTTTGAAAATCCCACTTTCTTTTCAATAGCAAGAATTCTCCACATCTTTGAACTCTTTAGTAGTTATTTGGGCTATCGAATAAACTGAGCCAAATCAGTGGAGCTTCCCCTGTTGGGACCTCCCTCAAGACTTCCGATGGGATGCGCGGCCCCAATCGAAAAGGACGGGTTTAAATGCCTCTGGATTTTTGTGACCCGAGACCTGCAGCTGTTCACAAAGCATAACCCCACCCCACAATTGGATCGACTCCATACGGGCGCTGCCCACTGGCGCACCCTTCCGTTATCTCTGATAGGCAGAGCGGCTTTGTACAAAATGATGTCCTTACTGCGCTTTTTATACGCCCTCCAAAATACACCCTACCCCATCCAACCAGCCTTTTTTAAACAGAACGACCAGGAACTCTAGGCATTATTGTGGCAGGGGGGTGCACCACGTATTGCACTGGGAAAGCTACAGAGGGGAGTCTATGACGGAGGGCTGGCAATCCCAGACATCAAAAAGTACTATTGGGTATCGGAGCTCATGGTGCCACAGGACCTCAGTTCCTTACTGCCACAAGAGAGGTGAGGCATTGGTTCCTTACTTCTAAGCAGGGGAGGTGAGGCGTCGGTTGCTTACTGCTGCAGGGGAGGTGAGGCGTCGGTTCCTTACTATATAGGGAGGTGACGCAGGGTTGGAGGCGATGTGTCAGTTCCTTACGACGGTGCAGCATCGGACAGTCACTCACGTCAGTTATCGACTCCACTATGGTGTGCAGGAGATGCTGGTGTCGGTTGTCGTCGTCAGCAGGTTTGTGCACTCCAAGAACGGTGCCCTTGGCCCAAGTGCAGGCAGCAGCCTCGATGACGGTGTCAATGCGGGGAAGGCTTTGGCAGGCATCGGGGCTGCGGTGTCGTCGCAGTCGGTGCTGTGCTCACCCAGCGTGCGGTGACCACGGTGTTGGTGTAGGCAGGGGGGTTAGAGACGGCATCGGGAACTTCTTCTTGGGGTTTGCAGCCCAGCAAACACCTCCAGTAGTCCAGAACTCAGAGTGGCACCACTAGGCAGCTCAGAACTCCCAGCAGTGGAGTTCAGGGATGCTGCAAGTGAAGTCTTTGTGTCCCTGAGATTTCAGAACAGGAGGCAAGCTCTACTTCAAGCCCTGGGAGATCTTCTCAAGCAGGATTCACAGCAAAGTTCAGTCTTTGTCCTCTTTCAGGTAGAAGCAGGCAACTGTAGGCCAACCCAGCAAAGCAACACACAGCAAAGGGGCAGTACTTCTCCGCACAGCTCTTCAGCCCTTCTCATTGACAGAGGGTCCTCTTTATCCAGAAGTAAACTTACATTCTGGGGTTTTAGGTGTACTACTTATACCCCTTTTTCCATTTGAAGTCTTTGTTCAGAAAGTCTCTCTTGCTCAGTAAAACCAGCTCCGTCCTCCCTGGTCCAACTTCACTACAGGAGGTGGAGACAGCATTGTGCAGAACAAACACAGCCTATTCAGGTGCTAGTGAAAACTCCTCCCACTACTCACAATGCAGAAAGGTCTATTCAGCCTGGCTATGAGTCACCCAGGAAAGGCAGGACACACCTCGACCCCCCCCTTGTGACTGTCTAGAGTGAATGCACATCCCCAGCTCCTGTCACTCCAAAACCAGACGGTGAATACACAAATAGGCAGAGACACACAGGATGGCTAAACAAGGAAATGCCCCCTTTCTAAAAGTGGCATTTTCTTTTTTTTTTTTTTATCTTTTCATTAAACATGCTCATCATACAGTACATAGTCTGAAAGCACATTGCGAATACACGGATACAATATGGTGTAAGTGGCACATCATGGAGTGGCCTAACCACTTTCTTTAAGTATATGAGTAACAACACAATAGCACGTAACTTGGCAGCGAGTATGAATACCACCCTTCCCCCATCACCCGGACATAAGTCACTAGCACCCAGAGCGCAGGTGAATTATGTCCCCAGAGTCGCTCCACTGGATTCCCGCCAGGGTCCCCACACCTTCGCCCACTTCTTGGAGCATCATCTGCTGTGATAAACTACTTCCTCTGCCCTCTGGAACCAGCCTAAGGGAGTTTCCCACTCTGATACTGACGGGCCCCCACCGCCTCGCAATGTTGTGCTTCGCCACTCCCACCACCAGCGCCATCCAAAGCCTGGTATATCTGGGCCAGTTCTCCTCACCCTGTATCATCAAGAGCAACCATTTAACGTCCATTGGCACTCTGCATTTATGTTTGTTTATTTACGTGTACACTGCATAAGTATGTTCATGTCTAGACTGTTCTGTCATACCATTATAAATACATGATTGACCTGAGACACAAATTATGCATGTTGTAAAGGATTGTCGATTAACTTCAGGGCTTTGCTCGACTAGTGGACCCCAAAAAACTATCAACAGTGAAAAGACCTGCAGGGAAGTTACCTTGAAAAATAGAGCTCTACTTAGTGGAACAAAAGCATTTTGCAATAAAGTACGCTGCTAATGAGCTTGCTGATAGCAAAATTATTCTTGTGGTCATTTTGGGATTTCAAAATGATTTTGGCATTTGCTTTCCACACTGGTTATGGCATACATTCATACTGTTTGAATACACAAATAATTGCAAATACCTTTTGTCATAGACTGGCTAATAAATAGCAGCATAACATTATTTTTAGAACATAATTGCTAGTTTTAAAAGTCACCAAGGATGCCTTTGTATAGTTGGCAAGTGTGAATCCATCCGTTCTCACCTAATAACAAACCTGACTTAAAATGTCAGTTTAGCAACAAAGCTGCAAAACACATAAATAGCATGCAATTTGTGCAGATAATATTGTTTTATTAATGGCCCCAGGTGCAACGTCTGAAAAGAAATCAAGCCCTCAGTCGGTATCTGGCTTTGTTCTATTCCACCTGCTTTACCCGCAGCTCTGACGAAGACAAGTATCAGAGATTGTCAAAAGGGTTTGAGTACCTTTCAGGGGATTGAAACAGGAAGCGACATGGAAGAAAGTAAATTCTAAGACCCTCACAACGACGTGGTATTAATACCATATATGGGGGAAGATTTATGAAAAATTCACGCAGCGCAACCCCCCGCGAGGCTGCGCTGCATTGCGCGACAGGGAGGGAGCAGGAGAGCACCACATTTTTAGAGATATGGCTCTCTCCTCCCCTTTCCCTTGCGCCGGCGCTGATTCCAGCTGCCGTGTACCACCCACACACCTTAGCGCCATAGAGCTAGGGTGTGTGTGCGAGTCCAGCATAGGTTTTGTACAGGAAGGATACCCTACCTGTACAAAATTCTATGCCTAGACACGAGGGAAAGCTTTTCCCACTTTGTATGCGTGCTGCACAGTGCAGCACACATGCAAAGTCGGAAAAGGAAGGAGAAATGAAAGCATTTCTCCTTCCTTACGCCTAGTTTAAAAGGGCGCAGTTTTCTCACGCAAAACCCAATCTACTGTGTTTAGTAAATTGGGCTTAGCGTGAGAAACCTTGGGTGGTTGCATGGGAATGCCCATGCACCGCCCTTGGCACGCCCCCATGGCGCATCGTTATGCAAAGCAGGCTATGCGCTGCTTCGCATTACTTTTACGTTATTTCCAGCCCTAAACAAGTTTAGCGCTGGAAAGTAAATTAGAATCACCACTGCCAGTGCCGTGAGCACCAACAATGCTACCCCCTTCTCAGCTGATGTCGCTGCCGTGTTGTTACAGAGGCTTGGTACTCTGATGATGGTGGCGATTTAGAGGTAGCTGCTGCACGACCTGCAGAAAACAGCGCAGTGACAGTCTCTGGTGCAGGTGGACCACTCCATTGTGGACATGGGGGCATTTCAGGCCTCCCTGAATTGGAACTCATGCACTTCAGTGGAAGTGTGGTAGTGTGTGACTGTCTAGATACCATCTTATATACCTTCAGTGAGCTGGTCCACATCCAGCGACAAGAGCCTCAGTCTGTTGTTAGCCACAAAATCCAGCAGCACCAGGAGCAGAGATCTGACCATCGCCATTGTGCCTTGGTGTTAGCAGAAGAGCGGGCGAACTGGAAGGCCAGTTGCTGCATGAGCCATGCCATCACACAGTTCACCAGGCGGGGAGCAGAGAGCCTTGTCGTCATGTATGCCATGACAGAGTCACAAATCCGTGCTCTCCAACAATTTAGTGATAGAGGAATGGCCTTTTATCATTAGATGTGTGGTGCATGGCCTATTTGGGAGGTAAGAGGTGGTGGGATGCAGTAGTTAGGGGGCGATTTCATGTAGAAGTGTGGTGTAGACGTTAATTGAGGAGTGGATGGTGTTATGATTGAGAGGGAAGGGGTAGTTGGGTTCACTATGGGCCATATGTATGAAGCCAATTTGCGATCGCAAATTAGCAGTGTGCAATGTATCACACTGAAACCCCTCGCAAATTAAGGAATCGCAAATTTTGCGATTCCCTATTTTGTGATTGCATTTAAGGAATCGCTAATTGCGATTCCTTAAATGCAATGTAAGAAGCACCCAAGTTGTGCGATTTGGGCTTAAGGAATCGTAAATTACCACCAACTTCAAGTTGGTGGTAACTTGCGATTTCACTTAAAAATGCACTATTTTGCATTTTTTAAAGTGCCATGTGGCGCACATACATGCCCTTAGGGCACGTATGTGTGCCACATGTGCACACATGCACATTTCAGGGGTGCAACAGGGTGCCCTTTTGACACCCTGGCACCCTTGAAATTGCATTCTCAATTTGCGATTCGCAATTAAGGAATATGAAGGATTCGCAAAATTTATTGCAAATCCTACATACATAGCGTTTTGTGATTCTCAAATAGCGATTCGCAAAAAATCGCTATTTGAGAATCGCAAAAGGACATTTTGATACATATGGCCCTATATTACATATTTTGACCAGTAATATTTTTTGTGGAACTTCATTAATGTGTAGTCATTTGCTCTGTGCTCACATGCATGGCTGATGACGTAGGTTTGCATGCAAAAGAGAATTGACATCCAGGAAGGATGACCATGTCTTATGTATGACCACTGTTGTGACATGTGTCATTCATCCCTGTAGACATTGTAAGTGTAACAGTGGTGAATGTACCATGTTCTTTTGATGAGGGGTCTTGCACAGAGTCACTGTAAGGAAACACAAGTACACCAGTGTTGTTCAGTTGCAATTTGGGAATGGCAGCCCAAATGTCATTATGTAGCATAGGCGTGGCAGGTTGAAGGTTGCTCTCATGGCTGTTGTACGTTTGGTCAGGGCTACACCATCACTGCCGCAGATACAGGCCGTGGCATCCCCCCCATTTGGACGTCTCCATACCAGAGTAAAAGGGCATATGTGAGATTTGATGAGGCTCATCAGTTGCAACTAACCTGTTAAATCGTATAACTGGCCCCACTGGAAAGGCAGCATCATTTGCTGTTCTGTTCATAGTTTAATCCTATAGATTGAAGTTGGGCTTTGTAGCATGATTTTTTTCTTAGTTTTGTTTTCTAAATGACCAAATATGATTGTTTTGTGGTGAAAATGACTGTGTATGGTGCATGTATTTCATTTTGTTGGTGTGACACATTTGCATTTATGCATTTCGATGGTTAGCACTTGATCTGGCAAGGATGAGGGTGTAGGTGTTGTTTCTCCATGTCATTGTTTATCTGCATCTTGTAATTCAAAGGAATCCGTTTTACAGCATGCAGTTGTTTTGCTTGTGGCAATAAAATCACATGCAGTACAAGTTTTAATCAGGAGAAGCAGAATTACATGCTGCCCTACTGGTACTGAGGACCTACATTGAAGACCCGGATCCTATTGCAGATAATGGATCCTGTTGCATCCGTAGACATCTTTTCATTGAAAATGGCTCGCGGTCAATAATTTAGTAGCCTTTATGCTTTTTCATAAACATGTCTGCTTTGAATCACATGTAGGCCAACTTGAGGCTATGAGGAGAGCGACCCTTGACCCTGGTTCAGGCAGGTCGCTCCCCCCACGCCGCACAGCACCACTTGTGCGTCCGTGCCCTGTGCTCGCTGCTGCTGCTGACGCTGTAAGTTCGAGGCCCCCTGCCTCTGCTATGCTCTCTGCTTCCTCCGTGCCCCTGTGCCCCGCTGTTGCCTTTCTTTATTTTCTGTGCTCGTTGTTGCGCTCTTTTTTTTTGTTTGTTTTCCCTCTGTGCCCCACTGTTGTGTTATTTTATTTTGTGCCCACTGCTGCCCTTCTTGCTGTGCCCCGTTTTCTCCTGCCTCCTCCGCTCTCCGCCGCTGCGTCCCCTGCGGCCCCGCCCCCCTGCTCGCCCATTCGCCACCCCGCTCCCGCCTCCCAGCTGCTCCTCCCTCCCACCCCCCCTTATATGGCCGCCGCTGCGCGGTGAGGAGAGCGACCCTTGACCCTGGTTCAGGCAGGTCGCTCCCCCCATGCCGCACAGCACCACCTGTGCGTCCGTGCCCTGTGCTCGCTGCCGCCGCTGTAAGTTTGAAGCCCCCTACCTCTGCTGTGCTCTCTGCTTCCTCGGTGCCCCTGTGCCCCACTGTTGCCTTTCTTTATTTTCTGTGCCCGTTGTTGCGCTCTTTTTTTTCCCTCTGTGCCCCACTGTTGTGTTATTTTATTTTGTGCCCACTGCTGCCCTTCTCGCTGTGCCCCGTTTTCTCCTGCCTCCTCCGCTCTCCGCCCATTTCCCGCCGCTGCGTCCCCTGCGGCCCCGCCCCCCTGCTCGCCCATTCGCCACCCCGCTCCCACCTCCCAGCTGCTCCTGCCTCCCACCTCCCCTTATATGGTGGCCGCTGCGCGGCCGCACCTAAGGCAAGCCCGTCTGCGCCCGTCCGCACCTGGACTACGCCCAGCGCCAGACCCCCTGGTCCCCGCGAACGCCACACCGACCGCCACCACTACACCGCCAGCACTCTCCACGCACTCAACAACGGACGACCGCACACCTGCTTCCCGGCCGCCCCGAAGCACACCAAAGGACCCTTCTCCTGCCAGAGCTGCAGCTTCACCAGCCTCCGAGCCGCCAAACCGCCCACCGTGACAGAACGCAACCACCTCAGATGCATACTACTGAACACCCGCTCCGCACGCAAACACGCCATCGAACTCTGGGACCTGCTCGACACATCCTCCCCAGACGTCGCCTTCCTGACAGAGACCTGGATGAACGCCTCCTCGGCACCCGACATCGCCATAGCCATCCCGGACGGCTACAAGATCACCCGCAGGGACTGCACCAACGGAGTTGGAGGTGGAATCGCCATCGTCCACAAGAACACCCTCAGGGTCTCGACCAGCACCGACGACACCCTCAACACCGCCGAACACCTGCACTTCCAGATCCACACTGTCCCCAACACCACCCTCAGAGGAACTCTCATCTACAGACCCCCCGGACCCCGGCCTCAGTTCAGCGACTCCATCGCCGACTTCGTCAGCACGCACGCCCTTGCCTCCACAGACTACATCCTCCTCGGAGACCTGAACTTCCACCTCGAGAACAACAACGACACCATCTCCACCACCCTGATTGACAACCTCGCCAACCTCGGACTCAGACAGCTCGTCACAACTCCCACCCACTCCGCCGGCCACACGCTTGACCCCATCTTCTCCGCAAGCTCCCACGTCACCTTCAACCACACCACCGAACTCCACTGGACCGACCACCGCTGCATCCACTTCACCTTACGGAAACCCACCACGCACCACCGCACTCAACAGATCCCCCACCGCAGCTGGATCAAAAGTCACCGAAGACCAGCTAAACACCACCCTCGCCCAAAGCCCACCCGCCGACCCCACCGACTCCGACACCGCCGCCCGCAACCTCAGGCGATGGATCGACGACTGCGCCAACACTCTCGCCCCGACCAAGAAACCCTCCAACAGACACACTAACAAGAAAGCCAGCTGGTTCACCGCGGACCTCCAGGCATCCAAGCAAACCTGCCGAAAACTAGAGAAGAAATGGCACCGCGAACAGACACCGGACAGCTACGCAGCCCACAAGAACGCCATCCGCAGACACCACCACCTCATCAGATCTGCCAAAAGGGCCTCCTTCAAGGACCGCCTCGACAACAACGCGCACAACAGCAAAGAGCTCTTCAACATCGTGAAGGAACTCTCCAACCCCAGCTCCAACACCAACGACATCCCACCATCGCAAGACTTGTGCGACTCCCTCGCCACCTTCTTCCATCGTAAGATCGCAGACATCCACGACAGCTTCAACAACCTGGCCGCCCAGACAGCCACCGACACCTCAGACCCCACGGCCGCCACCCACATCGATCCCCTACTCACCTGGACCAACATAAACGACGACGACACCATCAAAATCATGAACACCATCCACTCCGGATCTCCGTCAGACCCATGCCCACACCACATCTTCAACAAAGCTAGCACCACCATCGCACCCCATCTCCGCAAGGCCATCAACATCTCCTTCGAGACAGTGACCTTCCCGGAGAGCTGGAAGCACGCCGAGATCAACGCCTTACTCAAGAAACCCAAGGCGGATCCGAAGGACCTCAAGAACTTCCGGCCCATCTCCCTGCTCCCGTTCCCGGCGAAGGTCATCGAGAAGACCGTCAATGGACAACTGACCCGCTACCTCGAGGAGAACAACATCCTGGACCCGTCCCAGTCCGGGTTCCGCAGCAACCACAGTACCGAAACTGCCCTCATCGCCGCCACCGATGACATCAGGGCCCTGCTGGACAACGGCGAAACCGCGTCCCTCATCCTCCTGGACCTATCAGCCACCTTCGACACTGTCTGTCATCGCACCCTACGCACACGCCTCCACAACGCAGGGATCCGAGACAAGGCCCTGGAATGGACCACCTCCTTCCTCTCCGGCAGAACCCAGAGCGTCCGCCTCCCCCCTTTCCGTTCAGTAGCCTCCGAGATCATCTGCGGCGTACCCCAAGGATCATCCCTCAGCCCGACACTGTTCAACGTCTACATGGCTCCGCTCGCCCACGTCGCCCGACTGCACGACCTCAACATCATCTCTTACGCCGACGACACCCAGCTGATCCTCTCCCTCACCAAGGACCCCCTCACCGCCAAATCCAACCTCCACGAAGGAATGAAGGCTGTCGCCGAGTGGATGAAGAACAGCCGTCTGAAGCTGAACTCGGACAAGACGGAGGTCCTCATCCTCGGCTCCTCCCCCTCAGCCTGGGACGACTCCTGGTGGCCGACCACACTGGGAGCAGCACCGACACCCACCGACCACGCACGCAACCTGGGGTTCATCCTCGACTCAGCACTCTCCATGACCAAGCAAGTCAACGCCGTCTCATCCTCCTGCTTCAACACCCTCCGCATGCTCCGCAAGATCTACAGGTGGATCCCCACCGAAACAAGAAGAAGCAGCTGGCTGGACTACGGAAACGCCCTCTACGCAGGAGCCTCGGCCAAACTCCTGAAACGACTTCAACACATACAGAACGCCTCTGCACGCCTGATCCTCGACATCCCTCGCCACAGCCACATCACACCCCACCTGAGAGACCTGCACTGGCTTCCCGTCAACAAGAGGATCACCTTCAAGCTCCTCACCCACGCACACAAGGAACTTCACAACACCGGACCGGCATACCTCAACAGACGGCTCACCTTCTACACCCCGAACCGCCAGCTCGGCTCTGCCGCCCTCACCCTCGCCACGGTCCCCCGCATCCGAAGAGCGACCACCGGCGGCAGATCGTTCTCCCACCTCGCCGCCAAGACCTGGAACACCCTCCCCATCCTCCTGCGACGGACCCAGGATCTACTAACCTTCAGGAGGCTACTCAAGACCTGGCTATTCAAGCAGTAGCAGCACCCCCCCCCCCCCAGCGCCTTGAGACCCTCACGGGTGAGTAGTGCGCTTTACAAATAACTGATTGATTGATTGATTGATTGATTCGATTTTTTGGGGATTAAAATCAGTATTGCCTTAAGCCGAAACTGAATGTGGGCAGTGCTTGATAGGTTTATTTGCAGAGTGACAGCTTTTAAATGACAGTTTATTCAGAGACTCCTATTTTGTAAGGGCTGGTTGTCCAGAAGGAGGTTGACTTTGGTGCTTTTACATGGAGTAGATGGTTTGTGTTTGTGCATTAAGTTGTTGTATGGACCCTACTGGTTTTGATGATACTACAAACGTTTGGTGTGGTACAAGTTCCAAGTGCACTGATGCCCTCCTGATCATGCTTCCTGTGGTGTCCAAAGCTATGCATAAAGCTTACACCTTCAGCAGATAGCAGCTACTTCTCCTTCTCGATGTGATGAAATAGGGCCTTATTTAGTGTTTGGCAGACGGGATGTTACGTCACAAATGTGGCAATGTCTATCTCACTGTATTACAAATACATTATAGCCTATGGCACTTCTAATGTGTTGGACAGGATATCTGAGTTGCCTCTCTGCCAAACTCTAAATAAAGCCCACATTGTGTCTTGTCTCATACTGTGAATTGTGAATGCCAAATTTTCGGCTTTATCAAATTGTGTGTTTGAGCTTTCCAAGCGCTTACAATGGAGGGGGGCAGGTGCAATTGCTTATGGCTCAATTTCAAAGAGGATGGTAAAGAGAAATGTGGCAAAAAAACTCCAGTATCTCCTCCTGAACCTCCACCATACTTATCACCCTATTTGGAGTTGCCAATATAGTGAACCTCTTGCCATCAGAGACCATTTGGTCTCAAAGGTAATACCACCATTGATCTGCCATCCTAAATGCTGGCAGGTCAAGCACCGGATCAGAGAGCCGACCCACCACCACTTATAGTGGTTATACCTCCTTTAAATATCTTCATGGAAAGAGGCTGACTGACAGCAGATGGTAAAGATAGTGTCCCTAATATGGTGGAAAATTCTGCCACAGCATGTTGCGAAAGGCAGATATGTAGGATCCTCAGGGTTTTATGACAAGATCGAAGGCTAGCATTATGCATTACTACATCAAGGGCCAGATATACTAAGAACTGGTTGCAAAATACTGGTCACAATTTGCGACCCATATTTTTGCGACTAATGTGGTAATTTGCAACTAACCTATGTACTAATAGGTCAGTTCACAAATTACTGGCTCCAAGTGGGTTGCAATTCGACCTCCTTCGTGAATATTATTGAGGTAGGTCGCAAATTGTGACCCACAAGGAATCTCAGCCATCACAGGGATGGTGGCCTGCTGAGGTCAGTCGACCACCATGTCTGTGATTGCTTTTAAATATAGCATTTTTAGGTTTTGCTTACACAGTGCTTGTGCTGTGCTTGTGAAATCTCTTGTACTAAAAAACAACTCTTAAAAGGGGCTTAAAGCTCACCCATTACTTACCTTTACTTACCATTGGCTGACTCCGATGTCACTCTCGTTTTCTTGCTTCCTATTGGTCAGCGCTTCCGCCTTGCCTCCGTCTCCCTCCTGGGTTTTGAGTCTTCGTTCTGCCAAGTGGAGCCTGGACCAAGTGCTGCTGCCGGTGGCCAGTGTTCCTCCACTGCAGAGTCCTGTGGGTACCAGTTTTTTTTTTTTTTTTTTTTACTTTTTGGACCCTCTCCTTCACCCCGCACTCCTCCCACTCTTAAACCCACCCCTGCCCTTCCCCACCATCTCTGGTATTTTGAAATCCTCCTGACATCTGTTGTTCTGTTAAAACCCACCCCGTCCTACTCCCGCTCTCCGTTGTTTTTTAAAAACCCACTCCCGTCTTCCGTTATTTTTAATACGGCCACCACCGGGTTTATGTAGTTCAAACGCAACCTGAATCAAATTATACACATCGCTCTATTATGTAACAGTGTGTGGTTTAGCAAGTACACCGCACAGGAGTGACTCTGCACAGAAGCCAGCCGGGTCAATACAGCAACCGACTCTAAGGCAATGGGTAACGTTATGCAACCCGCCCACCCTCTCCAGACTACATTCTCAGGACACAAAGAGCGGGCAGAGAACTGGATGAGATATCTGGGATATCTGAGTATCCCATCATGGATCCTGCCTCACTTAGAAATGACAGGCCCTGGTTCTTCTTGTGCTAAAACACAAAAGATGAATTGAGACTGGGATGAGTGCTCTGAACTACGTATCCCAGAATACACCCTGATTTACTCAGCATACGATTCCTGTCACACTACAAGGATGGGTTTGTGAATGTTTTTAAGACACGTTGCACAGCCGCACTAGCGACAGCTTAATTTTCTTTTAGAGATGCTGTCAGAATGGCATTTGGAGGAAGTTGAAGTATGCCTTTGAGGAGGAATTTTTGCCTTTTGCTGAGTTCAAGGAATAAGTAACAAAAGAGGAAAGACAATTAAGGAGACAAAAGCACTTGGTTCAACCGAAAGGGAAATATGACAGAACCCAGGAGGAAGGTAATTCAGCACCACAAAAACAAAAGTGGTCTCTTGAATGGCACTAAGGAGATGCAGCTAATACCTGATGGGTAGGAGGAAGTGGCCCATTGAAGTGGAGGAGGGTCAAATGATCAGGATTTAGGCATGTATATTGGATATTTCATAGGGTGATGAGTTGGACAATGTGTATATAAAGGGATAACACATATATGTTGTCGTAAAGGATCTTTTAGACAAGGTTATGTTTTGGCCAAATATGATTCAGAATTATAGGAGTGCACATTGGTGTCCAACAGCATATGTGAATGAGTACAAAAGGACTGGATCTCAAAACCTTTAGAGAAGGCGACAAAGAATGTGATAAGAACAGAATGCTCTATATCAGTTATCGCTGGCAAAGTGTGCCTAAAACCGTGTTTGAACCAGGAGCTTTTTACTTGAACTAGCACATATCCTCTGAAAGTTTTGGAAAAGGCTCTTAAGCAATGCAAATACTAATTATTAGGTGGAATTGAACCTTTGACACTTATTATAGACAAGGCAGAGAAGAATCATTGCAAGAGTGCACTAGTTTATGCAGGGATGAACAAATAGCAGTTTGCTTTTTGTGGAATCAAAACATGCCCCTTGACTGATGAGATGAAAGGCAAAATGTTTGTGCATCAACCCAAAGTTACAAGATTTGGTAAAGGAGGAGACACACGATGATGTGTAAAAACGTCTGTTTCAAGATGGTTTAGTTAATGGAATTGCACAGTATGTCTTTCACAGCCTTGAATGAGGTGTAAAATTTGCTTCAAAGAATATTTGAAGGCATTGGTGTTTTTGAAAGGCCTCGGAGAAGAGGATGTTTGCCCGGCCACTGCTTTACAAAGTCTCAGTTTCAGCACAAGGAAGCAGGGCCGGACTGGGAACTGAAACCGGCCCTGGCAAACTGCTCGGCTGGCTCCCCTGGGTGGGAGGGGGTTGCAGCTGAGCTGTTTGCTAGGGCCGGTTTCAGGCGATTTTGTTACAGGGGGCCGATATTGCCGGCCCGGTAACAAAAATGGCCCCCAGGGGCACAAAACCGGCCCCCACCCTGGCAACCCACCGGGGAAATGCCTGGTGCCCGCTACAGCCAGTCCCTGCAAGGAAGAGGAGCCTTCTGTGGATTCCAGACTGCAATAGGGTTTTGGGAGGAAATGGGGTGTATTATATGGTGTAGTTATGCGACCTCACTATGCAATACACTCACACACCAGTAAGTTTCATTTGTCAAACCTTCTAGCTTAACCCTGGGTGGCTGTGGCTCTGAGCAGCAAGGCTTACACAAAGGAACAAGTGTAAAGTATTTAAACAGCACCAAATCATTTGAAGAAAAATACACAAGACACTCAAGAAATCCCACACCAATTTATAAAAATAGACTGTATTTTTATGTATTGTTAAACATCACAACGAAAAAAAATCTGGAGAGTTCTAGATACATAGATTTTGCAAGGTACAGTAAATGTGCACTTTTTACTCTAGCGCAAAACCAGCATTGGCAAATTCAACACATTTGACACTTCGCAACTTTTGGAGAAAAAACTGTTGCCTAGTTTTATTGCAGTCAGTTAGAGTTACTTTGGGTGACCAACTCCAACAGAGAGCCAGTCGGGGGGACCAACAAGCCCCTTAGAAATAGTTAGCTTGACAGGGCAAGCTGTCTTCAGGAACTTTCATCCCTTTGCTGTAGGTTCCTATGATAGTGGTCCTTATGCAAAGGATACAGGATGCTGAAGGAATCTGTGGATGCAATGAGGAGTTCCTGTGGCTACTCCTTAGTGCACAGAGGGGGGGAGCCGGTGGTCCTGGCTATGGGGCCGAAGTCCTTCAAAGTCTTCTCAGTCCAGTGGCAGCTCCTTCTCTGGAGCATTTGAGCATCGTCCCCCCAGTCGAGGCGACAGTGGCATGCTTAAAAAATTAAGTCCTATTCAAGGACTATGTTTTGCCCATTGCTGCTCTGTGCTGGGTTAGGTGGTTGAAGTAGTGCAGTTTGCGGGGGTGAGGTGGTAACGTTAGCCAATCCGGTTGATTGGCATGCCATGCCAATGATCAGCAGAGGTGTGGAGTCTAGTCCGAATGCCAGGTTGGACAGGTCTTTGGATATGGCCAACCCAACGTGCGCTCTTCAGGCTCCTTGAACTAGCACTCTGTTTAGGAGCTGCAGGAACTAACTTCTCGAACCAATCCAGGTTTTGCTCTCATGAACCTATAAGTATAAGAACAAAGCCTGGATTGGTTTGGGCAGACTAGCCTGTCCCTGCAAGCCCGTGCTTTCAAGGCAGCAAGGGGGTGGAATGGTTAAAGAAATGACCAGTCACTCAGTGGCTTTATTTCGAAGCCACAGATTGATTGGTCATGTCTTTAATGGAGACGCAACAGTACTACTTTTCCTCTAATGCACTGCGCCAATCACGGCATTGTGCATGAGAGGAGCGGAGATGCAGTCTCCTTTTTGCGTCTTAGGCCACACGCTTGGAGCATGTGTAGCCCGGCCCATGGCCTGCTGCACCTTGAGTGCTGCTGTCAGCCCAGTTACGTTTCTAATCTCCTTGCTGCCTGAAAGCTTTTTCTTTTAAGGCTCTGCTCATCTCTTCTAAGGCAGGTGCGTGCGATAGTGAGAGGTGAAACTCCTGGGTTGCTGCGTGCACAGGTTTGTTTCTTGGGCTTACCAAGTAATTAACATTTTCTTTTATTTTCAATGAACACAGCATCCCTCCACTACCATGTATATGGGTCACACAACAAGACATCTATTTCACTATCTATCATCTATTACAAACACACCTTTATACACTGTCATTTGATGAAAGCTAGATCTTTGTTGTTAATCGTAAAATCCTGTTTGCTTTGGTGAGAGAACGGTGGAATGTTCTGTCACCAGGGAACGAAATGCACTGCCTGCCTACACACTTGCTATACTTTTGTTGTGTACAGTTTTGACCAATCACATATTAATGCGACAATTCACATCCCTTCCTGGTTTCTGCAATCTGGCCCAATCTAAACCCCTCACATCACACTGTTCTATGGACACTGTGTCATGCTTGTGATGGTAGTGTTGGGAAAAACACAACCTCAGCCCAACATCCTGTGATTCTACACAGCTCACTTAACTTTTCTGTGCCGAAACAGAAAAAACTGTGTAATGTAGTCTGGTTTTTGGAAAACACACTGATGCCTTAGGGTCAGATTCATGCTATTGAAAAAACTGCAAAAAAAGGTTCACTGTCAAGCTGTGGAACGATCTTAAATGCTAAATCAAACAGCAGAAACATTATTTTTTTTAAAGAAAAACAAATAAGCACTAAGGGTATTCATGAGAGTAATGCAAAATGATTTCAATTATCTTGCATCTTCAGTGCACTTGCACACCATGCATTGCTGTGTCTTACAGTACCTATGTGAGAAATGAACGAAAAGTTGAAAACCTTTGACTTCTCAGATTTGAACTAACGCAGGGCACAGGTTGATGCTTTAGATAGCACATCTCTTCCCGCCCTCCCTCTCTACACTGACTTCGTAAATTGTGTACTGCAGATAGGTTTCAGGAGTGGGGCAAACCAGTGTCAATCAGCTGCCTCGGGGGGATGGGCTGCATGAGCTGTGCATGGGATGTATGAGCAGCCACGAAGGTATGGTACTTAAAGTCGATGATTTGAGGTTTCATTAAGTAACATGGTTATAAGGTTTACTCAAAAGGTATAGGCACCATATGTATAGAGCCTCATACCCATGATAAAACTCAAGTGAGAAAATCTCTGCATTTCAGCTTACTCTGCTTAAACGTTCTCTACGAGACTCAACACATTTTTGATAGGAATTGGGTGGTAAAGAGTGAGACATTATTAGCTCTGAGGGTTAAGATACCTGCTGCAGAGATCTTTGCGTACCCAGAAATTTTGAGGGGACTATTATAGCGGTGAGACAAATCTGATGGTTAATGCAGTTCTGGGAGAGGTCTCTGTTCTGTCCAGTCACAGTTTTGACTCATAAAGTAGTATAAAAGGTTAATGTGCCTGCCGCAAAGCACAATTGTGTAACATGAGGCTCACAGATTTGTATTTTAAGTAGGTAGGCAAGCGGGCTTTTGCCACTGAGATCCTTTTGTAAGTTGCCACTGGACTACCATTCGTTTGGTATCGTGGACACAGCCAAATCCTTCCCTGGGTAATAACTCATCTTCTGGGTGACCTAGCTGCAGCCTGACAACTCTCCCAGGTCCAGTGGACTTGTGTGAAACTTTGAGCATTGGGTCCTGGTCTCTGATGCTGCACGGTGGCAGTTGGAGGCAGTATGAAGATCCTGGGCTACTAACTTTCCCCAGCAGGCTTCTTCCACTGTTGTGGCTCTGTGCTGCGAACAGGAGGTCACCCAACTGACCCTTAGAGTCTTTTGCTTTGGTTGGGCTCCAGGGCTGACTTCTCCACAAGCAGGGCACAGCAGACACAGTCCCTTCTCCTTTGCTAGCCACCAGGTTCAGCAGGTGTAGTCTACACTGGTGCAGCTTCTCTTCGTCAGACCCTTGGTGCAGCAGGGCAGAACTTCTTTGGTCCTTCCATTTCAGTCGAGATCTGAATTTGGGGTGCCAGGTGTGTCCTTTCTATGCTCAGAAAATGCCCTTATGGTACTATGCGGTTGGTAGCCAATGGGCTACCCTCCCTCCCTACTGATGACCACTTCCTTCAAAGTGTGGCATCTGGCTATACCAAGATGCACCATTCTGACCACTTCCGATTTGGTAGGACCCCTCTCTGGGTGTGTAGAGCTCCCTGTCCCAACCCAGAGGTGTGGCTACCAAGGGGGCTATACCCCCCTGAAAAACTGGTTTAAAAACAGGTTTCCACTTTCCTTCCCAGGTGTCAACTAGTCTACCTATTCAATGGGGCTGCCCCTCTCCTAAGTGTTCCCCATTTTCTCTTTAAAGACGGCTTCAGCTTGAATTTCGTCTTTTGAGACAACATCTGTGTGGCGTCTTGCAGGAAGGAGGTAACACCTCTCTCCAGTGCAGGTCCCTATTGTCTCCTTTCCTGGGAGTCGTTAGCACGTCTCCCTAAGAGCACAGATATCTGTCTCTGGTTCAAACTCCATGTGTAACCGCTAAGGGCACAGGAGATTGATGGCAACAAAGTGGTATTTTGTAAAAGTTGTACACCACGACACGTGACATTAATTTCGACAGGCAAATTCAGTCTGGCTTAATGTCATGAGTTGTTTGATAACTTTCAGGAGTAAGCACAGCTGAGGGGTCAGCGTGTAACCCTGTATTTGCCAATGGGGCAATCAAGTCTTTTGATGGTAAAAATGGCAGTTTTGCATTTGTACTGTTATTCTGCCCATGAAATTTGCTGATCCCTGCCTTAGGGTTTGTTAGGGCTGCCATAAGGGTGACATACATATTACCAGCAGAGGCTTGGCTTTGTCACTGTAGGCAGTGGCAAAGCCGGGTTAGAAGTGAAAAAACTGCTTGTTGAGTCTGCAATGGCAGTCTGGGAGATATGATTTACATAGGTCACACATCAGGGTGGCACAACCAGTGCTGCAATCCCTGGGGTGACCCTCTAACTTATATGCCAGGGTATTCTTGGCACCATATACTAGTAAGTTAGTTCATGCGAATATGGTATAAGCCAATTTGACATACACATTTTAGGGTCAGGGCACCTGCACCGAAGTCTGATTAGCAGGCCTCAGTGCACTCTCAGAGTCAGAAAACCTGCAGTATTAGTCCAAATACTTGAGGGTGACCATAGAAAAGAGGCCTTTCCTTACAGGTTTACAGGAATAGGAGGGACAAGTGTCAAGAGGCCAAGCAAAGTTGTGGAATAATACCCATGGTAAGTATAACAACTTCTATTAGTTCTTTACAAGTAAGGAGTGGAAGCAGACTGAGAATATTTAAAGACAAATTAGAAAAATTCTCCCGTGATACTTTGGTTTTGGAGATGGCTTCAGATTACAAGACAGACTTTGTGGCAAAGCTGAAGCAGGTGAAAGAGCCCAGAAGGAGTGCTTTTTCTGAAGAGCAAGAATGCTGGGGTAGATTCATAAGTTATGCAGATGCAAGAAATTGAGCTATTGAACAGGTTTTAGAAGAAAACAAAGGTTTTGTAAGTACGTTTATCATAGAAAAGAAAGACAAAAGTTGAAGGATGGTAATAAATTTAAGAGAACCAAATTCGCATGCGGTGTACAGGTATTTCTAAAATGAAGGCATTTACCGTTTGAGAGATATTCTTCACGAAGGAGATTGGTTGGTGAAACTGGATCTGAAGTATGTGTGTTTCACTGTGTTACTTAAGCGAGTGCGGTGTGCAGTTCATTTTATGTCTGGACCATATTCTGATTATGTCTCAAGATTATTGAAAGGTCAGTTGTAATGGTTTTTAGGATTAGTGATTAACCAAGAAAAGTTGATTGTGGAACCAAGCAGAATGTTAGAATGTTTAGGATTCCAGCAGGACACAGTTTGGTCTGTGTAGAAGCTCTAAGGAAAAAATATTATCAGTAATAACTGAGTCAGAGATACAGAGGTTGGTTAATAGGGAGGTGATCATGTTAAGAATGCCGGCACATCTCATTACATGGCTCTCCAACATATAAAGGTTAAAAACTTACAAGGCGATATTTGTAATTTCAGACAAAGTTACGTCGATAGAGGATGCAAGGGAAGCATTGAGTTAGAGGTTAGAGAATTTGGAGTCATGAGATGGTAGAATGATTTTTGGAACAAGTCTAGATTATATGTTGAAAAAAGATGCCAAAATATACAATTGGGGTGCATTTTGGGGACAAGAAGAAGTGAAGAGGGCAGATTGTAACTGAAGAAGAAGACAATGCATATAAATTGCCTGGAAGTGAACCCAGGTTTGTTTGCATTGAGTAGCTTTCAAAGTTCTTTGAGGGAGTGTGTGTTTTTTTTAGAATGAACAATCTCTCAGCTGTTCACTCTATCAACCATTTGAATGGATGGTGTTTGAGGATGATGTGAAAACTGGCGATGGAGTTGTGGCATTACTGTGTGGAACACAGGATTGTTCTCGGAGTAAAGTATCTTATGTGTAAGGAAAATCAGGTGGTCAACTGGACTCCAGGCAGTTGAGAGTTTTCAGCAACTGTTAAATCAAGGTTTTTTTCAGACTGATGAAGATTCATTTGGGTCCTCCAGAGGTGGATCTTTTCTGGACAGATTAATGGCACCACTTCTGGGCCACATATCATTTTGTGAAGGACAGGACAGAGCTTATCAGTCCTCTCTCCCCCTGTGTCGCTCATGACTGAATAGTAAGACCACTTCATTGTGAGCTTGAAAATATTGATGATAAACAGATGAGGACAACTACATTTGTTATTAGGAAGAATCCAAAAGTCCAATAGGCTACAGGAGAGATCACTTAGAAGAAACTCCTACTCTGGCACCTATATTGTTTTACTTCATTGATTATTGTTAGATGAATAAGAAATAGTTTCTAGTCACACGCCTTGAAAAAGTCCCATTGGGGACAAAACATGTGTCAGCTGATGGTCATGTACTTGGTTGGTAGCGTGTAACCACAACAAAGACGACGAAAATAAATCACATGACCTTGGACTTATGGAATGACTATTCTGGTTATTTGTCCCCAAACAGTGTCATTTAAACAAATTGTTGGAGTGCTCCAGTAAATTGTTTTATGATTTAGTGGTTTGTTATGCTTTGGAGTCACACCATCATTGCCTTTACAGGTAGCAGGGGTGTATGCTGTGGTAGAAACAGTCTTTGAACGAGTATTCTTTCTGTAGACTTTCTACCCTGACTAGTTGAGTACTGTGCAACATCTTTTAATTACTGCAACAGCTACCTATCTATATTTACCACATCTGAGGTACTTCAGTTGGAGAGCAGATTCTGGAGCTTTTGTTGTGAATGCATTTCAGTAGGACTGGAGGAACTTAAGAGGTTTTTTAGTCAAGCAATTTTGGATGTTCCACATGAGGTTTCTGGGTTTGTTGACAGAAGAGAAACCATTTTTGTTGGTTGCCTCTCTGGGCCTGTTGACAGGTCCAGGTGGAGAAAATCATCCTCTGGTATGTAGCAGGGTCATGAGCCTTCTTGATTTGAAGATATCATGAGGACAGGAGAGTTTGAAGGATTTTCTCAGGAATCTTCAAGACTCCTCAGGGATACCTGGGTACCATGAAAAGATATGGAATGGAAGGGAGCATCTTGGTATGTTGGTGCTTGAAAAAGGGTTTGGATTCCCTAAAGGTTTCTACAGTTATGTTGGTTAATTTTCTATCAAAGTTGTAAACTCAAGATTTGATTTATGGAACAATAAATTGTTGCAGGTCTGCAGTTTCAGCAGGTTACATATGTTGATGGAAAGTAAGACCACTGGGAAGGATATATTGGTTTGTAGGTTTATGAAAGGGACAAGGTTACATACATTTTCCAAGCCCCCAAAACCTAGGTATAGTTCAATATATGATATCAACAAGGTTTTCAAATTGTTTGAAGAGTGCTCTGTGTATAGGTTTTGGTCTTTATGTTAACAAAGATGGAAATTGGCATCTTTGTTGTGTTTGATTTCTTTACAAACAGTTTAGGATGTTTGGGCATAAGAAGTAAATATCTGATTGTACAGCCCAGATGGGGAGATTTTGAAGGTGACAAGAAGAGCAATGTCAATAACATTGACAATTGTTTTGAATCGCTTGTTTAAGGAGCATCCACATTTCTGCATTGTGCTTTGCATGCAGGCATGTGAACGTTGAGGAATATTCAGACAGGATGGTGTGGGGCAGTTGCTTTTGGCTTGTGTGAAGCCATATGGAGCAGTATTAGCTGTGAAAATTGAAAGGTGAGTTAGGATGGTGATGAATGATTTGGGTGTTGAAATGTCATAATTCAAGACTTGTTCAATTAGAGGGTTGATGTGTATTTGTCTGGTGGGTAATTAGAAGACATTTTGAAAGCAGCAGATTGGCTGAATGGGAAGGTATTTGCGAAGTTTCTATTTGAGACAAGTGCAACGTGCTGCAAATCCTACCTGGTTGGGAATTTGAATACTTCTTGACTTCTGTCTTGTAAACTAATGAAAAATTAAAGATTTCTGAAAAGTAGCAGTAAAAGTAGTAATACATAACAATAGCTGCAAATACAAACACTTGAAGAATTATCATTCCATTCTGCACCTGAAAAAGAGACAAATTAGTGATGATAGATACATCAGGACCACTTCAAGGAATTCACAAAGTAGTCCGTTTTGAATGATAAAAACAAACTGGGTCCTGGATATGCATAAAAACCATTTCAAATATGAACACAACAATGCACAGTTAAATATCAAAGGGAGGAGGTATGTGGAAGTGTCAGTCCACCAAGTCACAGCCGATAGGGATTGATAATAGATATAAAAAAGGGCTACCCAATAACCCCTTGAGATCTTGGGTATATGAACATAAATATAAACAAGACACTCTCAAAGGATTTTTTTAGGTAATTATGAAGTTATTCCAAAATGAAATTAACTAAGGGGGAGGGTGATATAACATCCAACCCTACTCATGCATAAAAATACGTATAGACATTGAAAGATGATTAAATCAAAAGATTTTAAAAATGGCATATAAAAAACAATTGTTATGCACATTTTAATGTCATTTCAATATGTAAAAACAAATGGGGTTCATATAATAGCATCTGCACATATATGTCTAGGAAAAGAGAAAATATTATCTTGGAGACATACATAAGCACATCATTGTGCTAATTTGCTCTTGCTAAATATAGTATCCATGTGCACTAAAACTAGACTGACACTTCTTGGTTTGTTGAGCAACATGCAAAGGTTGTGTCGATGTATTGGTCTCAAATTTAGGCAATTATCATGACCATACTCGGGAGTAAATGCATAGGAACAGGCAGAATTTCAGACCCCGGTAGTCTAAATGAAGACACAAAATATCCAAATGTGCACCAAACCAAGATAATACATACAGTAATCTATTAGAAGCGTGGCTAGTGATTAGACCACAAAAAACAATTCAGGACGGAATAACAATATGGACAAGGGTAAATGTTAAGAATATAAACCAGTCATTAAGCCATAAATCAAGGTGGCATAGCACAATTGCAGTTGTCATACATAACACCTATGGTGTGGATCATACTAGAATCATTGAATTTTCTTCTACTACCATAAAGCTAATTAGAACATTGAAATGTTGGGAGCTTCATTGAAAACAATTGAGTGCTCTGGGCTTCTAATGGCCGGTAGAAGCTTAGAGCATCCACATTCCAATGTTTAACAAAGCCCTCACGGAGCCCGAGGGGATTTCAACCACCTCAGGCTCCGTGAGGGCTTTGTTTTACAAATTAGAACATTCTGCCCTCTAGGGACGGAATGTTCTAATAGCTTTAAAGCCCTCCATAGTGGGCTCTACCGGCCATTAAAGGCCTGCACCGTTGTTGAAGGGGCGGGCCCTTAATGGCCGGTAGAGCCCGCTACGGCGTGCTCTAAGGCTAAAGTATAGGAGTATGCAGGACACCTGTTTCAAGAAAAAACAAAACGATATGAAACTAACTCATACAGACCGCAAACATAGGGCAAAGTAGAGATGAAACTTACAACTGGTTATTGAATCCAAAGTGGTGACTAAATCGTAAGCTAGGCAAAATCTGTCATACAGAAAAGAATGTTTTACAGTCCAAACAATTTAAAAGCAGTAGCTAGATAACTGAGGCACTAGCAGCAGGAGCATTCCAGGAGAATCAGTCCGGAAAGTCAAGGGGCTGTGGTCAGGTTAATGGCATCCTAGGCAGCAAATGATCAGAGAGAAAGAGATTGCGGCCCTCTTCAAAGGACGCAAGACCAGCAATAACAACTGAGCAGGACGTGAGCTGGAGCCTACGTGGCAGGCATGTTAAAGTGTGTCCAGAAAGGAACAACTTAACAAGCACAAGAAATACAATGGCAAATGGTAGTAAGCAATTAAAAATGGCAGGGTTAGTTAAAACATATGGGGAGAGAATGTGCCCTAACGGCTAGGGCGGTCGACCTCGGAGCTGGGGAACCGGGTTCGAGTCTCGGCAGGGACGCTCAACGTTCTGTGATTCTGGGCAAATCACTTAATCTCCCCGTGCCTAACACAAATGAATGCGTCTGTATGTAACGTAACTGGTGCTCATGTAAAGCGCTCTGATACCTCCGGGTCTAGTTAGCGCTATATAAAACTCTACCAAAAACAAAAAAAAACATATCCGTACCAGGGAAATGAATGCTCAGTCATAAAGAGCGTGCATCCTTGCTTAAAAGTAATGACAGGTATGCTGGCAGCAGAGTGAGAGCCAAGGGCCTGCACAGTTTCTCTAAAATAGAGAACCGAGACTGAACAAATTCAACAGAACAAAATACTCGCAGATATGGTAACAAGCACTGTACAACAGAGTAGGCGTTATTTATTACATATCTGTAGCGAAAGGCAAGTAATACTCTGTGACATAAATGCCATTTCGAGGTCACCAAGGGTGCCATTTGTGACCCCCTGGATAGCCCCTTGCGACCCCTGCCACTGGTTGTTCGACCCCTGCTCCCAGGGGTGGCAAAATTAGTGGCAAGAACACTTGGGCTGTTCGTCCTTGAAGTTGTTGGGCTCCACCCTCCTCTTCGGCCCATTTTTTTGCTGATAATAGTGAATAATAGTGTTTTATTCACTATTAGCATAATGAAAAAATGAAGCAGCAGGTGCTGGAATGAGACCTTCTGAGGCAGCTGTGGTTAGGAAAATAAAATGCTTTTAAATGTATGTTGTGTGCATGTGGCATGTGTATTGGGGCATGTGTCTGTATATGTGAGCATGTGTTTTCGTGCTTGTATGAAAGAGAGTGAGTGACAGGTAGTGAGAATCATTTAGAATGAGTGAGAATGAGTGAGAATGTCTAGGATTGAGGGGGAAATATGACAGTATTAAGTCACAGAAGGTGATGCAAACTGGTGCAAAGTCTTGATAAAATATTTACTTTGCAGTGCAAAACTTTTTTTTACACTGGAAGGTAGCCATAAAGTAGCACAAGTAATGCATTTTGCTGCACCATGGGGTATGCCATGGGTGTTATATGGGTGTTCCCACGCTACAACCCAGAGTTTTTGACGCAAAGCCTTATCTACTAAAAGAGTTAGACAGGGCTTTGCACCAAGATATAACACCTTCTTGAGGTAGGCATTACGTTCAAGAAATTTTTTAATGTCTTCTAACTTTTTACACATTGCTTATGTGCTGCACAATACAACATGCATCAAATGTGTGAAAACATTTAAAGTTTGTCTAGGCAAGGTGTTTCGTACTGGAAGGTTACCTGTCAAGTACAAAATCTATGTTAGATATCATGCGCATACCCTTGCACCATGGTGCAAAAGAATGTGTGCATGGTGCTAATAAGTGTGTTTGTGCACCAACTCTGGGGAAGAGAGCAGCAGCGGCACATGTTAGTAGATATGGCTCTGCAATGCTCTCTCCACCTAGTGCAGTGTAGCAACTTCGGTTGCTGCTCTCCATAGTGCTACTTTTTTTTCGTAAATGTGCCCCAACTGTCAGTGAATATGAGTGAGTTGATAAGTTAGTGAGAGAAAGAGTGACTGCAAAAAAGTGAGAGTATGTGAGTGAGAATGAATGAGTATGAGTGTGAAGGAGAATTAGGGAGTGTAAGCAAGAATGACTGAGAGTGAGTGTCAGTAAGTCAGTGAGCGAGCCTAACTGTGAGTGAGACTGAATGGGTGTAAATGAGTGAGAATGAATACATGAGGATGTGAGTGTGAATGAGTGAACATAAGTGAGCATGAGTCAGAATGTGGTGTTATGCTTCTGTGGGTGCTCTTAAACCTTGCATACAGAGAAAATTATTGCCTTAAAGAGGCACCCATGGCAAAATGATGGCACTGACATACTGGAGCCATTCTTAGCATGACGGCATCCGTGACAAAATGCTAGCAAACGAGGGCAATCTGGAGGTTATAATTGGCGTATGGGGATACCCATGACAAAATGCTGGCACTGGTATACTGTATGTAATTTGTGGCATAAGGGCACCTGTGGAAAAACGCTGGTGCTGGCATACTGGAGGAAATTCTTTGCATAGTGGCATCCATGGCAAAATGCTGCCGCTGACTCATTGAAGGTAATTTTTGGCATAAGGGAGGACAATTGTGGTATATAGGAGGCGGCAATCATGGCAAACGGCTGTCCCTGATATACTGGAGATCATTTTTGACATAAGCGTCACCCATGGTTTATGGACAGCATTAATGGAAAAAGTCTGTCAGTGGCATATTGTATGTATTTTTTGGAGTAAAGTGGCATGCGTGGCATACGGGGAGCACACACGACAATATGCCAGATCCGGCACAAAGGAATTAATTCTTGACATATGGGGGCACCCCTAGCACATTTTGGAAAAAAGTGGGGTCAACTCATGGGGAGTGTCAGGTTAAATTGGCCTGGCACATCATGAAAGACTTGAATATTTAATGAATGCTTTTTCAGAGCCTGTGACCTTTTAGCAAATATAACATACACTATCTTGCCCCATTTTTAAAAACGTTTCTTGGGGGGGAGACCCCTGGAACCCCCCTAGAAGATACCCTCCCTAGAAGATGGCAGATTCACCCACTACAAATCACGGCAAAACACTACACGTTAGGTTTTGTAAGATTAATAAATTCAGTAGTGTAATGTGCACACTTTTGATTAAATAAAAAAATTAACTAAAAACAGACATTTTAAAATAAGTTGTTGCCATGTTTCTTTATTGTGAATACATGAATAATGTCTGAATAAAACCTTCGCCTCTGTGCTTTACACGAGTAATATAGCCTTGCACATGATCTTAAATCAAAATGTATTAACACAAAGGAATAATTTGGACCACTAATATAGGTTATATTAAATATATGGTCTACATCGATTAATACAAGTGGCCATAACTAATATTATTTTATTTAAAGCTCTTTTTCCTCTCCCTGTGATTTATCAACACATTTCTCACTGCAGTATAAAATAGGGGAACTATTAAATCATGCCATTTTATTGTATACAAAGGTAGGTTTCCAGTGCTGTTGTATGTTTTGTGGCACAATATCCTCTTCAGATGAACACACAATTGTTCATGTATTGCTAAGAGAAATGAGTAATGATCTCCTTGTATATCATATTACCAACCTAATACAGGTGGTTTCTAAAATAGATATTTGTGTATGTTGTGTTATTATATTAAACATGCTTTTATTGTGGAACTTTAGTGATGTAAATTATCGCGGTCCCATAACAGTTAAGGTCATGTGACATCACTTCCTAGGAGGATTGAGGGTCAAAAGTCATGTGATGCCACTTCCTGTGAAGTCGTTGAGGTCAAGAGTGTGTGATGCCACTTTTACTACCCCTGGCATTTTGGTGAATAGACGTACATGCTCTGTGACCATACTATAGGTGTTTGGGAATCAGAGACTTCAAACAAAAACTAGAAAGCAAATGGAAGGAGCAGAGAATCTCAATGCTGCTGTAGAAAGTGAACATCTAAAGTAGATATATGCAACCATTCGACCATAATCCATGATAAAATGCTAAGGATGCATGGGCTAATAATTACATCAGTAACCATAAAGTCAATACAAAAATATGAAACAAGGTGGACCAGAAGGGGACTAGACCGCAGTAAAATCCTATTTGTGGGTGGCAAGAAAAAACATTCTGTGAACACATTCGAACTGATGTTCACAGTGTTAGTCCTTAGATCCATCTATCCTCATGCAATGCGAGCAGGTGGACAACATTTTCTTTTCTGGCAGTTCTTTTCATCATTTTGATCACAAGCATTTTATTTAGACTGAAGACTGAACACAACATCTAATTCAAATTGATGCTGTAAGACTCTTGGAATGAATTAATCCTGTAATGAAATGCACTGAGTTCTATGTAACTACCTCTCCAGATCATAAATACTAGGGGCCCGATTCACAAAGGTAAAGTGAGACGAAAGTCTAACTTTACGACTTTCGGTATTCACAAAGGGCATTTGCATTTTCTACTCGTAAATGCCCTTTGTGAATACCGAAAGTCGAACTTTACGACTTTCAGTAGTCACAAAAGGCATTTATGAGTAGTAAATGCCCTTTGTGAATACCGAAAGTCGTAAAGTTAGCCTTTCGTCTCACTTTACCTTTGTGAATCTGGCCCGTAGTTTTTGTATCTTATCACTTTTAAGGATGTTGGTTTACATGAGAGATACATTTGTCTTCAAAATCTACAACATACAGGTTTGCTAGATTATGAGCTAAAATGTTTCTCATGGCTAGACCATTAAAAATAACGAAGTTGTTACTAAGAGCAATGTTGCACTTTCAGTACTAAAGGAGGGAGATACTCTATGAGAATGAGTTCTCCCGTCAAGTACAGTTTCCAGGATTGTCAAGGCTTCAAATTGTAAAATGTTTGTGTAAAGGCCCTCTATATCCATGGTGATCAAAAAGTCTATTTTCCTATCAAAAGACGGCCTTCCACATTGTTAATAACTGACGTACTGTTACAAACAATGTATTTACTGCATACCACAAATGGTTTGCTAAAAAATGAACATATCTCTGCCAGAGGTTGTAGAATAGATTTGCAGTCGGTTATGATTGGTCTGCCTAAAGTTTTGGAAATATTTTATTGACTTTAGGAAGGGTATATATATTTATATATATATATATATATATATATATATATATATATATATATATATATATATATATATATATGATAGTATATTATTTATTTATTCAAATTCATTTTCACCAAGACAGTTTTCATCAATGCTAATTTTGGGAGTATTTACAGCCATCATTATTAAATGAATATGATATATATAGATGATTTATTTAAGATCTGGAGAGATAGTGACATATATCTCAATCCATTCCATGACTGGGTTAATTCCACAAACATTTATAATTTCCTCTGGAGTATAATAACAACAATAAAAACATTTTTTTTTTACCTTTGTCCATTAAGGAAGAGGTCTGCACAGCCTACACTTCATTGTACACAAAACCTACATCTCCAGTCGATCCCCGCCCGTTGGCTAGCTCTGTGCCTGACACACAATTGCGCTCCCGCAGGCCAGTTGACAGCCTGCTGTTCTTTTGATGAGCACAGAAAGCAGCAAGCTACAAGAGGAAAATGAAAGCGCACCACAAGATAGTTTCAGAAAATATGATAAAAGGAAGTGGCCCGACAAAAATGTATTGCTTTTTGTTTTATACCTCCGGGTAAAATAGACTTTCTTTTCAAATATGTCAAAGTGCTTTTGCAAAATGTTTGGCAATAATTTGGGAGCAAGAGCTCGTGTGACACACTTGAAAATACCTCACATCCGTGCTGTGCAGCAGATGAACCATGTTGAGGCTTCAAGGTAAATATCACGGGTTCGATTAAGGTAGCTGTATGATAAACAATCCTTAGATTGGCCTTACTTGTGAATTTCCAGGAGCTCGACATGCCTGCTCATGGAAGACTCTAGGAACGAAGTACTTAAGTAACCATGTTGTGGTCCTGGGATTTCAGGAGTCACTTACATTTACTTCTCGAGTAAGGCACTACAACTTACAGGAAAAGCTTTGTGAATCGGGCCCTAAATCAGCCGCTGCATTTGCGGGATTAGTTCGTTCTGCCTCCCTTTTAACTTCATAGTAAAGAATTTACACATGGATATCATGCGTCATTCTCAGAGCAGTGGGGCATTGCGTTGAGCATGCAAGGGTTCACAGCTGCAAACAAGAGAATGTTTCGAACCACTGTTGTTAACACAGGTTTATCATTCGTGCAACAGGTGCAAGGGCACTGGGACCCAGGGGTGTGAGCTGACTTCTGTAGCCCATATGTGGTGGCTCTGGTTTACTACCTAACATGGGTACAATGATTCCATTCTCCTAGTTTGCATTAGGGCCTGTGGACCGTTTCTACACCATTGGCTGCTAAAAGCTAGGTGATAGGTGCCTTTCTCTACAATGTTATGGAATTACAGAATAAAGTTCTAACTTCATATATTTCTATAGAGGCCTCTTTGGAGCAGAGGAGCCTCACCAAAAGTGGGCTGACCCACATGACCGGTAGTGTGTGGGCTCATGATCTTAAGGTGTTGATATCTACAACGGGCAAATAGTGTTGTCGACTTTGCTTGCAAAAAGTGCTGTGAAACGAAATGGCTCCATTATGGGGATGTGAAAAAGTAGATTATTAGTTGAGATGGATGATAGTCCACCACAAGAAATAATTTCACTATTCTAGTTAGGTCCAGTAAAGGTTTCAGTAATTTAAACCTGAACTCAACCCATGGTAGCTATAGCACAGAGCCGACAGATTTAACTTAAGAAAATGTGTAAAGTGTTTAGAAGTACCAAAAGTCAAAAACGCAACACAATAAAAATCCCACTCCAACTTGTAAAAATAAAGAATAATTTAGTGAACAAAATGACACCAAAACTACAAAAATCTAATAAGGCTAACCAGAGGTACGAACTTTTAAACTTTTAAATGAAAATAGAGCCAAAAAAAATTAAACGCAAACCGCAGTCATCTGGTTGCACTTAACTGGGCTTGATTTCAGGCCTACCAGGATGGAGCATGGGTCGGATACAGAAACCAGGTTTGACCAGGCAGCAGACTATGGCTGAGAAGGACTCTACAAGGCCAGATAGCCAGCAGACAGGTCCCAGTGAAGCTGTTGACTTTTGGTGGGAAAGGTCAGAGCGGGAGAAATTCAAAATTCGTTCCCTAGGGAGGCCTATCGCCAGCCGGATACTTTTGGCGCCTACGCCTGGTGAAGGTTTCTATGTTCAGCTTTGGTCACCTTTTTAGAGCTTGGATTCCTCCAGCGGGGCAAAGCTACAAGCTGTAGCACGACAGGGCTCCATGTGGCCAGATGCCCTCTTTGCAATGTCCAACTGAAACTGATTTGCTGCTGCTGAAAAGCTCCAAGCGGGAACAACCTGATTCTTTGGCCCAGTGGCAATGCAGCCTCATAGGATTGACTTGGTAGGTTTGTCATGGTCCTCTTGAGGTATTTGGAGCCCAAACGTTTCTCATTCCCAGGTTTTCCAGGGTGTTAGGGGGAGTATCCTTTGAAACAGCCAGGGGTCTCAGGACCTCAGGAATAGCACTTGAGGAACAAGACTCACTCCAGCAGAAGTCACCAGCAGGGTCCAGGTCAGGTCCAATCGGAACTGGTCAGCAGGGCTCTTCTGGAAAAGGGCTTCTTGCAGCTTGTTATGTCCCTGTAGCTGAACAGGAAGTCAGCTAACTGATCCTGGTAATTCACTTCTTTGTCCTGGGTACAAGTTGGAGCAGGTACAGCCTTTTGGGTCTCCTCACAGGTCTCAACAGCAGGGGCTGCCTTTCTTCTGTCTTCCACAGGTCCAATAGGGTTCTGAAGAGGGTGCCCGGGGGTGCCACATTTATGTCTGGCCCTATCCTATGGGTGGCAGTGACTCCTGTTCCCTCCCTTACCGGAGGGTAACCCTAGCCACTTTTGCAGCAGTTTCTATGTGCCCTAATGGAAACAATCCCACAATACCCTTTTCTGCCCCCATCCAAGATGGTGAATCCCTTCTTACCTTGTACATAGCCTGTATCCACACCCCAGAGATGTGGCCAGTGAAATTAACAACTCCTCCTCTGGGGTAACGTATAGCCAGTTCTGGGGCAGTTCCTCTCCCACTGGGATTGGTGCCTGCGTGACAGGGGGGAATGATGAAGGGCCCTGCCCAGGTGCCAGCTAATATTTGCTTATGACAGGCTAGGCTTCTTTGAAGTTAATCAAGTTCCTGAGCGTAGCCCAGAAGGTCATCCTGCCAGAGTAACAGAAACACCTCCCCATACCCAAACCTTTGTTCTGTTCTGGGAGTAGTTTTCACATCACATAAAAGGGTCTATTCAGCAGCCATGTGACATTTGGAGCTCATGCAAATGGGCCTCCAGGGACTGTAGGCAGGGAAAAGATAACTTTATAAAAGTACCTTTTCTAAAATATTTATTACTAATCTGACTTGCCATTGAATCGGTCTTGTAATAAAATTTTCAAGAAGTCCAAGAAAGAAATTTGTAGGTGTTTCCTAGCCAGGGATAACATTATTAAGGGCCTGATTTAGATCTTGATGTTCTTACTGCCGTCCCGACACGGCAGCGGTCCCAAATACTCTGCCAATCAACGGTTCTTCGTCCGCCGTATTTAGATACATGCTGCCTAACTCACCGTCCGTGTTGACAGAGTGTTTCCTAGTGCGGTTGCAGCAGACCATTACCCACATTGCAGACTCCACTGCCAATGAATAGCACTCTCTCACCGTCATGACTAGAGGTGGTTCCCTTACGGAGGGAGTCGATCGCGGTACGTGCTCAACAATGCACTGTAGCCATTGTATTGTTGCTAGTAGAACACACCTGATGCCCATTGGCCAAATGGAAACACCAAGGTACTCAAAGAATCCCCAGGCAACTATACAACATTAACCAAAACTCACAATTCACATATAAAGTCCAAGCAGACATGAATGTATAAGAAAGATGGAAACACCTGCATACCACACTATAAAACACACCCCATTTCAGACCATGATCTTTTGCCATTCCACTGCACCATGTTATTTTCTACCAGACGTTTTGCCAGTGAAGTGAGGGGTTTCTGTTCCTTTTCCCTGTTTCTTGTCTCTTATCTTCTTTCATTTAATACCCTGCGCTTATTTATTTTGTTAATTCTTATATATTCCTCTGCACAATGCCAGGCCACAAAAATCACTGTTTTACTGAGAGCGAATTGTCAGTCATGGTGGATGAAATCCTAAGAGTAGATAATCATTAGTGTAAATGAGCACGCACTCCCAAGTATCCAAGACATGCATAAAATAGTATTCAGTTTAAAGCGTGCATAAAGGGTGCACTCTCTGATCATTGAGTGAAGAACTATGAATAAGAAATAGCGTTCCCCATTTGGGGTTTGTCCCCTTCAGCACAGCCAATATCGCTCTCTTCTGAGGGAACTTAGTCAAAATAATTCCAATGTTCATCAAACTTGAGTAGCAATATATTTATAATTAATATATATATTAATATAATTTTGTATTCTCCCATCCCAATGCAGGAAAGCACTTGTACACGCGTTTTTGAGCTGACCGTCATAATTACTACCTCCTGACGAAGGGCTACCCTAGCCCAAAATGCATTGGGATGGGAGGATACAAAATACTATTTTCATTGTTGATGAGAAATGTGATACAAATGATTACATTTTCAAACATGGTGGAATGATGAACATGAAATACCACCATTGAAAAATAAAAATATTGCTACTCAAGTTTGATGAACATTGGAGTTATTTTGACTAAGTTCCCTCAGAAGAGAGGGATATTGGCTGTGCTGAAGGGGAAGAACCCCAAATGGGGAACGCTATTTCTTATCCTAAGAGTAGAGTCACAATTGTTTGGAGCCCAAGTCCAAAATACACCCCTGTCACAGAAAAGTCAAATGTGGGACAGAATAGTCAACAGAGTGACTGCTGTAGTAAACACCCTGCACACACAGGAGGAAATTAGGAAGAGGTGGAATGACCTGCAGAGGAGGGCGCATTCCCTGGCCTCCAAGCATTAACCTGGAGGCCAACAAAGCTGGTGGTGGTTCTCCCAGGCCCCCAATACAACTCATGCCCTGGAAGGAAAAGGCCTTGCAGATCATACATACTGAAGTCTTGACAGGAATACCTGGTGGAGTGTACTCTGGTAAGTTCCACTTTACAAAGTCTCACTAAACCTCAATGTCCTGTTTGTTCCCAACTCAGCTGTTGACAATGTGTTCTGTACATATTTTCACAGAGATCCCTCAAACTATCAGTATCAGATAATTTGGATTGTTTGTGTGAATGTATTGTGTTGCATCTAAGATTACAGGTGTCAATTTCCATTACATGTCACATGATGGTATGGTGCCTGTGGGAAAGTGCCTCCCATTTTGACATGGTTAGCTCTACTTTTTGCCTGATGTCTGATGTAATTTCGAACTGTAGGTGCACTGGGTCCCTGCTAACTAGGTACCCAGTGCCGATCTTGTTCCCCAAAACTCTACCACGATTGGCACAACTTCAGTTGCCACTGTAAGTCCCTAATAAATGGTACTCCTGGCACCTAGGGCATGGGTATAGAAGAGGGTCCTCTGGTGCTGCAATACTGATTATAGGAAAAAAAGGGGGTTTTACCTGGACCTTGTATCATTAAATACACTTATGATTTACCGTGGAGGTCAAAGATAATTATTTTATTTGACCAAGTTTTTTATATTTTTTTTTTACTTATCAAAATTCATTTTATTTTTTCAAATATTCATTCAGTTGCAAACAAAAAAGACACACAAAAATATTAACAACTTTCTATACAAAAAAGTCACAAAGACTCAATCATCAAATTAATAATACATGAAATACTGTCATTAATGACAACCAACAATACGACATCACAACATAGGGGCCGATTCCGATCTCGGTCGGAGGCGCACCCAATACTATTCGGTCGGGAAAAAAGCCATGCGAAAGCCAGTTTCCCGACCGATCCGTACAGCACACCGAACGAGCAAGTACGATGCGCACAACAGCAAAAATTCCGGCCGAGCCGTACTCACCCAAACCAGGTCCTGTTCTCCGACCGAGGCGAATCCGGAAACGCCGAATCGAGTCGCACGGAAGGGAAAATGCAGCCCCGTCCGGCCGGACAAGTACGATGCGCTTTCCGTACGCGCCGAACCCGTCGCTACGCACGGCACGTCAAAGCATCCGGGAGAGGCGCACATAAGCTCCGAATCGCGCCACAACACGATCCACGGCTACGAGACGAACACAGCACAGACGAGGACGACGCGAAGCGACGAGGACGAAGCGAAGCGACGAGGACGAAGCCAAGCGACGAGGACGACGCGAAGCAACGAGAAGGACGAACGACACGAACCAACCATGAATCCCTTCGTCCCGATCATACCAATATTCTACATCTACTACCGGAACAGGCACGGACGCGTACGGCGCAGAAGGTAAGTCAGACACCAACCACAAAACACATACAACACGTACACGACACATCACACACATACACGGGGAATCTGAATATACTTGCAACAGCAGCACCATAGGGGCGGGATGCCCATCACCAATGCCACATATGCACACAGGGGCCTGAATGCGCGCCACCACCCCAACCCAGGGGGGCTGGATGCCAACCACCACAACCACCCTTAGCCAGGGGGTGCCAAATGCCCACCACCACTACCACCCTTAGCCAGGGGGCAGGATGCCCACCACTACTACCACCCTCACCCAGGGGGGCAGGATGCCCACCACTACTACCACCCTTAGCCAGGGGGCTGGATGCCTACCACTACTACCACCCTTAGCCAGGGGGGCAGGATGCCTACCACTACTACCACCCTCACCCAGGGGGGCAGGATGCCCACCACTACTACCACCCTCACCCAGGGGGGCAGGATGCCCACCACTACTACCACCCTTAGCCAGGGGGCAGGATGCCCACCACTACTACCACCCTCAGCCAGGGGGGCTGGATGCCTACCACTACTACCACCCTTAGCCAGGGGGCAGGATGCCTACCACTACTACCACCCTTAGCCAGGGGGCAGGATGCCCACCACTACTACCACCCTTAGCCAGGGGGGCAGGATGCCCACCACTACTACCACCCTCAGCCAGGGGGGCAGGATGCCCACCACTACTACCACCCTTAGCCAGGGGGCAGGATGCCCACCACTACTACCACCCTCACCCAGGGGGGCAGGATGCCCACCACTACTACCACCCTTAGCCAGGGGGCAGGATGCCTACCACTACTACCACCCTTAGCCAGGGGGCAGGATGCCCACCACTACTACCACCCTCACCCAGGGGGCAGGATGCCCACCACTACTACCACCCTCACCCAGGGGGGCAGGATGCCCACCACTACTACCACCCTTAGCCAGGGGGCAGGATGCCCACCACTACTACCACCCTCACCCAGGGGGGCAGGATGCCCACCACTACTACCACCCTTAGCCAGGGGGCAGGATGCCCACCACTACTACCACCCTCACCCAGGGGGCAGGATGCCCACCACTACTACCACCCTTAGCCAGGGGGCTGGATGCCTACCACTACTACCACCCTTAGCCAGGGGGCAGGATGCCTACCACTACTACCACCCTTAGCCAGGGGGCTGGATGCCTACCACTACTACCACCCTTAGCCAGGGGGCTGGATGCCTACCACTACTACCACCCTTAGCCAGGGGGCTGGATGCCTACCACTACTACCACCCTTAGCCAGGGGGCAGGATGCCTACCACTACTACCACCCTCACCCAGGGGGCAGGATGCCCACCACTACTACCACCCTTAGCCAGGGGGCAGGAAGCCTACCACTACTACCACCCTTAGCCAGGGGGGCAGGATGCCCACCACTACTACCACCCTCACCCAGGGGGGCAGGATGCCCACCACTACTACCACCCTCACCCAGGGGGCAGGATGCCCACCACTACTACCACCCTTAGCCAGGGGGCAGGATGCCCACCACTACTACCACCCTCACCCAGGGGGCAGGATGCCCACCACTACTACCACCCTTAGCCAGGGGGCAGGATGCCTACCACTACTACCACCCTTAGCCAGGGGGCAGGATGCCCACCACTACTACCACCCTCACCCAGGGGGGCAGGATGCCCACCACTACTACCACCCTCACCCAGGGGGGCAGGATGCCCACCACTACTACCACCCTTAGCCAGGGGGGCAGGATGCCCACCACTACTACCACCCTCACCCAGGGGGCAGGATGCCCACCACTACTACCACCCTCACCCAGGGGGGCAGGATGCCCACCACTACTACCACCCTTAGCCAGGGGGCAGGATGCCCACCACTACTACCACCCTCACCCAGGGGGGCAGGATGCCCACCACTACTACCACCCTCACCCAGGGGGGCAGGATGCCCACCACTACTACCACCCTCACCCAGGGGGGCAGGATGCCCACCACTACTACCACCCTTAGCCAGGGGGCAGGATGCCCACCACTACTACCACCCTCACCCAGGGGGGCAGGATGCCCACCACTACTACCACCCTCACCCAGGGGGGCAGGATGCCCACCACTACTACCACCCTTAGCCAGGGGGCAGGATGCCCACCACTACTACCACCCTCACCCAGGGGGGCAGGATGCCCACCACTACTACCACCCTTAGCCAGGGGGCTGGATGCCTACCACTACTACCACCCTTAGCCAGGGGGCAGGATGCCCACCACTACTACCACCCTCACCCAGGGGGCAGGATGCCCACCACTACTACCACCCTTAGCCAGGGGGCAGGATGCCCACCACTACTACCACCCTTAGCCAGGGGGCTGGATGCCTACCACTACTACCACCCTTAGCCAGGGGGCAGGATGCCTACCACTACTACCACCCTTAGCCAGGGGGCTGGATGCCTACCACTACTACCACCCTTAGCCAGGGGGCTGGATGCCTACCACTACTACCACCCTTAGCCAGGGGGCTGGATGCCTACCACTACTACCACCCTTAGCCAGGGGGCAGGATGCCTACCACTACTACCACCCTCACCCAGGGGGGCAGGATGCCCACCACTACTACCACCCTTAGCCAGGGGGCAGGAAGCCTACCACTACTACCACCCTTAGCCAGGGGGCTGGATGCCTACCACTACTACCACCCTTAGCCAGGGGGCAGGATGCCCTACCACTACTACCACCCCCACTCATAGGATGGACAATGCATGACACAACAAGCACACCACAACCTAGGGAATGCAAGATTAAGACATCCCCCCACCACCATGACAAGCGTGTGAGCAGGCTGTGTCAAATGCCTACAACACCGAACATGACATTGAACATACAATGTGACCCCCTAGCACATGTGCCACACATATATGTGTGTGGCACCCACAATGCAAGCAGCCCATGACCATTGTGGCAATGGGGCCTAAACCCCCATCATCACAGTGACCAAAAGGCAAGTGTGGGGTCCATAGCTGAAGCACATTTTGACCATTGTGGCAATGGGGTCTAAACCCCCATCATCACAGTGACCAAAAGGCAAGTGTGGGGTCCATAGCTGAAGCACATTTTGACCATTGTGGCAATGGGGTCTAAACCCCCATCATCACAGTGACCAAAAGGTAAGTGTGGGGTCCATAGCTGAAGCACATTTTGACCATTGTGGCAATGGGGTCTAAACCCCCATCATCACAGTGACCAAAAGGTAAGTGTGGGGTCCATAGCTGAAGCACATTTTGACCATTGTGGCAATGGGGTCTACACCCTCATCATCACAGTGACCAAAAGGTAATTGTTAACAAAGAAAGAGCTGCAACTGCCAAACTGCATGGATCATTCCTGGTCACAGAACCAAAAACTCATCTGTGGCAAAGTAGTGTATGTGTCCCATTGCAACATAAATTGGGGGAGCCAAATACTGCAGTGCAAATGAAACATTCCTTTGGCCATGTGCAGACAAACAACACCCATGGGGGCTGAGACCGTCAACAGTCATCAATGACACAATGACAGAAGTGACCATCAGAATGCAGAACCACATATTTGCACCAATGGGCACACAAATGCAGATACCCTGTGGAGACAGCAGATGTGAGGTGAACAGATACCATACCATGGCAGCAATGGGACACACAAACCATGATCACTGTGCTGACCGATGACCTAGGAGTCCCAGGGACAGCAGGGGAAACACACCAAACAACATACAGCCAATGGCACACCCAAGATATGCCAATGCAGTGGTGCAGATGCACAAACACAAACAGGCAGACCAACACTGTCATCATACACAGCAGGTGAGGGGTGGGGGTGCCAGTGTCCCCAGGCAACAACACAACACATGAGGAGAGCTGAATACCAATCATACAGATGTGCATACACTGCCACACTAAGCTAACTCATGGATCCAAATCCCCTATGTGGGCAAGCAGGCATTGACAGGTGAGAGGGAGCACAAAACACACATGTCACACAGGCACGTAGGAACAACAACTGACACAGCAAGTCACAGACACACCACAGCACCACCCCCAGGGCCCCCACAATGTGGTGACCCTGGGCTGAAGAAAAATACCACTGTGATGACAAAGCTAAATGTCGTTCACACTGTGAACCACAGTCAGGTGTCCTGAGCAACTAACTACCATCACACCTACACAAGCACAAATCAATCAGCATGGCCAGTAAGCCAAGGCCAACATGGAGGCAGGGGACTAGCCGGGCAACAACTCTCATCTGCACACACTCAACACCACACCCCTCGACCTCCAACAATGTGCAGCAGTGAAGTACACATGCACTGGTGACATTGCACATGCACCCATGACTATTCCAGGGTGGTGGGTGGGAACCAAGGTGTAGAAACACATCACACATGGACACTCAACAAGACTCCTGAATGTCTGACACACTGCACACTACTCTGTACATGGACATGACGGCAATACCACACCGACCAATGGGATCCCAGCCACAGTCACACACCAATGAAGAAGCCAAGGTCACCCACAAAGAACACACATAGACAACAACCAACATTGCAGCCCGGACCCTAAGGAGTGCCAGCAGTCACACACACAACGTGTCACAATCACTGAAAGATAACACAAACTGGAAATCACATGACAGGGGCAAACAACAAGTGCCAAAGGGAAACCTGACTGTGACCCATCTGCGTCAGCACACAAACTCTGCCCTGACAGCAAACACACCTATGGGTGACACCCTGATGACCAGTAATGTGCCATGCACCCACATCACAGAGAACACAGGGAGAAGACTTTGGGGGAACATAGCTCAAGTCAGCAAGCATCACAAACAGGTACAACACTAGGGATCACAGCATGCGCAGATGAATGGAAGTGAACACACAGACATGCACATACAACACACACCTTGGGCGCAGGCAATGTCACACGTGTACACACTGCCATGAGGGGACTCCACTCCTGTGTGAGGAAAGCTGTGCCATATGTTGCCTCAGTAGGGCCCCATCATGTCAGCTGAGCACTTGGTCACACAATCAACAATTAGCACCAAATGAGGGCTCCCATCACATCAGCCTGGTCATGGATGTGCCAACGGAATCATCAGCACAGATCCAACACACTTGTATAGCAATGTTGCACTGACTACACGGATGAGTCCCTCCCCATTGATGCCCAAACCTGCATGTCCACTGGAGATGGCAACACGGTCAGGGAAGTAGACAAATGCAACGATGGCAGGCACAACAGATGTGCAGGGGTGGAAGCCACAGATATGAAATTGCCAATGTAAGTAGGAAACCCATTGCCAAATACTGAACACATGACACCCTCAGATGCTGCTATTGATGACATGGATACACCACATGATAGGACACATTCCCCCTGGACCACATGGGTTCCTGCACAGTAACACTTCATAATCATGAGACCAGATATCACCATCACTGCAGCAAGGGCATGGTTAGCTGCACCAACAACATGTACATCTGAAGCATGAGCACTAGAGAAAAGAAAGTTGCTTTATTCAGCATATGTGTTGAGGCCAAACGAAGTCCTGAAAAAGAGCAAAGGCCAATGGCCAGTCCATTGTCAAAGTTCAAACAGGGTGACACTGGCAGATGTCACCCTACGCATGCCTGCACAATACCAGGGACAATCCACTAGGAGGGGCAACCGGGGGGCAGGCCAGGCACCGCAGGGACAGGATCAGGGCTCACCAGGGGGAGTCAGGGAAGGGGTGGTGGGTGCAGGAGAGCCACTGACAACTGCAGTGGAGGTGTCTGACATGGTGTGTGCCGGCACAACTGGGGGGCATGACACAGATGTCGTGGGTGCCGGCACAACTGCAGTGGACCCTGCAGATGGGGTGGACAGGTCCGCCACTGCAGTGCCCAAGTCAGACAGGGCGGTAGTGGACTCCACTGCAGTGCCTACCTCCAGGGGAGGAGAATGGGGAACAGGCAAGGTGGGTTGGACAGAGGGGGGGACACCCTCACCACATCAGTGGCACAGACAAGCGCAGCGGGGGTGTGGTGCTGGGAGAGCAAGTGGCAGGGGAGAAGGCCGGAGCATCTTGGGGATGGTATATCTGTGGGTGGGGGAACCTGGGGCAGGGTGTGGTGGGGGCACCTGTGCAGTGGGGGCCTGAGGGATGGAGGACGGAGACCTTGTGCCTGAGCTGCAGGGTGGTGGCGGGGTCTTGCTCTTAGCACTCCGGGGGACTTGCGGGTGGGGGCCTCAGTCCGTCTGCGCCTGGGGGAGGGTGTCCGGGGGCGAGGGGCACTCTGCTCCGTGTGGGTGGGCTTCCTCTTCCCCCGGGATGCTGGAGCAGCTTCATCGGTGGGGAAGAGGCCGAGGTCACAGAGGAAGAGCTGCTGTGACTTTGGGGTTGCAGGTGAGGCAAGGGAGGGTGCTTTGGAGGGAGAGGGAACTGAGGACTGCGCAGTGCATGTGGATGCGTGTGTGTGTTCCAGGGCCCCATCCCCTGTGAGTCTGGCTTCAGTCCCCTGAATGTGCGTGCGTGTGCGTTTTGTCATTGGCGTGTGTGTCAGTGTGCTGGATGTGTGTGTGCTGGTGTGTGCCTGTGCCAGTGTGTGTGTGCCTGGGATGGGTAAGGTGCTGGGGAGTGTGGATGGAGCAGAGGCAGGAGGGGTGAGGGACCGTTTGAGGAGGGACACTGCTGCCGTCAGGGAGGAGTCCATGGACCTATTGCCCCTCTGTAGGTCAGACATGCCCGATGAGATGCCCTCCATGAACGACACCAGCTGAGTCAACAGCGCGGTGTGCGCATGGAGGACACTCAGCATGGCTGTCTGCCCTACATGGAGCTGGCGAAGGAGGTACACAGACTCCTCACTCAGGGCAGCAGGGGACACAGGGGCAGGGGGTGCGGTGCCTGGCCCAAAGGAGACACGCTCCCGGACATGGGAGCCTCCACGGACCTGGGGAATGGGAGCCGATGGGAGGGCGGTGGTGGTGCTGGTGGTGGCGGGGACAGCAACACTAGCTGGGGTGTGGTGGCTGCTGACACCCGCCTCCACAAGGGAGTCATCCTCCGAGTTGCTCTGGTCCTCAGCTGAGGTGGATGCTGCTGAGGACTCCTCGGTGTGGCTCCCCTCGCCCTCCGTGCCACTGGGTCCCTCCGACCACTCCTCGGCTGCTGACCCAGTCTGGCTCTCCGGCTCCTCCTGGTCCGTGGAGCTGTCCCCTTCCGTGGCCGTGGATGTATCTGCAAACAATGGGGAAACAGACAGACATCAGTCACCTGCACCAAACGCACACACCACTGTGAGCACAGCACATTACAGAGCAAGCCCTGGCATCATTAGTTGTACATTGCTAAAAGTGCCCTAATTGAACAGGAGAAGTCAATTGTCAGTCTGATGCCAAGCATGGCACTCACATCCCACATGGCCTTGCACCCATCTGTCTGGTGTCTGTTGGATTGCAACACCCCAGTGTTGACACATGCACCAAGTACACAGTAGTTGGACAGTGCAGAGGACACGGTGTGGACACATCACAGCTCTTGCCACTGAGTCAGTACAGGTTTACGGATGTAAGGGATGCCCAGAGTCAAATAGGAAATGCATGTGATGCATACCAGCGACAGACACCATGATGCACCCATGTCCTGATAGCCAGCGCCACTATGGTGTGCATGTAGCACATGTCACTCCCCTGCAGGATCACCAATCAGTAGACACATGCCATGGCGGAGGCATGACTGCAAAGTCATACATCACTGTCTCAGTGATGTATGACTTTGCAGCCAGACAACAACACTCTGCACTGTGTCACAATAGTAGGTCATGGGGAATGCAAGTCCTGGAGCTGCACAAGTGCACATGTACATCCCCCACAACACATCCTCTTAACCCTCATCTGTCCAGGTCATACCTATTGGACATATGGGAGACCTGTGACACTACCCTCTGAACCTGAGCCCCTCACACTCTGCTGTGCATGGGGAACAGCTGCCTGAACTTCACATTTACATGCCCCAGTCTGCATGGGCAGCTGATCAGACACCTATGTGTCACACAAGTATCGTCTCCTATGGTCACATCTCCAGTGGCATGCTGAGCCCCTACCAAGAAACTCCACAGCAGTCCTGGCGACTAATCCACAGCACACTGACACAGAGGCAGACACCTGAGGGGTCAAATCACTGTGCACAATGTGTCCTCTGATACACGGGAGTGGGAGTACAGAGTGTATTGTATGGCCTGGAGTAGGCATGACTGTCCAGCCCCACATGAATGAGGGATGAGCCCTGGACTGTAGGCAGCTGGCTAAGTATGTGTGACACACGTCATATACATACTCCTGGGGCCCAAACATTGTTCCCACCCGCAGCATGGGTGTGTGCCAGGTACCCCAGCCACATGTGGTGGATCAGCTCAGCAATTGGACCACAGATCAAAGTAACACGCTGAATACATGTCAGAATACAGGCATTGTGTAAGCAATGGACCCACCCATGATGCCCACCACAGAGTCAGGGAAACAGATGCTGTCTCCCACCTTGAGTCAAGCAAACTGCAAGGACACAGTCCTAAGTGACAGAATTCCCTGCATGTAAGGGCCACACCTGGGTATCAGATGAGGAGTGGGCAGTGCACAATAGAGGGACATGGCTCCTGGACAACATGACTGCTGTACTGTGGCAGTTCAACCTGGCCCGAGGAGGGCACATAACATGTTAGACAGAGTACACAGTGCAGTCTTTGACTCACCCCCTCCTTGCTGCTCTCTGGCCTTCAGCTGCCCATCCAGGTCTGGAAAGACCACCGCCAGGATCCTGAGCATGTGGGGGGTCAGGGTCCGTGTTCCGCCCCTCCTGCGAGGAGGCGACAGCTTCAGCTGGACCCGTGCAATCCTCCGGGTCCAGCCCCGAAGGTCCTGCCACCTCTTTTGGCAGTTGCGGATCCGGCGCTTGTAGACCCCCACGGACCGGACAGCCCGGACGATGTCCTTCCAGATCTCATGCTTCCGATGGGCAGAAGCCTGTCAGGATGACAAAGTGATAAGGCCATTACTACACATGCAACATATCCGTGCATGACACAGTTGCATATACATGTCGCAATCACAGGGGCACATGGTGTACCCAGGCAGTGCACGGCTGCCCATGGACAGTTTTCCAGAAGTCACTACATGGTATCATAGCATGGGGAGTAAAACCCTGTTCAGAAGCACTGTCACTGCACCATACCTGTCCAGTGCAAGTCACTACACACTATGGGGGTGACAACTACTCAGTGAGCCTGCTAGCCAGTGGTGTGCTGACTCTCAGCCTTGCTAGTCAGACAAAATGCACATTCAGAAAGGCAGTGCACAGAACACTCACCTGCTCCCCTGGTGTCCCATACAGCTTGCTGTACTGTGGAAGTAGGCTGTCCAGCAGGGCCTGGTTCTCTTCAAGGCTGAAGGCTGGGGCTCTCTCCACAGTACGTGCCATTGCAGGGTCCAGAGGGGCAGAGACAGCAGCAGTGCAGTGGCAGATGTCGTCCTGGAGCATGTAGTGCAGGCAAGTGGGCTCTCAGGGGAACATGCAGCAATATATATGTGCTGGAGAGGCAGATACTGTCCCTTGTGTCCAAAGTGATAGGTCCAAGTCGTTTGCATCTTCTGAATCTGGCCAATCCATGGAATAGCAGCACCAAAACACGCCCACAGCATCCTTCAAAATTTCAACTTCATGACATACATGATTTTGCAACATTGTTGTGGGTGACCAACTGATTTTCCAGCAACCGACTCGTTCGAATATTCGAAAACGCGTCCGTTGCCAGGCAAGCCCATTGTCAATGGGTGCGCACCGATCGGTCCATTGAGGTACAACGCGCACAGGGGTACAACGCGTACCCGCACACATTGAATGCAATGGGCCGGCCGGAGGCACCGATCGGTCCATTGCAGTACAACGCGCACAGGGGTACAACGCGTACCCGCACACATTGAATGCAATGGGCCGGCCGGAGGCACCGATCGGTCCATTGCAGTACAACGCGCACAGGGGTACAACGCGTACCCGCACACATTGAAAGCAATGGGCCGGCCGGAGGCACCGATCGGTCCATTGCTGTTCAACGCGCACAGGGGTACAACGCGTACCCGCACACATTGAATGCAATGGGCCGGCCGGAGGCACCGATCGGTCCATTGCAGTACAACGCGCACAGGGGTACAACGCGTACCCGCACACATTGAATGCAATGGGCCGGCCGGAGGCACCGATCGGTCCATTGCTGTTCAACGCGCACAGGGGTACAACGCGTACCCGCACACATTGAATGCAATGGGCCGGCCGGAGGCACCGATCGGTCCATTGCAGTACAACGCGCACAGGGGTACAACGCGTACCCGCACACATTGAAAGCAATGGGCCGGCCGGAGGCACCGATCGGTCCATTGCTGTTCAACGCGCACAGGGGTACAACGCGTACCCGCACACATTGAATGCAATGGGCCGGCCGGAGGCACCGATCGGTCCATTGCAGTACAACGCGCACAGGGGTACAACGCGTACCCGCACACATTGAATGCAATGGGCCGGCCGGAGGCACCGATCGGTCCATTGCAGTACAACGCGCACAGGGGTACAACGCGTACCCGCACATTGAATGCAATGGGCCGGCCGGAGGCACCGATCGGTCCATTGCAGTACAACGCGCACAGGGGTACAACGCGTACCCGCACACATTGAAAGCAATGGGCCGGCCGGAGGCACCGATCGGTCCATTGCTGTTCAACGCATCACTGTACATGTGACTGGCATATGTCAGCATGCCTGTCTCAGATGGACATATGCCAGCCACAGATAGCTCCCAGGGAGTGAGGGGCACACCTACATCACGACAGCCTGTCCAAACCTTATCATAAGGCATGTAAGGCTGCATTTCCTATTGTGTGTATGTTGGTGTACATTTTGTCCTGTGGGTGTCACCTGTGGGCAGCCACCCCCAGGCTGTGCACGTGTTAATGGGGACAGGATCCTGGGTGTTACGTGTACGTGACCACTGTGATGTGCAACTGTTCATATCTGTGCATGTGCCATGGTCACATTTCACAGTGGTGTTTGTGTATGTCATGTCACATACCCCGTGAGTCCCATGTGGGACGGTATGTTTGAGCCAGGGTGTCCCAGTGGCACAATAGTGATGGCCCTCCACAGTCTTTGTGCATGTAGTGTTTACAATGTCTCTGATTTCATGTGCACAATGGGAGACAGTCTCCACATCCACGTTGTGTGTGCATGGACTCTGATGTTGTGCGTGTGTGTCACAGACGTCCATGGCTCTCCTGCCATGGCAAGTGTGGCCACTACCTGTGGGGGTCATGTTTGTTTTGTTGTGGTGTACACATGATACTCCAGGTGATGCCAGTGTCCATGTGGCATTACAGGGTCCCTGGGAATGTGCCTGTCGTTGAGCTGTGGTGCCTGGGGCACATCTGTCCTCACATGTCACTGGGGGTGACTGTGACACAGCATCATGATATCCAATGGGCCAACCTGGGACAAATTGATGCCACCTGTAGGACCGTGTTGACAGATGTTGGCCATGTATGTACCATACATGTCGTTCCGGTACTGCACACTTCATGTAGTTGTGCCTCATGATGATGTATGTTGGGATCTTGAGTGTGTTCAATGCCGCATATGTGGGGTGACTGACGATCTTGCTTACTTCTCCTCTGCACTGCAGGGCTCCTGCTGTCCATCGGCCATTCCCAGACCTGGCAACGATGGTGGAACGGGACAGCATCCGACGGTACCGCTTCACCAGGCAGCTGATTGAGGATTTGGCAGTGCAGTTGTCCCCACATTTGCAGCCTGGCCGGCCGTATCCTACAGCGCTGACCCCCAAGGTGAAGGTGATGGCAGCCCTACACTTCTTTGCCACCGGTACCTTCCAACATACTGTGGCGTCTGCTGGTGGGATGTCACAGACCATGTTCAGCCGTGTGCTCCGCGATGTTTTGGCGGCAATGTTGCTCTTCCTGAACCGGTACATCTATTTCCCTAGACTGCGACGACTCACTGACGTGAAGAGTGACTTTTATGCCCTGGGGAGGATGCCGCATGTCATTGGCTCCATTGATGGGACACATGTGGCTTTGGTACCACCACAGGCCCAGGAGCAGGCCTACAGGAACCGCAAGCACTACCACTCGGTCAATGCACTGGTGGTGTGTCTTGCAGACATGACCATCACACACGTGTGTGCCCGTTTCCCTGGTTCAGCACACGATGCCTTTGTGATGAGGAGTAGTCGCATCCCCAGGTTGATGGCACAGATGCAGAACCAGCGTGCCTGGCTTGTCGGTGTGTACTGACTTTGTGCCATTGTGTGTGATCTGATCTGTAGTATTCCGCCCACTTTTCCAAGTCAGCTGATGTGCACTTGTCTGTCCGTAGGTGACTCGGGATACCCCAACATGCCGTGGTTGCTGACACCCCTCAGGAACCCTGTGACACCTGCCCAGATGCGCTACAATGAGGCACATGGTCGGACCAGGAGAGTGATTGAGCGGACCTTTGGTCTCCTGAAGAGCCGCTTCCGCTGCCTGGACAAGACCGGAGGGTCCCTCCCATATGCCCCTGCGAAAGTGTGCAAGATTATCATCGTCTGCTGCATGCTCCACAACCTGGCAGTGCGGAAGGAGTTGCCTCTCATCCAGGATGACGATGACCAACATCCGCCACCTGTGGAGGATCCTGGCCTGGAACACGATGCCAGTGACGATGATGATGATGATGGTGATGGTGATGTCCGCACACAGCTCATCACCAACTTCTTTAGCTGAATGTGAGTATCCTGAGGTGTCATGTCAATGATGTGAGTTGGCATGATGTGTGGGTGGTGCTCTGGTGCTGTTGGAGTGTGTCCATGGGCTACTTGACTGGATGTGTGTTGCGATGTGTGCTTACAGGTGGGCTGTACTCCCCAACAGTGTTCACATGCTAACTTGGTTCTGGGTGGGTATCTTGTAACATGTATTGTGCATGAGTTTTGCTGTTCTGTCCTGTACTCCATTGCTTTTGACTGTGTGTCATTTCTGTCCTTCACAGGGTACTTTCAGATTCGTTTGGTCAACTGTGTCCACCGACAACGTGATTGCACATCCAGGCTGGTAGCTGTTGTGTCCCTACAGGTGATGTGCGCCACACCCATGGACTTCCTTCTGTCTACAGTTGTTGACTGTGTGCCCGCTACCAGGTGGGGTTACCTTGCATCTGTAGTGGTTACGGCATGTTGCTACTGTGTAATAAACCTGTGCTTCACTTAGTGATGTGCGTTGTCTGTGGTCACACATTTGACTGCCATTTGCTTACTGCACCTGTGGGCTACTTGACTACAACTGGGAATGGGTGTGGTGTCTGTGCATTGCACCGTCTTCCCTGGCAACATCAGTGTAGGCAATGAGTCAGATGGCCTAGGTGTGTATGTGTTGTGTAGCCCTGGTGGTGTGTCTCCCTCATATGTGTCACGTTGCCTGTACTCACATGCCTGTGTTGTCCTTGCTGTTGCAGTTCGCATACACAGTGTAATTTTGTTGTTCATCATCCCCATAACAGCACCCACGTTGGAATCACGACAGAGGCAAGTATGGTGTATTATTGTGTTTATTGTGATACATCTGTGATAATAGTGCATAGGATGGATTGTGCTGTACATGAATCTTGCAATCCCAAGTTCCTAGATGAATAGAAAGTCCAGGTAGACAGGATCCCCAGTATCGGGGCCACAGTTGTCTGACACATTGTTCCAACTTGTACTCCCCATGCAATGTGTGGGAGTAGTGTTGCCATCAACAGGGTGAACAGTCTGTGCACAAAGGCGAAAATCCAGAACAGGTTCAGGCTTCCTGGGAGTTGCGCTTGGCCATCAGCCTCTCACTTTCCCCTCCTCGGACGACCCCTCTTCTTGGGGGGGCCCTCAAGTGCAGGCTGCTGCGGTGCAGGGGACTCTCCGCCAGAGTCCTCCTCCCTCCCTGTGGCAGTTGCAGTTTGTTCGGTACCAGATGTTGTTGGCACACAGGGAGGTGTGGACTGGTTGCTGTTCATCTGGCGGAGGCATTGTAAAATGTCCCTGTGCACCGCCGTCATCTCATGTAGTACATCCCACTTGGACTCCACGCGGGTCATGTGGGAGTCCACACGTGACATGTGGGAGTCCACACGTGACATGTGTGACTCCACATGGGACATGTGGGAGTCCAAGCGGGCATGATGGGCAGCCTGCTGCTGTTTGATGTCTCTGAGGAGCCCCACTACCTGGCTGAGCTCTCCGGTGCTGGACTGGTACGCATCAGCTATGCGTACCAGTTGTGGGTCTTCATGCACACCAGCAACGTCTGCAAGCAGCGACCTCTGTCTCCCACCCCTCCCACCACCCCTGCTGACATGTGCAGTGTGTGCAGTTGCACGCACAGATAACCCTGGTCCACCTCGGGGGTTGGTGGTGGTGGTGGTGTCCATGGCCCCAGGTTGGTCCAGGGTCACTGCGCTGGTGTTGTTCCTTATTCTGTCCATGTCGGCAGGGATGGTATTCGTGGTGACAGTCGTTGGAGGGGTGGGTGCAGGGGGTGCAGCTGGTGGACCTGCTGGTGCTGCAGCTGGTGGTCCTGCTGGTGCAGCATGTTGACTTGCACCGGATGTGCCAGGTTGTTCTTCATCGTCCGAGGAGGACAGAGGCTGTACGACGCCAGTGAGCTCGGCATCCTCTTGAGCCTGGGACTGGGACTCCTCAGCGTCTGCTGCTGTGTCCCTATCATCACCTGTTTTTGGGAGACACAAACAATGTATGTCATGTTTCTGCAGGCATCAGTGGTTGACACACCTGACAGTTGTGACTGTGCCTCGGGGTGCGGGCCTGTACATTGTATTGTCCTAAGTCGTCACAGTCAGGGGTTGATATTGGTGTGGCACATTGTCCTGCATTATTTGGGCATTTCTATGTATTCTCTGGGGTGTGAACATGGTCTGCATTGATTGTGTTTGGTTGACAGCCAGACCTCCTTCCCACCCACCCACCCACCCAGTCAGTTATCCCACCATGGAACGTGCTTGCATTGCAGGGAGTGTAAGTTGTCTCTCAGGATGTCAGTCAGAGGTGTCCTGCTGTTTGTTGGTGCACAGTTGGCAGCAGGGCCTTGTGCTCCCCACAGCAGTAGCCAGTGTCAGCCATCTTGTGAGTCCTTCTCCACTCCCTGTGATGTGAGCATGGTTCAGGGTGGTGTTGATGGGACAGTTGTGAGGCTGAGCAATGTCTGTGACTACCACTCCCATCATGCTATTGCCTCCACCCCCTTCCCAGCATGCCCATGCTTCCTTCCTTTTGACTCTGCTTCCCTGTGGGGTGGGCTGGCTGTGCTGACAGGATGGCTGGGAGTGTTGTCCTGGCAGTTGTTTGGCTAAGAGTCCCAAGAGTGTCCCTGTGCTTCACACAACATAACCCAGGGTGGTGGTGCTTTGTGGGATCTTGTGTTAGGATGGAGGGCATTGCATTCTACCAGGTGGGTACTGTGGAGTTTGTGTTGGGGGGGTGTGAGGGGAGGTGCTGGTGACTATGGTCAGTGCTGCAAGTCCCCCTTCCCACCCAGCCAGCCGGATATCCCACCATGGAACGTGCTTGCATTGCAGGGAGTGTAAGTTGTCTCTCAGGATGTCAGTCAGTGGTGTCCTGCTGTTTGTTGGTGCACAGTTCCCAGCAGGGCCTTGTGCTCCCCGCAGCAGTAGCCAGTGTCAGCCATTTTGTGAGTCCTTCTCCACTCCCTGTGATGTGAGCATGGTTCAGGAGTGGTGTTGATGGGCCAGTTGTGAGGCTGAGCAATGTCTGTGACTACCACTCCCATCATGCTATTGCCTCCACCCCCTTCCCAGCATGCCCATGCTTCCTTCCTTTTGACTCTGCTTCCCTGTGGGGTGGGCTGGCTGTGCTGACAGGATGGCTGGGAGTGTTGTCCTGGCAGTTGTTTGGCTAAGAGTCCCAAGAGTGTCCCTGTGCTTCACACAACATAACCCAGGGTGGTGGTGCTTTGTGGGATCTTGTGTTAGGATGGAGGGCATTGCATTCTACCAGGTGGGTACTGTGGAGTTTGTGTTGGGGGGGGTGTGAGGGGAGGTGCTGGTGACTATGGTCAGTGCTGCAAGTCCCCCTTCCCACCCAGCCAGCCGGATATCCCACCATGGAACGTGCTTGCATTGCAGGGAGTGTAAGTTGTCTCTCAGGATGTCAGTCAGTGGTGTCCTGCTGTTTGTTGGTGCACAGTTGGCAGCAGGGCCTTGTGCTCCCCACAGCAGTAGCCAGTGTCAGCCATCTTGTGAGTCCTTCTCCACTCCCTGTGATGTGAGCATGGTTCAGGGTGGTGTTGATGGGCCAGTTGTGAGGCTGAGCAATGTCTGTGACTACGACTCCCATCATGCTATTGCCTCCACCCCCTTCCCAGCATGCCCATGCTTCCTTCCTTTTGACTCTGCTTCCCTGTGGGGTGGGCTGGCTGTGCTGACAGGATGGCTGGGAGTGTTGTCCTGGCAGTTGTTTGGCTAAGAGTCCCAAGAGTGTCCCTGTGCTTCACACAACATAACCCAGGGTGGTGGTGCTTTGTGGGATCTTGTGTTAGGATGGAGGGCATTGCATTCTACCAGGTGGGTACTGTGGAGTTTGTGTTGGGGGGGTGTGAGGGGAGGTGCTGGTGACTATGGTCAGTGCTGCAAGTCTCCCTTCCCACCCAGCCAGCCAGCCAGATATCCCACCATGGAACGTGCTTGCATTGCAGGGAGTGTAAGTTGTCTCTCAGGATGTCAGTCAGTGGTGTCCTGCTGTTTGTTGGTGCACAGTTGGCAGCAGGGCCTTGTGCTCCCCACAGCAGTAGCCAGTGTCAGCCATCTTGTGAGTCCTTCTCCACTCCCTGTGATGTGAGCATGGTTCAGGGTGGTGTTGATGGGACAGTTGTGGGGGGGGCAATATGTGTGACTGCGACTCCCATGATGCTATTGGCTACACTGACTTGGCCAGCATACACAGAATTCCTTCCTTTGAGTGGTCTTCACTGTGTGTTGGTGTTGTTGTGGTGGCTACATGTGTGGATGTGTGTGTTAGTTCTATTTGTGCCACTGCCTAGCTGTAGTTGTGGTTGTGTTTGTACATGTGTTGGCACAGTTGGATGTGACTTTTTGATGGCATGTGTTGTGTTTATCTGACTGACATACACATTTTGGGATGATTCTGTTCTAGTTGCTGTGTAATTGCTATGAGTGCATGGTTTGACTCTCCCCTTGACAGTGATGTGTGTGTTTTGTGGCAGTTTATTGTGTACATTTGTTGTGTACTCACCAGGCTCTGGGATGTCCTCTAGTCCATATACGCTCACTGGCGGAAGGATGGCCCGCACCTTCTCCTCCCAGGGCCTGAGGTATATTGGCTTGGCAGGAGGGCCACTGCCGGTGTGTTGGCTGTTGATGTAGTCTTTCGTCAGCATTTTCCGTACCCTCCTGCGCACGTCATACCACCTGTTCTGGATGTCGGTCTTTGTGCGCCGACATGGTGATTGGGCGTTCACCCTGTTGATGATCCTCTCCCACATCTTGGTTTTCTGCGACATGGGGGTCTGTTGGACCAATGTGCCAAACAGCTGTGGCTCCACCCTGAGGATCTCGTCTACCAGGACTTCCAATTCACAATCTAGAAACTTGGGATTCTTCTTGGGGGGCATGGTGATGGTTGGTGATGGTGGGTGATGTGTGTGTTGGTGTGCAGGTGAGGGTGTGTGGGTGTGTGTTGTGCTGGGTGTATGTGAGGTAGGTATTTGTTGGTGTGCTGCTGGTGTGTGGCTTGTGTGAGGGATGAGCTGTGGGTGTGTGGTTGCTTTCTCTTGGGTGCTGGCAGTGGAATGGCATTTGCAAAGGCTCATGGTAGTGATTTGTGTCCTTTATATAGGTGGAGTTGTTGGTGTGTCTTTGTTCTCTGTCCCCACCCCCCAGTATTTATTGGCTTGGTAATTGCTTGTTTGGCCTTTTTTGGTTGATTTTTCCTTTGTGCTGTTTGTGTATGTTGGAAACGTTCTTGTGACCGAGTCGGACCCTGCATTGGTCTCGTACGGTGTTTTCCGTTTCGTTCACGCTGTGTTTGTGCAGTTTTGTATGCTGCGTACGCGTCGGTCGCGGTGTATTGTGTTGCTTCGGCTCGGTTTTGTATGCGTGTCGGTCGTACGGCTTGTCCTCCGTCCGACTCGGTCGTGTTTTCGCGCCTTGCATCGTACTTTGCAGGTTGGAGTTGGCGGGTACGATTCGGTCGGATTTGTTCCGGGTGCGTGTCGGTCGGTTGGATTCGCGTGTTTTTCCGGCCGGATTGCTATTTTCCGAGCGGCTCGGTCGGTCGGCTTGGTTTCCTGACGTGTCGGTCGGATTTATCGCGGCTTGCATCGTACTTGGCGTGTCGGGCGCCACTGGTACGTGTCGGTCGGTATTTTTTCCGGATCCGAGTCGGTCGGTGCTTTTCCGGCCCGAATCGGAATCGACCCCATAATGTACAACAAATACACAAAAACAAAAGATTATGTGCAATCGAAATAAAATATCAAATAATTAGCATGTGTAATCAAATAATGAATCAAATGATTAACATAGCTTATAGTCACAAAGGGAACGAAACATAGTGTCCATAACAGGGGAAAACAATTTTAAAGCCCTCCGTATGGCGTGATAATTGAATCTCAGTTCCTCAATGTCAGAAAAATGCCAGCGCGTTTCAATTCCTAGGCTACAAATACAAGGACTCTCATCAGGGCTTCTTAATTCAATGCACCTTGTTTCTGCGTGCGATGGTATTATCTGGCAAGAAGATATTAGTTTTTCTTCAGGCAATTTGGAATCTCTTTGTGGAGAAACCTGCAGAGATAAAATATGTTCCCTGCTTGAAAAGAATACTTCCGGTAGCATCAGAATGCAGCGGAGTATCTGGCAAAGAGGAAAATTGCTCACAGCTTTTTTCTGCCTTAATTTTGTGCCTTCGGTTTCCTCAAACGTTCTCCATTCGGAAGCAGCTCCTACTCCGTGATGTATTCAAAATACCGCATGTCTCAATTAGGCATAGCCTCTCAGTGATTTTCTCCTGAGTACCCAGCAATATGTAATGGCGTCTGAGGGAGTGTTTGGTTGCTGGTGAATTTTTGTCAGTCAACTTTTGGAGGGAGAAAATCACTGAGAGGCTATGCCTAATTGAGACATGCGGTATTTTGAATAAATCACGGAGTAGGAACTGCTTCCGAATGGAGAACGTTTGAGAAAACCGAAGGCACAAAATTAAGGCAGAAAAAAGCTGTGAGCAATTTTCTTCTTTGCCAGATACTCTGCTGCATTCTGACGGTACCGGAAGTATTCTTTTCAAGCAGGGAACATATTTTATCTCTGCAGGTTTCTCCACAAAGAGATTCCAAATTGCCTGAAGAAAAAACTAATATCTTCTCGCCAAATAATACCATCGCACGCAGAAACAAAGTGCATTGAATTAAGAAGCCCTGATGAGAGTCCTTGTATTTGTAGCCTAGGACTTGAAACGCGTTGGCATTTTTCTGACATTGAGGAACTGAGATTCAATTATCACGCCATACGGAGGGCTTTAAAATTGTTTTCCCCTGTTATGGACACTATGTTTCGTTCCCTTTGTGACTATAAGCTATGTTAATCATTTGATTCATTATTTGATTACACATGCTAATTATTTGATTTATTATTTCGATTGCACATAATCTTTTGTTTTTTTTGTATTTGTTGTACATTATGTGGTGATGTCGTATTGTTGGTTGTCATTAATGACAGTATTTCATGTATTATGAATTTGATGATTGAGGCTTTGTGACTTTTTGTATAGAAAGTTGTTAATATTTTTGTGTGTCATTTTTGTTTGCAACTGAATGAATATTTGAAAAAACAAAATGAATTTTGATAAGTAAAAAATAAAATAAAAAACTTGGTCAAATAAAATAATTATCTTTGACCTCCACGGTAAATCATAAGTGTATTTAATGATACAAGGTCCAGGTAAAACCCCCTTTTTTTCCTATTACATGGCCCTACCTGCACTTTGTCCACTTGGGCCTAACTCCTTTGTGTTGGCAATACTGATTATGGCACCCCAGGGACCCCTTACCAAAGCTATGCACTCTGCCATTGCAGGCTGCGTGTCTTGGAGCAGAGAAATCCGAAGAGTCAACATGGCACACAGCCTGTGTGCCATGCCTCCCGTGCACTGCATGAGGTATCGGTAAGTCACACCTATTGCAGGCCTTGAGCCCTAAGGCAGGGTGCACTATATCATATGTGTGGGCACATCAGCATGAGCAGATATGATCCTACAAGGTCCAGTCTATTCTGTGATGTTGTATGTGAACAAGGAAGCCATAAGGAGTACATGGGCTGGATATTTGTCAACATGAGTTTCCTAGCTCTAAGTTGGCTTCACTGATTTCTAAGGTGTTTGGTACCAAACATCTTGTCTTAATAAATCCTTATTGTTGCCAGTGATGGATTTATTAATAATTTCTCACCGGAGACCTTTTAGAGGGTCCCCTGAAAGCCTACCAAGCACTGATGTCATTCCTGACCTGTTTTCACCAGCCTGCCACTACCAGACATGTCTCTGACCTCATGGAGTGAGAGCCAGTGCTTGCAGAGGACAGAGATAAAGCCTTCTCTGGGTGGAGGTACTTCACACCTCCTCCATGACAGGATGGCCTTCCTGGGCGGGAAGTTTCAAAAGCAATGCCACCTTTGAAATCCAACCCAGGAACCTCCAGATAGTGGGGAAGCCAAGCCCCCTTTCCTGCCCCACTTTTGGCTGGAGGAAAGGCGGGAAAATTAGTTAGATTAGAAGGAGGGTCCCCACTTAGCCTACACCACCTTTAGGGTGGGCAGGCGATTTGAACCCCTCTCTAGAAATTCCACCATCTTGAAATGGTGGTAAAACCACCTATCAGGACTAGGGTAGGCCTCTTCCCACATGAAGTGGTCTCTAGAGGGTGTAGACCCCTAAAGGTAAGTAGCCTATTGGCTACCACCTGTCTCCCCTTGTAACATCCCTAAATTCAGTATTTAGGTGGCACCCCGAGGCATGAACATCAGATTCGATAGACAAGAGAAGACTAGGACAAAGAAGACCCACTGCACGAGAACTGAAGCCCTGCTGCGGAAGAAAAAAGCGCCAAACCCTGCGAACTACTCCAAGGACTCGAACCCTGAGAGGACCCCAAGAACCCTGGAGCACCTCCAGACTTTGAGAAAGTGCCATGAAGCTCCCTTGAAGTGAAGGTATCACTTCCCTGCACACCGCAGGCTCCGATCCCGTGAAGTCAGGTTTGTTGACTCGCTGCTCCTCAATGACCTCAATGCAGCACAGAGACAACGAAAGGTACAACAACACCGGAGAGTCAGATCTGCCTCTCCACCATGTTTGGGGGCACCAGGACATACCAGAGCTGCGGCATACCAACACCCGGGGTACCGGACCCCTAATGGCAAACACTGAGAAGAAGAGTCCACTCCAGACTCCCAAAGTACCAGAACAAGCACCCATCAAGGAATGTTGAGACACCCGAGACCCACTTTCTGAGTGGCCCAGCTGTCCCAAAATCGCCTTTCCAAATTGCCTGCTCCTGACCGCGAGGACCTTATGATGCCTGGCTGACCTGTTCGCTCTGCACCCGGCCCCATCAGCCCAAACACCGACCAATCAGCCCTGCTGCCATGGTCCCCAGGCCCTTGCAACATCCTCCCTCTAAGGAGACCCACCGGAGCTCTCTATAGGCCCCTCTGTGCAGTGCTTTTTCAATTGGACCGGCTTCTTCTTTGCAAATCAGCTTCCAAGACCTCAGCACTCTGCTTCTAGCTGATCCGGGTTGTCCCGAACTTCTCCTGCTGGAACTTTGGACCTGGTCCTAACATCAATCTAAAATGAGAAGGTGAACTTAGTGAAAGCATTGCCTGATTTCTATGCATTTTTCTGCTTTTTTCCTATTCTTTCCTATGGAGCATAATTGCGCATAGAAGTGATATATTTATCGAACTTTGAAAATTCATAACTTCAAGAGCATTTATCCTTGAACTAGGTTTATGGTCTTAAAAATATATAAAAATTGATGTTATTTTTGCCAATTGGTCTCGGATTTATTCTTGAGTGTGTGTCTCATTTATTGCCTCTGTGAGTACATCAAATGCTTAACACTACCCTCTGTTAAGCCTAACTGCTCGCCCACACTACCACAAAAAGAGAGTTAGTATTATCTACTTTAACCTCTGCCTGCCCTTTGGGGATTTCCAGCACTCTCTACATAGTATACTTCATTTTAGTACAATGTACAGAGGCGGTTTTCTACAGTGCCTGTAAAACCAAATAACCCATTTCCCATATGTGAGTCATATTGCAAGTGTCTGTCCCATTCCAACTGCATAACTTCCACAGGTAAAACCAGTTTGCTAGTGTTGGAAAGTTGTCTTTGAAATAACTACAACTACGATGATGCCCTGCTTTTGTTTTGGCAAAATAATATTGCTATGTCATATTGCTATGTCATATTTATCTTTCTCTTTTGTCTAACATATTTTCACATATGATAAAGTGTCATGTAGTGATCAATCCCTATTCAATGCTGTCTTCTGGAAATGTTTTGTGTTGTTTCCTGAATGTTGTCATGGTCTTCTCAACCAATTGAATTGATGTCATAAGTTTCACAAATAAAACGGTGTTGACTCAAAAATTGTAAGGTATGAAATTTACTATGCTGCATACAAGCGGGATTTGTTCAAATTTACTCTCCACGGTTCACATGATGACTAATGTCAAACATCCATCCAAGTTGTGCAAAGTCTGTTGTGAAGTCAGCTAGGCCTTGGAATTGTGAATTGCACATTTCACCTCTCCACTGTGTGGTGTTGAATGGTTGGGAGATGTTAGGTATACTTCATTATGACTTCATAAACATTTAATGACATCTTATAACCTGCTTATTTGGAGTTGTACTGTGTGAAATTGAAAAAAGTCAGGGTAATATGTTCAATACTACTGAAAGCTATAATCATGAAAATCACAACCCTTTTTAGGTTGAGCCTAGAGTCAGCGCGCAAGCGCTGCTCTAGGGAAGATCTGGGGTAGTTCAGTATGTGAGGGAAGCCCCGCCCACTGCCCGCCCATATTTTTCATTTGCTTGTGTCTTTGTCCTTCGTAAATGCTGTCTTCTGATTCATTATGAGGCTTGTTAGTCCCTCCTTATGACGGCCATGTCGTCATTTGTCACCTCCCATGGATACTGGCCCCTTTACTTCGAGTGTTACACGGTACGTGGACTGTGAGCACTCCTTTGTGCCCCCTCCTCCCCCTGCCCACACTCCCCCGCCCGCACTCCCATTGTCCGTGCCCTACCCCCGCCCTCTCTCCCATTGTCCGTGATGCAATATGCAATAGGTCTCGCGTAAATGTGAGTCCTACTGCATTGCAAATGCTTGTTTTATATTCCAACTGCGTTTTACTGGCGGCGCCCGCTAGGTCATGTTACATGCAACTTGTAAACAACTTTAGAGAGCGCACCTGGACCACCAGATGCACTCTCTGTAACCAGTGCTTAATTTGTAAAATATTAAGTGCAGGTGCTCACATTTTTAGGAGGCCACACCCACTTCACTGGCTCCGCCCACTTCATCTACTGGTCCCACCCACTTCCTTTATTGGCTCCACCCACATCCACGAGCCTTAACACATCAGAGCCACATCCTCACTTCTTGAGTTGCACAAGAAGATGAAGACATGGCTCTTCATACAAGCACTTCAGGGACCTCACACCTACACACCTGCCCAAGCTCCTGGATACCCTCTTGGGTGATTAGTGTGCTCTACAAATCAATATAACATCATATAACCTATGGAAAGTCTATGAAAACAACTCAAAAGTGAACTCAAATGAGAGAATGTGTGTACATCTCAAAATGCAGCTTTAAAAAGGTCACTTGAGGACATGTGGCAGCTTTGCAAACTAAAGAGAATGTGCTTGTAGTGTGCTGTTTAAAAAAGGAAGGGATGAAGGAATACATGAAAGAAGGCAGCAACAAATGTAAGCAGGAAAGGGAGTACTGTAGTGAGGAAATAAATAAGTAATGGATGAAAGAAGGAGGAAATAAGAAAAGAATGTGAAAGGAATAAATGAAGGGATAGAGGGAGAAATTAAGTGAACAATGTGTGATAGGCGAATAGAAAGAAGAAAAGCAGAAGGAAGAGTTGAGGATAAGACAGGAAGAAATTAAAGAGGGGATGAAGGAGGGAGCAGAAAAAAAGAAAGTGAGGAACGAATGGAGGAAGAAATGCACCAAGGGAGGAAGGCTGGGGAATGAATGAGGATGTAAGGAAGCAAGAATGGAAAGAAGACAGGAGGCGTAGCTGGAGAGGCTGATTAAGAGAAAACAGAAAGGAAAAAAATGGGACGAAGCAAAATAAAGAGGTCAGGAGAATGTATACGAGCATGGAAAGGACACAGGGAATAATGACAATGTAATATTGCAAAGAAATTTGTAAACAAAAGATTAAAATGCATTTCTATGTCCTGAACACACCATGTATGCTTGTACAGCACATATTCACCAGAGGGGTTTTGACACCAAATTAAAAAGGTTATTCAACTCAATGGCATTAATTTTATCAACCTCAGAAAGATGAAAGACTGGGTGGCCGCACCAAGATTTAAATGTATGACCCTGAGATCAAACACAGATTCCTGGAGTGGATGTGAAGAGATGTGGGTAAGTAAGAAAAACATTAAAGGGAGAGTTAGGAAGGAAGGAGAGGTCTGAAGGCAACAATAGATACAATGAGTCAAAGGTAGACATAGAATGTGAAGACAAATGGGAAAAGCAGAGATTGGGAGTGCAGGATTGGAAAGGAACATAATGAGAATGAAAAGTGGAAAGTGGAAAGAGGAGAAAGGCAAGGAGAGAAGAGTAGACAAAGGGAGCGCATAAAAGGAGTTTGGAAGGAAAGATAAGAAGGTGAAAAGTGAAAATCAGTTAATGAGGGAGTCGGCAAAACGCGGACGTAGGGCAGAAAGTGACGAACCGCGGACGTAGGGCAGAAAGAATGGAGACAAGGGAAGGGGTGAGGTGAGGTGTAAAGGGAAAAAAGAAAAGCAGATACCGAGGGAGAGTAAGAAAAAAGTACAACTCTGCTTTATTAAAATACAGTAAATAATTATGTAAAGTTAAGGGGTGACAGGGCTGTATCGTTCTTGGCCTGTCTGATCAATGCATATCTGTGCTGGCCAAGACACACAATAGCGATTCTTTAACTGTGTTAAGGTTTTATGCCATCAAAAGATGTTTGTGCCATCACAATAGGTATTCCTAATAAAAGTTAATACAGTGTCAGTTATACCATCGGGATTAGGCTTTGATGGAGAATCGGGCTCTCATGCTTTAAAGAAATAGTTTTATTATACGATCAGGCTGTGAGACAAAATGCCACTTCCACCTATTTAAAAATGAAGTTAGACATTGAACTCCATTCAGCGAGACTTCCACACTGCCTTTTGAACTAATAAAGCACGAAATTCAACTGAGTCTGCCTGCTGTTGTTGAGATGTGAGCATATACCCCCACTATCCAAACCTCCACCCCAAATGTAGTGCCACATTTGCTGCACTTTCTACGGTTGCCACCTGACTGCTTTCTAATAGTATCAATGGTATTGAATATCCTGGTTGGTACAAAAATAAGCAGAATCTCCTAAAGCTGGTTATCTTAGCCCTTATCAGTACATACTTCAACAAGTAAATATAACTCGAAAGCACTTTTAGAAGAGTTGAGCCCTGAGTTAAGTATCCTTGACTAATAATTAAGTAATAAAAGACAAGAGTCAAGTTATAAATGAATACCTACAATTTTGTTTAAACTACTATTCTGTATCACATCTGAGTCTTTGCAGACTCTTAATACAACAACAAACGGTCGTCATTTTACTCTTGGAAATGTAGCTAGCAACTCACATGTTCGAAAAAGTTCCCCATCCATTCAATCTAATTCACAAGTGGTTATTTCTGCCTCTCCATGAGGAAAGCCACAATTTTTAAAGCTCACAGAGAAGCTGAGTCCTGCACCCTCCTCTCACATAAAGCACTACATTTAAGCGATGCATATTAAAGAATGGCCGTTCCCGCCTTTGAAACAAAGCGCAGCGTTTGTGGAGAACTCAAAATGCAAGGAGGCGGCAAAAATCACACCAGCCTAACTTTGTGCCTCAGCCCAGATTCTTTATTGGTATGGCAACTCAAATACTGTCGAGGTTCACACATGGGGTGAAGAGCAGCGCTAACACCTCAAGTTAAAAGTTCAATAACATGGGGTGAAGAGCAGCGCTAACACCTCAAGTTAAAAGTTCAATGTGTGGCAAGAAGAGATTGTTTTCTGTGCAAGTGTTCTCTAGTCTTGCAGAATATAGGAGTTTTTAAGAACGAAGACTGCACGTTCCTCTTTTATGGTACTCTGTGAAGCAAGTCGTTGTAATGTTTGCCCTTTGCATGTATGTTTTTTTTACCGAAACTGACAAACAGTTTACGGCTCTAGCCCAGTGATGCTTCAGAGAGCACATGTGACACGTTCACTTATCAGTTACGTGTATATTTTAAATGTTGTCTGTTTTTCCCCATGGCAGGAGCAGACTGTAAGGATGCACCATTGTTTTTTCACCATATGCACACGCCGCATAGAGTAGACTTGTCTGTCCCTGCAATACCGTTAGCTCACAAATTATTTCTGCAGGCACAGATAGTGATATCTTTTTAAAATTTTACACATTAACATGCATTTTGGTCTGACACGTATACACCACAGATGCACACGGTTGAGTCACGCCTTCAGCAGCAGGGACTGCCCTATATTTGCAGACCAAGAGTCACGTTGCCAGAACCACAGGCTAAACATTTGGTAGTAGCGTACATTTGACCTTCCATTACTTGCTTCACAGTAACTTCACACACTACATTTAGCAAGTTACACAATCGTTACTTACTGCCTTTTAGTTTGAATTATTATTCTGTGGTGGGCCTGCTGCGTGACGTGCTGCTTGCGATGCGACTTCTGTGGCAGATTAGAGTGCGTCTGCGCACTGCAGCCTGCTGGGGTGAGCGAGGCAGTGGGTGAAAACAGTGGAGACAGACTCGCCTGCACTGCACCTGAGGGGTGATTACACGCCTGATTCATGTGTTCCCCACAGATCGGCGGTGCCGTGTGCTGGGGGCACGTCGTCTTCTCTCTCTCGGTACAGCAATGGCAGAGCCAGGTCTGGGCATGGTTTTGCCGGCTGCCTTCATAGTAGCGCTAGCGCCCCGGCCCCACTGCCAGGCGGCCCCCTTAGGGATCATTGGCGTTAGTGCCCCCACCATGCGACCGGATAGGCAGTGCCCACACTGTCATTTTGAGAAAGCTTTCCAGACCTCGCAGGACAACCTTAGGCTCCACCGGGTGCTTCCTGCACACTCAATGCCCGCCCTTGCGTGGCACGGACCCAGCACCTGTCCTCCTGAGCCACAGTTGTGGGGAAAGAAAGTTCCAGAAAAACACTCTTTGTCTCAGCAGACCTGAGCAATCGCTTGGCCGGGCCGAGGAGGCGTGGTTTCAAAACGGACTATACGCTGTTCGCAGCATTTCACGGCCTGAGCTGGGCTTTTCAAGTTGTTCTACAAAAATAAAGAACTGGGACATTTAAATGGTGTCCAATTTGAAATATTTTAGCACACAGTCACATGCGATTATCAGCTGCTCACCGGGGACACCTGCATGAATTTAAGAAATCCAATATCGCATGAGGACCCGGCCCTGAGAAATAAGTGCCGGTGCTAAGCACCGGAAAGCACCGGCACAAATTAAGCACTGTCTGTAACCCGGTGCATTTTGCGCTGCCCCGATCATTGTACTACGAGGCGCGCTCACCATAGACCAGTGCCTGTGACTGATTACGTGGTGGCTGTGAGCCGCGCTCCTGCAACCGAGACTGCCGTGCTGAAGATAAAATGCCGCCCCGTCGCTGTACTATTGAGCCGTGCTGCAGGTTCATTAGGGGCCAAGCTGCTCATGGAGTCGAGTGGGCTGATGACCTGCTCCACCCCACCGGAGAAAGTGTTGGGTTCTGTTTCGCTTGATAGAGCACTCGCTGCTGCCATGACGGCCCCGCCCTTCACTGTCACATAAAATTTGGAGATAAGTGAAAGCAACAGATGAGTCATTAGCTGCCGGCGGTGAACCTGAAAGTACAAGACATAAGTGTGAGGGAAGGGACCTGGTGCAAGGGGTATAAGAGGGCGCGGGCAAGAACTGATATGGGTGAAGTTGTAACTGCTTGTTTTCCCTTCTCTCTGTAGAGCGGGCCTTTCATGTGTAGCCAAGTGAAAAGCTGCAAGTGAAATGTAAACTCAGTCCCAGAGGCTCTTCAGGGGCCCGCTGCATATCTAAGTACTTCCGGGAGCTGCATGTGAGGCGGCTCGGCGAAGGCAGCTGTGAGGAGCACTGGTCTGTGGGGGCTCCCGGGGCTTGGCTTGGACCTCAACACTCTCCGTTAATGTACTGTAGATTTCTGGTTATAGGCTACTTTTTCCTGATATTCTGTATAATTAGCACTCACTGTTCACGAGTTGCTAATTGAACAGCAGCAATCAGTCTTCCACCTCATGCATAAATCTGTCAGGTTATTTCAGAATTCATTGGTATTCAGCGCATGAGGGTTCAGCAAAGGGTTGCGGAGCCTTTCAGCTGTGGGTCACTGAATCGGAACTAACTCGGGGTTTGCCAACTGTGGAAAGCTGCGTGTGTCTTGTCGAGACTGGAACTAGTCATACGCCGATGTCAGCAGCAAGCGTTTAACTCCTTGAGGTAACTGGCTGTCAGGTGCGGAACACTTTCTGTAACTATCAAATTTTTGGGTAACGCATGTGAATTCAGACCATGCTCTCTATTTCTAAGGCACCGGGTATCTGTTGCAAAGAAATACTGCTAGAGCAATGTGCACACCGTACTCCTTGGTGGGATTCCCAGATCTGTGGTCAAAGACTGAAGGAGTGCAGAGTCTGAGCTACTTCTTCAAACTACCAGACAGCGCCATGTCCAAAGAGAGACCCTGTTCAAAGCCCTTCTCTTCCTTCTTCTAAAGATAAGTTGGTTCACATGAAATCAAGGAAGGTGCATCCCACGTCCAGAATACATTGCTTTGTTCGGTAAAGAGCCCTGACATGAAATGATCTGGTGGTCCTGCCTTTTTAACCACCTCTGACAGTTTGAGGCACACACTAGTGAATATTGTGATAGAACACAAATAATAATTTTGCACACTCATGCAGTCTTCTAATTGGAAACTTTCTAACTGAGCAGTTAGTAAAATAGTTGATATTTCACATTCTTGTTCTTCCTTTTTCTCTTTTTCAGAGAATGCTCTTTTTAATTAAATGGTTTTTCTTCCTGCTCCCGCTCTGTGGCAGTATGGGATATTATTACTCGTTCCTGGATCGTTCAGGTATACCTGTAGAAGTGCAGTTAAGTGCTTGAAAAGCAGGGCGGATGTTTGTGACTAGCCACAAATGTGGCTTCCTCACTCTGTTTCGACTGCATTGCCTTGAGCTCGGTATTGACATTACAGGGAGAAGGCTCATCTACTCATCTTAGTGTGATTTACGAATGTATAGGTTGCACATACATTGTGTGACTTCTTTTTGCCTCAGTCATCCGATTATGACTTAGAGTTTTTTAAATGTAGAAATTACACAAGAGCATCAACAATCTTTGTAAATTATCCCCCAAAAGTGCATGCTGCTTGGAAATGGTAACAAGCACATCTCTTGCCAGGCAAAATGGATACATTTTCAAAGCACTTCCCATTGGCACCAGTGTGAAGGGCACAACACAAGCACGGAACGTGCCTGTGCCCGCGGCTAAGAAACTCTTTTGTCGCTAAAAGAGCCAGGTTTTTGTGGTCCTGGTGTTAGCTGATCTGAAAGCACCATTCATCCAGAGGAGGATGCAGATGCCCATCTCAATGTATCCATTCATGCTGCCAGTTGGACAGAAGAGGGGCATTTTAAAACAGGATTTAGGCTAGAAAATTAGCTGAAAATCTTCTGTGGAATGAAGTGGAAAAAAACGTTAGATCTGCAAGATGCATGACTAACCCATATGTCTCCTTAAATCAAGCACATCTCTCTGAGGCCATTTTCTACAGGCAAATTGCCACGACATAACAAGTTAGAATAACGCATTCCTGCATCATCGCACTGAAAGGCAAGTAGAGATCCTCAGTGCCTGCTTTTACTCGTGCTTCTGTGACTAAAAATATTTATATATAATAATCACTGGAAGTCGTTGGGTCTTCCCTATGTTGTGGTGATTACTGTCAGCTGGGGATGTTATGCTGAAAATACCTGTGACCGAGGCTACGTTGCAGTAATGTGCGATAATGTGCTGCATCACGAAATACTTATAAGGTCCCAAAGGTGAGACCGATTGCATTGCAAATGCTTGTTTTCTAGGTATCCACATTGTTTGTCTCAAAAGATTTGGATGTATAATACACACTTTTACTAATAAACATGTTTCTAAATTTCTCAATAGGTCCAACTGTTAGACCATGTGACCAGGAATCTGCCACTGAAGAGCCCTCCACTCCAGCCCAGGATCAAGCATTCAGTGATGACAACACTCCTGGTAATTTGGATGATGATGAGGATCCTGGTCCATCTGCTCAGCCTGGGCAGACGGCTCCAGTGAGTTTCACTAGGCCCACACCGACACCTCCCACCCCAGCTGTAACATCTCTGCTAACCCAAGACTCCACTTCCTGTGTTACTACCACTGTAACACTGATCGTGTGCTCCCCAGTCCTGTGTAGTGTTGAGGCCACAGCACCACAAGCTCCAGCTCACCCAGGAACCAGTCGGATGGGGCACACTGGGCCAAGGCCACAGGATAGTGGGGGTAGGGGTCGTGGGAGGGATCCTGTGGGCCAGCATAGTGAGGCCACTGGGGTTACTCTCACCAAGGCCACCATCGACCAAGTCTTGGGAGCCAATCATCAGTCCCAAGACAAGACAAGCCAGGTACTCACCGAGCTCCAGGAGATGAAGCCGTTGCAGAGGGAGCTCAATTCTGAGATAGAGGCTCACACCTCCAAAATGGGCTCCCAGTTTGGGGTACTGCAGGATATTTACGCCCATATGTGCAGGTCTTTCCCAGCACCATCTACCCCTTCCTGTGCTCCTACAACATCTGTCCCATCCACATCTGCCACAGCCATAGGAAGGGAGGCTGATCCACCACAACAACTACCTGCAGCCTCCCCAGGCCCTGCAACTGTGGATCCCCCCCAACACCCACAGAAAGGGACGTCCACACATATAACCAGGAGGTGAGGATGGGAAGACCTCTGCTACCACCAAGAAACGCTAAGCCAAATTTCCCCCAGTGTGTGCCTACCATTCAATCTGTGGACTATTTCAGGACACATTTGCTTTTCTGATGCCAGTAGTATTTTGGACATGGGACTTCAAACAATGTTGGCTCTCCAACTATGGTTTCATTCACCATGACAGACTTCTTTACTTTTTGGTTTGCTTTATCATTTTCCCCTTGTTTAATTTGTTCACATTTAGTTCAATAAATTCACCACTCAAAAACTCATAGACTGGTGTTGTATATCTCAACTCTATTAATGCATTTGTTTACTTCCATCTTAACTTTACAATGACAAGAAGAAAAGTATTGTGTAAAAATAGATAATTTGCAAATAGGTAATATTATTTTCAAGTTCCCAACCATGACTCCCAAAAAAATATACCATTCAATCACCTACTACTATGTTTATTCCAATAATCGTCTGTCAACATTTTCTCTACCATAACAATCCATACATGACACTAATACACAATGCCAGTTTTTTACATTTCCAATTCCAGACCTTGACAACATGGAAGAAAGGGATATATCCCAAAAAATAAGATTGAATAGGCAAAATATCATTGACTCATGTCATCAGCATCAAACATAACATAATAGACACATCACAAATGCAAGTTTTGGAGGACACAGTTTCACTAAACAATCAGAGATAAACAATGTAACTGAACACAGTAGTCAATGTGTCAAAACCTTGATCGACAAACACCTTTGACATGATTTTTCCTGACTTGCTCTTCCTAACAATTTACCACTACAAACTTCTCTCATCATCACATCAATAGCTGGTGTAACAGTGAAAGTGAAACCAGTATTCTCTGCCTGCACTCTTGCCGTTCCCCTTGTGTCCGCGCCCGAGTAGCCACTACCACCACTACCACCACCGAAGGATCAGCTTGGGGGAGCGAAACCACAACCCCCAAGCTGCAACGCGAGGCGCCCAGGAGGTGCGTCACCAGCTTGTCACCGCCAGCGCCGGAGGCGCTTTAAATCCCGGGCAGAGCTCCCGCAGCGCCGTTTCCCTTGTGTCCGCGCCCGAGTAGCCACTACCACCACCGAAGGATCAGCTTGGGGGAGCGAAACCACAACCCCCAAGCTGCAACGTGAGGCGCCCAGGAGGCGCGTCACCAGCTTGTCACCGCCAGCGCCGGAGGTGCTTTAAATCCCGGGCAGCCCGGGCCGTGCCCGGGCCAAGGGCGGGCCCGTCTGCGCCCGTCCGCGCCAGGACGTGGCAGGACAGGGCCAGCCTCCGTGCCTGTGCGATCGAACACGACGGTAAGGAGCCTTCTGTTTGTTTGACCACTGCTACCACCATCAAATCATGGGCAAAAGGAAATTACCTACGTTAGGAGGAAAATTACCCCCTAAAACTGCCCCGATAACAAATTACTTAAAAAGTGCAGTGGGCATCATTGACAGCGAAATCGTACAAGTTGAGGAACAACTGGCGGCTACCAAAACTGCACTTAATGCCGCAATAAGGAACAATGTATTAGAGGGCGAGGTTGTACCACGAATGTGTGTGCATGAGAAGGGTGAAAGGGTCAAGGAGAAAGGACGCAGTAGAAGTATTGATCCTGATTCTGAACACTCTTATGGAATATCAAATGGACAACTTAACCCCTGTGTGTTTATCTCGCCATTAGAGATTTCATTGTTGACTAACGTTACATCACCAATATCCCCTCCGGCCAAAAAGAAAAAGAATCAATCGGCAACTGTCACTATCTCTCTGATGGAAGAGCAGGCTGAGGGGCAGGCAAATAAGCCTACTCCCACCCCTACGATAAAACTTAAATCTAAGAATAAAAGGGGGGTCATCAAATCTGCTTTTAAAAGGGATGATTGTAAACATGATTGTAAAAAGGATAGCCAGGTGGAGCGTGATCATGAAAAGTTGTTTAAAAAACTCCACGGTAAATTAGATAACATCGAAAGACGTCTCATGACTGAAATTAAATCGCTACAGAAAGACGTGGCTTTTTTAACAGATTTGGTTCTTAATAATCAATCGCCAAATACTAAAAATAAAACATCTGGTCCCACGGGACTAGATCGAAATTTACCCAGTAGAGACATAGAGGAAAGGGATTGTGTAACCACAATAGACAAGGCTGTACATAGAGAGTTACACGAGACAAATATGCCAAATTCGAACAAAGTAACTATAGCACGACCGGTCTTAGGTCAGAGATCGGATAAAGAAGTTAAATCCCATGATAACCCTCATTCTGCAAGGGAACTTAATACTCCGCCCCTATCTAGTAGAGCACTACCTGGTGAGGATGACCTTAATCGTAAAGTACTGCTTAATCTTCCGCCCCAGGCTACACCATATGTTATTGTTTTAAAAAATGTTCCAAAGCTAAATACAAACCAGAGCGAAACGTACAATATTTTAAAAAATCAAGTAGTCCACTGGTTTGCCATAAATAGTGTTGTCGGGGTGCATATCCTCTATCAAGACATAATCATGCTAAGGAGAGTTGATTGGGTGGGCGACTCTAGAAAATCATGCGATGGAGAGTGTGTAGTGGTTAACTTCCGAAACCGTAAGTTGGTGGGCAATTTGTTAAATCATTTTGCGGATAATTACAATGGATTTTGTCTAGCTACAAATGATCGTATTATGGCAGTCCCACTTGGTTTCTTTTACAAACCTATTCCAAATAAACACTCTATAAAACAGAGATACCAACCGATGTTAAATTTCCCTCTGTATAACAGATTCTCTCCACTCCGCAGATGTAGCGAAGTAGACTGACTTAGATGGATAAGGGGCGACCATTGGAGACTGCATTTGGGTGATAATGCTAATTCTTGGTCTCCCGATATGTATATAACTACACAACCAGAGGGGATGGGTGAAGTGGATTATATGCCTGTTAGCGAAGACATTCCTAATGTAATAAATCTGACCATTAATAACGAACAAGGAAATCAAGTGGCCTCGGGTTCACAAGAGGATATGGTTAAATTACATACCCATGTTATTAGACATCCACTAAAGGGTGAACGGGAGAGTGGTGGGCTGTTGTTACCTATCGGCGAAACATTTAAATTTATGACCTGGAATATAGCGGGCGTTAAAAGTAAACTTAAGGACAAGGATTGGTTAAAAATGTTAGATGGATATACGATCATTTTAATCCAAGAGACATGGTGTACTGAGCCTTTCTTTATAGACGGCTTTCAAACGATCAGCACCAATGCTAGGCCATCAAGTATGGGAAGAGCAAAAGGTGGCCTCGCTACTCTGATTGCGGTCACTTCACCTCTAACCTTAAGTAAAACCTTTGATTCGTCCCAATATTACCAATTTTTGGAACTTCGCTCGCTAGAAAGTCAGGCATTTGTCATAATAAATTTTTATAATAATATTTTCGACAAAACAAAGTGTAAAGTAATGACATCGTTGGAAAATGACCTGGATAAATTTTTGAAGGGTGTCAAAGGGGATTATAATCTTATTTGGGCGGGCGATTTTAACTGTGTTAAGTGTGCTCATGAAGTGGGCGAACCCTGTGGGTATTATGATGTTTTAGGGGACAGGATTCCACACTTTGTACACGATGGGTATGGTGAGACAATTAACTATATGATGCACAAGTATGATCTATCTGTCTTAGAACCAACAGGCTCTGATGGAAAATATTCGGTACCCTCGTTTGTAGGAAGCAGGTCATCCTCTAACATAGATCATTTTATTGTATCCTTTAACTGCTGTAACCAGGTGATTTCTTCTTATATTGAAAACAGCCTCTTTAGTGACCATAATCCATTAACTGTCACAATCAGGCTAGATTTTTCCTCCAGAACAAGAGGCAAACAACTGGATGAAGAAATTACTACTCATGGCAATAATGGAGTCTCTATTAAATGGACAGGAGTGAATCCAGTAACTTTTATGGAACAGTTTATAGGGAAATCACAAGGTGATATTGACATTTGTCTCGAAGCCTCTTCCACTGTCCCGGCAATTGTAAATGCCTTCTGTAACATCACCACCTCTATTGCCAGGGATCTTACAACTAAAAGGAAAAAGCAAACGTGCAATATTAACCCGAGATGGTTTAACCATCTATGCTCAAAATTAAATAGAGACCTGAAACTGGCGCTAAAACAAAAACCAAGAAATAATACTAGGATTCGCACAGTGAGGAAAGATTATCATCATGCCCTAAAAGAAAGGAAAATAGAGTTACGTGAGGGGGCGTGGGAAAAATTAACCCAGGCAGCAGCTACGAATGATCAAGTACTATTCTGGAAAATTGTAAATCATCCTTTTTTCAATGAGAATAGTGTAGCAAAAATTGATACTGTTATTGCCCCGGAAGCTTGGGTATCCCACTTTGAGCATGTTTTTAATCCAGGCGCTATAAAAAGTATTAACGCCATTGTGGATAAATTTATAACCATAGAACCAGTTGGAATGGCTCCAATAACTCCAGATGAGATTAAAACCGCACTGGAAAAAAGTGCAAATGGGAAAGCGTCTGCACAGATGGTGTGCCAATCGACGTATTTAAGTTTAATATGGCTCTCTGGATACCCATCTTATTGAACGTCTTTAATGCAACATTGAAAGGCGCTTTACCTGCAACCTGGGTAGAGAGCATTATCGTACCATTTTTAAAAAAGGGGACAGGGGAATGGCTAATTGCTACCGTCCAATATCTCTTCTTGATTCCTCCTTTAAAGTGATGGGCCGTATTTTGTTAGAAAGGCTTGAAAACTGGGCAATCGAAGGTAACATCTTATCGGATGCCCAGTACGGATTCAGAAGAGGTATCAGAACGGTAGAACAATGCCTGAATTTAGATTTACTAATAGGGAAATATACCCTAGTAAAGGAAGGGGCGTTACATTTATGCTTTGTAGACCTAACTAGTGCCTTTGACCTAGTTAACCATCAAACACTATGGCAAACACTAAAGGGGCAAGACGCACCCTTAGAAATTATTAACTATCTGTCCCAGATTTACAATTTTTTAACTTCTAGGGTACGTTTTGGAAAAAGAGGAGAATGTACATCAGCCTTTAGAGTTACACGTGGCATAAGACAGGGCTGCATATTAGCGCCCTTTTTATTCTCTCTTTATATTAATAGTGTAGACTCTTTCTTACAATCACTACCAGTAGATGCCCCAAAAGTTGGTACGCGCCCTACGCCAGTCCTCTTATATGCGGACGACGCTGTCCTAATTTCTAGGACAGCAAATGGGCTGCAACATTTAATCGAAAATTTCGTGTCATTTATGACGGACAAAAGTTTACAGCTAAATTTAAAAAAAACATTTGGGATGACATGTGGGAAAAATAGACCTAAGATCAGACAACATCAAGCTGGTGGGGTTGTTATAAATAGAGTGTCCACCTTCTCATATTTAGGAATGCTTTTTAGCAAAACTGGCCGATGGAATATGCACATTGAACTGAATAGCATGAAATTTCTAAGAGTGACGGAAAGTATTTTTAGATTTGCCACTAAACTAGGAAATAAGCCCATACGAGAGATTTTAGCCCTGTATCGGAGCAAGTGTATCACTGGGGTTTGCTATGGGGCTGCAATTTGGGGGAGAGCACCTATTGCTACTTTACAAACACAAGAAAATAAATTCCTTAAAAGATTATTAGCGGTCCCTCAAGCTACAGCAAATTGCATAGTACATAAGGAACTAATGGCCCCATACCTAACCGACATGATAAATTTAGCTGGCTTGCTCCTGTGGCAAGGGATATGGTCAAAGGATGAAACTAAATTCTCGAAAGAAATAATAATGGACTGTCTGACACTTGATTTTAACAGGAAAATTCCATGGCTGGAGCATATCTCCAAATTATTAACCTATTGTAAAATTGACTTTGATAAAAAGAATCCTTCGACCATTCAAGAGATTAGCAAAAGGGACCTGAGGGCCAGATATTCCAAACTTGTGGAAAATGATAGAGATAGAGTTGCTAATTTAAATGAAAGTGTTGTCTCCTACCAAGAACGGGTGGCCACGGTTGGCTTACCCTTATACCTTGTATTGGTGAGAAACATCCAGCATAGATTTTACCTAACAAGGTTGAGGATGGATACATTACATCTTTTAGTAGCCTTCCCAAAAATGGAAAATGGAACCACAAATTACCTAACTGCCCATGTGATGGAAGATCTGCACAATCAACTATGCACTTTATCCTATTTTGTAATTTTTATATAGATATACGGAAATTGTTTTTAAAGTCTCTATTTTATCTAATAGACTTTTTAATTATAAACATGCTTTTAGTCTTATTTGTAATCTGGAAAATGCGAAAATCATTAATTCCGTTATCAGATATGTACAATGTGCAATTAGAATAAGAAAAGACTATACTTATCTGGAAGCCTTATCATATGAGAATGTGGACGTTATTACTTAGTTGTGTAAATATAAACTTTTATAACTGAAAGATCAACATGTAGAGAGAATTGCAAGCCCCTAAATATTATATATATCCCATTTTATAAACAAGTATTTGCACTTTATAATAGAAAATTATTAATGAAATACTGTTTTATTATTTTTATATTGTATGAACTGTGATTTTTCATTAATTGATATTGATGTCGTATGAACTTTGTGCTTTTATGGTGACTTTTGTATGCACCGAATAAAGCTGAATTGAATTGAAACCATGTACAGATATACTTACACTCATAAGAAGAAGTTGTCAATGACATATTCACATAAATCAACTTCTTCCTCTTCACCACTATCATCATCATTTGGCATTTCAAGATCCTCACCCAGTGACTCTTCATAGTCTCCATCCTCTTCGATGTAAGGGATGCTCTGTTGCAGGACAATGTTGTAGAGCATGCAGCAGACCACTGTGATTTATCACACCTTATCCGGTGAGTAGAGGAGGGCTTCTTCAGTTTTGACCAGACAATGAAATCTGGCCTTCAGGAGCCGAAAGCCCGCTCCACTGGCCGCCGTGTTTTTCCATGGGCCTCATTGAAGCGGACGTCCCCTGATGTTGTTGGATTCCTCAGCGGTACCAACAACCATGGTCGGTTGGGATAAGCTGAGTCTCCTAGAAGGAAGACAAGAATAGTGCCCAAAAGTGTAACACATTTTCAGATTATTTAACTAGAAATTCCCCAAACAATATTCGGAACGTTGTACTGACCAACAAGCCGGGTCCTTTCATGTCCAAGTTGAGACATTTGCAGAGGTATGGAGCTGTTCTGTACTACAAAGGAATCATGGGCAGAGCCGGGGAAACATGCACAGATGCTTGTGATGTACAAATCCCGTGATGAGACAACTTGCACGTTGATTAAATGGAAGTGTTTTAGATCCCAGTACACCTGTTCCCTGGTGTGTGGTGCCACTAGAGGCAGCTCCTCCGCTATGGCGGAGGAGCCTCACCCCCCCTGCCAGCACCCTCCAAAACATGAAAAATAAAATGATAATAAAACGGATTTAAAAATTGTTTTATTATTGTTTTATTTTCCTTGTGCCGAGTCTAGGGGGCGGGGCCACAGAGATGACAGACACTGAGGGGAGTGGTACGTGTACTGCCTTCACTGCGCATTCGGGCATGGCCGGCCGTCTCAGGCCGGCCAAATCCACATGCGAAGTAAAGCTGTCTCTAACCCCGCTGCATTGCTGGGGTGAAAGAGCAGGCACAGGCTCCCAGTCTGTCCTAGAGCACAAATGCATGAGAGCAGACGGAGCAGCTTCAGGATTGGCCACAGGGCCGGCTGGGAGCCTGTGCCTTCCCTGCAGTGAAGAGGAGAGGAGAAGAAGAGCGCGACGTGATGGTGGAGGGCAGCAGCTAAGTTCTTTTTTATATTTTACATGTCTCTCCCTTGTCCCCCTTTCCACCCCCAAGCCCCCCACCCCATCTCTTTTCCCCGCCACGAGCCATTCCCGGGTGCCACTAAGGCAATATGTGTGCCATCAAATGCTCCAACCACATGTGGTAGGTGATCTACCCCCTAAAAGTCCCCCTGCACATGATCTAAATCCTGCTGCTGTGGAAAATGGATGAAGCTGTTGATGTGCCTCATCATTGAAGAAATAACTTCTTGTAGTACACCACTGAAAGTTGGTAGTGACATTCCACCAGATACTGTCACAGTGTATTGGAAGGATCCTTTGGCCACAAAATGAAGTACTGCCATGAGTTTGACAATTGGTGTAATAGATGTGGGATTTCTGCTGTGAGCCAGAAGATCGGGCTCCAGCTGATGACATAAATCCAGTATAGTTTGCCTATTCAATCTGAACTTCTTGATTATATCCCTTTCTTCCATGGTGGTGATCCAGCGCGGCTAAAATAAATTTCTCCTCAAGACTCCTAATCCAGAAAAACACTCATGTCGGTGGGGCCCATGACACCGCATGCATACATTCATTCAAACACTTCTGGATCAAAAACCTCCTGAGGAAAACTTGAGTTGCTGGACAAGCGGGGATACCTTATTACAAAAACGACAGAATTATAATCTATACATTATATACATACATTTCGGATCCTGTCGGTTCTAAACATCAAGGCACTCCGCTATTTGGTCGATGGACCAACTAGTAGGGTCAGTTGATGGTGATTAAGACCAGCTCAATCACAGATAAAACCTTTAGCATTTTATAATTCACAATTTAATTAAAAGAACCACAGACTCTTGTTAGAGTTAGAATACAATTTTATCTAGTTTTCTTTAAGAAATAAGTAAAATTCTTTATTAAGAAACACATTTAGAAAAATATCATTAGACATTAAAGGAAAGCTTTTAGGAAAAATGAAAGTTAATCTTTACCCTTGGTCATGATGTCAAGAATGATTCACCAAAAGAAGATGAACCGCAGATCACAGGATAGGACTCCCAAACTGACTGTCTGTCCCGCTAACCTCCTCGGACGTACCTCCCGGACAGATTCCCGCTACGTTCTCGTTCCTTCCCCAGTCAGAGTTCAAAGTCCAAAAATGACAGAGTCTCTTGTAGCATCAAGGTGGAAAAATGAAAATAGGAAGAAGCTTTCTTCATAGCATTTGCTCGCATAGCATAAGCTCCTCCAACAGCATAGATAGCATAGACGACCATAGCATAGTCTCTAGCACACTCCACCCTTCAGCGAACGTCTCTAGCGAACCCACCAACAATGTAAGAGCAGACCCTCTTATACCCTTTTCTCTGGCTCTCTACACTCAAAAGTTACAATATTTAGGGGCAAACATCACATTCATTGGTCCATTGCAGGGGTGATGATGGTCACCTCATCGCTCTCCTTGTTCGAGCCGGTTTGGGGACAATAAGGCACACAATAAGTCCCATGACTAAAATGTCAAAAGTAATCCAATTTGTTAATTCATTTTGTAACCAACTTCGTAGGTCACAGTTTAGTCCATCCATTGTCACTCGGCTCTTTCCCATCCATTCTCAGGGATATATGCTGAATTTCTTGGCACCCTCTTTGTTGCAGGTCAGGGCAACCTTGACATCTCTCACTCCGAGCACAGGCTGTATCCACGTGACTGAAACCTTTCACTGGACATGCGCGGGGGCCATTTTCTGAAGCACACGCGATCTCATCTTTACCAGCGGCCATTTTAGAAGCACGGCCTAGCAGGCCCGAATGAAACTAATATAAATCAAACACAACAGTAATTAAAATATGGAAAATAAGCCTTTCTGTTTACCTCCCGCCATTCTAAGGTCCCGTGTTAGATATTACCTAGCAGAAGCGACATTTAAAGCCATTTTACTTACCATCGGCATTCTTTGCTGCAATACAATTTTACTACACAACATAAATCATGCAATTTTACTCAAATTAGTACGCAAATCACAATACTAAAGTTAATTGACTTCACATTTGTAAGTAGATTAGATTTTTGCACAAATAAGCGTATTGCCCATATGTAGTGTTTACTAAAAAGGTGCACTTGTTGGTTATTACATGCTAATCACACTATTAGTATCATTACTGGTTATGCAGTCATTAATTTTCAAGGGGTTCAAAAATATTTTGCTTCCCCCTGCTCCATCAATTCCCTCCTTTGGTGATTTTTAATATCACCACTAAAAACCTATCCCTACAAAATGTATCAGATAAATGTTTCTTGTCCACTTGCATTTGTTAGTTTAAACAATCGTGTTCTTTTCATCTTGTCTTTTAGACTTTTTATACATGTTCTCTTTAAACTCTTCCAATTAGATCTCTCCCATTTCCCGCTCTTTTTCTTTATTTTTCTCTTTTTCTTTCTTTATTTTATTTTCTCTCTTTCTTCTTTTAACACACACATATACTAATCTTAATAACATCATTATCATTATTACTAAAGTTACTGGAATTATTATTTTCCCAATAAGAGAACTACCTATTTCAGTGAACCATCTCTTTATTGAGGAAAAACTCTTACCAAGTTTCTCCCAAGCACCTTCAACCTCCAGTGGGGTAATTTCTTTATGCAAATCAGTAATGTTCTTTATATACTTCTGTATATTCTCACTTTTATCTGGAATGTAAGTGCAACAATGGTGTACCTTCAGCATTCCACAGACTCCTCCCTCTTTTGCCAAAAGAATGTCAAGGCCAAGTTGATTTTGCATCACCATAGCTCTCATGGCAACCATTTCGGTATTTACCATCAAGAACCCTCCAGCAGTATTCGTTGATAAACGATCTACTACTGTAGACAATTTCCGAATTTTATATGCATTCAAAGATACTCCCACTGCTGGTATCAATGCTCCAAAAATATCACCTATTATCTCTGAGAAGCTTTCCCTCCTCCTACGGGTTAATGGTTTACCTATCTCGTGAATTCCTTTCGTTCCTCTTTCCACATGAAAAATCTTTGGAAAGACCAGGCCTAAATAACATGTTCCGTACCAATGGTCCGGCAACCTATAATAAGCTCTATTTCCACAAATATAATAGATCCCTGGAAATACTGGATCTTTTCCTCCTTTGAATCCCCATCCACCTATAATTTTGTATGTATCTCGGCACTCACTAGAACCCACGAAATAGTTATCATATACAGTGTTACTTCTACGAATACACAATTTTCCCTGTTGGGGCCAATCTAACCTTATGGCTGCATTCATTTCACTTTTGTCATAACTTTCCTTTTCAAACGACCAAGGTGGTGTTTTTGTCTTTTCTCCTGCCACTTTTCTTTGGTACTTAATCCTTCTGTCTTCTACCATGTCCAGAAAAACCCTTTCTTCCTTTCTTAACCCACAAGTAAGGTTATGTTTAAATACATAATCTAATGTTAGTTCTTTTGTTTCTAAGAAAAATTCTCCAAAAACCTTTCCATCTTTTACTTTATTTAGCTAGGAGACTACAGGAACTTTAGCAAAAATGTCATCTATGTCAGTGTAATAATATTCTAATTTACCTGTTTTATAAAATAAGCTAGCTAAAACACTACATGTTATTCCGTACGTCAAAGGAAGTTGATGATACGTCACACCCTCTGTTACTGACGCAGGTAACTACATACATACATAACAATCTCTAACATCCATTGTTTCCACATATTCATATAAAAGCTTTGAGAAGACATTCTTGGAGAAATCAGTTATTGATCTATCCTTATGAAATTCAGTATTATCTGTCAGTGTTGCAGTGCTCTTTATGCTAGATTTCTTGTCACTATTTGTGTCATTTATAATTGCAGATGTATTTTCTACAGCTAATCTGAGTGGAATTACTGTGGCTAAAATGACCCACATAAGTATTAATAAACCTGTACAATAGAAACACATTTTACACCATCTACGGAAAAACTCACATCTAGGTCTTCTATTCTCAGTGTCTACCATGTTGAAGTATTTTCTAATTATATGTACAGAAAATGTGTCTCCACTCCTCAAAATGACTTTTAGCGTTGATTAGGATCAACTGCTGTTTGGCACACCTTTCGGTTTTGCAGAAATGTTCTTTGTCTTTATCAGTTTGTGTGTCTAGTCCAGTTTGCTTTCTTTGCCTTTCACGATTTACGCATTTCACTCCCATCCACCTGTTCACAGTCTTGGTCTGGGTTTTCGTGACTGCTATCCACTTCTTTAATGTCAGATAGTGCTATGTATAACCATTCAGGTGACTTGTATTTCAAGTTAGGTCTTTTCACTCTTCTTGGTCTCTGCAACTCTCTTTCACTTGTCTTTCTTTGTCCCTTTTGACTTGTAATTTCATTTACTTGTTCAGCATTATCTTTGTTCAAATTTACTATTTTATATCTCAGTCTTTTAATTTCATTGGGCCAATGGTCTCCTTTTCTTGGCCTTTTCAATTCACTTTCTTTTTCTTCTCGTTCTGTTTTCCACGTTCTCTTTCTTGGTCCTATTCTTTGCTTTCTTTCCTCTTCACTTTCTTCAGATTCTGTTTCAGATCTCACTTCACTTCCTCTAACTTTGAACTTTAGGATTTCAGTCTCTTTATCCGAATCTGAATCTTCTGGTGTTTCTTCTGCTTGTAATTCTGTGTCTAATCCTCCTTGTGTTTCTTCCGCAATTTCCTCAAATTTTCTATCTAAAATCAACTTTCCCTGTTTTTCTTCTGTTTGAGATTCTGAATCTGACCCTCCTCGTGTTTCTTCCGCAATTTCACCAAACTCTCTAGCTGAATCTAGATTTTCTTGAGTCACTTCTTCAATTTCTGGAGGAATTTCCCCATAACTTGTACTTGGTTGTTCATTGTCACTGTTTATTAGTTCAGTTTCTCCTGTCTCAACATCAGTTCTCTCTTTTTCGGATTCTTCCTCTTGTTTATTACCGGATTCAGGTTGGTCTGTTTCAGATGCCAAACTAGCCTCTGATATTTCCAGATGTCGACTTTCATGTCGAGCTTCAAGATCTGGAACTCTGATTGTTTCAGTTTCTTCTTCTGTTGTCAAACCGGTACCTGATTCTTCCAGATGTCGACTTTCAGGTCGAGCTTCAATATCTGGAACTCTGCTTGTCTCAGTCTCTGCTTCAGATGCTGAACTAGTATCTGATATTTCCAGATGTCGACTTACAGGTCGAGCTTCAGGATCTGGAACTCTGATGGTATGACTGGCATGAACCCAATTTTTCACACCTGCACACTTTACTGCAGTTGTTGTCATCAGGATCACTTGACGTGGCTTATCCCAACGTGGAACCAGGCAGTTTCTTCTCCTGTGGACTTTTATGCGAACCCAGTCTCCTGGACCCAGATCATGAGCTGGTTTTCTCTCAAGAGTGGTTGCATCCGGTCCAACCTGATGAAACACAGAATGTACCACATCAGCCAATCCTTTGCAATAGTCCAATACGAGATCATCAGTTATAGTCAGCAATTTGTTGACAGGTACGTGTGCTTGTCTCATTGCTTGTCCCATAATTATTTCATGAGGACTCAGACCTGTTTTTCTGTCAGGTATGCTTCTTATGGTCATTAGCACTAGTGGTAAGGCATCGGGCCATTTGAGTCCTGTGGCTTGACACATTTTCCCTAGCCTATTCTTTATTGTACCATTTACTTGCTCTACCACTCCAGAAGCCTCTGGTCTGTAGGCACAATGCAGCTTTTGTTGAATGTCTAATGCTTCGCATATTAACTGGATGATTTCATTCTGGAAATGTGTTCCTCTATCTGTTTCTATCGTTACTGGAAAGCTGTATCTAGGAATGAATTGTCTCAGTAGGAGTTTAGCCACAGTAACTCCATCATTCCTTCTTGTCGGATAGGCCTCCACCCAACGAGAAAACAAACAAACGACCACCAGGACATACTTCAATCTGTTACTTGGGGGCATTTCAATAAAATCTAGTTGCATTCTGGTAAAAGGACCTCCTTCACGTCCTATTGTTCCCAAACTCACTACTGTCTTCCTTCCAGGATTTATCTGTTGGCATATAAGACATCTTTGACAAAGGCTTTCAGCTATAGCTCTAAATTTTGGGTTGTACCAGGTTTGTCTGAAAAGTCTAATCATGGCATCCCTACCAATATGTGCTTGTCCATGGTACATCTGTGCCATGTTAGAGATCATGCTGTCAGGCATAACTGGTCTTTCATCCCTGTAAACCCACACTTCATCTTCTTCTCTTTGTCTACAACCTGCTTTTATCCAAACATCCTTTTCCTCATTATCTGCCTCTTCTTGCAATTGTTTTACCTCATCCCAGGTTTCAACTGTGTTAGTAAACAGCAAGGGACATGAAACACTCTCTTTTTCCCTTCTTCGATTCATTGAGGTCATATTTCTGGCACAATATTGAGCTAATTCGTCAGCAAATTGGTTACCCACGGAAATGTAATAATTCCCGTTTTTATGTGCAGCGCATTTTACCACTGCAATCTGTTTAGACAGCTGTATCGCCTCAAGCAACTTCTTTACAAACTCACCATTTCTAATAGGAGACCCTGAAGAAGTCAGAAATCCCCTCTGGGACCAGATCTGTCCAAAATCATGGACCACTCCAAAGCCATATTGGCTATCCGTGATCACAGTGATTCGGAAGTTCTTTCCCAGTTTGCATGCTCGAATCAGTGCAATCAGCTCAGCAACTTGGGCTGAACGAATTCCTCTTAGACAAGATGCTTCCATTATGGTTGCCACTGTACACACAGCATACGCAGCACTTAAAACTCCTTCATTTGTCCTCAAGCATGACCCGTCCACAAACATCACATAATCTGATTCTCTTAAAGGTTCATCCCTGATATCAGGGCGAGGCTTTGTGCAAAATTCAAGTACATCCAAACACTTATGATCAACCTCATCTTTGACTTCTGCATTTACTTCATCCGGCAGTGAAGTTGAAGGATTCACACTTGTGCATCTTACAATGGTTACATTGTCTGCACCCAAAATCACCTTTTCATACTCAGTCAGCCGACTATGTGTCATGAATTGGGTTTTTGTTCGGGTTAGAAGGATTTCAACTGAGTGTGGGACATATACTTTCAAAGGATATCCCATCACTATGCCTTCACTCTGTTCCAGACTCACACAAGTAGCAGCTACTGCTTTCAGACATCCAGGCAACGCCTTTGCTACCGGATCTAAAACAGCTGAAAAATAGGCTATTGGTCGTTTTAATTTTCCATGCCTTTGCACTAATACTGAAAGTGCACATCCGTCTCTCTCGCTACAATACAGCTCAAATTCTTTTTCATAGTCAGGCATTCCCAATGCTGGTGCCTCACACAAACCTGTTTTCAGCTCCTCGAAAGCCTTCATTTCCTCTTCATCCAATACAATCGGATCTTTGACATCTCTTTTTGTCAATCGCTGTAAAGGTTTTGCAATTAAGGAAAATCCACTTATCCACTGTCGACAATAACCAACCATCCCAAGGAACATTCTCACCTCTCTTTGTGTCATTGGGGCTCTCATTCCTTTGATAATCCTTATCCTTTCTATTGTCACTTTCCGCATCCCCTTCTCAATCTTATGACCTAGGTACTGTACTTCCTGTTGACAAAATTGCAGTTTTGATGGGGACACCTTGTGTCCTCCTCCTGCCAAATGATTTAACAAAGCAATTGTGTCTGTAACACATGCTTCTCTGGTCTTTGATGCCACTAATAGGTCATCAATATATTGGACCATTACAGATTTTTCGGGCATTTTTAAATCTTCTAAGGATTTCTTCAGAATCTGATTAAAAATTGAGGGACTTTCTGTATACCCTTGAGGAATTCGGCACCATGCCAAAATACGCTCTCCGAACCGAAACGCAAATAATGGCTGGCTATCAGGGTGCAATGGAATAGAAAAAAATGCATGGCACAAATCAATAACTGTGTACCATTCTGCATCATGCGGGATTTGGTACAGTATTACAGCAGGGTTTGGCACAATTGGACAGCAAGGAATAACAATTTTGTTTACCTTCCTCAAATCTTGTACTATCCTATATGTTCCATTTGGCTTTTTCAATCCCATTATAGGAGAATTACATGGACTGCTCATTATTTCTCTCAAAATCCCTTGTTCAATCATCTTATTAATTACGGGTGTTATTCCTTCAATAATTTCGGGCGTTAATTTGTACTGCGGGGTATTTGGGTAATTCATCCCTTCTCTTACAGTGATTTTTACAGGATCAACTCCTCTCATTAGTCCAATATCTTCACCTGTGAAATCCCATACATCAGACCTTACTATTCCTTTCAATTCAATTGGGATTTTCTCTGCATCGAACATAGGAAACATATCATTCACTCCTGGTTCTAGTTCTGCCATTGTCATTTTATACAGAACATCCTCATCTGAAGTCTGAAAAGCAATACCATCTGGAGTACAATAGATGGTACAATTCAGTTTGCAAAGGAGATCGCGTCCTAATAAATTTACAGGACTACAATCACACACCACAAAGCGATGCATCTCTTTGAAGGGCCCAATTTCCACCTCTATTGGTTTTGTAAGAGGGGTTTTAATCTGCCTATTTGAAACACCTACAACTTGGATGTTTTCTCCTGAGAGAGGAAGGTCTGGAATTTCCACTGATCTGACAGTAGAATGGGTAGCACCAGTTTCCACAAGGAATGTAACTTTTACACCATTCACTTTCCCATCCACAAAGGGACCTGACTGATCTACCTTTAGAGTTGCGCCAAGCACGCACTCTTCTTCCTCTCCTAGGCACCGTCATAAACTTTCATCCGATTCATCTCCATCCTGCCGTAACCAATACTGCGAAACTGCAGCTGCGCGCAGCAATTTTGTTACCTGCTCTCCTCTGTAGAATCCTGCCTCTGTACTGTATCTTTGAAGATTTACACTCTTTGGAAGAGGTGGGTGCGGCACCTGACACTGTTGCTTAACTACCTGCGGCTGTTGCGGCTGTTGGTAACTCACCTCATTCTGCACCTGTGGATTCAATGATTGATTTTCTGCATTAACTTTCAGAGGAAATTTACACTCGTTTCTCCAGTGCCCTAATTTTCCGCAATTATGACATGGCCATTTCTTTTTAGCTTCTTCTATACTCATCTGACCTTTTCCCTTACCAATATTTGGTTTAGACTTGTTCTGTCCTGCGTCATTAGACTGATTATCCAACTGAGCTTCTTGTTTTTCTGCCACTTTTACTTGTGCCCACATTGCCTTTTCCTTGAGTTTACATTGTCTACACTCAATATCATCACTGCAATATTTCGCATACCGTAATACTTCATCAACCGTGCTATTCTGCCAACACAACATGTGCTGCTTAATCATTTCACTTATCTCAGGTCTCAGACCATATACAAATCTATACACAAAATGACTCATATCCTTTTCACTCAAATTCTCGTATCCACTATACTGCTTAAATACTAAGAGTAGTCTTTCGTAATAGGCGTGTACAGATTCCTTACTCTCCTGTGTTGTTCTATCAATCTTTACCCAGTCCGTTTCTTTTGGTGGGATTTTATTCTTCAGAAACGTGATTGCTTGCTCATACTTTCTCATTACTTCTGAACCTGGAGCTCCTGTTTTCGCATCTCTAGGATATTCTTCCTTCGGCCAGTCAATCGTAATTTTACACTCTGTCCACAAATCTGCAGGGACTACAATCTCAAACAGTCCATCCAAATCTTCCCACAATACCTTTGAAACTTTTACAAACCTTTCTACCTGTCTATACCATTCTACAGGCTTCTCTCTCAACCTTGGAAAATCATTCATAAACGACAATATATCTTGTCTGGACCATGGGACATGTACATAACTTCCTCCTGGAGTTTCTCTCATAGGACATTCCATTACTGTTAGTTCTTTTTCTTTTACTGGAAAAGCCAATGATGCTTTATCAGTCGTTCCTCTTTTCTTCTTATCCACCTACTTCTCCATTTATCTACATCTCCCCATTTTCTCAGTAGCACAATCAATTCTTTTATCTGGGTTAATCGTCCTGAAGTATTCAGATTTTCTATATCTTTTTCACTAAAGTCTACCCTGTACGGTTTCTGCAATCCTCTAATTTTTGCAAACTCCACTCCTAATTCATTCGCTGTTTCTTCCAGTTTTTCAAGCATGTTCCTAGCTCTCCAAGTGATGCTTTTACACATAAACATCAACTCGTCATCTTGATACGACTTCAATCTATCGGTACCAATAGTCCCTAGAATCAATTCTTCTATATCTATTTTCAATCTGACTACATCCAAAGGTTGTGGTTCAGTATCCTTTTTCTGCAAGTTCCTCACCCAATCATTTAATTACTCTGCAGTCGGACCCACAGGGGTTTGGTTTACTTCTGCCCAACTTACACTTCTCTCCGGAGTTTCAATTCCTGACTCAGTTCCCATAGGAATTCTATTTATCGGACTCTCATTAATTGTCAAATTTTCAGGTGGACTTGTCCTAAATGGATCACCAAACTTTTCTTTCTCACTATTTTCCGGAATTATTCCTTCTCTTACTTTTTGCATACTGGAATTTAACGGAATCGTTAAGGAATGTTCATTTATCTTTTGATTTTCAAATACTGGGATTACTGGTCCTATAGTTACTGGCACAGTCACTGCTTCCATATTCTTTGTCAGTTGTCTTATCTTTTCAGTCAATTCTCTCGTGGTTCTAGCTAATTCAGCTGTATTTCCATTATCATTTCTCTCCGTCTGTGGTACTTCTGGTTTATTAAATGGACTATTTACTTCAGACATTTGTTCGGGGCTTTGATTTATTACAGTTCTCATTGGCGGTGCATTTGGTATCACCACCGCAGAATCCTGTTGGTATGGAGGGGGTCTTTTAGTTAAAATGTCCTCCAGCAACTCATCCTCTGTATCACTAACTCCATACCCATATCTCTCGGTTACTGTATGTTTCTTTTTCTCCGCACACTTTCTTCCAGTAAATTCTTCAACTGTTCTGACAGGAAACATGCCATCTGTCACGTTAGCATACCGCCATCGTCTCATTCTGTCTTCATGATTCAAACCCCATACTCTTCCATGAACTAAACTATAACTCTTTGCACCTCTGTGTCTTTCTCTTTCATACATCTCATCTTCCCATTCACCTAATGCTTCGAACTGTGTTGGTCTAGGTCTCGGTTCAAGTTTCATCATCTTTTCTCTCAAATTTCGAAGTACAGCTGTGCTAAACGAACCGTTTTCTGGAAATGCCAATACTCCATCACCTTGTGTGTATTTCGCCCAATTCTCCAACCATATGCAAGTATGATAGCCATATTTCAACATCATATAAGATGCTGGCGTTTTCGGCGGAGGGAGCACTTCTCCTTCCCTCGTCACAACCTTCTTGTCTTTCTTGAAAAAGTTCTTAAGCTTTGCGAACCATGTCGGTTTCTCTCTACCATACTCATAATAAGCCATTTTTCACTGTTCTTTTCCCAAAACAATTCACGCAATCCTTCACCTCTCTGTTCTTTCTATCGCTCGGTTATTCGAACCTATCTCAGCGCGTCTCACACCAACACACCAATCCGAAAGCCTTACGTCACTCCTCCACGAACCTATCTCAGCGCGTCTTCACACTAACGCACCAATCAGAACGCTCTTCGTTCTACCACAACTGGCCAATACCTGCGCGGTCTTTCTTGACGTCAGCTCTGCTCCTGTTTCTGCTGACCCCTCCTTTACAAAAATTATCGGCACTTTTTCTTTTCTACAAAATCGATTAGTTACAACGTAAAACACATTTCCATTGTCTGTTTTCCCTAAACAAAAGAGATAGCTTTTTCTAATTCACAAGAAATCTGTTTCATTCGATAAGTGTAGCACTTCCCTCTACCTTACCCTTCTTTCAAGCAAGGAGTAAACCCGTTTCTTTGGGGATAAAACACATGTGGAGACTATACTGCTCCTGAGAATTATGGCCAAAGTTTCACAAGAAAACCGGTTGCTATTTCACTCAAATACAACTCATACCTGAAATTTCCCTATCATAACACAGTCCTGTGTTATCACAAATTTGAAATCAGACAATGCACAATTCCGTGTGACTTCTCTTGCCACACGTGTCCACTTCCTACTTCCCGGAAGCTTCAAAATTCCAACTTACATATAACATAATACGAACTCAACATAGAGTGTTAGACATAAATAAATCAATACAATATAATCACCAAACTAAACTATAGTAACCATCCTCTGCTACCAAGAAATCTGATCCAGCGCGGCTAATATAAATTTCTCCTCAAGACTCCTAATCCAGAAAAACACTCATGTCGGTGGGGCCCATGACACCGCATGCATACATTCATTCAAACACTTCTGGATCAAAAACCTCCTGAGGAAAAATTGAGTTGCTGGACAAGTGGGGATACCTTATTACAAAAACGACAGAATTATAATCTATACATTATATACATAAATTTCGGATCCTGTGGGTTCTAAACATCAAGGCACTCCGCTATTTGGTCGATGGACCAACTAGTAGGGTCAGTTGATGGTGATTAAGACCAGCTCAATCACAGATAAAACCTTTAGCATTTTATAATTCACAATTTAATTAAAAGAACCACAGACTCTTGTTAGAGTTAGAATATAATTTTATCTAGTTTTCTTTAAGCAATAAGTAAAATTCTTTATTAAGAAACACATTTAGAAAAATATCATTAGACATTAAAGGAAAGCTTTTAGGAAAAATGAAAGTTAATCTTTATCCTTGGTCATGATGTCAAGAATGATTCACCAAAAGAAGATGAACCGCAGATCACAGGATAGGACTCCCAAATTGACTGTCTGTCCCGCTAACCTCCTCGGATGTACCTCTCGGACAGATTCCCGCTACGTTCTCGTTCCTTCCCCAGTCAGAGTTCAAAGTCCAAAAATGACAGAGTCTCTTGTAGCATCAAGGTGGAAAAATGAAAATAGGAAGAAGCTTTCTTCATAGCATTTGCTCGCATAGCATAAGCTCCTCCAACAGCATAGATAGCATAGACGACCATAGCATAGTCTCTAGCACACTCCACCCTTCAGCGAACGTCTCTAGCGAACCCACCAACAATGTAAGAGCAGACCCTCGTATACCCTTTTCTCTGGCTCTCTACCCTCAAAAGTTAAAATATTTAGGGACAAACATCACATTCATTGGTCCATTGCAGGGGTGGTGATGGTCACCTCATCGCTCTCCTTGTTCGAGCCAGTTTGGGGACAATAAGGCACACAATAAGTCCCATGACTAAAATGTCAAAAGTAATCCAATTTGTTAATTCATTTTGTAACCAACTTTGTAGGTCACAGTTTAGTCCATCCGTTGTCACTCGGCTCTTTCCCATCCATTCTCAGGGATATATGCTGAATTTCTTGGCACCCTCTTTGTTGCAGGTCAGGGCAACCTTGACATCTCTCACTCCGAGCACAGGCTGTATCCACGTGACTGAAGCCTTTCACTGGACATGCGCGGGGGCCATTTTCTGAAGCGCACGCGATCTCATCTTTGCCAGCGCCCATTTTAGAAGCACGGCCTAGCAGACCCGAATGAAACCAATATAAATCAAACACAACAGTAATTAAAATATGGAAAATAAGCCTTTCTGTTTACCTCCCGCCATTCTAAGGTCCCGTGTTAGATATTACCTAGCAGAAGCGACATTTAAAGCCATTTTACTTACCATCGGCATTCTTTGCTGCAATACAATTTTACTACACAACATAAATCATGCAATTTTACTCTAATTAGTACGCAAATCACAATACTAAAGTTAATTGACTTCACATTTGTAAGTAGATTAGATTTTTGCACAAATAAGCGTATTGTCCATATGTAGTGTTTACTAAAAAGATGCACTTGTTGGTTATTACATGCTAATCAAACTATTAGTATCATTACTGGTTATGCGGTCATTAATTTTCAAGGGGTTCAAAAATATTTTGCTTCCCCCTGCTCCATCAGTGGCAAGGCCTGGAAATGGGTGGTACACCTCAGGCTGTCGTCTCCACACTCTCCCAGGGTTCATATGTCTGCATTGGAAACATATTTGAACCTTTTTCACATTTTCCACAGCAACACATTTGATAATCAACATGAAAGTCAATCAGTTCTACAAAATATATGTGGTTTTACTACATCTTTTAATGAAACATTTGCTTGTTGGCCTTTATTCTTCGTAAATGATATTTATAGCCAAGAATATGTAAAAAGAAAATGTGTAAATAATACAATTGAAGGGGGGCGTGGCCTGGCACCAGCGCTGATGGCGGTGTAACTCCCGAGCTCCGCCGAGGCCTGCGACTAAGCCCATGATATCCAGACAGTAGCCGGCGGGCAAAGACGAGAGGGTGCCGGCGCGACATTCCTTGCAGCGCTCTGAGGCGAGGGAGACACTTTTGCTGCCCGAAAACGGAATAGCACGGCGGACTAAGGAGCGGCACTGCCGGACGCCGGCTCTGTACTGGTGACGCACTGGAGGCAGAGTCGCGTAGGGCACAGGCCGCGAGCGAGAGCCTGTTGTCGGAGGCAACTGCGGCGCGAGACCGCGGCGCTCGGCCCTCCACGAAGGGGAGCGGAGGTGAGCCTGGGACGGCCCTTTACAATTCAGCGGCGGGGGGACCGGTGCCCTACAGTGCCCCAGAGAGGGACTGAGATCAGGAGAGTGACTGCGGACCCCCATCGGGCTCCTGCGACGTGCTGAAGGTGGGGGCGCTTGAGGCCATATTGCAGGAAGACTCAGGTACGCGCGGCCCTTGGGGACTCTGGACACTGGGCAGAGGCGAACCACGGATGTGGTGACCCCCATCCCCCGCAACACGTAATTTGGGGCCTGACTGCGCCCGGGGACCTGACAGGGAGGAGGTGGCGACCACCATTGCGGCAGAGAGTCTGGGCGGCAGAGAGTGAGGGACACCTCCCCCATAGTCCTCCATAGCTGAGGCGGCGAGCACGTGCACTTACAAGCGGGAAGTGCCATAGCCGAGTGTGTGGGGGCAGAGGGGCCCTCAGTCACCGAGCGACAGCCTACGAAGCCGGGCCGGGCCGGACCTGAGGGGGGTGCCACGGCATATTCAGCCACAAGGGAACGGTGCCACTCGGCAGTGCCCAAGGGGTGCAGGGGGAGAGGACCCTCACTCCACTGTTGATACCCGACGAGAGAGGAAGGATTGGGGCTGCGGCCGCCCCCGTGGAGTCGCCTCAGAACTGACGAAACCGAAGGGGTCCCCGGCTGCAGTGCAGGCCAACAAAATGGACAAATATGCAGTCCCGCGACATCTACAATCTGAGGAGGGGACACAAGATGACGAACCCACTAACAAGGAGCCATCTCTTAGCTCCATCATGGCGGCGATCCAATCGGTGGGGACGAACCTGGAAACAAAGATAGACAAGGTCACGATCGAGATGAACCTTATGAGGGCGGACATGCAGAAAACCTCAGAAAGAGTTACGGCAACGGAGGAACACATCGGGGAGCTTCAATCGACGACTCGCACACTGGAGGAAAGGGTCCAAAAGTTGGTGCATCAACACAAGGCAATGGCCCTCCAGTTAGACGACCAAGAAGGGAGAGCACGCCGTAACAATATCCGCGTGGGAGGAGTGCCGGAGGGAGCAGAGGGGCCCAGCGTGGACCTCTTCCTCGAGGATATTATCCTCAACCATCTGAAGCCCAAGAGACTGTCACCTTTGTTCTCCGTGGAGAGGGCGCACAGGGCCCCGATCCCCAAGCCGAAACCTGGGGCCCCCCCTAGAACCATCATAGCACGCATCTTGAATTTCCGGGACCGCGACGCCATCCTTCAAGCATCTAGAGTCAAAGGCGACCTCCTCTACGACAACACGACGATTCGGTTCTTCCCGGACTTTACCTTGAAAGTACAGCGGGAGAGGCGCTCCTTCGAAGGAGTGAAGCGGGCCCTCAGAGACAAGGGTCTCAAATACATGATGTTCTTTCCCGCCAAACTTAAGGTCATTGAGGGGGACAAATCCTGGTTTTTCACAACGCCCGAGGAGGTCCAGCACTGGCTAGACGGGGGCCATCCCCGGAGACATCACCAACGAGGAAATACGGACTGGCGGGGAAATGGAACTCGTCCCCTGGAGTCCCTGAATCGACGCGAGGAGAGGATGCGCTCTGAGTCAAGGTCCAGATGTTCCAGATCCGTGAGCCCCGTAGGGGGTGCAGCGGGCACGGGGGAGTGAAAGGACTTGCCTCACCTTCCATAACGGTACTCTATTTGCTGATCCAAGCCTGAGGTATGGTCTCTCTATTAGCTGTAAGGGGGTGAACTTTCGTTCCTCAGACACGGACAGAGAAGAGCCGGGCGATGTACGGACTTAACTGAGAACAATAGTCTTATATATAACTGGGCTGGGTTGCGGGCCCGGAATGGGGAATGTTGGAGGGTGGTGGTGCCAGGTAACCCTACATTTGTGAGTTGATATTGGGACGACAGGCGCTCTGCTATTGGGGATGTGGGTGGTTGTAGACCTACAAGGCAGGGTTGCAGGGAGGGGGTTCGTTCAGGGGTTTTGAATATTTTCTGTGTTGTTTTTATTTTGTTGATTGTATTGTGTGTGTTGGTTGTGCACGCTTCAGAGCATTGTCGACGCGTCCAACGAGACAAGACCTGTGACTATATACGGACAGGGTCCATCCGCAGAGACATGGGACAGGGACTGGGAATGGGGGGGGGGGTGAGGGGAACCAAAGGAGGCATCCCACATGGCGACATGACATATGAGGGCATTATCAGTTCTCTCGTGGAACGTAAACGGTCTGGGGGACAAGATAAAACGCACCATGGTACTTCAATACCTACGCCGACATTCACCAGACCTGGTGTTACTCCAGGAGACCCACCTTAAAGGCACTCATTGCTTGGCACTGAATAGATACGGCTACACACTCAGGGCACACGCAGGCTACACGACTGGCTCCAGGGGCACTGCTATCCTTACTAAGAATTCACTTCCCTTTGTCATAAAACACACCTGGACGGACCACTTGGGTCGCTACGTGGCCCTTTCGGGGATGTGGGAGGGGCAGGTCCTGAATATTTGCTCGGTTTATGCGCCACCGCGGCTCCAAGACTCTGCGCTATCCGACCTCAGTCGTCTACTACTAGACTTCCCACAGGGGACTCTGATCCTCGGGGGGGACATGAACTGCACCATGTCCCCGGACGTGGACAGAGAGACCAGTGCACATGGGACCAGGGACCCGCGGACTCTGTCGACATTCGCGCATGCAATGGGGCTCCCTGACCTCTGGAGGAGCCATAACCCAGAGCTATGGCAATACACGCATGTATCCGCGGCGCACAAAAGTAGTTCACGCATAGACTACATTTTCACGCAGGCTGCCTTAGCGGGGCTTTTTAGAGATGGACGCCATGGGGTGCGAGGTATTTCGGACCATTCACCCGTCGAGGTACAGATGCGGGGGCCGTGGCGAGAGCGATCACTCCCACCGCGCCTGGACCCCACCCTGTTTCGGGACCAGGACTTTAGGGACCAATTCGAGGAGCGCACTGTCCAGTATTTTGAGGAGAACGTTGGATCGGTACGGTCCGACTGTATCCTCTGGGAAGCATACAAAACGGTGGCCAGGGACTTTGTACAGGCGACTAGTGGCGTTAGGCGCAAACAAAAACGCGAGAAATGCGACGCCCTGGAACTAGAGATTCTCACTTTGGATGCGACGACAGAGTCGGACCCCGCGAGCGAGGCTGAACGCGGACACAAACTTAAACTAAAACAGCAGGAGCTATGGGATTTGGAAGAAAATGCGGCCCGCGCACATGCACTGGCGGCACAGAGGAAGGTCTATGACCTTGGGGACAAGGCGAATAAGCTTATTGCGTGGCTTGAAAGGCGGGACAGGTGCCATAACTGGGTAGCAGAAATTCAAACCGTGGAGGGCGTACGGGGTGGCACCGGGGCCGAGATGGCAGAGGTATTCGCGGACTACTATGAGCAGGTCTATAGGTCACAGACTCGGCGGGAGGAGGGGGAATCCGCTGAGTTTTTAGCAGACCTACACATGCAGACACTGGGGGAAGAGGACAGAGCACTGTTAGACGCCGCCATGAGAGTAGAGGAAGTCGAAAATGCTATACGGGACCTACAATCCGGTAAGGCGCCGGGCCCTAGCGGACTCCCGGCGGAAATGTTCAAATGCGTCGCCAGCAAACTTGCCCCACATATGCTCAATATGTTCCTTGGTGCCAGGGACTCGGGGATGCTCCCGGAGGACCTGCGCATGGCCACTATTGTGGTTATTCATAAAAAAGGGAAACCCCACGACCAGTGCAGCTCCTACAGACCTATCTCCCTGGTGAACTTCGAAGCCAAAGTGCTGGCCAAAGTAATTGCTAACCGCATTGGCCCGGTCATCCAGTCTCTTATACACCCAGACCAATCCGGTTTCATGCCACACCGGAGTACCAGACTCAATCTGCGCCGCCTGTATGGTGTGATGCAGCTGACCCAAAACTGCCCGGATATCCCGGCAGCACTACTATCCCTCGACGCGAAAATGGCGTTTGACAGTATTGAATGGAGCTATCTATTCGCGGTCCTGGAAAGGATTGGGTTTGGCCCTAACATACAGCAATGGATCCGCCTCCTGTATACTGGCCCGAAGGCACGTGTTAGTGTCAATAGTAACGTCTCAAGGGCCTTCACGCTTCACCGGGGAACCCGTCAGGGGTGCCCGCTATCACCGATACTTTTTGCGCTGGCCCTGGAACCACTGGCCGTGTGGATAAGGGGAGATCCGATAGTCAGAGGCATAGATGTGGGGGGCGGATGGGAGGAGCGTATCTCCTTGTACGCGGACGACATCTTGCTGTACGCCTACAACCCAAGACAAACATTCCATCGTCTTATTCACATTATTCAATCCTTTGGCACGTATTCAGGGTACTGTGTCAATTGGGATAAATCCCTGGTGTTCCCACTGGCGGGAGAGTTGCCTCCCTTGACGTCGGCGTGTTCAGAGTTGGTTCCCAGAGACACGTTTAAGTACTTGGGACTCTGGATTACCAAAGATGAAGGCGAGTTCATGCGACTTAATGTACAGGCCCAATTGGTCCGGTTGCGGGACGATGTCGCACACTGGAAACGCCTCCCCGTCTCCCTGATGGGCAGGGCGGTCCTTTTTAAAATGATGGCCCTCCCCCGCCTATTGTATGTGGTCCAGAACACCCCGTACCTGATTCCGAAGACATTCTTTCGCGCCATTGAATCTGAGCAGCGCCAGCTACTATGGGGGAGCGGTAGCCCAAGAATCGCACTTAAAAAACTCTAGCGCGGTATATATGATGGGGGCCTGGCTGTCCCGGATGTGCGAAAATATTATTGGGCATCTCAGCACATCAATATAAATGGGTGGGCTTTCTCGCCGTTAGACGAACCGGCATATAGGGTGGACCAATTGGCATTTGGGAAAGCTAGCTATCTGACAGAGCTCTATCGGAAAGGAAAGAGCAAACTGCTGCTCCCGGCGCATACCCGAACGGTGGCGGAGATCTGGCATAGGGCGACTAGGATGACCGGCTGGACGAACAAGCTCACGGAGCAGACTCCTCTCTGGGAGGGTGGCCAGCTAGGAGAATTGACGAGACTCATGGGCTTCCGGAAATAGAGCCTAATCGGAATTGACCAGCTAGGGGACATATGGAAGGCCGGGAAAATGTTGGACTTCGACGCACTGCAGACGCAGTTCCAAATGGGGAGGGGGGAGTTTCTGCGATACAGACAGATGCGCCACGCGCTCCACTGTCACCTGCGGGAGGGAACCCAGTTGCCTGAATACTCGCCCCTAGAGGACCGCCTACTCCTCGATCCCATGATTGATAAGGCAATCTCCTTGACCTACCGGAAACTGATCAACAACACCCCAGATTGTCTAGGCCAGTTGCGGGAGGCATGGGAGTCTGACGTGGGCCTACTGGAGGATGATGACTAGGTGGAGGCACTGCAGACTCCCCGAGAGATAGCTATTAGGGCAAGGTTTCGACTGATCCAATTCCGGATCCTCCATAGATCATATGCCTCGCGGACGGCATACGTTCGAATGGGCAAGTGCGAGACTGATGACTGTCTGCGGGGATGTGGCGAGAGGGGGTCCTTCTTTCATATACTGTGGACATGCCCCAGGATCCAAACATACTGGGAAGGTATAGCCCGGGTGATGGCAACTGTGGTGGGTGAGGATGTCCCGCTTGAGCCGCGGTGGCATATCCTGGGAGTGACGAGTGACATGACGTGGCCGCAATGGGCCAAGACTTGGTTGGCTCTGGCGGGAGGAGTGGCAAAGAGGAATATTGCCCGAGGGTGGGGAGCAGAGGCACCTCCCACGCTAGCTGCATGGAAGAAAGATCTTGATTGGTGTTATGGGGCAGAGCAAGTGATCTATCAAAGCCGGGGATGCCGACGGAAAGATGAGAAAATTTGGGCCGCCTGGGCCAAGTATAGAGGATATAGCTGAGGGCCGAGGGCAAGGGGGGCAATAGCAAGAGAGAACTGATGCCATGCAATCTATTATAGGATGGAGACAACTGGAAGTGGGCGCCTGTGGGGAATGTAAGTTATGTAACATGCAATCTGTACCACCTGTCTCATCAAAATGGCGAATTACTGTATCAGTGCATTGAAGCTTGTATATGTTTAATAAAAAGAAGTTTAAAAAAAATAAAATAATACAATTCAAATGTATTATATACATATTCTTTTTTTAAATGTTATTCCTTCAAAAATACCGTCAGCGGAGGTATAAACAACACCTCTCAAATATTGCATTCCAGCACAGTAATGCACTACATGTATATGTTTATAATGAAAAAATTAGTATCCATCAAAGTTTGAGGTCCTCTCCCTGTATGGCCAGCTCTATGGCTCTCCAGAGGAACAGGTACATATCTGAAATGTATATGGGAATCTGTCTAATATTTTTTTCCATTAACACAGGTTACAATGTCCCTTTGAGTACCTGAGCGAAGTGTAGTTAGTGATGTGAACTGTCATATATTTTGCTCCCTACAGAGGACAATGAGTTTGGGGATTTCTAAGCACTTTACAATGTTAAAACAACAACATTAGTATGTGTTGTGTGTTTCAAGCCCTATATTCCAATTGGTGTGAATGTAGAGATGTATCTATGTATATGTTTGAAATAGATGTGCTACATTGAAAAATCACCTCATAGAAATCAGGAAACACATTATATACTCTTTACAACTGTATATAAAAATGCTGTCTGTACTAATACAATAAAAATGATGTTAGCCTTGTTTATGGTCTCTCTAATCACTCAGCCTATAGCAGGGCTCTCCAAACAGTTGTATGGGAGCTAGCATTAGCTCCCAGACCCCTTTAGATTACCACATAGCCTTAAGGTAATTTGATAGATGGGCACAAGATCATTTTTCAAAGTAAAAGTTAAGGGTAGGCTGTGTTCATGTGACATCATGATCATCAGGCTGCAGATAACAAGGCCTGAAAATGAGCAGTGCTCAGTCAGGATAGTGGGCCAGGCTGGGGCTGAGTCACATGGCTATACAACTGAAGCACTGAGGTACATCTGTCATAAACAAATATCCTTGCCTGGTCAAACATGGAGGTGTGTTTTTACAAATATGCCCCTGAATGCTTTTAAATAGATGACAGTTGAAAGTGAGATTTACCTAACTTCTTAAGCTAACACTTCATTTCATTTTGCTCCCATTTCAAAGTGTGTCATGTCCAAACTGCAGGCCCCCTATTCACAGTGGCCACTATTCACTGTGCCATAAGTATATATGTTTAGCCTTCAGTTGTTCACAATTTTTTGCATTGATCAGAAGTAGGCCACATCACAGTTTATGTAGAAGCCCCCTGGGCTAGATGATGTCACAGGCCTAGATTGGTGAGTTTAGACCATGACATGGGATGAGGGTAGGCAACAGGTAACCACAAAAGTGTATATTAAGATATTGCTTTTGGTCAGCATGTGACAATACACATGTTGCATGCTAAATTATGAGTTATGCTAGTGATAGATTTAGAAAAGATTTTGTTACATCCATACAAACAAAAAGTCACTAAACCATGTTTTTTTCCTGTCGTTTCTTGTATTCGGTCAGGTCAAAGCCCATCAGACATGGGACATATCGGAAACCTGGGCCAGGAAGGTGCAGACCCTGGGGGTCTACAAGCAGCACAGCGTCCATTGCCGCAAGCAGTAGGAGGACTTACGACACTGGACCCGAAAGTCAACTGAAGTCCAGCTCAGGCAGTCCTCTGAATGTGGGAAGCTTGTGCGTCGCACCCTGACCCCCTCTGATGGCCCGCATTCTTTCAGTGGCCTATCTGGAGCTTGGTGAACAGTTCAGGGCCCAACAGCTGCAACAAGGGGGTAGGTTCTTATCAGAGTTTCACGTTACATGACTAATAATTTTTTGTTACAGCTAGGATTTTTTACATCAACGTTGAGGATGCACTATGCCTAATGCACAAGAAGAGTTCTTGAAGGTGTAAGCTTGGCACAATGTGTATGATCATGTGCTTTGTCTATTAATTTGTTGGTAAGGATCCCACCTGATTCCAGTTCACAACCAATGGACTGTTCTGAGCAGACACATAGCTGCCTACACTTCACATATACATCATGCTGTTTGATGTCATGAGGGGCAGTTGTAACAAACAGGCCAATAGTGTTTATTGTGTCAGGTGTGATGCTCCTTCACTATTGTGGATGATGTAATGGTAGCCCTACTACATGTGACATAGCATACTAGGCAACTAGGATACAATGGTTGTACAAAACATCACATTGATAGGTTGGCATTCTACACAAACAAGAGTGAGCATGTGATCCAAAATGACTAGTAACATCAGTATTAATAGCTACATTTTGGAATCAAAACATCAAATTGTGTTTAGCATCAGAAATACTGTTTCATACATGTTAAGAGTGACATATTAGCATGATGTCTCACTCCTTCACAAAGATGCGTGTGTAAGCCAGTCTCTTTTTGGACAAATAATAGAGATAGGCATACAATTTTTGTTGAATTACAGACAGGAATGTGTACACATTGGTGACAGAGTGACACACACCCTAAAAGATTTCTCAATGTCCTTTGTCACGTCCAGATGATAAAGCTATGATGGAGATAAATGGCAAAATTAAAGGGATTTTGCAAAATGGAATATTCCATCAAATTTATGTAGGAGTATCCCATCAGGAAAGCTCAAAATCAGGCCGAACTCATGACTCATCATCATCATCAACTTTATTCGGTCATTTGACCATAAAAGCACAGAAAATCTCATTTGGGGAATATCACAATAAAATCATATCGCAATCGTGTTGCGATTCCTGTGCCACCCTTTGGCATAATACAGTGATCAAATATTAAACAATCAGAAGGGAATACCCACAGTTATAAAATATCAAACAATTAAGAGGGAAAACATTCATAATACAATCTCAATTAAAAATATCACTTTACAATGGAATCGTATCATGGTCAGGCTGCGAGTGCTAAAGCCCCCATTATCATGTTAAAATCTTGTCTAAAAATAGTCACTTTACTATAAAATCATATCACCAACAGGCTGTGATTGTCGTGCTCCCCTTTGAATTAGGGCAATTATAAAATATTAGACAGTCAAAAGCAAATGTTAATATTTAAAAACAATAACACTCCTCAAATCACAATGCATATTTCATTCTCAATTTCAGTGCTTGGGTAATAAAATTCAGGACTGAGATGCATATCAAAGGAGAATCAAGGCGCTAAAGAAAAAGCAAACCCTCCTGATGATTAGTAAAAAATCTTCCACTAAGAATTGGGCATATAAACTTTTATTTCTCCTCATATTTTGCTCTTTTTATGAGTGCTGTGTTCTGCAGCACACATAGAAGGAGCAAAACCCCATTGACAGTTGTTTTTGTGCAGGAATGTGTCCCTTCCTGCACAACAACAATCATCCCTGCAATGCAGTCGACCTTGCACCATGGTGGAAGGGTGCCTGTGCTGGCGCTAGGCTACTTTTTGTGCGCCGGCGCAGGGGTGAGTACAGGAATGCGCTGCATTGATGTAAGTACGGCACATTCCTACACTTAGAAAATAACGCAGCTCGGCGCAGCAAAATTGATGGTGGCACTGCGCTGCGCCATTTCCTTGTAAAAATGACCCATTGTTCTATAAATTACAATCAGTTTTAATATACAAATGTTCCTGAACATTCGATGATTGATTGAAACAACGCAGGCATAAAAAAATATGTAATCGACTGTAAGCATATCAAATTCTTGTGTCCTTTCTATGTTTTTCTATACTCAAAGATTGAATGTTGTTGATTTGATGTTTAATATGTAGAATTTTTACTGGTGTCATTATATTGAATATATTTTTCTAGTAATTAGTGCATGTTTCCCGTGCCCTACTGCTTCCGAGCAATATCCCAACCGTATAAAAATATTTAACGAATATTTACAACTATTGAATCATTTGAATGTTAAACTCTCAATTAACTGTAGACCAACAACAGTGAAAACATGTTTACTTCTGAGCAAACTTTTCACTGCTAAAGTTATTTCATTTTCAAATTTCTTTGGAATACTGAGAGATGGGTAGGAATTTTGTTGTGGGCTTGTGTTGAGCTCGGGTTATTGTGTTGTTACTACTTGTCTTGCATTCTGATTCTAGGGTTGCTATGTGGGGAGGTTGCAGGGAAGTTAGACGTTGTGTAGGCTGCTGACAGGATCACATTGAATGTGCTCTGTACCTTGGCAATAAAGAAGCTTAACTACTTACCTGTGTTAAGTATTTATTATAATTTGGCGAAGAGCGCCAAGGTACAGCCACAAATTGTTGTTGCATTCCACCTATAGCGCTGTACCCTTCATTTTTGTGCTGTAATGCAATAGTCAATAATATAGCTGGTATGATATATTGTTATTTCTTTTATTTTTTTCAATTTAAAGAAGGGAACTGTTTTTTTTCGGCTTGTGTTGAGCTCGGGTCATTGTGTTGTTACTACTGATTCTAGCGTTGCTATGTGAGGATGTTGAGGGGCAGTTCGATGTTGTGTAGGCTGCTGACAGGATCACATTGAATGTGCTCTGTACCTTGGCAATAAAGAAGCTTAAATACTTATCTGCGATTTGATGCAGGACACAAGTCGAGCGTTGACGTGTCTAAAAGAAGCCGACAGCCACGGCAGAGAGAGATGTCATAGGATCAACTGGTGACCTTCCACTGAGGCTGTATACATGTAATCATGGTATGCAGTATTCTGTCTCATACACTCTCAGTCTGGTCAATGATTGTTTTTAAACTTCTCATTCTTTTTATCTATGAGAATGGCAAAAGAAGGAGGTTACCTGTGTGGGTGGGATGGCCCCTCTACCTGGAGGTGGCTGTGTATGGTGACGCAGCAAATGCTCAACACAATATGACATTCAGGAAAAGTGTCGATAGCAATCAATAGTTTGTTGTTAACAGACAATTTAAGGCAATGACAGGGAGTGTTCCAATTAGGGAGCATCCTTTTTTAGGATACAAGGTTTCTCACCCACTAATGTGTCATGCTTCATCATTGGAACCTGCTCCTTGTCGGGTGGGGGGTTGTAATATCTGACAGGCATCCTTTCTGAGCTCTTTTTCCAGAGATCTTTTATCCTACGTTCAAGAAGCTTGTGTGTCCTAATCAACTGCACCCCTGTGAGAATTGTCTATTTTCATCCAGCGGTTTGATGGTAAATAGTTTGGGCATAAAGACAGGCAATTAAAATTGCCTATTGCAATCCGTGTTGTGGAATGTATTAATCATGACTTAATTCCAAGGTAACACTAAAAACAATAATAGATTCCCTTGGCACTATAATCCGTAGAATTCTAAACAGCCAACATGTTTCTTGCTTCTACCTGCCCCTTAGGGTCTGTGACATTCATCAGGACCTACAAAGCCCTAATCTATTCATCTGAGTGCCAGCAATCAATGTGCATCACTGTATTGTACAAAGCACAACAGAAACCCAAAAATGGAAAGCTCACATGAAAAACAGTGGCAAATATAGCCTGGGAAATGATAAACAACCGTACATTCAAAATACAACATATTTCTGAATGTTGGTTTGTAAATAATTCATGCACCTATGTGAAATTTCACCAGATCCATTTTTACCAAAGGGACCCAATATATAGTAAAAAAAAAAAAAAACAGATCTGTGACTGGGGGTGAATGTTTGCCAATGTGCAACATTCCGTCCATCATCTTGTGTGTTTTGCATTTCGCCCTAAGTGGGAAGGGTATGCCCAGACGTGGGTCCCGTGCTCACTACGCCACTGGAGTCAAGCTATCCTGGCTGATGAGGGCTGAAAGCCCGAAACCGGTCCTAGGATGCTTGATTCCGGTCCAGGGAAGACATGGCTTGGCAGTTCGGTCTGGACTGTTCCCATGAGGCACAGAGTCAAGACTGATTTGCATATGGCTATGTCTGAACTGGGGTGGCGTGGTGAAGCAAAATAACGATGGATTAAACCCAGATCTGTGACTGGGGGTGAATGTTTGCCAATGTGCAACATTCCGTCCATCATCTTGTGTGTTTTGCACCCAATATATAGTGCAACAGCAGAACATAACGTGCACAACACACTGAAAACACCTGCATCCGTAATGATGGATGCAAGAAAGTGCCTCACCCCGTGTAAGAGTAATTAAGGCTTCGTGGGGAGCGTGAGCCTGGTCCTGCCCTATGGAAATTTTTCTTTAAAAAATAGAGTGGTAGCCAAAATGGCATTGTTAATGTGGTATAGCTGATCTCCTACATCCAGGGTGCCATTTACACCGTCATCCGCTGCTTCCTTCAGTTTTAGGTCTGGCATTTGAAAACGGCTTTAGATGTCTTACCAGACTAGGGTTTTTGGAAGCATAATACATACTATTCTTACATACATAGGTTTTCGGACAGAGGTCTTTATATATTGGCCTGTTACTTTGTCATCACCCTTTGCTTCTGCCCACTACAGCATAAAGTACCAGGGCAAGGAGTCAGCCCACTCTCAGTAATTGCCTCTCTTGCACTGTGAGTGACAGCATTTTGTCCGGCTACATGTGCACTACACTTTAACTGTAGTTCACTTTAATTGCAGGTTGAGGGGAGCTGGCTCTTCTCCCTTTCTTCCATCATTCCTTTAAAAAAAAAAAACATTCTTTACTATTTTTTGGCTGTGCAAAACTAGAGTTTGCAGCAGCATTTAAAGTGATCAGCATTAAAGCAGCTTCTATGTTTTTATGAACAAATGCTAACGTCTTATGAGGAACGATAACCATAACTTACCTTTATTACACTTTGTCAGTAAATATATATAAATAAGTTGTGAATAAGTTGTGAATGCATATGCATCTTTGGAAAAGAGGCTAGAAAAGGGCTGTCCTGCACTCAGAGCCCCCTACAAATGGCAAATGCGCATTCATAAGGCTGTCAGCATCAAAGGTGGGTGCAAAGGAAGTTAGGCGAAGGGCCACCCTAAAGGCCAAGCCCTTTAGCTAACCCTACTTGCTCACAGCCATAGGAAGCCATGAACAGCCGGAGCTGAGTACACTGAAAGGTGGACGTCCGTCCTGGTCGAAGGCTGTGTTCAGCTGTAGTTGTATGCATGGGAAGTAGGGCTAAAGGTCTTGTGCTACAGAGGTTAAGCATGTGTGAGGTTGGACACAGGGTCTGTGGCAAACTCCCTTGGCCCATGACTGAGGGCTGTGCACAGTAGGAGATAGATGCAGCAAAGTAGTATGAAGCATTTAATCCAAAAATACAAATTCACTGAAAAAAAATTGTTAATGGTAAATTGTGGCCTCACATGTCTTTCTGAATCACCTGAAACGTCAAACTCTCAACTAGCAAAACGTGCAATGAGGGCACAGTTCATTCCATTCCACTCAAATTATGAAGGAGAGGATGTGGCGTTATGGCCAGTGCTGCAAATTTTGGAACTCGGGAAACATGTTTGAGTCTCGACGTTGGCTCAACATCCTGTGGTTGTGGGCAAATCATTTAATCTCGCTGTGCCTTTAAAAAAAAATGAATGTACCCTTGTGTAATATAACTGTTGTTTGTGTAAAACACTCCAATACCATCGGGTCGAGTTCACGCTATATAAAACTGCAAATATATATATCTATATGAATATTCCTATTTTATTTTACTTTAGATGTTTTGGGGACAATTAACAAAGCCATAAAAGAGTACTACAGCAGAACTACTTTACATTCTGTGCAATGCCTTTGTGAATGGGCCCCATTGAGTTCAAAATGCCCTACATGGGTTAAAATTCTGTCTTTGATCTCAAACCTTGATACCTCATTTGAGCATGACATTTTTACCAGCCAGCAAAATTCCTACAGTTGGCACTCCAAAATCTATTGGCCGTCCTCCAGCCAAGGTAGAATCGCTTGGGGTGTATAGTGTTGATCCAAATCTAAAATATTTGATTTCCAAATCTAACCCTTTCATCACTTATTTCTCCCCTTACCACAACGAATGCACTGAAGTGACTTCTTGGCAGAGTGAGCCCTCAATAAAGCAGACCTGCTCTTCTGGCTACAGCAACGACCGTCCACGAAGCTCTCTCTGTTCCTCGTGGCATCCTGCACCGCAAACTGGATTCTCTGCGCCAGACTTTGAGAACATAACTTTTTGAGCAGGACTAAACTGGTCCCTGTGATCTCCATCTCCATGCTCCTTTGTGGTTGGCCTGAACTTGTAACTTTCCCCCGTCTAGCACAACCAGATGACCGCGAGTGGCACTTTGTTCTTTTAGGTGCTATACTTACCTAAAATTTTGAAATTGCATATCTCCAGTTCTACTGATTGGATTCTAAATTGGTTTGGAATTTCTCTTTGTTTGTGTGCTGCATACTTTGCATAGTACCTCTAAGTTAAGCCTGACTACTTTTGTCCCAAGCTACCAGATAGTTAAGGACAGATTAATTTAGTAACTTTAGTGGTTCACCCTGAAAAGGATTGTGGTTTTTGCTAAAGTAGGGTATCACCCCTTCCCAAGCAATAACCCAATTTCTTACAAGTGGGGTAGTCAATGCATCTAGAAGAAAAAAATGTATGCTTGGAAATGGAAAACAACACTCCTACCAGGGAGTATACCCTTCCTGCTAAGTCGAAGGCTCGGATATCAGAGACCCTTTTGCCAGACCGTTCTGCAGGAAACAACATACAGTTTCACAGACAGCTGTTTCCAAGACAACTGTGAATTGTCTGACTATCCTTCAAACAGATTCAGAACAGCATTAATATCCCACAAATTCTCATAACTCGGTTTAGGGGGATTAGACACTTGAATGCTATCAAGTAGGGGTGGGCAATAAACTCAGCAGACAGAGTTCGTGAAGTTTTGCCCACTCCGTGTCATGCTTGTAACACAGAGTTGTGGTAAAACTCTTCCAACTGCCACGTGGCAGAGTTTTTTTCTCATGCGCGGCTCGCCAATATTAAGTTGGAGAGCGTGAGTGAGAATTTGAGTCCCCTAGCATGATTTTGGCTGCTAGAACGTTACCCGGCAAGATTTTCTCATTGCAGGCAGTCCTGGCAGGTCGCAATTGTTCACATTGAAATGCGCTCGAGTAAAACATCTACTCGAGTGACAGAAAGAAGCAGCGCCCTCTGGAGTGCTGCATGGTGCCTTTCATGCTGATTTTACAGCGCGAAACAAGCTCCTGGTGCTAAAAATCAGCGTGAAGTGCCGAATTCTGCCCAGTCGCAGAACTCTGTGGAATGTCACAGACTTTTTATGTACCTCAGCAGAACTACATGGAGTGAAACTCCATGAGTTCCGCCCATCCCGACTATTACGTGATTTAGAGACCAAAGGGTGCATACCAGCTGTCTTACCATCCAGCAGTATATGGCCTGCTGAAATTGTAGACTGAAACTTATTTACTGACTTGTAACTTAAGCCCGCCCCAGCTCTTTCAGAGAGCAAATTAAGGAGCTCCTTTAAATCTGCCTCCACGGGATCCAGTTGCCACGCACCAACAGATGCATCGCTTCCAACCTGAAGAAGTAATGGAAATATTGGGAAAGCCATCTGAAAATCCGAGGCCAACTCTAGAACGACCAGGAACCATGCTTGAGCCTTTGATATCAGGTTTACTAACACTACAGCTCCCATTGTCACCTCTCTTGAGCCGGTACATTCGCTCCATCATTGCAAATGGCAGGAAGACATAACTTTTTTTTGGTCTATCAGTTTTGCAGATTTGCATACATAGCCTTCACCAAAGGGTCTAGTCTCCAGCTGTACAATTCCTCCAATTGGTTGTTCAGCCTGACCGCAAAAAGATCTATTCTGTGAGTGCCTAGAATGCACTGGATGTGCCAAAATACACACGGAGTAAGCCTCCAATCACTCACATTTGTCAGGAACCTAGAGTTCCAATCCGCTATGCCATTGATCTGACCTGGAATGTACTCTGCTATCACTGAGAGTCTGTGCTCCAGACAAAAGTGTGAAAAATCTTTGGCAATCTTCGACAGTGTCTTAGATCTAGTACTGCCCATCCTGCTGATGTATCTGACTGTGGATATATTGTCCATCCTCAATAGTATGCAGCAGTTGTTCTTTCTTGGTGATAGGGCTAAAGATCATGCCAGCAACTCTAGGCAACTGATGTGATGGTCCAGCTCGTCGGCCACCCAATGACCTGCGGCCCCCCAGCCCCAACAGTTGGCGTCGGTTTAAATTATCATGGCAGGTTGTGACCCGAATATGACCTTGCCATTCAATGCCTCAATATACGTCATCCACCAAATGAGTACCACCCTTGCTTCCTCTGACAGCGGAATTAGATCAGTTTAAGTCAATCCTCTACTTAGGTATCGGATCTTCAGGCGTTGAAAAGCCCTGTAATGTGGAGGGCTGAAGAAAACAGCTTGAATAGAGGATGTTAGATGGCCAACAATCCTCGCCACTGGTCTCAACAAAATTGACTGTCTGCTTGAAGCAAATTTCAACTCTTTTTTTGAAATCCTTCATCTTCTGATTGGCTAACTGTAGTTGGGCTTTGATTGAGTAGATCTGGAAGCCCAAGAACTCTATTAATCAAGTTGGTGTCAACATTGACTTCTTTTGATTGATTGTAAAACCTGGGTCCTGTAAAAGTTGAACCGTCTATGATAGGTGCTGATTCAGTACAGCCTTAGTCTGAGCCATGAGTTTCATACTGTCTAGATAGGCGATCAAGGGCACCCTTTTCTCTCTTAGTCGTTTGTCAGTCGGCTTCATTAACTTGGTGAAGCACCAAGGTGCCGACAACAGCCCACTAGAAACCCGCATCAGAGGTTTCTCCACTAAAACTGCAGGAAGATTCAGTGGGGAGCAAAAATGGGAACTCTCAGGGTAGGCATTATTGAGGTCCAAACAGAGCATCCAGTCCCATTCCTGTAACAAGTCTTATGGAAGATGGATGCCCTCCATTGTGAAAAAGCAGTAAATTATCCACTGATTGAATTGCTTGAGATTTAGAACTAGTTTGTGACCCCCACCCTTCTTCTGGAATAAGAAGATGGTGCTGCAAAATCCCCGGTGATAAAGAAGGAGGGAACAATAGCCTGTTTTTGCAATAGCTTCTGGATTTCCTTATTGATGAAATTCGTCTCTTGTTGGAGAAATATTGAGTTTTGTTTGGAAACCATTCATGAATAGGGGAGTGAAAAAATTCTAGTCTGAAACCTTGCACAGTATCCAACACCCACGCATTATATGTATTGTTGCCCAATTGTGAAGGAATAATTATAATCTTCCCCTCAAGATCACTTGTGAGAGAGGAATAACACTTACTGGTAAAGGTTTCACCTGCAGTGGGCTGGAACGTGACTCCTTAGGCAGGGAAAAATACAAGCTATCTATAAAACCCTCCCTATATCTCCACTTCCTAGTGACTTAGATATTCCCTTGATGGAAGTAGCTGGGCAACAGGATCAGGGAGTAGTGGCAGCAGCCACTCCCACTTTGGAGAAATTTCCTCTCTTGGATATGGAGACTCTTGTCAAAATCTTCGCCAAAATAAAATCTGGATCCCCTTTAGACCCCGCCCTCCACACATTCTATTTAAGGCTAATGGTGTGATTTTTCCAGCTATCCAAGAGGTGCTTAACATGTCCATCACCAATGGACTCGTGCCATCGATATGGAAGCATGCTATGGTAAAGGCACTACTTAAAAACCTAGCCTGGACCCAGAAGCACTGAGTAACTACCGGCCCATTTCCCTCCTTCCCTTGCTTAGTAAGATCTTGGAAAAACATATAAACTCCACCCTATCAGCCTTCCTAGAAACCCATGAACTACTTCACCAATCTCAGACGGGTTTCCGCCCACAACATGGCACGGAATCCGCACTAACGGTTGTGGTTGAGGAAGCTAGGAGGATAGTGGATCAGGGAGGAGTGGCGGCCATTGTCCTCCTGGACCTCAGTGCGGCATTTGATACGGTCAACCACAATGTTCTTATTGAACGGCTAAAGAGAATCGGGGTAGCAGGAAGTGCTATCTCCTGGATTCAATCATTCCTCAATGACAGAGTTTTTCAGGTCTTTTCGAAGGAAGCTATTTCCAGCCCTCTCCTTCTGAATTATGGAGTACCCCAAGGATCCTCCTTAAGTCCTACGTTATTTAACGTATATATGAGGCCACTAGCGGAGGTCATCCAGCCATTTGGGATCAAAGTGGTTACCTACGCGGATGATACTCAGCTGGTGATATCTCTTAATCATCCGCGGACTGATCCTGCAGACCTGGAGCTCTGCCTAGGAAGGGTAGCTACCTGGATGCAACACTCCTGCCTTAAACTGAATGGAGAAAAAACAGAAATTATGTATATGGGCAACACTGCCAAGTTAACTCCCACACTATCATGGCCTCAGTGCCGAGGTGCCCCTCCAATTCCGAAGTCCAAGATCAAGAGCCTCGGTGTGTGGCTGGATGACTCACTCAAATTTGATCAGCAGGCAGTGGCAGTGACGGGGGCGTGTCACGGCATCCTTAGGAAACTACGGAAAGTCCTCCCCTATTACCCACTGAAGCTAAGAAGATAGTAGTCCAGGCCCTGATTCTTTCACGGCTGGACTACTGCAATTCATTGTATCTGGGAGCCCCAAAATCCACCCTAAGGAAACTCCAGGTGGCCCAGAACTGCGCAGCACGACTTCTGACAGGCTGCAGTAGTAGGCAGTCAGCTAGCCCCAGTCTGAAAGCCCTTCACTGGCTACCAATAAAGGAAAGAATTTCCTTTAAAGCCTTATGTACTGCTCATAAGACCCTTATGGGCACAGGCCCCAGAATTAATCAGCATTTGATCACCGCCTACCTCCCCAGGAAATCTCTTCGATCGGAGAATTTAAATTTAGCATGCATTCCTAAAGTCAACAGGCAGCGGAGTGGAGGCCGCTCCTTTTCATATAACATAGCTGGATTGTGGAACTCCCTCCCTCTTAATCTCCGCCATGAAACTACTCATCTCTCTTTTCGGAAGGGTCTAAAAACATGGCTATTCCAGAACAGTACCTGACTAGCCCTCCCTTACTAGCCCTAATTGCCGTTCAGCGCTGGGATGCCTTTGGGTAGCTATGCGCTCTATAAATGCTAATTAATAATAATAATCCATGTTGAATCTGCTTCTAAAGAAGCACGATCTGGTGGGGAAGAAATGTCCGCCCCTCTATCGGTCATGCCAGCTTCCTCGCTTGTGGAATCCATAACCCAGCTGCGACCTTGGTAATAGGGACAGCTCGGTTAGCATCCCCAACCTCGCCCAGCCCTGCCAAAAAGGTTGGGCGCTGCAATACTTTTCGGAGTAACGCCTGCACTTTGTCTAACGCTGTAAATGTATTGATGAATTTCCCAATGTCTTTGATACACTTGTCTCCGAACAACAGGCCATCTGTCAAACGAGCAGCTTCAGACGAGGTAAAGTCCACTGGTTTCGGATTGATTCTCATTAATACGAACTTCCTTTGCTGTGTCGAGATCGCAAAATTTGCGTTGAGCAGCAAGCACACAGCACGTTGGGACCAACCCGCCAATACCTCCAAGTCGATTTCGGTCCCTGTTTCTTTGGCCAGTCAGTCAGCCATGCAAATTAGGATTATGATGCCCCGACATTGATCCTAGTGTACACGCATCACCGCGCACCCAGCTGTTTTTTGCCGGCGTTGAGTCTCCATTCTATCTTGCCACTTTGCAGGTGCGCTGGACTCACGTGCATTGCTTCAATTTTAGTCTCAGGTCTTGGCAATCGCTCCGCCTGTATGAGACTAATTCGCCTGGCAGACTATGCCAACTCTCGACGCGGTTCCATTGTAACACGTCTTCCGTAATTGATGTTGCAAAGGTGCACTGAGTTGCCGTGCCCTACTAAAAATTGGCTTTACCCTACAGGGTTCTACCTATTGAAGAGGCTTGTGGCTACAAGACCCCTTCAATTATTGGTCTGTTAAGGCTTAATTGGTAGCACAGACCCTTTATGAAGAGGTACACTTGTTGTGTCCCAGGCATTTTAATTACAAGAGGATCGAAACCTCGTCAACAGCACATACTGACCCTTGACAGCAGGGTCGGATTGGTAAGGCGGGCACCCGGGAAACGGCAGAAGGGCCGGTAGCCGAGTTCCAGCTGTGCGCTGCTTTTTGGGGCAGCCTAGGGGCTGTCTGTTCTGTTAGGATGCCGCCAGAGGCCCAGTGGGTGCCTGAGTGGCCTTTCTAGAGGCAGATGGGCAGAGGTATCAGTCCCTTTCTCTCGCTGGGTCGGCTCATTAATGTATACTGATTGAGCAGGGGCAGGGGGCCTGAGCAGAAGTGGTCTCACTTGTATTCATGTGTGGCTCAGCAGTGTGAACTAATCTGTGCATTTTGTTTTTATCTAAGTGAAGTTAATAAAACATGCCTCGCCCCCTTTCTTTTCATAAAACTTAGCCGAAGCAGTGTTTTGCAGAAGGGCAATACGCAAATGTCGGCCACTTTTTTTTTGGTGTGCCCAGGCCGATTTTTTATCCCAATCCAACCCTGCTTGACAGTATATATAATGTGATAGGGCTGGTTTGTGATTTTGTGAATTGTGGCACATTTGAAATATTACGTATTAGTGTCACTTGAAAACAATTGCCTGAGTAATAAATAAGTTAAAATATTTCCTTTGGCACTATGCACTATTTTATGATTGTTTACAATAAAATATTTTCTATGAAAAAGAAACTGAGACTTTGAACATTTGTGACAGTAGTAAATCCATTGATTTATTTTAGGTTAATCTTGGTTTTTGAAGAGACCTTTGTTCCTTTAAAATAGCATGCACCCATAGTCCATATGCACTCTTGGGTTCCCTTGTTTGCATAAAAGTAAAGAAAGAGCAGCATAATCTGAGCCTCCGGTCCTGAAATAGAAACGCCTCATCCCTCTCGGTGTAACACAGTGTGCAGCGGTTTGCAAATTGCGAATATCGGATCTCGTGATGCAGTCTTGCTGATATAAGTAACCTCCTGTTTCTTGTCTCATTCTGAGACCTGACTGACTTAGAGTGTAGAGGGTGGATAAAAAAAGCCTTTTTGTCTGTATCATAAGGCACTCAAATTGAAAGTGCAATTGAACTGTATTTAATGCCAGGCAGTAGCTAAGGTAATTTAAGGTTATGCATATTTAAGCGCCAGGGACGATTTTCTTTTAAGATATTACTGTTTCATTTTTTCACATTTAAAAAGTAAAAGAACGCTAGTGGAACTTACGGGGTTAAAACGTGTAATGAATTCTAATAATTCTGTTTACTGATATATTTGTCTTTCTAACAGTTCCAATTAACTTTTATAAATAAACTTTGACTTGATGTGTGTGAGTAAATCGCCTCACTACCACCCTGCAGGGTGGGAGTGGTCTGGAAGTAAGTGAGCACCCACAAACTTGCACATTTGTGGTATTCACGAACCATTTTTGAGTCTTTCCCACCCTTGAATAGGTTTGGAACTTAACTCCTGCCAGAAGCAGGAGTAAATGCCATTCTTGGATGGGAAGGTAAAAGTACAACTCTAAAAATTGATGGGGTAGTATGGGAACAGTTTTCTCTAATGTGAAAAATATTTTACAAGTGAAGAAAAAATGTGCATTTGCACTATTTTCTGCTGTAAAAATATACACGAGTATGTTTTCACCTGAGAAAATCAAATTCACAAATCTTTTCCTGGGCTGTGACTGGCGAAGGTTTCCAGTCTAAGTCGTATCCTGGAAGTGTTTTGTAAATTTGAAACATTTTAAATCCAGCTGCAGGTTTTTAAGAATAAAGTCCGTCGTCTACGATGAAGCCTAAGACACTCCGGGGCAGATTTACAAGCCCCTTGCGCCACTTTTGCGTCACTTTTCCCATGTTAAAAGTGACGCAAAAGTGGCGCAAGGGGCTTGTAAATCTGCCCCTCTCTCTTCTTTCAACCCACTGACAGTATTCGCTACATGTAGGTAGCCCTTGAGCAATACTAAAAAAAAAAACATTTTCTTTAATAGACACACCAGAATGGCATCACTAAGGGAAAGGCTCACTGTTGAACATTGTGAAACTATACATTCCCACATGGCCTGATGAACGGCGAGCAGTGCTTAACTTGTAAAAAATAAATACATGCCAGGGCCTCGTGATGAGACCACTGCAGCTTACACCACCCATTGCCCCTGCCAGTGCTGCCAATAACAGTACCAACACAACTACTAATCATCACACCCTACAAGTGTTACAATTCTCACTATTCCGGGCCCCAAAAGTTATAAGAACTGTTTGGGCAGAAGGTGTTAGTCATTTTTAGGTCTCGGCCTGCACCAGCGCTTGCGCTGGTCTGGCCGAGAGTTTTAGTAAGTGGGTTTTGGAAGTGCAAACACTGGCTTTCGGCTGGCGACCAGCTTGCGTTCCCGATGGGCGTGCACGCGCGCAGCTGCCATCTGGGTTTCCTATCTCTTCCTCATTTCCTCGTCATGGCTCATTAACTCTCTGGACTCTGATGTTTCAATCGCAGCAGCAGCTCACATTACCAACTGACGGCCCTGGACTACAGTCACATGAAAAACAACAGCGATTAGCATTGAAATGCAAGCTTTTTTTTGTCTAGTTAGAAATATTGCTTCGGTGGGTTGATTTCACCTTATATCGCTATTTGTTTTATATTGGGAGTCACAGCCTAATTACCAGTATTTTTGTCTCACTCTGTTTTTTTTTATATTTATTCGCGCAAAGCACAACGCTATATTTAAGGTTACTTTTTCCGCGTCACTTCTTCACTCTATTTAAACTCCACACCCCACTCTTATTGTCTCTCTCCTTCTCTCTCTCTCCCCTCTCTAATTCTCTCTCTCACTTAATTAACTCTCCCCTCTCTATCTTTTTTAGCCTTACATTCTCTCTCACCCCTTTATCTGTTTCTCTTTCAAACTCCTTCATTCACTCTCTCTCCCCTTCTTTCTCTCTCTCTATCCCGCTCCACTCTTTATTCTATGTACACCCTTTCTCTCTCTTTCTCTCTCACAACCCTCTCTAATTGGGCATTATATCTTCACTCTATCTCTCACTCGGCAACACCACAGCATCACTCAGCGCAACCACAGCATCAATCAGAGCCAGCACAGCATCAATCAGAGCCAGCACAGCATCACTCAGCACCAACACATCTCTCAACGCCATCACAGCATCACTCAGCGCCATCACAGCCTCACTCAATGCCATCACAGCATCACTCAACGCCATCACAGTATCACTCAACGCCATCACAGCATCACTCAACGCCATCACAGCATCACTCAGTGCAACCACAGCATTACTCAGCACAACCACAGCATCACTTAGCGCCACAACAGCATCACTCAGCGCCACCACAGCATTACTCAGCAGCACCACAACATCACTCCGCGCCACCACAGCATCACTCAGCACCACCATAGCTTCACTCAGCGACACCACATCATCACTCAGGGCCAACACTGCATCACTCAGCACCACCACAGGATGACTCAGCACCACCACAGGATGACTCAGCACCACCACAGCATCGCTCAGCACCAGCACAGCATCGCTCAGCACCAGCACAGCATCGCTCAGCACCACCACAGCATCGCTCAGCACCACCACAGCATCGCTCAGCGCCACCACAGCATCGCTCAGTGCCACCACAGCATCGCTCAGTGCCACCACAGCATCGCTCAGCGCCACCACAGCATCACTCAGTGCCACCACAGCATCACTCAGCGCCACCACAGCATCACTCAGCGCCACGACAGCATCACTCAGCGCCACCACAGCATCACTCAGGGCCACCACAGCATCACTCGGGGCCACCACAGCATCACTCAGGGCCACCACAGCATCACTCAGGGCCACCACAGCATCACTCAGGGTCACCACAGCATCACTCAGCACTACCACAGCATCATTCAGCACCACCACAGCATCACTCAGGGTCACCACAGCATCACTCAGGGTCACCACAGCATCACTCAGGGCCACCACAGCATCACTCAGCATCACCACAGCATCACTCAGCGCCGCCACAGCATCGCTCAGCACCGCCACTGCATCGCACTCAGCGCCGCCACAGCATCGCTCAGCACCGCCACTGCATCGCTCAGCACCGCCACTGCATCGCTCAGCACCGCCACTGCATCGCTCAGCACTGCCACAGCATCACTCAGCGCCACCACAGCATCACTCAGCGCTACCACAGCATCACTCAGCACCACCACAGCATCACTCAGTGCCACAACAATATCACTCAGCACCACCACAGCATCACTCAGCGCCACAACAGCATCACTCAGCGCCACAACAGCATCACTCAGCGTCACCACAGCATCACTCAGCGTCGCCACAGCATCACTCAGCGCCGCCACAGCATCCCTCAGCGCCGCCACAGCATCACTCAGCGCCACCACAGCATCTCTCAGCACCACCACAGCATCATTCAGCACCACCACAGCATCACTCAGGGCCACCACAGCATCGCTCAGCACCACCACAGCATCGCTCAGCACCACCACAGCATCATTCAGCACCACCACAGCATCATTCAGCACCACCACAGCATCACTCAGGGCCACCACAGCATCACTCAGGGCCACCACAGCATCACTCAGGGCCACCACAGCATCACTCCGGGCCACCACAGCATCACTCAGGGTCACCACAGCATCACTCAGGGCCACCACAGCATCACTCAGCACCACCACAATATCACTCAGCGCCAAGACAATATCACTCAGCACCACCACAGCATCACTCAGCGCCAAGACAATATCACTCAGCACCACCACAGCATCACTCAGCACCACAGCAGTATCACTCAGCAAGACCTGAGTATCATTCAGCATCACCTCAGCATCGTCTCCGCAACAGTCACCACCACCACCACTACCACCTCAGCATCACTCAGCACCACCTCAGCCTGCTCTCGGAATCTGGCATCTGTTGATTCTCCCCTAGCGTCTGGCCGCTGCTAGTGTTATAATACAGGTACTAGTTCCCAACCTTCACCCTCCGATTGTTTATGCCCCCTCAAAAAAAAAGCTTTAACAAACAACCATTGCAATAGGCAGAAACAAGTTGCCAGCATTGCAAGAACAAAAGAAAACTGAGGAAATTTTTTATTGTAAATACTTTTTTTAATATGGTCGTTCAGTTTTACATAATGCCTTCTTGGTCATATATAAAGTAACAAAAATGCTTCTGACACTTTTTTATTATAACTTTTCAGCATGCTGCACAGCAGCCACACTTCTCTACAGCACAGCTTGAAGACATTGGCAAAGTCAATAGCTCTGGCTAAACACTTATAAGGCCCCAAAGGCGAGACCTATTCGCTATGCTAATGCTTGTGTTATCCAGCCACTACTAAACTGATGGCAGGTGATGCAGGAAGATGGGGCCCAAGTATCATGGGCTACCATTTTATGATACCTTTTGCAGCTGCCCTCTGTCCCTCAGTTGGTGAGTTCAGCTATTATTTACAGTCATTTTTAGGTCTCGCCTGAGCCAGCGCTTAGCGCTGCTCTCGGCGAGAGTTTTAGTAAGCGGGTTTTGGAAGTGCAAACAGCAGTGGCTTTTGCTGGCGACCAGCTTGCGTTCACGCGAGCGTGCACGCGCGATCAGGCGCCATATGGCTTCCCTCGCCATCTGGCTTCCCACCCTGATAACTCGCAGCGGCTTTTATCGCTCGCGATTACTTTCACGGCCGCGCGGCCGTGTCAGTTTCACGACCGCGCGGCCAATGCTTGTTCTCCATTCACATCGGACGGGTCACTCTGCGACAAACGTCCTGATCCTGTTCATTACCGAGCACATCAGACAAAATAAATATCCAAGATTTTATAGCAAACGTAATGCTAAGCTTTTATAGCACAGAAACAGCCATTTAGCGAGTTTCTAAGCGCTACCAACATTGGCACACGAACGAGATATGGTGCAAAACAGTGAAGTGCTATGCCAGGATCACACACTATGGTCAAGCGAGGTGCCGGGAGCAGAATACAAGCCTCGTTGTTCCATAGTCAGCAATTTACCAAATTACTTGAGTAAATCTCTTCCCTACGCCGTTCAAAATGTTTACAAGAGTTTATAAATGCTGTTCAAAGTCAGCTACATAACCAACAGCGTAAGAGTTATTTTGCAATAAAGAAACATATTTTCAAATGCATTACATTTTTAGTAGAAGCCCTATTATCGAAAGGCAATATTCCTTTCTAAACTAAACACGAACATCCTACATCGCTGATCCCAGCTGCAGGGCCCAAATACGTCAGAAGTTGTTTAAATAAAACAACAAATATTGGAACAATGAGTATTTATTACAGCAATCAAATGTCTCAAACAAACTGGCGAGAGATGTTGTTCAACATTTCGTAGATGAACAAAAAGTTCCACATGCATGTATATGTTGTACGTACACAGCAGTGCTGCTGTCAGCATCCATTATGGACAAAAAAAGCATGTCTTTAAATCACAATATGGCCCTCCACCTCTCCCGGTTACTCATTAATGGGGCTGTGATGCAAGTAACCTCAGCGCGTAGATCCCGGCCCATCAGCCTTCCACCTCCCTCCCGGGGCTCCGGCTGCTCGCAGATCCCGGCGCAGCCTGCACGCGGCTCCCACGCCAGGGAGAAGGCGCATTTACATTAAGCGTGGCACACGCTGCCAGCAGTCTGCAATTGCATAATCCGCTTCTGTGCGCAGGTTAACTTCAGGGGCCCTAGTGCCATAAAAGGAACTGGGCTCCCATGCCCTGGCTTGATAGCATAAAACAAACACTAATTGGGGTGCAGTGGGCCCTGGTGCCACTGCACCTGCTGCACTATTGATATCCACGCCCACAGAGACTTCCTTGTGCTTCAACATATGGAATTAAGGTGTTCGTCAGGGGAAGTGACTTTGCCTAAGTTTTTTTTTTTTTAAAGATTAGTGTTGGTCGTACAATGATGCCATATAATTTGTGGTTGACGCTATATAAAACGCTAACAACATTATTTATCAACTAGGTTCAACGTCGCACAGAATCCGACATATGGCCATAGGTACACATGCACGTCAGCATTAACGTTCCCGCCCTGGGGTGACAATGTGCTTTGTAGTGCTCGCTTATCACGTGCACTGAAGTTTCTCTCAGAAAATAAACCCGTGAGAAATGTTTTACGTTCGCTGGCTGCTCCAGTTCCCACAAGAACCTCGGAGATATTCGTAAATGTTGGTGTCTTCACTAGTTAATAATTGTGCGGGTCCTAGTTATATTGGAATGTGTACCGCTTGTTGGACTGTTTCCCATGAGGTGGCTGGAACGCCGCATACTGACGGTGCTGCTAAATTTGTGTATAAAAGCGCAGGGTCCCAAAGCTTTTCATGAACCTGTCCCAATGGTGCTGGATTCGGAATATCAAGGCTGCCTGTAGGGGCGGCTGGTAACATATGAAAATGGCGAGCGAGTGAACTGCCCTATCGCTTCTCAAAACACACAATAAAACAAGCATGTAAAATAAACACACTGACATGTATTGCAATAAAATAAACAAGCACTGGCATAGCCAATAGGTCTCGTCTTTGGGACCTTATAAGTATTTAATTATGCAGCACAATATCCTTGGTGCAACATCAACTGTTGCATGGCTAAACACTTATAATGTCCCAAAGGCGAGACCTATTGGCTATGCCAATGCTTGTTAATGAACATTGTTTAATAAATAGCTGTTGTTGTGCTCATCTCTAAATTAAGTAAACAGCGTCATCATGTGGCAGACTGTCATAAGTGCTGGTGTTCAGAATTAAGTACTGGTGCCGAGCACCTGAAACCACCGGCTCAAATTACGGCAAGTTAAAAGCATAAAGGAAATTCAGAACGAAACACAAACTAAGCGCTAAATAATAAAATAATAAATTACTCGACACAGGGGGCTCTTTAAATTGTGTGGTTGTTGGCCCCAATTCAATAAAAGCAAGCTCAACACAGAGATAATTCACAAAAAGCCCACCTGTAGCTCGGCACATGAAATGAAAAAAGATCATCTCCACGCCGAGCTATGTTCCTGCTGGGAGGCGGCGAATACACAAACATGCCCGGTTCTCTTGTGTGGACGGTCAACTGTGTTGAATTATTTTTGCTTAAAGAGAACATATTTTGTGAAGTATTACTTCAACGTGCATTTCACCATTCTTAAAACATATTGATTACCTAGTTAACTCTATTAACTGCAAGCAAAAAACGTGTTAATGAAGGCAGATGGAAAAAGCCCGCAGTGAGAGAGAGTCCTGTCGGTAAACCCCGAGCTCCGTCGAGGTGGAAAGACGATGACAGATCTTTGGCTGGATGCCAGATACGAAATGTCTTGGTGATTAGGTGACAGGTGTGAGACAGCGGCACAGCTGGTGCGCGTTCATTTCTAAACCAGCAGTAGTAGCAAGCAGCCTCACATACAAACTAAAATAATGTTAATAGACTGGTTTGTTTCTGCTTTGCTTCTTGCAGTTATATTTGTACTGCGCAAGAAGTTTTTTTTTTTGAGCGGGGAAATGAGTGTGAGGCAGATAATTAATGTTTGCAAGATGAAACTCAACTTTTGAAATGTGTGCGTTTTTCAGGGGCAGACATTTCGAAAGTATTATGTTGCTGCTGCACCCCACTTTCATTGAGGGACGTAACAAAGGCCCAAATGTTTCATCTCAGGTTGAAATGGGCTGTCATTCTGGACTATCTGGAAGTTAATTGGGGTCTCCATCTTGGCCAGTAGCTACTTCCGGTGCTCCTCTGGATGCCAGCTGCCCATGGTCCAGCTGTACAATCTGTTAAGAGAACAGGAAGACGTAGAGTAATCATTTCCCCATACTTTATTGCCAAGCAGTACCCACTATTGAAGGGGATGGTGAATCTTCTGCAGTCTTTGATCCTATCATTGCCATATTTTAAGGACATTCTGTGTTGATGGCAGGTGATGTGTCAGTCTCGTGCCTATTGGATCTTTGGGTGGAGTGTTCCTTAAAGGGTGATTACTTCTGCCCAACCATATTGAAGAGAGCAGTGTTTTGTAGGGTTTATGACTCTCAGAGTTTGGTTAAAGTTTTTCTTTCTCTCTCTAATAGCCAGATGAGGGGTACCTGTGAAGGCCTGTTGGTGGAAATGAAAACCCAAGTCAAAATCCTTTTGCATATCACCTTTGATAATCTGGAGGCTTCTACTTGTATCATAGTAGGAGCCCATTGACACTGGAATGTAGATACTTTACAGAAAACAGAGTCATTGAGAATGCCATTTCAGGGGCAAACGCTTTCTGGAGTTGAGGTGGCAAACAATCTATATAAAACGTCAAAATGACTGAAATAATCTCATTCTATCAACTCCAAGGAAACATCTTCTAGGAAGAATACATATTACATGTCAGAATAGACTGGTCTTTCCAACCATTAGGCACATTCTGTCAGATTGTCGACCTGAGTAGATTCAACAAGTTTATGTGCACTTGGCACTTCATGATAGAGACCCCTCAGAGGATCCTACCTTTGCGTCCCAGAGGAGAATTCATTACAATATTGAGCCTTCGGGATGCATACACCCATGTCCCATTGCCTTCACTTCATCGGAGATTCATTAGCTGCTGTGCCTGTAGGTCCTCTTGTGAATTTTAAGTGCTCCCCTTTGACCTAAAGCCTTTGTCCTGGGTATTTATGAAGGTGTTGCCTCCCCCTGTCAGGGAGGTCCATCAAAGAGGCACGGCTGTCCATCAGTGCATGGACTACTAAATATTTCATGCCCATATTGGGAATGGGTTTGTAGGGACATGGTGACTCTCTAGTAAATGTTGAGGGACCATGGGTTCCTCTTGCATATTGAAAAGATGCATCTTATACTAACTCTGTACCTGAAATACATTGGGGTCCACTTCAAGACTCGCCTGTTGGCAGCATTTCTTCCACAGCTGAGAGAAACCAAGTTACAAGATTGTCTCTCAAACATCCTGTTGCAAGATGTGCTCTCAGCAGGCAGTGATTTAAAATGCAAGGATACAGTGTGAAAGTAACACACTTCCCAGGGTTTTTGGGTGTGTCCGTTTGTGTCCTAATAGTGGTTCTTTTTTACGCTTCCTGGCTGCTGGTGATTACTTTTGAGTCGAAATTGAGAAAGAAATCTTCTTTTCTTCCTGTCTTAACACCTGATGACATAATGAATTTTTTTTTTAGGCTGTCGATGGAGCAACTACCATAAACGAATTGGCAAAGCGGCAGGTCCATTTACTCGAATGCAGTTAGATTTTATTAAAATGCCTCCTTGTCAATTACGCTAGAACTACCTCATCTCTCGCCTAGACAGGAAAAACCTAAAAAGATCATTCAGAAATAGACTAGTATCTGCACTCTAAGGAAACATTTGAAACTTTCGAAGGACAGGAGCACGGAAGTATATCCTCTAACATTTCCAAATAAACCTCCAATATTTCATTCAACAAAGTTCCCTGTGCAGTAACTTTCAGTTTGACGACCGCCTAGCACCGCATCAACAGCAGACAACGCACATAAACTTAGTGTATGCCACACTAAGACTGCCCTTGGGCTTATACCGGGATCTTGGGCCTACGGCGGACCCGCTAACTTCTTTCCAATGAGGTCAGACAGACCACAACGTAACATAAAGGTATGAACTTAACAGAGTTCACTGGCAAAATATTGATGTTAAAAATATAGAAGTAAAAAATATCGATGCAAAAATATAGAATGCAAAGTCGGCTCCGGAGAGTGAAGCGGCAGTGGAAAAAAGGAAGAGGCGGGGTTTCTTCGGGTCGACGCCTCCCTGGAGCTACAGTGCTGGAGCTGCTCTGCGCTCAGGCGGGAAGCAGGCTGATGCTGAGGCACCAGGACCCGCTGAAGGACCAGTGCAAGCAAGTGGGTCTGCAGATGGCGTGGTGCTGCAAGCAGGCATGGTGGAAGAGCCACAATCGGGGGCTGAGAGCTTAAGTACCTCCAAAGAGGGAGATCTAATGAATACAAGCACGGTTAAGACATCGGGAATATGTCAGCAGGAGGGATCTGGACATTTGATAACATCCTCAAATCTGGACAATATGAGTGAGCAGCAGTCAGGGGGAGGAGAACTAAGGGGACATTCAATTGTTAAAGGCCCCCTATCCGCTAAGCTGGCTCATCAAGTGGGTGCTATAGGTCAGTCCCAAGCCCATGATCAAGGTACTATACAACCAAACCTAGAAGTTGAGATAGACCCTAGTGATTGTTTTTTTTCCCTCTCTCATGGTCCAGAGTGGTCGGCTGACGGCTCAGGATGTTCTATAGCCTCAAGTGAAAATGACAGTGACCCAGATGCAGCTGGGGACTCCCTCTTTACGACAGCACAGCATAATATGCAGAGGCCGCAAGCTTGAAATGGGACTATTCCCTAACTGACTCTCTAAACACCATTAAAACCACTACCCCGCAGGGAGCCGCAGGGAGCCCATGGTATGCATCCCCCTACATTAGAAACAGTGCTTCAAACAATTATGCAGCACCGGGAAGAGACCCGGGTGGATGCCCGTAAAGCCCAGAACGCAGCAAGGAAGGTACTGGGCGCTGTAAGAAAACTGACCAAGACCTGCAGCACTATAGGGGAGCACCTGACAGAGCTCGAAACCCGAATTAGCAATGTTGAGACGAAGGTGGCTGACAAGCTTACGCAATCCAAAGCGCAAAAGAAGCAAATCACGGACATCCGATGGAAGCTGGAGGAGCATGAAAATCTCCAGCGGCGTAATAACTTGAGAGTCCTGGGAATCCCAGAAGGAAAGGAAGGATCAGACATCAGAAGTTATATGTTAGATCTCTTCCGGCAAGTGTTCCCGGAGCTCTCGGACTGGAACTGGCAGCAAGAGGTCCAACGAGTTCACCTGACACCTTTTACTCTGAGACAACCTGTCAGGGAGGGGGTCAAGCCAAGGGCAATTCTGGTTTTCTTTGGGAACTTCCGTTTAAGGCAGGCAATATTTGAAAAAGCCAGACCCGAGGCCAGGAGAAATGTTGAGGATGTCTCATTTTTTGTTAGACCGGACTTCTGTCACACCATCGTCGCAAGAAGTGGCGACTCCGCCAGTTAATCAAACCCTTCCAGGATAAGGGTGCCAATGCCTTCCTGAACAATCTGGCATCCTTAAAAGTGGTCTGGCAAGGCGTAACAAAGTTTTTTATGTCAGAAATAAAAGCTAACAAGTTTTTGATAGGGCTTAAGCCAGAGCATCACAATGGTTTAGGCTAAACCAGACTAAGGGAATTTATGTTATGATTAGGTTGGGATTCCGGTATCTCTATCTCCATCTTGTGTGGGGTTTGTTTTTCTCTCTTTTTCTTTCTCTAGTCTTTTTTTTAGTACTACGGTGGTATTGCTAGGGGTAAATTCCCCCTTCCACGGTTATTAAAGCCTAATATGCATGATAGATCACGGTTTTGGCAAATCGCTCTCCATCTTCCTACAGACCGATGTGCGGTCTGGATTCTTCCTGGAGAGGGCGGGGGCGGGGGGACACTGGAGGGGAGGGAGAGCCAGGGAGGGGGTCAGGATGTCATGGGAGAGGGGAGGTAAGGGGGGAGCACAAGGGTTCTTTGTTGGGGGGCAAGGGGGAGAACCAAAGAAATGGGGGGTAAGTTAAGGACAGAAGATGGTATAAAATGTCCCCACCAGGGTTGGTTAAAAGGGATAGGAGTTAAAATCAAGAAGGATTACTCATCTAGACCAGATGGGTAAGATCACTATCTGCTCAGTGAATGTTGGGGGTTTAATGGACAGGAACAAGCGGTCAAGGGTCATGGAGATGATAAAATCTATCGCCACGGACGTAGTCTGTCTCCAAGAGACACACATATCATGGGACTAAAGGGGGCTAATCACGGATAAGGGGTACTCTCTAATGGTGTGTTCTTCTCAAAGTTCAAGCATCAGAGGGGAGGCCATTTTAGCAAAAAATAAAATAGGACTGGCAAAACGGAGACTTTGTCGACACTTGTGGAAGATGGGCCTTGGTAGAACTAGAGGTAGGAATAACGATAGGCACGGTCTATTGTTCAAACCAGGATGACCCAAAGATACTAGAGGATTTGGAGCTAGAGTTAGCATCTTGGCCCACCTCCCTGATTATGTGTGGTGATTTTAATATTCACTTAGTAGTGGGGAGATCCGTGACTAGTAGATATCAAGGAAGGAAGCCCAGAGTATACAGAGCTTTGTCATCACTTATGAGGAGCCATGGATTAATGGATGTATGGGACTCTAAGTTCCTCTCGGATCCCGGGTACACTTATTATCTGTGTCCTCTCAAGAAATACGTCCGCTTGGATTTTTTTTTTATATCAAACCAGATTCTGGCTGGGGCGGGGATAGAAATATTGCCAAAATTCATGTCGGATCATAATCCCTTGATTCTTGAGGTAAAGATTCAGCAAATGCTAAAGCAGCAGCGTCAATGGACGTTCAATAGGAAACTATTGGTAGATCCGGACTTTGTTGGGCATTTCAAAAAGTGAATAATGGACTTCTTTAATATTAATAGATATAGCGCCTCGCGCAATAGGGTATGGGGTGCCTTTAAGGCAGGGCTAAGGGGGGAGATGGTTAGCTTTGTCTCTCACAAGAGAAAACAACAGGAGCTGAAGAATAAGCAGTTGCTAGCCAAACTCAGGGACTTGGAAAGAGAACATCTTGCCAAGACATTATGTGGGGGATGTGGCTACTACTCAGCTAGATATCACGTTGACTAAAGCGGAGATAAATGCATATTATACCCAGAAAGTTGTGGCAGGGTATCAGATTCACAGGGCGGAGAGATATGAGTTTGGGGAAACAGTAGGGAAGCTTCTAGCTTTAAAGACGAGACAAAAAATATCGAAAAGTCAGATACCCTCAGTATTAAGCGAGGGGATGACATATACAGATCCGGGGGATGTAGTTACTGTGTTTCATAAATTCTATCAGGATCTCTACACTGAGGAAGAACAGAGCCCATTGGAAAACTCTCAGGGGAGGTTTCATTATGAAGAGGGTAGGAAGATGGATAGGGATACTAGTGATAAGTTGGAATCTGATGTGGTATTGGAGGAGGTGCAAACAGCTATACAGCAGCTGGCCTCGGGAAAGGCAGTGGGCCCTAATAAGATTCCACTGGAATTTAATACAATTTTTCAAGTGGAGCTGGCTACCCTATTGTTGGACTTATTTCTGGGGGTGCAATACTCTGGATGCCCGCTGGAGGGGCACCAATATCATCATCTTTCCAAAGAAAGACAAACCACCCGATAGTCCTACTTCATATAGACCCATTTCTTTAATAAACGCAGATGCAACAATTTACTTTAAAATCTTGGTAATCCGCCTTCGGGGGGTCATAGCCAGCCTTGTTTCACCATGGCAGCACGGCTTTATACCCGGCAGAGACACAACGGATCATATAAGACGAGCCGTGACACTGTTTGATATTGCCAAAGTTACCAACGGGAACCTGGCTATGATCCTCCCGGACGCAGAAAAGGTGTTCGATGGGGTGGCATGGGAGTACCTATGGGGAGCTCTGGCAGCTAAGAGATTTGGCCCAAGGGTTATCACAGCAATTAAAGCAATGTATATGGCACCATATGCTAAACTACAGCTAATGGGCAAAGAATCTGATACCATAAGAGTAGCAAGGGGAACAAGGCAAGGGTGTCCCTGCTCCCCGATTTTATTTGCTCTATATATTTGATATATTTGATCCTTTTATACAACAAATTATAGAGAATCAAGCAATCATTCCGGCTCTTACCCGGGGGTTCGAAATCAAAGTGCTAGCTTTTGCAGATGACATCGCGGTAATAACACCGAACCCAGGTATAGCAATAAAAGAATTAGAAGCCATAGCTATAACATATGGACGAAAGTCGGGGTATCAACTGAACAAAACTAAGACACAAAGAATATGCACTGATAATATCGTCTTTCAGGACATTCGGCGAGTACCCACAGCTACCTATCTGGGGGTCAGGATTAATCCGGATGTAGAAGTGATCACTCAAATTAATTTTGACCCTATGATTAACAAAATAGCATCATATCTCAGGTGGATAAACTCATTACATCGGACCATCATTGGGAGGATTATCGCCTCAAGATGGTAATGCTACCCAAAATGTTATATTTATTTAGGGCACTCCCAGTGGAAATTGAAGGATCAATAATAAAAGCATTAGACTCTATATTTAATACTTTTATTTGGCAGTATGGTAAGATTAGGAGATCCTTGAAACTTCTCACCCTGTCTCAAATACTGGGTGGATGGGCCGCTCCTAATCTCACCTTTTACCGCTGGGCTGCAACATATGAGCATACTTCTTTCTGAAAAAGACGGTAGAGAGAGATCCGTAGGGGCTGAGAATCTCCCAACAATATATGAGTTGGCACTTGGAGAGGGAGCAAGGGCGCTGTTGCTTCGCCAGCTTGAACCCAGCTATTTTAAGAAGGTACGATTTAACTTTATTACAAATGCCTGGAGAACTTGGGGAAAAATTCGAAAATGTATGAGCATAGAAAAATATACGAGGTATACACCTATTTGGCCATCGTCCTTTGTTCCCCCGGTCTTCTATGATGTAATAGGGAAACAATGAGAACAGCTTGGCTTGAGGACAGTGGGAGATATTCAGGCAACAGATCAACTATATCTTTTTCCCGAATTGCAGAGAGATTATGAAATCCCTGATAGGCACTATTTTAAATATCTTCAAATTAAAGGGTTTTTCAGTAAACGTAGACAGGCGATTTCAAGGCAAAGATTCCACTGCTTGAGACCCTGGGCAGATCCGATTGTAAAATAATACATTTATATGGTATTATGATGGAGAAAGCACCCAATGACATTGAGAGAACGGAGATGAAATGGGCCTGCAAACTAGAGAATGTTGATATTGATATAGATATGTCACTCGAATTGGGCAAAAAAACGCTACTATCAGCTAACCTGAAGGCACAACATTTCAAGACGGTTTATAATTTATACTTTACTCCTCCCAAATTATTTAGCTGGGGAAAAAGGGAGGATGATAAATGCCCCAGATGAGGGACCGGACCGGCGGAGGCGATACACATGTTTTACGGCTGTGCTAAGTTAGTACAGTTAAAAAGGGAAATGGAAAAATGTTGGGAGAAGATATTAGGAAGAAGGGTCAGCCTAACTCCTTCGCTCATGATGGTGGGTCACGACAACAGCTTAGGGTTGGACCCTGGCCAGACCTGAATTGTATTTATCTAAATCACGGTCATTAGGTTAATAATAGCAACTAGATGGAAAGACTCGGATCCCCCAGGGTTCCAAGCGTGGCTGGCCCGCTTAATCACCATTTATAATTTGGAACAAGCGCTTTACGAATGTAAGGGCATCAGGCTAGAAGATGGGGGAGGAAACTTTGGCTCCCAATTTCGAATTGGCTGCACGGGGTAGGGTAAATGTATTAGGATTATAAGAAACTGGAACTACAATGAATTTTGTTTTGTTTGTAGGGGGGGAATGACTTTTATTCATGAACTGTTACTAATGGATCCTTTAATTGTGTAAGAGATGAATCATGATGTTAACGGAAGTAATTGATAATGTACTATGAATAATCAATTGGTGTACATATATGTGCAATTCCTCTCTGGGGGAAAAAAAAAAAAATAATTGAAACTTTTGAAGAACAGGAGCACGGAAGTACATCCTTTAACATTTCCTAAGTCCTACATTACTTTAGCAAAAGAGAGAATTATTTCTAAAAGATTTATAAAGTCTTTCACGAAGAATAAAAGCTTTTCTTCTGTGTTTTTCGAGTCTCTGCATTTTAGGAGACATAAATCACATTCAATTATACAGACAGGATAATCCTCATTATTCAATAAGTACTAATCATCTACATTTCTCAACTAGCATCTGTATAGTTTCTCATTACATTATTCTCATTACCTAGGGAAACATTTATCGAGTTTTTCCTTTACACATCATTCCGTTGTACTCTATGTTTTCAAGTGTTAATGATAATCCATCTTTACTAGTTTTATGTTAATTCACTCTTTCGGGCGGATTACATCAAGCAGATTTCATTTACAAAAATCATGCTCCATCACTGTGTTGAAAGATATTAATAATGCAAAGCTATATAAACAGTGGAAAAATTGAATAAACTGGTGATGAAAGCTTTATGTGACTGGAAGGCTGATACCAATTGTAGTGTCTAGCGAATTAACAATGGCATAACCCTTTTGGTTCCTGATGAGCTCTGTAGAGCTGTGACGTAATGAATGGAGTTTATTGCAGCGAAGTCTGCTTTAGAATGTTGAGTTGGCAAGTACACACAGACGAATAAAGACGTGTTCTACTAAGCTCCGTGTCTAGCATAGCTATTGGCGGGTACCCCGGCTGGGAAGACTCTACAAATGACAATGAGATAGGGGTAGGTAACCAGAAGATTGACAGTTCTCTCTAACAGAGTTTGCCATGGTCCAAGCAAACTGCTTGTGCATGCCATATGTGCCGTCATGGAAGTACGGAATTAATGCTGAATGCATGTGCAGTCAAAGTGCAGTTCCAGCTGCTGTCAAGCAGTTGAAAATGAAAGCATTTACAGAGAATCTACACATCGTTGGTGAAGAACCTGTTGGTCAGGCCATACATAAAGGTACCGCGATTCTATGCAACATAGAGCTATACATGGTACCGATTGATAATGCTGCGATTACAAGTGCTGCCAAGCAGAGATCATCCTGGTGTCAAAAAGTACAAAGCAACCGGCAAGTGCAGGACAACGCTGTGATTATAAGTGCTGTAAGGCAGAGATCAACCAGGTGTAAGCAAGTACATAGAGATGTCAGAAGCAAAACGAACTAGATGCAGAAAACAGTTGACTGCTTACCAGAAATAATTAAAGAGAGTCTACATACTGCAGCACTGGGAACAGCAGCCCAAGGACAAGTGCCTGGGGTTGTGCTTACGGAGCCATCCATACCTGAAGAGGTGATCCACCAAAGCCACTCTGTGGGACTCAGAACAACTCCACAGGTCTGTAAGGAGTTTGGAATGGAAGCAGGTTGTTGTTCCGATGGAGACCAAGAAATAAATCACATTTCCAGTTATTGTCAAGGACGATCCAGAGGCCACTATGTCACATGGTCCCAGAGAGAATGAGCTAGAAGCAGGGGCCGAAAGGTTGTCATGTTCCGCCTCAGTAAGTTCCATACCGGTCTACAATGCTGTCGCTTTCTTGAAACCACATCATCATTCGATACCACAAAAAAGCAAAATATTGGTGATTTAGGGACTACATGAATAGAGACATTTGAAGATTTCATTGATGCACTTGAAGAGACCGATAACCAAAAGATGATCAATTACCTCAAAAATCAGATAAAGCAAACCTTGAATCTCAAGTTCAATCCAACGCCAAATGTTGGGTATGAAGGATATAGTTTCAGTCAAAAACAACAGAAAGTTTGCGAAACCATCGATGAATTTGTAGAGAGATTTGACACACTCATCAAACACTGTAAGTTCAATTAATTTAATGATGAAGAGGCCAAACGTCTCAAGGTCATTGATGGATGCTTTTCCGATTCATTGAGACGGTGAATGCTGAGAGAAACATTTGAGTCTGGAGCAAGTGTTGATGGCTGCTAAAGTTGAAGAGGGTGCCAATCAACAAGCTGGTGACATAGAGGCCAGAGGTGCCCAGAATGAATCAATCATGAGTGTGAAAAGCAAGTCAAAGCAACAGACTGAAGGACACAATGTGATGTCTAAACGTAAAAAGAAGTTATGTTTTAGATGTGGATTTTCATTTCCGCAGGAAGATAAATGTCCCACCATTGGACAGACATTTAAGGGCTGTGGGAAGGAGAACCATTTCGTGATTGCGTCCTAAGCAAAGGGAAAAGCAAGTGGTCACAGCGTGAAGACAAAATGGCCGCTGGAATGTACTAAAAGCAATGTTCGACGCGCACCCACAAGGCCCAGCGAAGATGTCAGTTACGACAAATCGACACAGAACGCAGCTGATTGTCATCAAAATCATCGTTAAACAGTTCATCTGTATCAGCATCATGTGAAAGTGAAGATATTTGTGCCATGTTGATGTTTACTTCTGAAAAGCGTGTGCATGTCGGACTGACCTCATGTGAAGAAAAATGTTACGCGAAATGCGAAAGTACCAAAGTCATTCAAACATTGTCTGAAAACTACACTGAAAGTAAATGGTTGTTCGATACCTTTCATCATCGACAGTTGTGTATCGATAAACATTATGCCTGAGGAGAAATATAATGAATTACATCCCTTACCACAACTTATGCCATCAAAAACCAAAGTGTATACATAGTCTGCATCGACACCCTTAAAAAGTATAGGTTCATTTGTAGCGACGATGAAACACAAGAAAACGAAGGTGTGAGCAACTATCCATGTGCAATAAAGAGACAGCGTCAACTGCCTGTCTACTCAGCTTCAGCACAGCTAATGATATGGGACTGATTTCTGTGAACTACAACATGAATGCTCACTATGAAATAGTAAGTCAGTTCCCTTCGTTGTTTTAATGTTTGGGAAAGCTTAAGACTGTGAAAGTAAAGTTGCATATTAATGAGGATGACTGTCCTGTTGCTCTGAGACATAAGTGAATTCCTCTTCATTTACAAGATGCTGTTGAAAAAAAACTTGACTTGTTACTTAAGCATGATATTATTGAGCGTTCTGCTGGTCCAATGTCTTGGGTTTCTCCCATTGTGCCCAAAAAGGACAGTGAAGGAGTGGTACGCATATGCATTGATATGCATCAGGCAAACAAGGCAATCAAACGAGAATGACATCCAGGTCCACACATTGCTAACATGATAACGCAACTAAATGGTGCAAAGGTCTTCTCTCGCCTTGATTAAAATAAAGGTTATCATCAGTTGGAACTCAAAGAAGATTGCAGGTACATTACAACCTTTTCTACACATGTTGGCCTGTTTCGAAACGAAAGACTAATTTTTAATGTGCATCCACTGCAGAACAATTTCAAGACATTATTCGATGTATCATTCAGCCTGTCATGAATACCTGCTATTATAAGCGATAACATCTTGTTTTTGGAGCTACACAAAAGAACATGATAAAACCCTTACACAAGTATGCTGTTTACTTGCCAAAGCATGTTAGACTTTGAATGCAGGTAAATGTGAGTTCCATAAGACAAAGACAAAATTATTTGGTCAAATCTTTTCTGATGGGGGTATGAAACCAGAACTTGCTAAAGTACAAGCGCTATCAAATGCTGATCACTCCCAAAAGATGTCTCCATGGTGGGTTCATTTTTGGCATAGCCAGCTACTGTTCAAAATATATACGAGACTTTGCCACTGTTAGGGCTACATTGAGAGAGTTGACGAAAAAGAATGTTTTATTTCAGTGGTCACATGAATGTCAGAACAGTTTTCAGAAAGTCAAACAAGTCATTGAGAATGCTACTGAAATGGCTTATTTCAATCCTAAACTTCATACGGAGGTTGTTGTTGACGCTAGCCCAGTTGGGTTAGGTGCTACCCTTGCACAGCACAGTGGATACCCGATTGCTTGAAGGCATATGTAAGTAGGAGTTTGTCCCAACCAAAATGTGCTTACTCACAACCTGAGAAAAAGATTTAGCTGTGGTGTGGGTGTGTGAACACTTCCATGTATTCCTGTACAGAAAGCCTTTTACCCAGTTGAGAGATTATAACATTCTGCATTGCTCAGGATAAGATCAGAACCCTACTTTTCCTGAGTGCCTATTCACAGTCATGGCAGTCCCTCCAAGTCAGCTGAAGCTCATATCAACTTCATCGTAAAATCAAACACATCAGCTGCCATAAGGCTGGGTGGAAAACTTTGCTTCGCCCAAGGAGCTCAGAGTTTAGCGAAAACCCTCGCTGGCCACGGAGTGGGTGGAGTTTACCGCTCAACTTATCTCGACACTGGTGGCTTTACTGTTTACGGCCTAGCTGCCACAACCTAGTACTAACAAAACTGCCATTGCATCCGTCCGGTTCCGGACGTGAGAATTTTCCAGGTGTGCGAGCTGCCTAATCCTGTAATGGCGGCCTGAAGTTCATGTGCCATGGGAGCTGCAGGCTGGGAGCCTCGTTAACGATCTGTGCATTGCAGAGAGGGAGTGAGAGCGAAGAAGACAGCCTCACAGGTGAAGGGCTCATGGAGTGGCACAGTGTGGGAGTATGGCTGGTGGTGTGAGGTGGGGGAGGCTGACTGGATAGATAACCGATCGGAGTTCTGAGAGAAATACATTCTGTTTCAGCTGTACAGCGCATGCCTTGTGCGCGCCTCATCTCTGCAGACTTTATTTGATGTAGTTTGGCAAGACCAACCATCTTTCAGATTCGGGTGAGTGGAGCGGAACACCGTGGAATTTAACAGAGTTTTTTTTTAACTGTGCAGGATTCCGCAGAACACAACTCCATGAACTCCACCCACCCCTACATTTATTTAGCCTAGATTATCACTGCCACGATAGTGACATCCTCAAGTTGAAAGATATAATTACACATCAGTTGTGGAACCAGCACACTCGACCTCTCACCAGCGAGGGTGAATATACAAAATACAGAAATGTCAAAGATGAACTGTCCATAACTCAAGAGGGAGCTATATTGCAAGGGATGAGAATCTTGATTCCAGAGAGTTTACGGCAGAAAATGATTGAAGTGGTCCACGAAGGACATAGGGGAATCGTTGCCACAAAACAAGCTCTCCAAGACTGAGTCTGGTTTCCATATCTTGACAAGCGAGTAGAGAAGGAATTAAGGACCTATAATCTATGCAACTGCCTATCTACAAAAGTTACTTAAGACACCCTAAACATGTCAGAACGCCCGAAGAATGCCGGGGAGAGAATAGCCATTGACTTTTTTCGGTCCACCCGACAATGGACATCACCTGATGGTGATTGTGGGCAAATACTTACGGTTTCCATTACTGGAGGATCTCTCAACCACCACTTAAGAACGAGTCATTGAGAGACTGGATGGCATCTTTGTGACATGGGGTGTTCCAGCCATACTAAAATCTGACAATGGTCCGCCTTTTAAGAGTCAGGAATTCAAAGATTTCTAAGAGCATCTGAGTATAAAGCATCAAAAGAGCACTCCTCTGTGTACGCAGGCCAACAAACTGGTTTAGAGATTTATGAGTACGCTAAAAAAAAGCGGGGAATGTGCAACACTTAAAAAGCTCAATTTACAAACTGTGTTAAACTCTACATTGCAAGCTTACCATTCAACACCTCACTCAACCACTGGTAAAAGTCCCGCAACATTGATGTTCGGGAGAGCAATGACAACCAAGATACTCCAGTGAACCAATCAGAGACAAAGAGATGAGAATGCCATTCATACGAGGGACTTGGGTCAGAAACAAAAGATGAAAACATATTCTGACCGAAGACAACATGCAAAAAACACCATCTTCCAGAGAAGAAACAGAGTGCTCCCCCATCAGATGTGGAAATGAAAATCTGATTCTCCCTTTGAAGCAGATCCTTTCTAAGTAGCGTCAACAAATGGACACATGGGACACTTCCCAGTGCCCTGTGAAGTCTTTCCAGACACTCTTCTCACTTTCGGCATTTGATTCATAGTTCACCAAGGGCCAGATGTACGACGTGCAAAAAAGCGCCTCGCAAATTGCGAGTTTTTTGCGACTTGCAATTTGCGAGGTGCTATTTTGGATGTACAACAGTGTGTATCACACTGTTTGCGATTCCCAATGGGGTCCCAAATTGAGAGGCTCATGAATATTAATGAGCCTCTCGCAATTTGCGACACCATTGGGAATGGCAGGCCCTCCCAGGTATGGTGGTCTGCTGGGCTCATGTAGGCTTTGTCGATGGCCCATGCTGTTTTTGCATGTGCAAACGGGTTCGCAAACCAGTTTGCGCATGCAAAAACGGTCCTACATCTGGCCCCAGATCTCCAAGGTGAAGGAGAGACTGATATTGAAACACCAGTGACTGCTGCTGCCTTTTCACCATCCCAGCAGATCTTGGATCATGATGGTGGCTGGTCTCAACTTCACATGGCACGGTCAGGTCAAACCATTACAGTACTAAAGAGATTAATTAAAGAGATTTAAATGTATAAATGTATGTATCTTTTTGTAAAAGTGGCACATTTTCATTTAAGAAAGGGGAAGATGCAGTGTCTTTCAAATTAACAATGACAGAATTCTTTTGGCTCCTGATGAACTCTGTAGAACTGTGACATAGTGAATGGAGTGCATTGCAATGCTTTAGAATGTTGAGTTTGCAGTTACACACAGACGAATAAAGACGTGTATTACTAAGCTCCGAGTGTGGAGTAGTTATTGGCGGGTACCCTGGAAGGGAAGACGCTACAACACTGTCATTATTGGGAAAGCGGACAAAGGGGGCAATACAGTCCTTATGAGTTTGTTTCTTATGAGAAGGAGGCCCTTAAACAGTTATGTGTTGATGCTGACTATGAAAGGTATATAAACAGAGAAGTGTCAAATGTAATAATATTCATATTGAGAAATTGAAGGAGTGCTATAAGTCTGATTTCCTTACTGAAGAAGAATACAAATTCGTATGTATGAAAGATCCAAAGATTCCTACTATTTATTTTTTGCCAAAAATCCAAAAAGTAGGGGAATTCCCACCTTGAAGGCCGATCATCTCAGGAATCAGCTCAAGTACAGGAAAGGTCTCTGAATATATTGATATATACTTATTTCTGTTTGTACAAACATTACCATCATATGCAAGAGACACGAAGGGCCTACTGAAAAAGGTTCATGATATTCCTTAAAACTCAAATTTTGTGTTAGCCACTATGGATGTGCAATTTCTGTACACTATAATTAACCATTAATAAGATATTAAGGCATTGGAAAGCTTTCTCTATACTAGTTCAGCGAGTTATTGGATGAACACTCTAATGTTTTTAGAGCTCACAGTTCTTTCTCAATAATAACTATTTTCTCTTTCAAGAACAAGTGTGCCATCAAAAGAGAGGTTCTGCAATGGGGTCTTAATTTGCCACATGGAACGCTAATGTTTTAATGTTTTTTTTTAAAGAATGTATACTTGGAATGAAAAACTATGTAATACTGAAAACAAAATCATCCTATGGGCCAAAATATTGATGACATTCTTCTAATATAGAATGGGACTATAATGGAGTTAATGGAATATCATTGTTTCCTTAACAATAATGACTGTAAAATTAAATTAATATTGGAAACTAATGCCATCAGTTTTATGCTTCTAGACATTGATCTATATGTTGAGAATGGGTGATTACAAAGCAGGATACATATTAGTATGCTACATGCTGCCTCTTGTCACCATGCCACCAAGTTAATAATATTCCATATGGAAAACTTATCAGAACAAAAACAAATTGCAGTGTTAGAGAGATAGATAAAGAAGAATCCATAAAAACCCTAAATACATTTAAAGAAAGGGAGTATTTTGAAAAAGGACTTGTGCATGCTAAAAGCAGGGCAGATAAAATCGATAGGCAATCTCTTTTAGTGGATAAAGTCAAGATAAAGGAAAGCAAAGATCAACCCCTTCACTGAATAACCTCTTTATCAATGGAAACTAGCCATTTTATAAGTGTTTTGAAAAAAACATGGGTGCTTGGTTAAGTTAGATCCTGATCGCAAGTGATTATGGGGAGACCTAAAATTTCTTTTAGAAAATCAAATTCGCTCAGGAGGATCTTAAGTCCTAGTGGCACTATTAGATATCAGAAAAAACTAAAACAAGTTCTTTTATCCATGTCTCCTACTGGTTTCCACAAATGTGGATCCTGCATATGTTGCAATTATGTTCTAGACAAATGTACAGAATTTTACGATGGGATAAATAATGAAAAGTTCTCCATTTTTATGTTTGTGAACTGTAACTCAATATATTGCATCTATATTATATGCTGGTCATTTAAGAAAATATATGTAGGCTCCACAAAAAGGGCTCTGAAAACTCAGTGGAAAGAACATCTATGAGCTATCATCAATGTAATGACTCATATCCAATTTTGCATCAATTTTGGGCACATCATGAAAGACAGGATATGAGCAGGTATTCAATAAATTACAACTGATAGAAGAGGGGGAGACAGGGTCTGCATGTTGAGAATGTGAAACTAAATGGAACGATACCCTTAAATAATACATTATCTATTCTGCAACTTGGAGCTTCTCTATTTTGCAAGCAAGAGTATGTTCTTCCAAAGCAAATGGTGTAATATTGATGAAGGCGATATCCCTTCAAAAAGGAGTTTCCCTTTGAAAATCAAAGCAATGACAAAAGACATTGGAGCTATCTCTAAACTTCCCTTTTGCGTTGTGTCACTATTGTAATTGAATATATGGGGTAGACTCTTAGTGAACAGGTCACCTTGTTTGACTGGTTAAAGGAAACATTGACTTATAGTTTTACTCTTATGGACAAAAACTTGTATAAAGTTTATCCCCTTTCAAATATTGTGGTGGTGTTTGAGAGGACAGTCCTACTTTGATTTTTAGACCATTTCTCATTTGTTTATATAAAGCTCTTTCACATTCAAATATGGCGGCGATGGTCAAGAGGATAGTCTTATCTCGACTTTTAGATCATTTCCGCTATAGACGCCAGAGGATTTCCTGATGACACGGTATAAAAGCACATTTTAAAATGGTGCGGCTTTTACACGACATGCAGAGATGCTGCACATAACGCCGAACGGGAACAACATTGTTCACCAGTAAGAGTTGATCTGTAATATCTGTACGATTGGGAGAAATCTATCCTACGTCCAAGTTAGACTAATGCTTAAGGTATAGTTTAGAAGATTGCTGTGGACATGTAATGTTGTAAACACAGTTTTTGGCAACACCGTCTTTAGCAATCTTCACATCTGCTTGTTTGAGAGCACTCTGCCTTAAATGTTAGATTGATGCGGGGGTTCTAATTTCTGGACTAATTATAATAACGACCATTGCTGTAGTTTAAGTATATGTATTTTTACAACATTATCCATGAGCATTTTGTAAGGAGTAAGAGGGCGTGCATGGTGTTTTGACGATTAAATTATATTATGTTAGGCATCAGCCACGGAACGTGGTGTGCTGATTATTCACTATTACATTTCTTTGGACCGTCAAGGTAATTTTGTAAATGTCACTTGAGGACCACATGTTGCAACAAACACTTGTTCATGGAAATGGATTAAGGTATTATTTCCTTGATGAACTGGTTAGTATAAAGAAGTTTGGACGAATAATAAAAACTGTTTCTGGAAAATAAGTGTTTAGCACTTTGATCTTGAACAAGGGGTGAAGGAGTGAGCTTTGAATGGGACCAAATTGGACTGATGCATAATTTTTATGGAGAATTATTTTAATTGAGTGCTATGTTTCTGATATGATATGTTGGAAACTTTATGGATAATGGGTTGGTAGTAAGTGTAAGCAACTACATTTCTGACCACCAAATAAGTCTTACTATACTAAGGGTATTTTGAAGCTGTTGGTAATACTGTGTTGTGTATACTCATAATGGGGAAGTACAAACTCAAAATGTTGTCCATATTCTTGGATTTTCTAATGAAGTGTCATGCACATGAATAACTGTTGGACCTTATAAAAAATGATCTGTATGGCCTGGTTTTTAAGATGGTCTTTGTATATATGATGGTTTTAATTGCATATGCATAAATTGTAAATTCTATACATATTTTTGTAGCTCTGAAGAAGTCCCAAGAGGGACGAAACTCGTTGGCTATTGCTACAGTCAAAAATGTCCTTAAAAGAAGATTGACAATAAAGAAGTGAACAATACTATGATTGGCATATTGCATTACATGAAAGCATGCATGTTTGACCTATATTTATGATATAATTTGTAAGAAATTGAGGTTTTTGGTTGGCAGAGTATGCACCCTGTACAAGCAGGAGCCACAATCCTAGTAAGGGAAAGTCAGCTACACAACCTAAATTAACCTGTGCTTACCCTCTGGTAGCTTGGCACAGAGAGGTCAGACTTAACTTAAGAGGCAATGGGTAAAGTATTTGTGCAACAGTTTAATTACAGTAACACAATGAAACCACCACAAAAAGACTCTACACCAGTTTAGAAAAATAGAGAATATTTATGAGAGTAAAACAAGACGAAAACGACAAAAATCCAATCTGCAGAAGTCGAGATATGAATTCTTAAAGATTAAATTAAAAAATAGTGTTTAAAAGTTACTTGAGGACACGCTAGACCGGAGTAAATCCAAAGTTCAGGCCGACCACGATGGAGGACAGGCTGGCTACAGGACCCATGCAGGGCCCGCTGAAAAAGTACCTTTGTATGGAGGAAGCGTCGACGTCGGAGACCCAATGAGTCAGTTCTGATTCACGCTGTCGGGTCGATAAGTCGTAGTCGAGCATCGCATCGGTGTCTTCAGATCAGCGCTGCATTGTCATCGAACCTCATAGTCAGGACAATGTGTCATCGTTGAGCCTCGCAGGGATGTTCTCGGATGGGCACTGTGTCGACATCAGAGGGCACTGTTTTGGATCAGATTGGCGCAGTGGTGACGATATATAGATTTTTGCAGAAGCAGCTGCAGAACCCACTTCTAAGGTCCAGGACTGGGGCGGGGCAACACAGGCAAGGCTGGGACTCACAGATGGTAGAGTCCAGCAGCACCAGCAGAGTTGTAAGACGTCTTTTGTGACCCTTAGACTTAAGAAAAACAGGAGGCAAGCCAACAAGCCCTTTGAAAACCTTGTTTTCAAGGATGCAGAGAGCAAGTCCATCCCTCTCACTCCCAGGCAAGAAGGAAGCAGCAGGCAGTAGGCCAACACAGCAGAGCAGGTAGCAAAGTGGCAGTTCCTCTTACAGCACAGCAATCAGCAGGCAGCAGGCCAACACAGCAATGGAGATGGCATGTGGTAGTCACTCCAACAGCACAGCTGCTCTTCTTCCAAGCAGAATGTCCTTGGTTCTAGCAAAGTTCTGAGTTGGTGGTGTCGGGGGTCCAGTACGTAAACCCGAATTTGCCTTTGAAGAGGGGGAGATATCAAAGAAGTCTTTCAAGATCACAAAGTCCCTGCCTTTCCTTCAATGGCTCTAGACTCACTACAGGGGGGTATGCAGCTCTTTGTGTGGGAACAGGGACAGCCCTATTCAGGTGCAATTGTCAGCTCCTCCCTCCCAATCTACCTCAGGAAGGTCAATCAGCCTGGTGATGGGCCATTAGGATGCAAATGTCACACCCCAGCTCCCTTTGTGTGACTGTCTAGAGGGAATGAACTAAGCCCAGCTGTGGCCCGACCCAGACGTTTATTCAGAGACAGGCAGAGGCACAGAGTGGTTAAAGCAAGAAAATGCCAACTTTCTAAAAGTGAAAAAGATAACTAGGATGTGTGTCCTAGACACTGGATACACTACTATAATCCACTGCAATAGTGTAGTCCATTTAAACAACACGAAGTGGAAAATTTCAACAATGTGTAACAACAAGTCAAAAACTGTGTGTGATCAAAGTATAAACAAAATGTTCATGGCAAAATGATCACTTGGACGCTTAATCTTGCTCAGTCGTTTTAATATTCAAACCAAATACGTCTCGAAGGAGAAATTTTCTTTATAAAACTGAATCTAATATTAACAAATGAAGGTTTAACAATACGGCTGATCCCAATGCATTTAAGGCATTCACAATTGCCCTTCATCAGGGGAATCTACAAACGAAAAAGGCTTAAATCAGTCACACAAAATACATACATATAATAAAGTCTTCAAAAACCGATCTCATGTGTGGGCTGCACATCCAATAGGCTGAACACATGAAAAAAGTAGGCAGCATCACAGAGTGCGATGAGAACTTTAAGGAAGGCCTGGAGCCATATCCCCAACATAAAAGAAGATGAAAATACTGAGAAAGTGGTAACAATCGGTGGAAGGCTACACACACCCCACCTTTTGAAAAGACCAGTGAGAAGAGGAAACCATGTGCAACTGAAGAATCAAAAACACGACTATCGTGTGTCTTAAATACGTGAAAAGCCACAGGAATTGCCAAGGTAAGTGAACGTATACAAAGTGCATCAGAACATGCCATGCTGCAATGGTAGGATATCCAAAAGATCCCGACAAGCCATAGTAAAAAACCAGACCGATACCTCCAAACGGCACGGCCAGCTGGTAACCAATCCTGCAATCTAGGGAAAATAGTCCTCGGGGTCATTCCAACCACTGAATCTGTGGTAAAACATGTCCGAAAGAAAAAATGTTCAAACCATAAAACTGAAAACATCCAAAAAATGGAAGAGGAAAAGAAGAAAGAAAAATCGAGCAACCAACTCACCGTGTAAAGCAGCCAGAGGTGGCATGTGTGCAAAACCGTCCGTGTCGGGCGCGTAGTCAGAAAGACGCCACGCAAACTTGAAAGTGCACGGAAGTGACATGCAATATAGCAATCAGACTACAAAAGACACTGAAAATAGACTACTTGAACCCTTGATGCAAAAAAAACAATAAAGTAAAAAAGGGGAGTTAGTGAAAAAAAGAAAGAAAATGTGAAACACCGAAAGCAGGAAAATATACAAGTTTTCAAGGAAAATAAATTAAGGTCACACAGACCCCTGGTGGGATCTAGCGTACTTCCAAATGGTGCACAAATAATATATGGAGTAAAAAAAGCAACGACCCAAGGGTCGCAAAGATGTGAGGTTTCCACTTGAAGTGAAACCAACTGACTTAACATACTAGAAGAATTAACAAACATAATACAGCTCTCAAGATGATGCGATGACAATGCAGGAGGAAAGAGTTGATTACAGAAAACATGAAAGTTCTAGTTTATCGTTGAGACCTAAAGTAGCTGTGGTATAAGCAAAAATGTAATAGCTCTTGTAAAAAGATTTTCTTAGCTTGCAACTCACCCTGCTTTCATATTTACAGGACACCACACACCTTTTACAACTTTTACAGGACGTTCAAATACCAGAATTTGCAGAAAATTGGCTATTCACAGTGGATATGGTAGCTCTCTATACTTCTATTCCACACCTTGAAGGAATTGAGTCAATAGAATGGGCACTCCTCAAGCAGGGTGAGTAGCAACCGAATAAAATCTTTTTACTAGAGCTATTACATTTTTGCTTATACCACAGCTACTTTAAGTGGAAACAGAGCTATTATCTTCAAGCCAATGGAACCTCCACGGGTTTTTCTGGGGCTCCCAGCTATGCAAACATTTTCATGATGAAATTTGAAACCAAACACATTCTATGGGATGAGGAATGGACCAAAAATCTGGTACTTTACCGACGGTACATTGATGACATTCTTATCATTTGGCAAGGTTCACGTTGTGATCTAGAAACCTGTTTATTGGCATTGAATCGCAAGAACCCGAGGATACAATTTACATTCAGCATGGACCAACAGTGCATCTCTTATCTGGATGTTAATATAGAGATTGTGGGTACCAGCATCAGGACTTCAGTTTTCAAAAAAACTCACCGATCGTAATAACTCTTTGTTATATTGGAGTTTTCATCCTCTGTCACTCAAAAGACATCTACCTTATTCACAATTCACTAGAATCAAACGCATTACTTCGGATGCACAACAATGTGCGAGCACACTCCGTGAATACAAACAACAATTTCTGGCACGTGGTTACCCCAGCGAAGTGGTGGATCTAGCAGAAAAACACATTCAGTCTCTACAAAGAGCTGATCTCTTGAAGAAACAATCTAAATCGGTGACACCTAGAGAAGTTAAATAGCGCATTTTAGGTAATCGATATTTAAGGAATGCAAAATGGTATGTACGAATATAGTGATTACCTAATAGCGATTCCTACAGAGTCACAATCACAATTATGTAATCGCTATTAGGTAATACTACTCCATTTGTTCCTATGGGCTTAAAGGTCCATAGGTGCGAATGGTTTTGCATGACCTAATTTGCGATTACCTAATTGATAATCGCAAATTAGGTCATGCAAAACCAAGGGTGCCCAGGGGCCTAAGGCGCCCCTGAAGCACCCCAAAAACAAATGTGCACATGTAAAGCACACACATGCCTGCACTACATGGCACTTTGAAAAATGCATTTTTGGGGCATTTTCAAAATTTGCACATGGTAGTCATCAACTTGGAGTCGATGGTAGTAGCATCACCTAAATGCGCAGTTTACATTTAGAAAATGCTTGGTACATGTGCTTTGGGAATCGCAAATTGTGATTCAGTATTTGTAGTCGCAATTTTAGGTATTCACAAAAAATTGAGATTACCTAAAATGCACTGCCAAAACCTTTTATACATCTTGAAGGGATATTTTGCATTCACAAACGGTCAAATTTAGCGATTTGCACCGTTTGCGAATGCAAAATAGGTTTGATACATGTGGCCCTTAGAGAATACATACTCACTTCTGGATTCAGACAGCAAATGGAAAAACATCAGGATGGATGAAAGTGTAACCCTCTATCATTGTTTCAGTGTGTAGTACCGACATTTTCTAGAAAAAAAAGTCTAGCAAGTTTATGTAAGGATGATCTATTATTGCACTTCGAATAAGAGAATAGAAAGGATTAGGAATTACATTTAAGTTTGCTCGGGGGGTTGGATGTAGTCCAGCTGTGAGAGGCCTAATGCTCCGAATCTCACAGTGGGTGCCTTTAAAGAGATTTCTAAGGATACATTATGTCCCTAAAAAGCGTCATTTTGAAAATGGCCGATGTTATTAACCAGTTTTTTTGTTCTGTTTGAAAGAGAAGTGTATCGTGGCTTTTTATTCAGTTGCTGTACTCAGAAAGCCTTCAGTCGAGAAAGTGAAGTGCACAATTAAGGCTCAGTGGGAAGGCATCAAATATTAGTCTGCAGTGTTTTGCAGTTATCATTTTACCGAGCCTGGAAACACTGCACAGGTTGGTTCAAATGGTGCTGATGGACCCCTGGAGCACACGAGTACTTTCTACTTATTTATTTGAATGTTTTGTAAGGTGCTGACTTCATTTCCAAGCCTTGAAGGTCTGTACATTCATTTATAGGATGAGAAAGCAAACAAAAATAAAGAGGGCCAGGGTGATGAAGTAAAGCATCTCAGATCGATCTTCGATGGGTGTCAATATGCATGTTAAGTAGCTTGTCTCTTCCTCCAGGGGAACTTCATTCAAGAGGAGTTGTTTAACAGAGCTGGGATTCCAGGATGCAAATTGACTCCCAGCATTGGGGTTTTCTATTGAATCCAGCCTGAACGAGCAGATGTATACTACTGGACCACCAGGAATTGCGTTGGTTTGTAGCTGTGGAACAGCAATGGGAAGTATTTTAAACCAGCCAATGCGGAGAATTTTGATTAACTCTCAGTGCCACCGGAGACAACGCAGATCTGTAAGTCCCAGTGAGATGAAGACTGAAGAAGAGTCTGCCTTCTAGGGTTTGCAGGTTGTGGAGTTTTATAAAGTCTTTCTTTGAAGATGTAGCATTACCTGCTATACAGTACATCATTAGGGCAGCACAGGTTAAAACATCAATACTCTGGTCAGTTCAATCCACTTTGGGACCGCAATCAGCGCGCAGGATCCTTCTCAGCAACGTAAAGTGGAGAATGTAATGGACATTTTTAACTCCATGGTGTGATGACAAAAAGACAAATCTAAGTTGAACCAAATTCTGAAATGTTTTACTATTCTGGTGGAAACCGGTATGGTTTCTAGTCATCAATAAAAAGCCAAAAGGAAGGATCTTTCAAGTGAGGACTCCCACACAGGATTTCAGTTTTTGATCATCGACGGCAGACAGTGCTGGAAATGGAGAAATTTACTCCTGAAACTGACAAATTGAGGGTCAAGGAGTGGCAACGGAAAGTGAGTAGAGTCACAGGGAGCAGAGTCCTAAAAAGTAAAGCTTGACAGCCATCGCATATATCTTTTTTTCTTTAAACTCTGCAGCAAACAATTTGTCAACAAGGACATGTGTGTCAGTAAATATGTTCTGGCTTATTTAATTGGTCACATAGTGTTTGCATATTAAAATATGTGAATAGTTAAGGCACCTGCTGCTGAGATCTTTGTGTGCCCAGCAATTATCAGAGGGTAATAACAGCGGTAAAATAACTAGTGCTTAATGCACTTGCTAGAGAGATCTGAGTTCTGTTTCCTCAGTTTCACATGTAGATGACAGATTTGCATTTTATGTAAATAGGTCAGTGGTTACTCCTCTTGTCACAAAGATCATTTTGTTACTTGCAATTCCTAAATTGCATTCCTGATATAACACAATGACTATGCAATTACATCAAGGAGCTACAGGGCATGTGTTTAGAAACTTATCGTTTTTTTCTCAATCATTTGCTGTTCTAAGGTTGCTAAAATGGCTCCTTTGGGTAGTAATAAAGTCATATTAGTACAGATAACCCAACCACTGCATAAGTTTCAAGTTCTGACTATGTGTTTATGCAGTCCATACACTCTTCACATATAATGCATATCAATGTGAAAGACAAGTAAGTCCTACGCCTGGTAACCCTCACTGTCTTATGTCAGATTTCTGGTACATTGATTTTCACATTTGTATGATTTTTTGTCACTGTATAATGTGTATGTGTGATGTAAAGCACTGACCTCCTAATTTGGGGTAAGTAGCGCTATAAAAGAAATTAAATTAAATATAAAGTAGTAAGTGCTATTTAAATCATTATTAGCGCAATTACTCATCCAGAGTCATCTGACATTCTTACAGTGCATGCATATTTCTTACCTTCAGGGGTTGAACAAAGTCAACAACCTGCCCCAAAATCTTAGTTTCTCCTCAGTACTTGTTAAGTGATAACAGGTTGTGTGCCTCTATCCCCTCCAGTGCATTGGAATCTAGGTGTCAGGCTCCAGACAGGTCCCAGTCCGTATGATGGCCAGCTAACGGCCTGTAAATGAGGCCTTTGTTATGGGACCAGATAGAAGTGAAAATAGGAAAGCCCCCTCACCGCCTGCATGTCGCTGCTCCAAATGGAAAACAGACGTGTGGGCGCTGCTGAATGTGTCCCGGTGTTGTAAAATTACACCGGGACAAATTCAGAAGATTTCACTTGGGCCAGCCTGGATCCAACTCAATGGTAGCTGCCGGATCCGGAACCGGCTGGACCTCCTTCATTTCATGCATTGCAGGCTGAGACAGGGTGTATTCATCAATCTTTGAGGAAATTAGTGATTTTTTTTAAATGTATGGGTAAGCCATTTGGTAAACAGATCACCAATGTTGATCTTTGCTTTTTCACCTCTGAGAATCACACTCATATTTTTCCTATAATTTCCTTACGTGCCTTGCAGACATCTATTCTTGGATGCAGAATATAAACCTTTTGTCAATGGCAATAAAACTCAGCGGTGGAAGATCTCATTTTTGGATGGCTGATAAACGGCTTGATCTTTTGGGCCAATATCGTTCTTTAGCTATTACATTACTGCCTGTGGTAAAATAGCTTTATGAAACTCTGTCACTTCAGGATCAAACCGAGGCTATTTCTGCATCCTGTCTCAAACAGCTCATAATTCTGCAAAAGGTCCTCACACTGCTTACTGCATCTTCTCAGATGTTGAGGTAAATCTATTATCTTGGCCAACCACAATATTTGACGGGGCGGCTGTTGCATGTTAAGATTTCTGCACTGTGCATGACTCACAATGCCTATTACGGGTCAGGCCCTGAAGCGATTAAGTCCATTATCCATCGTTATGTTCCCAACAGGCGGCTCCAGTCTGCAGATAAGAATCTGCTTATAGTACAGAGATTTAAGAAGGTTACATGGGGAGGTCGAGCTTTCTCCACTGCTGCTGCTAGACTGTGGAACTCCCTTCCGGAACAGCTCTCAAGTCAGGTGTCCCATTCTCTTTTCCGTAGGGCCTTAAAGACCTGGCTTTTCTCTCAGACCTCGGTATGAGCATGTCTTTTTGTCTGCATCCTTAGGTCCGCTTATAGCGCCTTGACGCCCTTGGGCTTAGTTCGCGCTTTACAAATTTCATATTCATTCATTCATTCATTCACTCCATCTCACTACTGGCTCAAGTAACCATCCACATATTTACACAGTTGCAATGGCTCCATGTGCACCATTAGCCCAACAAGAGGCAGAGTGAGGAAATTAAAGAGGAAGTCGCTACACCTTCCCTTGCATCAGCTCATATTTTGAGCTGCAACATCTCTAAATTGCACCATTATTGGCAACATTTAGCAGTTACCCTATGCCAACACAATTCTTTGGAATTAAGGGGCGCATTACGATGGCGGGCGGACATCAGTCCGCCCGCCATCACTGCGGTGCTGGGACCGCCCGCCAGACGTGCGGCGGTCCCACCACTGCAATTAGGATGCGCCCGCCATACTGGCAGGCGCATCCAGGGCCTTCAACATTGCGGACGGTGCTGCAGGCTGCAGCACCGTTGGGAATGTGAAAACGGCATGCACTGCATTTCCCTGCACTGCATGGCAGGCACCACGCGGTGCCTGCCACGCAGTGCAGGGAAATGCAGGGGGGTACCATGGGTACCCCCCCAGTGCACCCCCCCACACAGAGGGGGCCCGCAACAAGCCCCCAAATCCAGCCTTCGCCTGTCTTTTTGCAGCGGGATGACCGCCGCAAAAAAAAGACAGGCGGAAAGGGATATCGTAAACCCCATGGCGGTGCCTACAAGGCACCGCCGCAATGCTGCCCTGTGTCCTGGTTCCGTAAGGTGGGCGGAAAAGGACCGCCTTGCGGAACCGTGGCGGACGGACTTTCCGTCCGCCGCGGACACATTGGGATTCCCACCGCCATCCTAATTTGGCGGTGGGAATTTCCTGTGTGATGGCGGAAGGACCGCCACCGCTGGCCCGGCGGTGGCAGTCCTTCCGCCATCATAATGAGCCCCTAAGTTAGGTTCTATAGATTGTAAGGACAATACACCTTTTTTCAATTTAATTTATCCATCCACTAGGTTACCTTAGGCATTGGCCCTGGATGTCAGAATCCTGAAATATTGTGAACAACCCTCAGTCCTACAATAGACATTGCATCAGTTGGAAAAGAAGCCCCACTCAGTGACATTACTGTCATCAAAGATTTTTTCATCATTTTACAATAGGTTGACTGATAGAATATCGATGTAACAAGCAATCAATCAATCAGGGGGTTTATAAAGTGTGCTACTCACCCGCGAGGGTCTCAAGGCGCTGGTGGGGGAGGGGGTGCAGCTCCGGTTCAGTCGAAGAGCCAGGTCTTGATGTTTTTCCTGAAGGAGTGGAGGGTGGGGGAGCGTCTGATGTCGATGGGGAGCTCGTTCCAGGCTTTGGCTGCTACGTAGGAGAAAGCTCTTCCGCCTTCTCTAGATCGGCGGATGCGTGGGGTCTCGGCGAGGGCAAGGTCGGCGGAGCGTAGGTTCCTTTTGGGTACGTGGAAGGAGACTCTCTCGTTGAGGTATTTGGGTCCAATGTTGTGGAGTGATTTGTAGGTGTGGGTGAGCAGTTTGAAGGTTATCCTCTTGCCGACAGGGAGCCAGTGGAGGATTCGCAGGTGTTGGGTCATGTGATCCTGCCGTGGGGTGCCGAGGACAAGTATGGCTGCTGCGTTCTGGATGGTCTGGAGCTTGTGCAGGAGAGTTTTGTTGATTCCAGCGTAGAGGGTGTTGCCGTAGTCCAGTCTGCTGGTTATGAGAGCGTGGGTGATGGTTTTTCTGCTTTTGGCGGGGATCCATTTGAAGGTCTTGCGGAGGACCCGGAGGCAGTTGAAGCTGATGGAGGCGACGGAGTTGATCTGGCGGGTCATGGTGAGGGAGGAGTCGAGGATGATGCAGAGGTTTCGTGCGCGGTCTGTCGGGGTGGGCGGGCTCCTGAGGGAGAAGGGCCACCAGGTGTTGTCCCAGGCGGAGGTGGAAGGTCCGAGGATGAGGACCTCGGTCTTCTCTGAGTTGAGCTTCAGGCAGCTGCTTTTCATCCAGGCCGCGACGTCTCTCATTCCTTGTTGGAAGCAGAGTCTGGTGTCATCGGGGTTCTTGTTGAGAGAGAGGATGAGCTGGGTATCGTCGGCGTAGGATACTATGTTGAGCCCGTGCTGTCTGACGATGGCGGCGAGGGGGGCCATGTAGATGTTGAAAAGCGTGGGGCTGAGTGATGATCCTTGGGATACTCCGCAGTTGATGTCTGTAGGCTCAGAGAGGAACGGGGGGAGTCTGACCCTCTGGGTTCTGCTGAAAAATAAAATCGACTGCAAAAATATCGACTCCAATACTTTAACAGGTAAGTACAAAAATATTTAATCAAAAATATCGAGGTAAAAAATATAGATGTAAAAAATATTGATTTAAAAATATATATAAAATAAAATAATATATAGTAAATATATTAAATATTAATAATATTTTTAACAAAATAAATTAAATTGAATATACATTTTAACTAAATATAACAAATAAACTTAATTTAAAAAATATAAACACACAAACATAAAAATGTATACATATACATATATTCACTTAAAAATAATTTATTAAGTATTATCTTTATTTAATTTTCTAACTTTAAAATTATATAAAAATAAAATATATACATATATATATATATCAATAATTTAAAAAAAAACATTCTATAACAAATTAAAACATTAAACTATTACGAAAAAAAACAAACTTACATTTCCCAATACAATAGGTGCAACAGTAGGGAAAGTGTTGGATAGGGGAATAATTAAATTTACTATTCCAACTCCAGTGAGTGCAACAGTAGGGAAAGTGTTGGATAGCGGAGGGGTAAAAATTACTATTCCCACTCCAGTAAGTGCAAAAGTAGGGTAAGTGTTGGATACAGGAAGAATTAAATTTACTATTCCAACTCCTGTGAGTGCAACAGTAGGGAAAATGTTGGATAGCAGAGGGGTACAAATTACTATTCCCACTCCAGTGAGTGCAAAAGTAGGGAAACAGTTGAATAGCAGAGGGGCAAAAATTACTATTCCCACTCCAAAGAGTACAACAGTAGGGAAAGTGTTGGATAGCGGAGGGGTCAAAATTACTACTTCCACTCCAGTGAGTGCAAAAGTAGGGAAAGTGTTGGATAGCGGAGTAATTAAATTTGCTATTCCAACTCCAGTGAGTGCAACAGTAGAGAAACTGTTGGATAGCGGAGGAGTAAAAATTATTATTCCCACTCCAGTGAGTGCAACAGTAGGGAAAGTGTTGGATAGCGGAGGGGCAAAAATTACTACTACCACTCCAGTGAGTGCAACAGTAGGGAAAGTGTTGGATAGCAGACGGGGAAAAATTACTATTCCCACTCCAGTAAGTGCAAAAGTAGGGTAAGTGTTGGATACAGGAAGAATTAAATTTACTATTCCAACTCCTGTGAGTGCAACAGTAGGGAAAATGTTGGATAGCAGAGGGGTACAAATTACTATTCCCACTCCAGTGAGTGCAAAAGTAGGGAAACAGTTGAATAGCAGAGGGGCAAAAATTACTATTCCCACTCCAAAGAGTACAACAGTAGGGAAAGTGTTGGATAGCGGAGGGGTCAAAATTACTACTTCCACTCCAGTGAGTGCAAAAGTAGGGAAAGTGTTGGATAGCGGAGTAATTAAATTTGCTATTCCAACTCCAGTGAGTGCAACAGTAGAGAAACTGTTGGATAGCGGAGGAGTAAAAATTACTATTCCCACTCCAGTAAGTGCAACAGTAGGGAAAGTGTTGGATAGCAGAGAAACAAAAATTACTAATAACGCTTAAACAATTGAAAAAAATAAAAAAATATTGCAAAATGTTCAAAATCATAAAAATAAACAATATTTTAAAAATATAAAATTAAATATATTAAACATATAAAAAGAACACATATTATAATATTAATTACATATAACAAAAACCTACAAATAATATATCAAATAAATAAATAAATAAATAAATAAAAGTAGCAAATATTAACAAACACAAATATTTTTTAAAACATAAATGTATTTATTTTATTTCCTACCCTATAACACCACACCAATAACAAAACACTTCAACATTTTTAATTACATTTATTTCCATAATTAACATAATTAATAATCAATTAAAAAAATCTCATTAATAAAAAAAACAAAAAAACATTCATTGAGTACACATGCTTTAAGACTATAATAGCCACAACACACACCTAAATTAAACTATAAAATAATAAAAGACAATTAAATATTATTTTTAAAAGAAAAACTATTACTATTAACAACTAATAAATAAATATGTATTTAACCCCTTCGCTGCTAGGCCTTTCCCCCCCCTGTGCTAAGCCTTTTTTTGGCTATTTGGGGTAGTGCGCGCTTAGGCCCCTGTAACTTTTTGACCACATAAGGTATCCACGCCAAATTTGCGTCCTTTTCTTCCAACATCATGGGGATTCTAAAGGTACCCAGGGTTTGTGGATTCCCCTGGAGGGGTCCCAGAAATTAGTCAAAATACAGCTAAATTTTGTTTTTTTGGGAAAAATGGGAAAAAAGGGCTGCAAATGAAAGCGTCTGGGTTTTTCCCTGCAAATGGTATCCAAAAAGCGTTTGTGGGGCTGAAATCACCATTTTCCCAGCTTTTAGGGAATGACAGACTTTTGTCAGAAAACCAACATTTTTTACACAGTTTTGGCATTTTTCTGGGACATAGCCTATTTTTGCTATTTTTGTGCTTTCAACCTCCTTCCATTTAATGGTAGAAATGGGTATGAAAGCAATAATGAATCCTGGAAAGCTATACATTTTTGAAAAGTAGACAATATTCTGAATTCAGCAAGGGGTCATTTGTGTAGATCCATCAAGGTTTCTTTATAGAAACGTACAGTTAAATATAGGAAAAATTGAAAATTAGTTGAAAAAAACAGCCTTTTGTGTCAACGTTTTCACCTGTAACTTCTTCTAATTATGACAGCTCTTTGAAAGCAATATATCGTTACATCCGCTGGACCTTACTGGTTGTGGGGATATATAGGACTTGTAGGTTCACCAAGAGCCCGACGAACCCAGAGTAAAAAACTGAGCAGCAATTTGCAATGGCTTTTTATTATGTACCGGGTATATAGCAATTATTGTTGGAAAATGTATACATGGAAAAATTGGTATGAATGACACCTATGTATTTCTGAAATGGGAACAAGTTATAGAGTTTAGAAACAGTAGATATTTGCACATTTTTGAAATTGGGAATACTTATACTAGCATGAGAATTATCGGTCATTTTTCAAAATGACTTGTTTTTTACACAATGTCTTTCATTTGGAAGGCAGAAATGCATCGAAAGTCAATAGGTAATAACAGTTGCTTTACAAATCTGAATTACCCTAAGTCTCCCGATAAAAATGGTACCTCACTTGTGTGGGTAGGCATAGTTCCCACGACAGGAAATGGCTCAAAACCCAACGTGAACACACCACATTTTCTCAGTGAAAAATTACCCTTTTTTGCAAAGTGCCTAGCTGTAGTTTTTGAACCCTAGCTCTCCCGGCACCTAGGGAAACCTAGCAAACCTATACATTTTTGAAAACTAGACACCCAGGGGAATCCAGGATGGGGTGACTTGACTGCCTACCACCAGGTTCTGTTACCCAGAATACCTTGCAAACCTAAAAAATTGTCAAAAAAAACACATTTTCCCCACATTTTTGTGCTGGAAAGTTCTGGAATCTGCGTGGATCCACAAATTTCCACCCACCCCGCGTTCCCCAAAGTGTTCCGAGAAAAATGGTACCTCACTTGTGTGGGTCGGCCTAGTGCCCACGGCAGGAAACGGCACAAAACGCAATGTGGACATACCTCAATTTCGCAGTGAAAAATGACCCTTTTTTGGCAAAGTGCCTAGTTGTAGTTTTTGAACCCTAGCTCTGCCGGCACCTAGGGAAACCTAGCAAACCTATACATTTTTGAAAACTAGACACCCAGGGGAATTCAGGATGGGGTGACTTGACTGCCTCCCACCAGGTTCTGTTACCCAGAATCCCTTGCAAACCTAAAACATTGTCCAAAAAAACACATTTTCCCCACATTTCTGTGCTGGAAAGTTCTGGAATCTGCGTGGAGCCACAAATGTCCACCCACCCCGTGTTCCCCAAAGTCTTCCGAGAAAAATGGTACCTCACTTGTGTGGGTTGGCCTAGTGCCCGCGACAGGAAACGGCGCAAAACGCAACGTGGACACACCTCAATTTTGCAGTGAAAAATGACCCTTTTTTGGCAAAGTGCCTAGCTGTAGTTTTTGAACCATAGCTCTGCCGGCACCTAGGGAAACCTAGCAACCCTATACATTTTTGAAAACTAGACACCCAGGGGAATCCAGGATGGGGTGACTTGACTGCCTCCCACCAGGTTCTGTTACCCAGAATCCCTTGCAAACCTAAAAGATTGTAAAAAAAAACACATTTTCCCCACCTTTCTGTGCTGGAAAGTTCTGGAATGTGCGTGGATCCACAAATTTCCACCCACCCCGCGTTCCCCCAGGTCTCCCGATAAAAATGGTACCTCACTTGCATGGGTTGGCCTAGTGCCCGTGACAGGAAACGGCGCAAAACGCAACGTGGACAAACCTAAATTTCGCAGTGAAAAATGACCCTTTTTTGGCAAAGTGCCTAGCTGTAGTTTTTGAACCCTAGCTCTGCCGGCACCTAGGGAAACCTAGCAACCCTATACATTTTTGAAAACTAGACACCCAGGGGAATCCAGGATGGGGTGACTTGACTGCCTCCCACCAGGTTCTGTTACCCAGAATCCCTTGCAAACCTAAACAATTGTCCAAAAAAACACATTTTCTCCACATTTCTGTGCTGGAAAGTTCTGGAATGTGCGTGGATCCACAAATTTCCACCCACCCCGTATTCCCCCAGGTCTCCCGATAAAAATGGTACCTCACTTGCGTGGGTTGGCCTAGTGCCCGCGACAGGAAACGGCGCAAAACGCAGTGTGGACAAACCTCAATTTCGCAGTGAAAAATGACCCTTTTTTGGCAAAGTGCCTAGCTGTAGTTTTTGAACCCTAGCTCTGCCGGCACCTAGGGAAACCTAGCAAACCTATACATTTTTGAAAACTAGACACCCAGGGAAATCCAGGATGGGGTGACTTGACTGCCTCCCACCAGGTTCTGTTACCCAGAATCCCTTGCAAACCTAAAACATTGTCAAAAAAAACACATTTTCCCCACATTTCTGTGCTGGAAAGTTCTGAAATCTGCGTGGAACCACAAATTTCCACCCACCCCGCGTTCCCCCAGGTCTCCCGATAAAAATGGTACCTCACTTGCGTGGGTTGGCCTAGTGCCTGCGACAGGAAACGGCGCAAAACGCAATGTGGACATACCTCAATTTCGCAGTGAAAAATGACCCTTTTTGGCAAAGTGCCTAGCTGTAGTTTTTGAACCCTAGCTCTGCCGGCACCTAGGGAAACCTAGCAAACCTATACATTTTTGAAAACTAGACACCCAGGGGAATACAGGATGGGGTGACTTGACTGCCTCCCACCAGGTTCTGTTACCCAGAATCCCTTGCAAACCTAAAACATTGTCAAAAAAACCACATTTTCCCCACATTTCTGTGCTGGAAAGTTCTGGAATCTGCGTGGATCCACAAATTTCCACCCACCCCGCGTTCCCCCAGGTCTCCCGATAAAAATGGTACCTCACTTGCGTGGGTTGGCCTAGTGCCCGCGACAGGAAACGGCGCAAAACGCAGTGTGGACAAACCTCAATTTCGCAGTGAAAAATGACCCTTTTTTGGCAAAGTGCCTAGCTGTAGTTTTTGAACCCTAGCTCTGCCGGCACCTAGGGAAACCTAGCAAACCTATAAATTTTTGAAAACTAGACACCCAGGGGAATCCAGGATGGGGTGACTTGACTGCCTCCCACCAGGTTCTGTTACCCAGAATCCCTTGCAAACCTAAAACATTGTCAAAAAAACACATTTTCCCCACATTTCTGTGCTGGAAAGTTCTGAAATCTGCGTGGAACCACAAATTTCCACCCACCCCGCGTTCCCCCAGGTCTCCCGATAAAAATGGTACCTCACTTGCGTGGGTTGGCCTAGTGCCTGCGACAGGAAACGGCGCAAAACGCAATGTGGACATACCTCAATTTCGCAGTGAAAAATGACCCTTTTTGGCAAAGTGCCTAGCTGTAGTTTTTGAACCCTAGCTCTGCCGGCACCTAGGGAAACCTAGCAAACCTATACATTTTTGAAAACTAGACACCCAGGGGAATCCAGGATGGGGTGACTTGACTGCCTCCCACCAGGTTCTGTTACCCAGAATCCCTTGCAAACCTAAAAATTGTCAAAAAAAACACATTTTCCCCACATTTCTGTGCTGGAAAGTTCTGGAATCTGCGTTGATCCACAAATTTCCACCCACCCCGCGTTCCCCCAGGTCTCCCGATAAAAATGGTACCTCACTTGCGTGGGTTGGCCTAGTGCCCGCGACAGGAAATGGCGCAAAACGCAATGTGGACATACCTCAATTTCGCAGTGAAAAATGACCCTTCTTTGGCAAAGTGCCTAGCTGTAGTTTTTGAACCCTAGCTCTGCTGGCACCTAGGGAAACCTAGCAAACCTATACATTTTTGAAAACTAGACACCCAGGGGAATCCAGGATGGGGTGACTTGACTGCCTCCCACCAGGTTTTGTTACCCAGAATCCCTTGCAAACCTAAAACATTGTAAAAAAAAACACATTTTCCCCACATTTCTGTGGTGGAAAGTACTGGAATCTGCGTGGATCCACAAATTTCCACCCACCCCGCGTTCCCCCAGGTCTCCCGATAAAAATGGTACCTCACTTGCGTGGGTGGGTCAAAGACCGGCGACAGGCAAGGGCCCAAAAGCTATTGAGGTGACATCAAAATTACATATCACAAACCAGCCTGGTTTTGCATGGGGGGTTCCATGAGTTTTTGGTCCGGGGCTCGGCGGCCATCTGGGGAAACCTACCTAACCCACACATTTCTGGAAACTAGACACCCGGGGGAGTCCAGCGAGGTATGGCTTGCGTGGGTCCCCCATCATTCTCCTACCCATAGTCCCCTGCAAACCTCAAATTTCGCTGAAAAATCCACTTTTTTCTCACATTTCTGTGTGGGAAATTTCTGGAATCTGCGTGGATCCACAAATTTCCTCCCACCCAGCGTTACCCCAGGTCTCCCGATAAAAATGGTACCTCACTTGCGTGGGTGGGTGAAGGACCCGCGACAGGCAAAGCTCCAAAAGCTATTGAGGCGACATCAAAATTACATATCACAAACCAACCTGGTTTTGCATGGGGGGTCCCATGAGTTTTTGGCCCGGGGCTCGGCATCCATGTAGGGAAACCTACCTAACCCATACATTTCTGGAAACTAGACACCCGGGGAGTCCAGCGAGGTATGGCTTGCGTGGGTCCCCATCATTCTCCTACCCATAGTCCCCTGCAAACCTCAAATTTCGCTGAAAAATCCACTTTTTCTCACCTTTCTGTGTGGAAATTTCTAGAATCTGCGTGGATCCACAAATTTCCTCCCACCCAGCGTTCCCCCAGGTCTCCCGATAAAAATGGTACCTGACTTGCGTGGGTGGGTGAAGGACCCGCGACAGGCAAGGCCCCAAAAGCTATTGAGGCGACATCAAAATTACATATCACAAACCAACCTGGTTTTGCATGGGGATCCCATGAGTTTTGGCCGGGGCTCGGCATCCATGTAGGAAACCTACCTAACCCATATATTTCTGGAAACTAGACACCCGGGGAGTCCAGCGAGGTATGGCTTGCGTGGGTCCCCCATCATTCTCCTACCCAGAATCCCCTGCAAACCTCAAATCTCGCCGGAAAATTCACTTTTTGTCAAATTTCTGTGTGGGAAAGTTCTGGAATCTGCGTGGATCCACAAATTTCCTCCCACCCAGCGTTCCCCAGGTCTCCCGATAAAAATGGTACCTCACTTGTGTGGGTAGGCATAGTGGCTGCAACAGGAAATGGCCCAAATCGTACTGTGGAGACTTCAAAATTACCTGTAGCAAAACTACCTGGTTTGGGGGGCACCTGAGATTTTGGCCCGGGCTCGGCGGCCATCTTGGGAAAGTACCAAACCCAAACATTTCTGAAAACTAGACACCGGGGAGTCCAATGAGGTATGGCTTGCGTGGATCTCCCAACGTTTTCCTACCCAGAATGCCATGCAAACCTCAAATTTAGTTGAAAATAACACATTTCCCACATATTTGTGTGTGGAATCAATCAATCACAGAATCACCGTGCCGGCACAAATGTCCTACCACCCAGCGTTCTCCTTGTTCTCCTGAGTAAAATGATACCTCACTTGTGTGGGTGGGCCAAAGGCCTGTGGCTAGGAAGAGCCCAAAACATAGAGATTTAGAGTATAGCACCGAGAATTCTAAGCGCTACATTTTTTAAAAATACGTTTTTAGCCAATTCTGCTTTGGACACCCACACAAGTGAGGTATCATTTTACTCAGGAGAACAAGGAGAACGCTGGGTGGTAGGACATTTGTGCCGGCACGGTGATTCCACACACAAATATGTGGAAAATGTGTTTTTTTCAACTAAATTTGAGGTTTGCATGGCATTCTGGGTAGGAAAACGTTGGGGGATCCACGCAAGTCATACCTCATTGGACTCCCCGGTGTCTAGTTTTCAGAAATGTTTGGGTTTGGTACTTTCCCAAGATGGCCGCCGAGCCCGGGCCAAAATCTCAGGTGCCCCCCCAAAACCAGGTAGTTTTGCTATAGGTAATTTTGAAGTCTCCACAGTACGATTTGGGCCATTTCCTGTTGCAGCCACTATGCCTACCCACACAAGTGAGGTACCATTTTTATCGGGAGACCTGGGGGAACGCTGGGTGGGAGGAAATTTGTGGATCCACGCAGATTCCAGAAATTTCCCACACAGAAATGTGAGAAAAAGTGGATTTTTCAGCGAAATTTGAGGTTTGCAGGGGATTATGGGTAGGAGAATGATGGGGGACCCATGCAAGCCATACCTCGCTGGACTCCCCCAGATGTCTAGTTTCCAGAAATATATGGGTTAGGTAGGTTTCCCTACATGGATGCCGAGCCCCGGGCCAAAAACTCATGGGACCCCCCATGCAAAACAAGGTTGGTTTGTGATAGGTAATTTTGATGTCGCCTCAATAGCTTTTGGGGCCTTGCCTGTCGCGGGTCCTTCACCCACCCACGCAAGTGAGGTACCATTTTTATCGGGAGACCTGGGGAATGCTGGGTGGGAGGAAATGTGTCCATCCACGCAGATTCCAGAAATTTCCCACACAGAAATGTGAGAAAAAAGTGGATTTTTCAGCGAAATTTGAGGTTTGCAGGGGATTATGGGTAGGAGAATGATGGAGGACCCACGCAAGCCATAACTCACTGGACTCCCCCGGGTGTCTAGTTTCCAGAAATGTATGGGTTAGGTAGGTTTCCCTACATGGATGCCGAGCCCCGGGCCAAAAAGTCATGGGACCCCCCATGCAAAACCAGGTTGGTTTGTGATAGGTAATTTTGATGTCACATCAATAGGTTTAGGGCCATTCCCTGCCGCAGGTACTTGGCCCACCCATACAAGTGAGGTACCATTTCTATTGGGATACTTGGAGAAATGCTGGGGGTTGGAAATTTGTTGTTACTTTCTGCAGTGTGAAAATTTGGGCACAAAATGCAAGGAAAATGTCAGTCACATTTTGAGGTTTGCAGGACATTGTGGGTAAGATAACTTGTTGGGATCCACAAGAGAGACATCACCATGCACTCCCATGGGTGTTTAGTTTACAACAAAAACTACAGTTGTTAGGTTATTCTTAAATGAAATGTACAGCTTGGCAGAGAGACAAAACAGACAAAGATTACTGCACCGCCATCTATTCCTCAAACATACACACATACTGGTTGGATTTGGCACGAGGGCGAGTGATGGTTCAGTATATAAAATTGTATTAACAAGAGATTTCACAAAAATGAAATGCACTGTCAATAATTGAATGGACAAAAAAACTGAACCAGTGACTCGCAGCTCGTGAGCTGTAAAGCCACTTCAAGGCACCAACCGCTTTACAGGCCATTCACACACCTTTCATACATGATACACACAAGACCATTCACACCACCAGGCACAAAACCAACACATTACATTGACAAAAACAGAAAAGACACATTTTTATGCACAACCACCTATTCCTCAAGCACACATACATACTGGTTGGATTTGGCACGAGGGTGAGTGATGGTTCAGTATATACAGTTGTATTAACCAGAGATTTCACAAAAATGAAATGCACTGTTACTTGAAAGGACAAGAAACTGAACCATTGACTCACAGCTCGTGAGCTGTAAAGCCACGACAAGGCACCAACCTCTTTACAGGCCATTCATACACCTTTCATACGTGTGACACATACAAAACCATTCACGCCAGCCACGGGCCCAGCACATTACAACACTCACACCAGCAGACAGCGCCATTCAAGGGCCCATCACTTTCACACGCCCACATTCCTGACACAGCAACCACACCAGCTCACGGATTGCGTTGAGTGGCGTTTGGCTAGCAGTGTGTGTAGTGACCAGCAGCTAGTCACTACTCGCACACCGCCAGCCGAGCGCCAGTCCATGCACACCGCCAGCCAAGCGCCAGTCCACGCACACCGCCAGCCACGCGCCAGTCCACGCACACCGCCAGCCAAGCGCCATTCCACGCACACTGCCAGCCAAGCACCCATCCACGTACACCGCCAGCCAAGCGCCAATCAAAACACACCGCCAGCCAAGCACCAATCAAAACACACCACCACTCCACGCACATCGCCAGCCAAGCGCCAGTGCAAACACACCGCCAGACAAGCGCCAGTACAAACACACCGCCAGCCAAGCGCCAGTCCACGCACACCACCAGCCAAGCGCCAGTACAAACACACCGCCAGCCAAGCACCAGTCCACGCACACCACCAGCCAAGCGCCAATCCAAACACACCGCCAGCCAAACGCCAGACCACGCACACCGCCACACAAGCGCCACTCCACGCACACCGCCATCACATTTAGGATTTTTTTATAAAAATAAGAAAACACAAACAAATTGCAAATAGATACAAATCTACTAACACAACATCTGAAACTCAATACACTACACAAATGCCAACCTTGAAACTGAACCAAAAATATTAAACAATAGAGGCCAGGCAGTTCACTTTACCACTCATGGATGCTCCCAAAAATTATTTTGCGTGTGGTACATTCTAAAACAAGCAGGCACACACAGCCCAGGGTTAGAAGGACACTCGGGGCAGTACATGCGAGTCTCCTTCCGCATACCTCTTCACCAACAGACTCTACATCTCCTACTGGGAAAGTCTTTTGAGGGTGTGGGAGGAATGGGATCAGGAAAGTGGCGATCTTTCAATCTAGCAACATCCTCCACCAATCCAACTCTAGGAACACTTGCCTGTGCCACTAAAACAAGGCTGCCTATTACAGACTCTTGAAACTTAGCAAAAGTCATCTTTGACTCAGGACAAGAATCCTGGAACACAACAAAAGCATTAAAGGTTGCCAAGTGGAAAAGATGGATAGCCAACTTCTTGTACCAAATGTAAGCCTTACGAAGAGCAGCGTAAGGTTCCAACCTCTGATCTACTCTGTCAACACCACCCATGTGCTTATTATAGTCTAAAATGCACACAGGTTTGCGCGCTTCAGCAACCTGACCCCAAACAGTCACAGGTGCAGTGCTTTCATCATGGATGGTAGACAGCATGTAGACATCTCTCCTGTCTGAAAACTTCACAGCTAGAAGCTCCTCGCAACGCAACGCACTGCACTGTCCCCGCACAAGCTTTTAATAAACAAGTTCTTTTGGGAAACCTTTACGGTTAGAGCGGATTGTGCCACAAGCAACAGTGTCCACTTTGGCCAATTCCCTGAACAACCGCACACCAGTGTAGAAGTTATCTACATATAAATGGTGGCCTTTGTTAAAAAATCCTCTTCCAAGTTCCCACACAATTTTCTCAGTCACTCCAAAAGTGGACGGACAACCAGGGGGTTAATACTGGAATCCTTACCGGTGTACACTCTGAAATTAGAGACATATCCAGTCCTACTGTCACACAGCATATACAGCTTAATTCCATAGCGTGCCCTCTTACTAGGAATGTATTGCCTAAAAACCAAGCGGCCCTTGAACAACACCAAAGACTCATCCACTGCAATTTCGTTCCCTGGAGCATAGATCTCAGAAAATCGATCAACAAAGTGATCAATGACAGGCCGAATCTTAAAAGACGGTCACATTCAGGGTGATCTCGTGGCAACGCTAAACCATTATCGACAAAATGCATCATCCGAAGCAGAAGCAAATACCTATCACGACTCATGACTGCCGGAAAAATAGCAGTTGCCATCAAGGGACTAGTAGACCAATATGAAGACATTGATGGCTTCCTTAGCAAGCCCATCAAAAAAGTTAAACCCAAGAACTTCTTCATCTCTTCCAGATTTGTGGGAGTCCACCGGGTAGCTCTAGAGTGGGGCTTAAGACTGGCACTGTTGTCCCTCAAAAACTGTTTGGCATACAAATTAGTCTGCTCAACAATCTCTGCCAAAAACACATCGTCCATAAACAACTGAAAATAATGTATCGGCAAAAAGTTTTCAGTATTCACTCTACACCCTGGAACACCAGTAAAGTCTGGCAATGCCGGCTGCACCATGCCTGGGGCAACCCAGAGGTCAGCACTTTCAACGGGAAGCCTTGCAGCCCCATGCTGCAGCCCAGGTGCCTCTTGCCGCACCATACCAACGGGAAGCCTTGCTGCCCCAGATGCCTCTTGCCGCACTACACCAACGGGAAAGCCTTGCAGCCCCAGGCTGCAGCCCAGATGCCTCTTGCCGCACTATCGGCACATCAATGTCCTCCTCTAACACAGGCACTTCATCCGCACTAAGAGTATCTTCAGTATCCGATGATTCCATGTGGAGAGAAAACTCACTGCCTGAATCGTCCCCTGCCTCCTCTGCCTCAGATGCAGAGTCAGTCTCTGAACCATGGTCAGAGGAAGACTCAAAAAGCATACCAACAACCTGCTGAGCAGTAATCCTGCGGCTAGCCATTATCCTTACTAAGAAAGGAGACTGCACAAACAAGTCAACAACAACCAACACTGTGCAAAGCAAGTAAGTAAAAAAATGTGTGCCTTTATCACAAAGATCTATATACTCAAAAACTATACAATTCACTTACAAGAGACAGCTACACTCACCAGCACCTACTCTGCAGAGACACAGCAAAAACGATATCCCACTAGAAAGAAAAAAACAAAACCAATTACTCACAAGACAACAAAATACACATCGAGCACAAATGCAAAATGTTTTTGACACTCAAAAAACAGAAGCCAAACATACTGCTATTATTACACCATTTGATAAAACAAATTCATGCAGAGAAATGAAACTCATTTACATTGTACAAAAAAACTCTCTTACCAAACACGTGCAACTACACAAACAGCAGAGCCACCAGTAACGAAACCGCAACCTGGAACAGTCTAAAGAGCAAAAGCCTTCAACTAGAACAAAAAAGGAGAAATAAAGCATTACAATTGCAATTCACAAAAAATAAAACAATTAACATTATAACATGCTATGTTACTACCCAAATGGTCAATCGGCCAGATGGGCCTTCAAATAGGGCTGAGAAAAATAGGGGGTGATCTTGGCCAAGGGATCGGGTGAGGTTGTCTGCCAGGCCAATCTGCCCCCCCAGGTGGGGCAGAAAACAGCAGACAGAAATTTGCCCCCTTGCAAAAGTAATAAATCCCTGGTGCCTAGTGGGGTTTTCTGCCCCCCCGGGGGCAGAAAGGGCAAAAAACTAGGCTGATCTGCCCCAGGGGGGCAGAATACACATATAAAAAATCTGCCCCCTGGAAGCGACCCTTGCCCAAGGGGTCGCTTCCATTTTTATTTAAACTACTTCCCTGGTGTCTAGTGGGGTTTCTGCCCCCCCTGGGGGCAGAAAGGCAAAAAACAGGCCGATCTGCCCCCAGGGGGAGGCAGAATTCCCATTACAAAATAAAATGGCCCCCTGGAAGTGACCCTTGCCCAAGGGTTCACTCCCATCACAATTTAAAGGAACTCCCTGGTGTCTAGTGGGGGTTTCTGCCCCCTGGGGGCAGAAAGGCCAAAAAAGGGGCGATCTGCCCCAGGGGGAGCAGAATGTCCAAACAAAGAAAAATGCCCCCTGGAAGCGACCCTTGCCCAAGGGGTCACTTCCATTTCATTTAAAAATGAATCCCTGGATCTAGTGGGCTTTTCTGCCCCCTGGATCCAAAAACGGCCAAAAACGGTCGATCTGTCCCCAGGGGGCAGAAAAGTCTTGATTAAATTTTGGCCTCCTAGGAAGCGACCCTTGCCCAAGGGGTCGCTTCCTTTATTTAAAAACATCCCTGGTGTCTAGTGGGGCATTCCTGCTCCACGATCGCGACGCTGTGCGCGATTTTGAAGCAGGAATGCCCTGCATTGAGACATCAGGGGAGAGGAAATACTATTTCCTCTCCCCCGATGCCTCAAGGCATCCTGTTACGGCCCCCCCGCCCCACCGCACCAACAAGCACTCACCCTCCCTCTGGACGCGCTGGAAAGAAATGATTTCCAGCGCGTCCAGCGCTTCCTGATGACGTCGGCGCGCTTTGCGCGCTGACGTCATGGGGAAGCGTGGGGGAGGCCGGGGGTGGCAGCGGAAACTCTTCCGCTGCCATCCCCCTCTGTGGGGGCAAGATCGATGCACCAGGGGGGGAGCGCCAGCGCTTCCCCCAGGGGCTGTGCTCATGACGGAGCGGTTCCGTCATAAGCACAGCCCAACCGATGCTCATGACGGAACCGCTCCGTCATGAGCATCGAAGGGGTTAATACCCACCTTTTACATCTTTAAAAGTAAAAACAACACACACAAAAATAAACAATTACACACAAAAAATATCAAATAATTAACATTAATTAACAACTATATAATAATTAATTAAACACAAAATACTTACCTCCCTTTACACCACAATACACACCTAAAATTAATTACACAATTACCATAATTAATTACTAAATAATTAATTAAAATATATTAACAACTAACTATTAATTAATCAATTAAAAATAAATTACTTCCCACCCTTCACACCCTTTACACCTCTAAACACCACAACACACACCTAACATTTATTACACAATTGCAATCATTAATTACTAATTAACTAATTAAAATTAATTAACAACCAATTATTAATTAATAATAAATTACTTTATCCATTTAACACTATAACATCGCAATCAAACAAATAATAATAAATGAAAAATATTCAATACATTTAATATAATTAAATTACTTCCCACCCTATTCCCCTAAAAACCCACAACCCGCTACGGAACTAAAAACACAAAATTCAAATAAAAAAATATTAATAACTACTAAAAATAATCAATTAATTTTATATAATTAAATTACTTCCCCCTATTCCCCGATAAACCCACAACCCGCTACAAAACTAAAAACGCAAAAATCAAATAAAAGAAAATCAATAACTACTAAAAATTGAACACATATATTAAAAATACAAACAAATCTTATACAAAAAAACATACATCACATACATATAAAATATATACTAAAATACATCAAATTAATAAAAAGCATTATTTTTAACAACTATATTTTTGCAAACGATATTTTACACTTCGATATTTTAAACATCAATATTACTTACCTAAATTCGATATTCTTGACCATGAGAATTTGTCTGTCTTTATTTCTGACCCACGATATTTTTGACTCGATATTTGTGTAAATCGATATTTTTGATTCGATATTCAGTCTCTGCACCTTTACAATAGTAACTGAGAGGCATGACGGGTCTAGCTGTCTGTTTATTTACTAGCCATCTTATTTATGCCAGCAACAAATTCTGGTTCTGCCATCTGTATACCACTACACACCCTTACATTGTCATACTAGAAAAGAGTTACAGCAAATACAAGGATATCATATAGACATATCTTAGACACTGATATTTTACACGGTGCGAGGTTACGTGGCATTTGTTCACATGCATTTCCAGACAATTTACATGTACAAGGGATGTCTGCCTGGTGGGCCTTTATCCCAGGCCTTTATCCCAGGGACACAGCCACCACAAGTTTTCTAGAGCTAGGCTTACTGGTGGCCAAGCGCCTAATCACCAGGCGTTGGAAATCCCACAAGCCACCATTGTTGTTGGCTTGGTCACATGCTGTCATCATTTGGGCCAGGGCGGAGGGGGTCTCCCTCCGAAGGGAAGATAACCTAGGCCTCCGCAAATACCCCATCTCCTCTAACTGGAGTGCCATCCTGACTGACCTCCAGGCTTCCTTTTTGAGCTGACCCAGAGACACGTGAACCAGCTGACCCACTGCTTACATCTGAATAGGTGCTCCCACATAACACATACAGCTGCCACCCGCACTGTAATTCTACATATATTGCAGTATATATTCTTGAGTTGTTTGCCACTTTTTGTAACAATGGGAGAAAATCAGGGGTGAACTGGGACTGTTTGAAGCTGCGGGACGTCCGCTTTTCTCTCTTCCTTTTTCATCCTTTTTTTATTTTCTTGTGGTTAATGGTTACTAAAGGTTGACAAGTTATGAATAAGTTTGATGCTGTTACCATACAGTGGCGTGGCTAGGATCATAATCTACCAAGTAGACACATTGGATGTTTCGTTGCAATTCAAATGCAGAACTGCTGTTTGAAATTGTCAACGCTTGACATATCCAGATCTCTCTGAGATGTGTACTCATAATTATGTCACATTGTATTACAACATTGTCCAATTTCATTTCCTAATTGGATTGTGATTATTCTGTGATTTATTGCGTCCTACAACTGTAATGTTAATGCATAAAGTCTCCATAAACAGATCAAACAAAAAAATCATATATACATTCCTAAGTGTGGATAAAGCCACTTATCCAGTCTCCTGCAGATCTTCCTTCTCTGGTGTGGCAGAGGTTATTCACTCCATTCCAGTGGATGCTAAATTGACTGGTTGAATGTTTATCAGTCCTTTTTATAAATATACTGCGTAGGGTGTGCTATGTCATAGTCTAATACATTTAAAAAGCACACAGAGAGGCAACACAATATTAAAAAAATGCACAAATGCACAGTGAGTGAATCAATCCAGACTCTTCAGTAGTATGCGGTATATTCTTTTTAATGTCGCAAGATGATTGAACACAGCAGCCGCAATACAGCCAACGCGTTTCGCCCCAATGGGGCTTCCTCAGGGCAAGATAGGAATCCTCCAATCTTACAGTGATCACTGACGTACCACGATCACTACTTGATACACTTTGCAACAGTATGTAAATCTTTCATCAGTTCCCAATAATGGATATGATAAATTCCTCAATTTATTCGACACTTAAAATCAGTGGTTCCCAATTGCTTAAAATATGTGAAATCCGCAATTTGTGTTGCGAAATCCAGGTTAATATTTCTCGTATGTTCACTATGATAGGTGAAACTCCAAATATTGAAAGTTTATTTCATCAATGGCCCCCGTAAGACGCCGTCAAGGTGGGCAACCTGAATTTTGAAGTATATCTACTATTTGTGTATAGTAAGGTGGTGCAGTTTTCTATCCCGGACTGCCTATTTCTTTGTTTATGTCATAGTCTACACTATCTCTTTACTAAAATCCGAAAGTAAAAATAAAAGCAAAAGTCCAGTTTGCAAGGTTAGATATGATAGGCAGTACCATTAACCTGAACAGGTCAGATTTTAATTTTTTCTTTTTTTGTATTCAGCAGAATCTGAGAGGATATAACCATCAGCATAAGAAGACCGTATCCAATAAAATAGCAGTTTAATTCCTCGGTTGATACATTTTGGTAAAGTGCCACAGTGTCATGCCATAAAAAATCATACAAGTTCACAAAATTCAACCGTTGTCATTTTAAACCTTGGCTGTTGATTTGGCTTAAATATGTTTTTAAATCCATACCCTAAAAGTGCTACTTTTCTTTAAAGGGTGCTACCGCCACCTTTACCTTTACAGTGAACAATTAGAACAGATTAAAGTGCTGTAGTGCTGCAGCATGAAACACATTCCCCTAAATTAACTGCTCCACATTTAAAATGCATACAATTTAATTACAAAAACTTATTAACAAAACAGCAATGAAGGATAAAGTGCAACACCGAGATTCAGCAGCATAATAAAGTGCTATAGTGATGGCGAAAAGATGGCCGACTGCTAGGGAGGTCTCGTTGGGAGCTCCCCGACTGGGGCTCACCATAGGGGGTGGTCCCCGTGAGTGGACCCCCCTTTGAGCCTCCATCCCTCAGGATCTGTGGGAAGCCATACCGCGATCCTGCAGGTCTGAAACAAGGGAGGCGGGGTTCGATGTGAGCACCGTGCTTCAGCCGTGAGGAGGGAAGGAACCCGGGCCGCGGGGCACCTCCAGACGACCGCAATTGCTGCCTTCCAGTTCCACCCTGCTGGCTCCCAGGAGAATGTGAGTCTGGGCATGCTCTAGCTGTGGGGGTCCCCTGCCAGTCCCATTCTCCTGCGCCCCCGCCTTCAGACGGAGTGGGAGAGCCTGCCAACGCCCTCCTATGCTGCCTGCTGACGGCTACGAGCACTGTTTCCCCTGCTCTCCCCATTCCCCCCGGGTGAGAGGTGAATCCCCATCCCACAGGAAGGGAATAAACTCAAGTCGGGACCTACTGCGGGGGTGAGCTGCTGCTGACTCTCCAGTCTCCGGGATGCCGCGAGCTGCCGGTGCCGGGGATGGTGAGACTATGGTGGCCATAATGGGGGTGAGGAGACCGTCGCTGCGCGCCTCTGCAGTTCAGCCTCCCCCAGCCTGCGGCGCTCAACCGACCCTCAGTGAAGAGGTAGGACTGCTGCGCCTCCCTGATGCCTGGTGCAGTGCTGGGGAACAGCTAGGAAGGTTGTCCCGCCTTGGGCACGTTGACTAAAGCCTGGCATGCTCCGCCCTATGTAGTGCGACCGTGTGAACAGGACTAGCGGCTGGGGCCCTTGGATGTTGTTTGGACTTATCTTCGAACTAACCAACCAGCTAAGACCATAATGTTATGCTATATAATATCATTATGTTATGTCTATATTCTTTGCGCTCACTTCCTGCCAATACTGGCAGATTATATCTATACTCTTAGTTTAAATCGCACATCTATAGTAAACACCATTGTAACGTTTTCCTTTTGTGTTTAGACTCATGTATCTGTTTCATATCTTATATGTAATCCAGTTCCTTATGTAATATAACTGGTTCTATTATAAAGCTCTCTGACACCTTCGGGTAAACTACGCGCTATATAAAAACGCATAAATAAATAACATGAGAAACAATCCCATAAATTTAACAGCTTCACATTAAAAGTGCATTAATGGCAGATTGTACAATTTGTTGCATGAAGCAACAATAAATAATAAAGTGCAATAGTATTACTAGACAAGAGATCAAATTTAGCAGCAAGATTACGTGTTCTAGTGCGATAACATAAGAAATGATCCTGTAAATTTAAGAGCTCCACATTAAACTGCTTTGATGGCCGATTGAGAGATTTGCTAAACAAAACAATGCAGTAATATTACTACACAAAAAATCGACAACAAATTAATAAAAAACATGAGTATCTACTTTAAGTTACACTTAAAAGATTCAAATGGTTTCCAAATGGCTAGAAACCTAGTAATATTCCCAACTCGTCCTGCATATGCCCCTCAAAGGCTTTGGTCCTCATCATTTTATGATACCAAATTCGAATAGTTGGAATATTAGACGTCCTCCAGTATCAAGGAGCGAGCCACCATTAAGACAACAGAAATAAAATATTGCACATCCTTATTCGCCTTTCGGCTAACATAGGATGTGCCAAATAATACTAAAGTGGTTTCAGACATAATCGAAAATTGCAAACATTTACTAAGAATTTACAGTACAATAGATTAGCAGGCGTTGGAGTTTAGTCTGACTACAATAGTTTTTGGGACAGTGAGAAGTCATTTGCCATAGTGGAGTGGAGGTACTTTTTCAGGAATTAAAATGAGTTTGGGACTTATTATATAAATGTGTTGATGTACTATCTTTGCATTCTATGGCATTTGACATGGTTAATGACATAAAGATAAAAGTTAGTCAAATGTGTTCACTCTGTAGAATGGGAGCACCAAGAAAAAGGAAATGGTTTAGGTGAAGGGTTCACTTCCGCTTGTAGTCTTCCAGTTCATGTTGGTTTTGTTCTGCCACACAATTGTCCTTTCAGTCTTTTTTCCTTTACATTTCCTGTGAGAAAATCTTAGAGCCTGCAGGGACGGCAAATCAGCGAAATGACCAACTGGAGGGGAAGCTCAAAGTGCAAAGCAATGCTATTGCCTAGGACTCAAATTTGGGACAAGAGTCAAAGTGTTCAAACAACAATTGTGCTTGAAGCTGTGGGCTACTGTAGACTTTTTCAGACTTACTAGAGTTGTCAATGGGGTTCAGAGGTGCACGATTCAATGTTTTGATGAAAAAGTGGTACCCGGAAGGGGCTGGAGTACATGGATCAACACTGTTACAGTTTGGTGTAAGTCCTTGTCAGTGTTTGTTAAGCTCAAGGCTGCCACTGGTGTGCCCGGGTAGCACTGTTTCCTTGTGTCCTGGATTGTATTCTGGAATTTGTGAGTAGGGATACAGGTGTATTTGGTGCAGTGCAAGAATAGCTGGGTATTATGTGTGAGCGCTGCATTCATGTGGAATGAACCTGGCACTTTGCCCAGGCAAAGTCTCAGAATGTCACTCAAACAGAAACAAAAAAAGTCACTGCTTTAGCCCTCAAGCAATCTTCTTTCGTTAATGCAGGTCTAATTGGCACTTATGCCTCAATGACTGGATCACCTTGCACAGCATGCCATCAAGGTTTATGAGAGTGATAACAACGTTTAGAGAAGGGCTGGGAAAGTGGTGTATCCCTTTCACCATGGAGTATGTCTGACGTGTGCATCTCAGACAAGGTTCATGTCTGTCAGCTCTTGCTAGGGGGATTACCCTGTGCAAAATGGAGAACTCAGATTGGGGTCCCTGTCTTATACTTCTTGCCTTGCCATAAACACAGCCATAAAAGCCTAGTATGCCACTACCATTTCTCTCTGCAGTACCTTACCTTACTCCTATACACTAAGCATCATCTTTTCACACGCCACAGAAGCCCCGAGGGGCACTGACAGGAAAAGGCCTACAGTGAGGTCCCTTCTCTCCTAAGCTCACTCTACAATGCTTTCCACAGAACTCCTGCTATCCATATTTTAGAATATGAATAAGATATTTCTGAATGTCTTTGTATTGAAAAGTGGCATACAAATGTTTCTTCTCGTCCTTAAAGTGCCAGATTAAAAGTTGATTTGGGACTTCCAATGTTGTGCAAATATTGATAGTCTTGCTGCTTACAGAGGCATTACTGTTGGACTTGGCCCTTTTTGCAGGGTCATCCCTAAACTTTTTGCCTTCCTCCTATATTTTTTCTGACCTTTTGCTGGCTGTTTTATGACTCTGGGCACTTCACCACTGCTGATCAGTGCTAAAGTGCATATGCTCTCCCTATTGTAAATTGTGTTATGTATTAGTGACTCCATGATTGGATGATTGGTTTACTTGTCAGACCCTAGTACAGTGCACTGCGTGTGCCCAGGGCTGGTAAATCCAATGCTGCTGGTGGGCTTGCAGCACTGGTTGTGCCACCCACAGAAGCAGCTTGTAAAGTGTGTCTCAGGCCTGCCATTGCAGAGCCTGTGTGCAGCCTAGGGCTGCCATGTCGACTTGGTGAGGGCACCCACTTACCAGTCCCTAAACCTTCCCTTTACTGCATGTTGGTGACCCCTAAAGTAGGCCCTAGGGCAGGGTGCATTGTAAGTGTAAGGTAGGACATGCCCTGGTGTGTGTGGCATGTCCTAATAGTGAATTACAGCCATTTTCGTTTTTCACTATTTCAAGACTACCTGTTCCCCATAGGCCAGAATGGGCAGTTTTGATTATTACACCTTATAATCCTAACTGACCCAGGGAACATGGTAGAGAAACGAATTTAGTATGCCTGAACTCAGAATGATAAAATACATCTTTTAGTGAAGTTGATTTTAACATTCTGTGTTTGAAAATACCACTTTTAGAAAGTAGGTATTTTCTTGCCTAACCTTCCAAGCCTGCCTCTGCTAGGTTGTGTATTCCTTGTCTGGAGTCTGAGTGACAGGGGCTGGGGGTGGCTCCAGGAGACAGGGTGAGTCAGCACAGGGCTGAATAGAGAGATCTGCATCCAGAGTGGAGGGAGGAGTTGCACCTGGGTCTGAATAGGGCTGTGCCTGCCTTCCACAATGCTGGCTCCCCCTCCTGCTGGGCGGCTGAGGACTCTGCCCCACATTCTGAAAGGAAAGAAGGAGTCCTGTAAACAAAGTGCTCCAGGACTGACCAGAACTGGTTTTGGACTAGGCAAAGGCCTCTCTGCCTTCAGAGAACAAAGAGAAAAGGTGTATAAAAGGGGACCCAGACCCCTAGGAAATTAGATCACTTTTGGGAAACAAGAAGAAACCTTTGCTGAGGAGCAGAACCAAGAAGAAACTGAGGAGAAGACTATCCCTAAGCTAGAGGGATCTGCCTGCAGTGGTTGCCTGACTGCCAAAGAAAGGAGAAGGGAACTTTGTGTGTACTTTCATCAACTTGTGAAGGATCTCCAAGGGCTTGATTTCAGAGCTTGCCTCCTGCTGAAGTCTCAGGAACAACAGACTTCACCCACCAGCTCCCCTGTATTCCCATGCTGGGAATTTGGACCTTCTGACACACTTGTGTGTCGCTGGGAGCTGGAAGCGCGACTCAAGACAAAGAAGCGTGTCGCCGCCGCAGCCGCTGCTTCTCGCATCGCCGGAGAAGAGTGTCGATGTCGCATCAGACGCCGGCGCATCCCCGAAGAAGCGCGCCGCTGACACCCTCGCATCCTTCAAAGCGCCTTGCAGCACCGGAGAAAAGTGTCGCCGTCGCATCAGACGCCGTCGCATCCCCGGGGCAGAGCATCGACCTCGCATCAGACGCCGACGCATTGCAACACGAGGCGCCCCGCATCCCAGGAGAAGATCGTCGACCTCGCATCAGACGCCGTCGCATCGCCAGGGAAGTGTGTCGCAGGGCCTGTCGCGGCTCCAAAGATTCATCGAAATCGCCGCACGGCCGTCGAGCGTGCACGCATCACCCCTTCGTTGTCGCAACATCAAGAAGACGCCATTTTGTTTCTTCGCACCAGATCTTCATCGCATCACGGCGCTGCTTGTCGCATCGCCACAGAAGCGCAGTAAGAAACCGACGCATTACCGTCCCCTGCGCATCAGTAGGGAACCGACGCATCACCGTTCTTGCGTGTAAGGAACCGACGCATCACCTTCCCTGCACCACTTTTTGTTGTATCGCGTTACGCATCTCAGGTACATTGAACGCAAAGTGTCGCATTTCCATTTTAAGAGACTCAAGCTAATTCTACCATCTTTAAAGTACAGTATTGTGGATTATTTTTGTCGTTTATGGTAAATCTATATAAAAGATACTTATTTTTATAATACAACCTGTGTGGTGTCCATTTGTAGTGTTGTCACTGGATTATGTATGTGTTCACAAATGCTTTACACACTGCCTCTGAACTAAGCCTGTCTGCTCGTGCCAAGCTACCAAGGGGGTGAGCAGGGGTTATTTCAGGAGTGTACCCCCTTACCCTGACTAGAAGCAAGGGTCCCTATTTGGTCAAAGGTACCTACCTCTGCCAACTAGAGACCCCCAAATCTAACAATTACAATAATCTTTACTTTTCTATCTAGAAACCTCGGAGACTTTCAAGAAACTAGAGAAAAATGCTGTGCATCTTATTCCTCTTGGTGCTTTAGGGAGTTGAAGTTCCTTGCACCTCAAATGGCATTCTTCCAGTGACATTGAGTATGACTCACACTGTCAAAAAGTGCCCAAGAGCATGTTCTTCTGGTAACAGTCATAAAAACTGTTGGACTTGGCCTTCTCTACAGGGTCACCCTCAGACTTTTTGCCTTCCCCTTCTATTTTGCTTAATTCGTTTTTTTGTGCTTTAGGGCTCTGTGCACTTTACCACTGCTAACCCGTGTTAAAGTGTTTGTGCACTATCCCTAAAACATGGTAAAGCTGGCTTACACCTAATTTGCACATTTAATTTATATGTAAGTTCCTAGTAAATGGTACTACATGTACCCAGGCCCTGTAAATGAAATGCTGCTAGTGGGCCTGCAGCACTCATTGCTCACCCACTAAAGTAGCCCCTTAAAACATGCATCAGGCCTGCCACTGCAAAGTGTAGTGCAGTTTTAAACTGTTATTTCGACCTGACAAAATAAACTTTTAGCCAGCCCTAAACTTTCCTTTTTAATACATATAAGCCATCCCTAAGGTAGGCCCTAAAGGCTCATGGGGCAGGGTGCATTGTATTTAAAAAGTAGGACATGGGGGCATGGCCAACCAGCGTGGCCGAGTGAAATTGAACCACCCGAGCTCCGCTACATTCACCCTGAATATCAAGGCAGCAGAGGGCCCGATGGATCAATTTGCTGGATCTGGCATGCTCTAGGATCCATGAGATGGGAGGGGTGAGGAGAACTCCCCGAAGCGCACTGGTCAGCCTCAGCAATATCCACAACAGCCCGACCCTCCGATACAGGAGGAGAGAGTTGCAGTCACCATTACGCCGCTCAGCATGCTGCCAGTGAGTGGATTATAGCAAAATGAATGCTTTGGGTCCCTCACCTCCCCACTCACCTCTGCAACAGCAAGACCATGCTACACCCCAGGGCCCAACTGAGGATTGCGCTAACCCCCTAGGAAAGGAGTCAGGCAGACTTGCTTGAATTTAAAATGGAGGCTACAAGGGACATTACCTTAAGGAAAGAGAGACATGTAGCACACGTGGTGTCTTAGACAGCCTATAACAATGCCTCAACTGGGGCCTCTGCCTCAAACAATGCCCACCAGCTAACGTGGCCTGCCCCCAGCTAACAACAGGGCAACTGTAGCCTTCCAACAGCTTCCGGCCTGTTTTGCAAAGGCTATCATTCATACAACATTTGAGAGGGGCCCTTCTGAGGGACAGGGACTTTGACACTGGAGGCCATATTCCCACATCAGATGAACATCATGAGGGCCCCTGGCATGACCCGACTGGCAGACAACCACGCAGGGGCAGGCACTTGCCCGAGTACTGGTCTGATGGCCCAGTGTCATGGAGCGTGGAGGCCCCTAACATCATGAGGCTGTGAATAATCATACAGGCCCAAAATGTGCCGGATGTTTCGGTGGCGGGTTGCACGCTCTCTGGCGACTCACCCAATCTCTGCCACACAGTAACTTTGAAGGACGCCACGTGTGGGGACGACAACGAGGGGCCCTCAGCGGAATGTTCTCGACTGCTTTCCTCCACGACTCATCTGCCTAAGTCCTTAGCCGCAACATACATGCCTCCAAAAAAGACACAACAGAATAGAGTGTCCAGCTACTTCCAGCCGACGGAACCCAGAGGCGTGCAACCTCCCATTCCAGGAGACGGCGCCATGGCATTGACCAAGGAAGACCTCTTGACCTCACTACAGGACTTCAAGAAAGTTATAAGATGAGCTAAAGGCAGACCTTTCCAGCTCCCTAGATACTCTTCGCTTGGACCTCAATACCAGGCTCTCAAACCTGCATCAGGTTGTGGACTCTGTGCTCTTGACTTCCAAATGAAATGCCAATCGATAGAGCAACAAGTGGAACGATTGAAAGGCTCCTCTGCTCAATTCCAGGACCAGCTACAGGTCACACTTCTAAAATGTGAAGACTTAGAATACCGCTCTAGGCGGGATAATATTTATCTACAGAGCCTGTAGGAAGAAGTAGAGGGCCCAGACTTGGAAGCATTCATGGTGGGCATGTACTCCGAGATCCTAGGAGATAAACAAGTCAAAGTCAAGCTGGAAGGCATACACCGGGTAGGCTCACCCATAGCTGGCGAAGGTACACGCCCCGAGATGTTCTCACCAAGCTGCACTCTTTCAAAGTGAAAGAAGAGATCTTACAAGCTGCAAAGAAAAAAGACTAGATCTCCTTTCAAGGGGCGACATGTTCGGTATTCCAAGACATTGCACCAGCCTCTTTAGCCAGAAGAATCCAATTCGGACCAGTTACAGATAAACTGCACCACTGTCAAATACTGGTGAACTTACCCCTTTGACCTCGCTTTCAACAACCAAAATAAATCCTATCACTTCAGGGAAGTGGCAGAGGCGGCATCACTATTGGGTATATTGCCCCCAGACAGCAGAGATACCGAGAGACCCTGAGAGAGACCCACCACAAGTTCCGTTTCATGGGCTGAGAAAGGACAATGACTTTCACAAAGGTGATCGAAACGACAAGGGAAATACTGGATCAGGTTCGATTCTGGTCCTCCACCCTAAACACCGACGTTACTCCACTATGAGACTCAGATTGTGATATCCTTTGCTTTGTTTGGCCATCTTTATGGTTCACCAATTCTGTAACTCCCTTTCCTGAGACAGTACTTATTTATTCACTCATAACCTCGAACTGTTCCTTTTGAAAATGATTGTTCACTCACTGTGAAAAGGGTACCTTGTCTTTAAGAATGTGATATCTAATACTGCCATTATGCCTTGTATTAATATGTACATTATTGGAATGCCAAAGCGGTATGTGACCTGTATCCCCATACTGATGCAAGTTAAGACTGATTTCTACCAAAGTTCGGGAACTAGGATCCTAAATGATCTTGTTGGTTTTTTCTGTTTGTTATCCATGAGTGGGGTTCTTTTGATTTGTGATGGGGAGGGGACTCAGGAACAAACATCCTTCTATTGGCAGACCGGTGGAACTAATGGGGCATGTGGAGCGGAGACTTACTTCTGAGCCCCCTGCTTGAATACACCAGGTACACAATGTCATGGTGTTAACGACATTAACTTGGGACATAAATGATCTGAACTCCCCGGCTAAGGGGCCAATTCCGATCTCGGCCGGTAGGGCTCCGAATCGGATTCGGCTTTACCGGATCCGATTCGGAGCCCTATTTCCCGACCGAATCGTACGTGCGTCTGGGCGAGCGAGTACGATGCGTGCGCTCGCGAAATCTCCGACCGACTCGTACGCAGGACCCGACCGCTCCAACCGACTCGCACGGGGACGACTCGCACCGCGCTATGGAGACGTTCCCCGGCCGGGTAAGTACGATGCACATCGCAACCGCTCCGACCGACTCGCGCAGTCCGGCTCCGACAGCTGTCGGAGCCGCACTTTGGGGGTCCGTGTCGGACCCCCCTGGAAGCGTAGCCGCGCGAGTCGCACACAGGGGGACACATGGGTCCCCCTACACGTGCATGTATGGCGCGACCCGCATCGACGCGCACACGCTGTAGGGGGCGCCCTTGTTCGCGTCGTGCCCATTGAGTCAATGGGAGCCAGTGTACGCGTCGTACGACTGGCTCCCATTGACTTCAATGGGAGTCCGACCGAATCGAGTCCGATAGCATACGTGCGCATCGTACTCGTTCGGTCGGACTGCTAGAGTCCGATTCGGTCGGAAATCTCTCCGGGTCCGGCTCGGTCGGAGAGATTTCCGGCCCGAATCGGAATCGGCCCCTAAGTGTCATAAATTGTGGAAATACATCCTAGACTAGAGGCATGAAATAATAGCTTTGCAAAAGACCCATCCTAAAAGAAGCGAAGATCACAGACTACTCAATAAAGCATACCCCAATATACAAATCTTCAGTACTCATCAAACACAATGGGGTAGCCCTCCTCTTTCACTTGTCTCGAGCACAATAGATACCGTCTATGCCCCTAATACAGTCCAGACTGCTTTTTTACAATCATGCCTCATCCTTCTAAGGGAGTTCGCTGATGAGGAGATAAACTTAATCGTAGACTTTATATGGCACCTGGATTTGGACAATATCCATCCACACGGCGCCTTCACTGGGAGCTTTCCCATAGCCCTAAAACAAACATTCTACTCCTCAGCCCTTATAGATTCCTGGAGAATCACCCATCCAGAGGTTCGAGACTACACTTTCTTTTCTCATTCGCACTGCAAATATTCACATATTGACTTTTTAAGCCAATCCCTAGAACACTCTATATTGCATTCAGGTATTCTCCCTATAGCCCTCTCAGACCACGCTCCAGTGGCTTTGACATTGGAGTGGGCTCCTCCGACACCCAAATACTGCAGGTGGTTCTTCCTCAATGCACTTCTATGAGATCATCTCTTCCAAGACGACTGCTCAAGACTATCAGAGACTTCTTCAGTGTGAATGACCCCTGTGTACTGACTTTTCCAATAATTGGGCTGCCTTTAAAACTGTTGTTAGGGGGTAATTTATTTCCCTCCTGGCTACTTTCACCAAGCAAAAAACCTGGTTTAGGTTAGCACTAGAGGAAGAACTACAACAAGCAGAAATGTCTCACAAAGAAAACCCCTCCTTACCTCTGCAACAAAAAAGTTAACACATTGAGGGGCAAGTTGAATACAATATACACAAATAGAGTGGAGTTCACTTGGCTCCCTGTCAAATTGGGGCCCTTTGACCTGGGAAATAGGGTGGGAGCCCACCTCGCTACTCAATTGCGAGTTAAACACAAAAAGGAATACATTAGTCACCTCAATCTAGAGGGATGGAGAGTAGCAACAATGGAAGCTGACAAAGCTGTAGCCTTCCGAGATTTCTATAAAAAATTGAACACGGCTGCGCTATCTGTTTCAACTGCCCAACTAAAATGTCTTAATGATATAGCTCTCCCCCAGGTGACCGAGGACCAAAATGAGACTCTTGGAAGTCTGATCAGGGACAATGAGGTCCAGACCACCATTTCTGGCCTTAAACTTCATAAATCACCTGGGCCTGATGGCTTGATGGCCCAATTTTACAAGACCCTCAGTTAAGAGTTGAGACCCCACTTGGCTATACTGTTCAACCATGTAGCCACCTCTCGAAGGGGTACATACTCGATGAGTGAAGTTCTAATCTCTGTCTTGCGAAAGCCAGGGAAAGACCTGTGTTATTGTGCTTCCTACAGGCCCCTTGCCTTACTAAACTTGGACACTAAATTATACACTAAAATGTTAGCATCAAAACTTGAAGATTTTATGCCGGATCTGATTCATCCGAATCAGTCCGAATTTATCAAGGGGAGAAAAACGCATGATAATTTGAGAAGGGTGATCCACCGGGTCAAAAAGGCTACGAAGTTTAAGCCCTTTGCGGCCAAGGTGAGAGAAGAGAAAGTGATCCAGGGCCTACCCTTGGGATCTATCAACCATAAAATGTCACTATTTGTAGACAATGTGCTGCTCTCCCTGACTTTGCCAGCGACCTCAATGGCGGCCTTACAACAAGAATTAACACTTTTTGAGACAGTAGCAGGCAACCGTATTACCTTCATAAATCTTTCCTTTTGAACTTGACTCTCCCTCCATCTGAGATGGAGACGCTAGCAAACAATACCCCCTTCCACTGGGTCAAAAATGAACTTATGTGATTGGGAATTAAAACCACTCCTAAGATATTTGACCTCTATTGAGCCAACTACCCTCCACTTAAAACAGCAACTTAAAACAGACCTCAAACGGTGGCCTCCCATGTACCTATCATGGCTTGGTCGCACCCAAGCAATCAAATGAACTGCCTTACCACGGTTTCTACATCTTTTTCAAGGCCTTCCAATAGAGCGAGGATTCTTCACCAAACATCACTCTCTGGTGATTCATTTGATCTGGATAGGTAGTAGAGCTTGACTCCTGTATAAATTGTTGTGCTCACCTAAGAAGAAGGGTGGAGTGGCCCTACTGGACTTCTACTCTTGTTATAAGGGAGCTCAACTGAGTGCTCTCCGAATGGTCTCTCAGCTAATCAGATAAATACTGGCTTCATGTGGACCAGGCAATAGTGGGCCGATATATCTTGGACCTGCTATAGAAAAGGAAATCCAAACAACCACCTAATACATACATTAGCACACCTACAAAAACCACCCTTAAAGCCAGGGACAATGTGATCCTCTCCACAGCCTGGATCACATTTCCCTCCCTGTACACCCCTATTCATTTTAATCCAGATTTCACCCGGCACTTAAGTAAGGGCCTTTTTGATCTTTGAAGGGAAGGTGGATGTCTCTCCATTTCGGATTTGTTTCATTGATGGGATATCCTTACCTTTGAAAACTGTCAACGTGATTTTAACCTACTGAGTTCAGAGAGGTACCATTGCACACAATTGAAACACTGGACACTCCACCCAAACGTGCTGGAGGTAGCCAGAAGAGAACACACCCCAGTTGAAAAATGCGTACAACAAGTGAAGGGAGCCAAGGGTACCATCTCCTTTCTCTATTCACTTTTAATCGATACATCCCCTAAAATTCGGCCATGACAAATGGACTTCTAGGCTACCATCCTGGGGTACGCTATCCCTCAAGAACAGTGGTGTAAATTATGGCGCGACATACCTAGGTTCAACCACTCTATGGGGATGAGAGATGCTCACTACAAATTATTACATGATTGGTACTTGTACCCTACTAAACTCCAAAAAATCTTTTCAAACACATCTGATCTTTGCTGGAGAGCGTGCTGCCTCCTGGGAGATTTCTACCATATTTGGTGGGACTGTCCTATAATACGTCCATTCTGGTCTGAAATCTTAGCACAAATTAAAGACATACTGAGATAACTGATCCCTTGAATGCCGGGTTGTGCCTTATTGGGACTTCGAGACAAGACCCTTCAACACCGAACCTCAAGTGACCACTCAATCATATGGTTTTGTCTGGGGGTGTCCAAGAAAGCACTGGCAGCCTCGTGAAAAAAAAAAAATACCTCCCTCAATTACACAGTGGCATGCCCGATTGTGGCAAGTCTTGACAATGGAACGAATGGCTGATATACTTCTGGACAACTTTAAATTTTGAATATATCTGGGGTCCTTTAGTGTCCTTCTTGTCCACTTGCTTCCCACTTACGGCTTGCCTCACTCAAATATGGGCACTTCTCTTTGCCAACTCTTGCATCGTAAATGGACTGATGGAGAGCCTGAGAATAACTGGAGCAAAAAGAACAATTGATGGACAGAATGCAGAACAATGTCATACATTTACCCCAGTACAGAGATCTGAGCCTTAATCCATCGTTTTTTTGCTCCCCATGCCATTCCTGTTTGAACCCAGCCATATGCAAATCAGTCTTGACCCTGCGCCCAATGGGAACAGTCCAGCCCGAACTGCCAGGCCAGGTCCTCCCAGGACTGGAAACACGCATCCTAGGACCAGTTTCGGGGTTTCACCCCTCATCAGCCAGGATAGCTTGACTCCAGTGGCATGGAGAGCACAGGACCCACGTCTGGGCATACCCGTCCCACTCAGGGTGACAAATGCAAAAAGAACAATTGATGGACAGAATGCAGAACAATGTCATACATTCACCCCAGTACAGAGATCTGGTCCTAAATCCATCGTTTTTTTGCTGCCCATGCCATTCCAGTTTGAACCCAGCCATATGCAAATCAGTCTTGACCCTGCGCCCAATGGGAACAGTCCAGCCCGAACTGCCAGGCCAGGTCCTCCCAGGACTGGAAACACGCATCCTAGGACCAGTTTCGGGGTTTCACCCCTCATCAGCCAGGATAGCTTGACTCCAGTGGCATGGAGAGCACAGGACCCACGTCTGGGCATACCCGTCCCACTCAGGGTGACAAATGCAAAAAGAACAATTGATAGACAGAATGCAGAACAATGTCATACATTCACCCCAGTACAGAGATATGGGCCTAAATCCATCATTTATTTGCTCCCCCTGCCATTCCAGTTTGAACCCAGCCATATGCAAATCAGTTTTGACCCTGAGCCCAAAGGGAACAGTCCAGCCCAAACTGCCAGGCCAGGTTCATCCTGGACTAGAAACAAGCATCCTAGGACCAGTTCCGGGGTTTCACCCCGCATTAGCCAGGATAGCTTGACTCCAGTGGCATGGAGAGCACGGGACCCACATCTGGGCATGCCCGTCCCACTCGGGGTGACAAATGCAAAAAGAACAATTGATGGACCGAATGCAGACAATGTCATACTTTCACTCCAGTACAGAGATCTGGGCTTAAATCCATCGTTTTTTTGCTCCCCATGCCATTCCAGTTTGAACCCAGCCATATGCAAATCAGTCTTGACCCTGCGCACAATGGGAACAGTCCAGCCCGAACTACCAGGCCAGGTCCTCCCTGGACTGGAAACGAGCATCCTAGCACCGGTTTCGGGGTTTCACCCCTCATCAGCCAGGATAGCTTGACTCCAGTGGCATGGAGAGCACGGGACCCACGTCTGGGCATACCCGTCCCACTCGGGTGACAAATGCAAAAAAAATTATTGACAGACAGAATGCAGAACAATGTCATACATTCACCCTAGTACAGAGATTTGGGCCTAAATCCATTGTTTTTTTTCTCATATGGCTAGGTCCAAACTCGGGTGCTGTGGTGAGCAAAAGAACAATGGAGTAAACGCAGATCGTTGTGACTGGGGGTGAATGTTTGCATTGTTCAGCATTCCGTCCTTCATTTGTTCCTTTTGCATTTGTCACTCTAAGTGGGAAGGGTATGCCCAGACGTGGGTCCCGTGCTCACTGCACTACTGGATTCAAGCTAGCCTGGCTGATGAGGGGTGATGCCCCGAAACGGTCTCAGGATCCTTGTTTGCGGTCCAGGGAAGACCTGGCTGGGCAGTTCGGGCTGGACTGTTCCCATGAGGCACAGGGTTAAGACTAATTTGCATATGTCTGAGTCCAAACTGGGTTGGTGTGGTGAGCAAAAGAATGATGGATTAAACCCAGATCTTTCTGACTGGGGGTGAATGTTTGTATTGTTCAGCATTCCGTCCATCATTTCTTCCTTTTGCTTTTGAGATTAACTGGAGCCCCAGGTAGGGCCCCCTACACCTGGCTCATCTACACCCACTTCACAAGCTATGACTGCGATGATCTCACTCATGGTTTTATAGTTTACAATGAGTTTGTTGGGGGAGGGAAGATCATTGTTGGGCAAAAATCAGTTTTCCTGGAACAGACCAATCACTGATACTCTTATTGTTGGAGTCCTTGCCTACTATAGCGTGATGTCAGTACATATGGGAAACTGCTTGTCTAAATAGCGTACTATTGTATATTACTGATGATTCTGATGTTGATTGCTGACACTGTCCACTGATGAGCCCTATTAAAACTCAATAAAGAACGTTTGACTAAAAGTAGGAAATGTGGGTTTATGTTTTGCATGTCCTGGTATTAGAAAACGTGGTTTTTCACTACTGTAAGGCCTATCTATACCATTGACTAACATGGGGCTGCCTTATTACATTTAATAAGTGATAAAGTTTGATTGGAAGCAGATAGACATATGCTGTTTACCCTCAAATGAATTGTGATTTAAATCCTCTTTAATGGTAAAGTCGGATTTTAAGTCACAATTCTGAAAATGCAACTTTTAGAAAGTTAGCATTTTCTTGTCCTAACCATTTGGCGTCTTCTGCCAGTATCCCAGGGCACATGGCTGTGAATGGCCCTGCTGTTGGGGTTTGTGCAATCATGGCAGACAGTGAGACAAAGGGAACAGGGTATTGGCCGAATGGGCCAGCCTGCCAGGATGGCTGGGGCAGAGCTGTTCCCTGCCCCACCTATACTTCAAAGGACTTGCCTCCAGCACACAGGAAGGAACCTGACAGTGAAAGGGAAGAAATGTCCAAAACCAGAGATGGGGGGTAGTATAGGGAATACCCCCACTTCAAAGGCTGTCACTAGGTATGAATATTGGACCTCCTGAACCACTGTTCAGTGCACTACTGGCCTGTGGACATTACAGACGAAGGCCTGCCTTGCTCTCCAGAGGACTGCCTTGCTACTTGAGGACAGCCTTGCTCCCCAGAGGACTGCCCTGCTGCTTGAGGACTGCCCTGCTCTCTGAGAAGGAAGACAGGACTTACTTCCTTCATCCTGAGCTCAGCTGGCCTTTGCTGGAGTGAGTTCCTGATCCCCTAGAGGTGCCTCCCCTGGCCCTAGACCCTTGGCTGGCATAAGTTAAGCTTCTCCTGTGAAAGAAGGTGAAATTCTGATGTTTTAGGTTCTTTGTGACCTCGAACAAGCCCAATTCTTGTTGAGACTCTGCCACCCGCGACGACCGCCAATGTGAAGCTGCGGTGAACCGAACTATTTGTGCTACAGCGACCTCCAGCAACAACCCGCAGCATGAGATCTGCACTTCCTGCTACAGCAATGACAGCCCACATGACCACCAACGGGAAGCTTCAGCAATGACCGTCTTCGACATCTGACCTGCTCTTCACGATACAGCGAGGATCATATGCAATGCTCTCCCTCCTCCTCGTGGCCGCCTCCAATGCAAACTGAACTCTTCACTTCAGACTTTGAGAAGGTAACTCTTTCAGTGGAACTAACTTGGTTCCTGTATCCAGCCCGCACTCCATCGCAGTCAGCCTGAACTTGTGACTTTCCCCCGGTCTAGCATAATGTGATGACCACGAGTGGCACTTTGTGCTTTTAGTTGCAAAATACTTCAAAACCGAATATCTCCCGTTTTACCAATTGGATGTTTGTCATTCTGGTATCATTAAAAAATACTCTATGTTTCTAAATTGTTTTGGGATTCTCCTTGTGTTGTGTTTTCACTTTATTACTGTTGGTGCGCTGCACAAATATTTTACACATAGTCTCTAAGTTAAGAATGTTTGATTTGTGCTAAGCTACCAGAGGGTTAAGCATATGTTTATTTGGTGACTTTTGCGGTTCACCCTGACAAAGATTGTGGTTGTTGCCTGAGTGGGGCTTCCACACCTCTCAACCAATAGTCTGATTTCGTACAAAAACTTATTAGTACTAATTGGAAAGGTGAATCATAAAATTATTTAAACCTGATTGAATTGGAGGTGTGGTATCCATCAGCTGTAACTTACTTTGTAACTCGTTGAGCAACCTTTATAAGGTTTAGGTGCTGCCTATATCCTATTGATGGCTATGTAAAAGTTTCATAATAACATAGTATATTTATGGGTTATTAAGTGCTCCTTTTTACTGTATTATGTCAGAAAGTGGCTATTACATAGCAGAAAGAGTCATGTCACTTTAGCCGCACAGCTGGACTAAAATCTCATAGTGTTGTGCATCGGACACCGAGAATGCCATAACGGCTTTCCAGGTTCATGAATCTGAGCAATAAATTACCCTAAAAGCCTAAACCTCTGCAAGGACCATCTTAGGAGGATAGGGTCTTTAGGAAATTGCAATTATTTCAGGAAGCCATTTAATTACCTTCTGGTATCCACCATTCTGCCTTCTCTAGCCCACAATCATTCAGAAAGAGGTGGGGCTAGGCTATATCGTCATTTCCAATTCAGAATGATGGCTGCTGTGGATTCGTATTGCTGCTGCCCAGTCCAAGATGGCTCCTGTATTTCCTGTGATGTCATTTCCCGTTTTCTGGAATTTTCCAAGTCCTACAGTTCTCCAGGAAGATGCGGATTATGCCCATGTCATCATTCTCAATCCAAGATGGTGAGTGCAGTGGATAACTATGGCTCCTTCCAAATTCAATTCAATTCAGTTGACAAATCTTTATTTGGCTACACAAGTAGCCATAAAAGTACACGCATAAAAATAAATAAATCATTTTTAAAAAACTAACACTTTGAGTCAGTCATTATCTTCCTAGAGAAAAGGATCTATAGGTCTCCAGATCAGTGTGCTGTTACAACTATGAAACAAGCATTTATTGCCAGGCCCGCACAGCACCTGTCAAGAACAGTCCAACACAATAGGAAATGTCCTCATTATTCAGCTGGAGCAATACATTATAAGCTTCTCTAAAATCAGTAATGTGTAACCTCTTAATTCATGGTAATAAAATACTTCTGGTATACAATAGATAAAAATCACAAAAAATGTAATGTTGATTCACCCGACCTCCCATTACATGGGCTGGGGCAAGTATCTAGATTTGCTTAAAAACCTAGTGGGAACTTTAACAGGTACTTAATTGTACCTTCCATAAAATGGAACAACAGACCACGCTCCCAGTGACTCATGGGGCTGGACAGGTATCTTTGGGGTGAAGCATGCCCTTCCGGATTTATGCCCAAATAGGCTGTCTCTCTCAAGTTGCCAGACTCCCACTTTAGTCTCTCTGCATGCAAAAGTTTAAACCAAGTGGGCTGCAGCTGTCTTTTGTTAATGGTGTGAGGGCCCCCTGGATTCTCAAACAATTGTTTACAGCCTATCTTGTGCATGCAAGATTCTATATACTTCAACCATGGGATATTTCTACCTTTGTCACAGGAGAGGCAATATTTTATGATATCTTTTGTGAGGGCTCCCTCCGTGTTGTTCCAAATTGCGAGCCATCAAAGCAATCAGCATGGCACTGATATAATCCTCAACATAGGGAATGCCCAGCTCACTGTGACATACAGAACCAGAGCTAGAAATCGGCATGCCCAGGATCTGCCTACAAAATCTGTGCTCCTCAAGTTGGATTAGGTGGCAGTTTTAAAATCCCCAGACTTCAGCCCTGTATGTAGCGATAGGGAGGCATTGTGACTTATAGATCGTAAGTAATGGGACTAAAGCTCTCCCCTTCCTAGGGCAAGGTAAGCTAAGTAGGGAGTGGATGGCTCTGGAAAGTTTACTCACACTATTTGCTTTATGTGATTTCCGGGAGCCATTATCGCTGAAAACCATGCCAAGATAAGAAAAAGTGCTTGTGCAATATAAACTTGAGTCACCTACTTTTAAAGATGCCATGTTATATTTTTTTGGGCCTCAAGACATAATAAAGGATTTATTAAAATCTGTTCGCAGATCTAATGATGCCATAAACTTTACAACGCCACTCACTAAAAGAGAGAGTGCCTTTGTGGTGCGGGCCTTCAGCACAGCGTCGTCTGCATATAGCAGTTCTGGTAAGAGAGAACCTTTGATCTTAGGGACATCGGGGGTGGTGGTAAGTAAAAAAGGGTGAAGGTCATTAATATACAAGATAAATAAAAGTGGAGCTAAAACACAGCCTTATTTCACACCTCTCAAAGGGGCCCATTAGGATGCTGGGTGGTAGCACCACCGCCGTGCTGTCGGATGTAAAAACCACCAGTTACCGTCCGCCCGCCGCGGCCCACACGCCCGCCCAATTAGGATGTGAAAAGTCAGCCAAATACCGCCCGTAAGCCAGCGACGCCGTCCACCATCAAAGTGCGCCCGTTCACGTAGCGGCGCGGCCCAATGGACACACATCGTCTGACGAAATCACGTACCGCCCGGCGTACAAATTACGATGCCGCAAACAAACAGCTCCCACGGCAAAGAGACACCGCACGAGAAACCAAGGCGGAAACTCGATTGCTGAGTACGGACACCAAAGAGGCGGACCCCCCGAGCATGAATCCAGCACTGCAGGCCCTCCCCATGCTCTACTTGATGCAGAACCTAGGAGTCAACGCACCGCGGAGACGCAGGTAGGCAGACACACAACAAGGGCACGCAAACACCGCACACAGTGCAAGGGCGGAAGAACTGTACATGGCCCCCCCGACACCCCTGCGTGTACACGACACATCCACCACTGCACCCACAAATGTCACACCGGGCAAATTGAAACAACTCGTAACAACCGGGCACACACTACCTGGGACCAGGAACTAACGTCCCCGTCACGGCCCCGCAGCGCAGCGGCGAAGACGCAGCCACACATGCGCACAACGCAGAGCCCAACGACAGTGCCATGTATGCGCCGCACACAAACAACACAGGGCACAACAAACACCACACACCAGCCCCACCCTGAACGCACATGTCACGTGACAGACCTGCCACAGTCATGTCCCCAACCGGTAATTCACTGTTGCCAACCTGACCTCACACAACTGAGCCGAACATGTCAGTGATGTCACGCCAAATTAGGACACACCCCTGTGTGCAAAACATGGCGAAGCACACAGCGGCGGAAATATCACCCAGCAGAATATGGACACCGTCGGCAAAAGGTACGCCAGTAACACACAGAAACACCGATACCACCCTGCACCCAATACCAAGACATGCAATACGTAACATCAAAGATCCCGGGGACCGACAACAGGTGGCTCCAATTATAACACCCACACACAAGTCCCAACGTATAGCGGAAATGCAGCGTGCCACCCACACACGGGAGAGGAGATAGCACTGAATGGCCTTCCATACCCACACCGAAACCACAGCTCAACCATTCAAGCAGGACAATACAGTCATTATCCCCAAAAAAAGCCCAACACAGGCATGCAGAGGGAACCGTCCACTGGGCAGATAGCGCATAACACGAAAGAACATTTCGAACGGAAAAAAGAAATAATAACACTCCCCCATGTGGTTCACATGCAAGTTATCTGGAAGGAGTCAGACACCACTGACCTTGACCATTCATAGAAGCATGTGGGATGAGGGCCCGTGTCCTCCGCACAAGCTACTATAACCCAAGTCCTGCCTCCCTACGACCATTACAGAATTCCCAGCAACGTCGGAGGTTGCACACTGCAGGCTGCACAGACAGCCGGAGCACGCCATCACATCGCCCTGCAGCAAAATGGCACTTGCACCACACCTACCCAACTACGCCGGACAGATGAAGGTGTACAAACATAACCTGATACAGATATTGGGATGTGAAAATCTGGCTCTGCTGAACGTAACTTACCGACTAACTTACCGCATCGCATTGTTCAGCTGCGTCATCCCCGTCTTCTACTGTCGGAGGTGTCCCTTCCACTGTCCTGTGGATTTATGTCTCTCCAACCCGGCATGTCCAATGGCGGACCTGGTACAACTGTTCAACCCCCTGGACGTCCACGACAGGATCTGTTCAGCCTATGGGGGCATGGCGTATGTGGCTGCAATCGGACCCACTCTGCAATGGGACCACTGTGCCTCCACACGACGTATTCTGGATCACAGTTTCATCGAATGTCATCCAACATGTCCCAACAGGCTCCTACAAGGGACAACTTACGACCAACACCTTGACAGCCACCATCCGCTGCATTGGATGGCATCCATGTATACCACCAATGCCATGGAAGCCCTGCTGGAAGGTATCGCATACCTGACAACCTGTCAATTCGTCGGACCCTGACGCAATACCCCCAATTGAACAATGATGTCCTACACCGTACCTATGCTTGGCTCCGCATGGACTTAGCAGTTACCAGTACAACAACTATACCATACAACCTGCAACTAACACCACACCATTAACAACACTGCCATGAAATCGGATAATATCGGGACATGCACTCTGTTCCTCATCACATCCAGTAACTCTGCATGAACAGGGGGAGGCAGAGGCATGGGATTTGTGAATGGCAACCACATGGACAACACTGCACGTACAACTATGCCATAATATGTATCCTGCGCCCATGAACATATGCACCGGTCAGTGGACAGTAATCGTTCGGCTGTAGTATGTGAGAGCTGTCACCTCACCTCCCTCTGAACTTCCGTGCCAGGACTTTTGCATGGACAACAAGTGCATCCCCCTACAACATGACCCCAGTGACTGTGTCATGTCCAGTAGCCACCACATTGCAACAACAAGTGGGACGCCGTTGCATGCACGTAGGCCCATGCCCTGATGACACCCCTCACGCACGTGTGTATGAGTAACTATAGCAGCAAACCTGTAACATGGAACTGAGATGTACTGTGCCCATGATGTCAAGCGGTCTGGTAGGCAAAATGTATACTGTCTGTGTCAAAGTCAGCAGCCCCACAGTAATTAGCAAATGCACATTAGCACGGCTAAGCAGTTGTAACTCTGAAGCCCACATCCCACAGTCAACAACTAATCACATGTACCCCTACACCCTATGCTATGTGTAATCATGCTGAGTATATCCTCCACATGCATTTCGCTGCCAGTAGTGTCCACTATACTGCATCACAGAGGACATAAGTCCTAATACATGGCTTGAAGTAAATATGTGTCTCTGCTTATTCATTCCACAAGTACGAATGAGAGAGGATGAGAGTGTGTGAAGTACACGGCAGTCGTGAGATGACCATGTAGTCCACTGTCATTGGATGTCAACGCTAATGAGTAGCACAACTGTGGAAGACACACATGTGTCATGTGAAGCGGGAGTTACGCTTGGCTCAGGTGGGTGGGTGTGACGGGTAGGTGCGCACATGCAATGTTGAAACACGCTGTTTTGGGAGGATTCCGGAGCAGTACATCACCGCTCTCCTGGGAATTTGTAAAGACCACCTGTCTGGGGATGAATTTGAACTCGTGTGTGCACAACAGGCGGGCACACGATCAATGTTGCATCAGGTGTAGACATCAGCCCACCCTCTGTGGACATGCTGGATACTGCTGTGCGTCCGCCAGGCCCTTGCCAAGGCACTCACATCCCCTGTCGACCAGGTGTATCCCCAACATTGTCCACCTGCACAGGCAATCCAGGGCACGGGATGGCAGTGGAGCATGGTGGGTGAGAGGTCATGGCGCGCTCCTCCTGGTCACATCACGCAGGCAACACATCCTCAATATGTAGTATGGCACAAGTCAAATGGAAGTAGTGGGGTGACGCACACATCACGAGCAGGAGTGACGTCACGGAAGGTGGCTCGCACCATCTCACTCATTGCCTATATTCCCACACACGTTACATGCCATTGCAACAGAGAAGCCAGCGTGTGCACAAGCAGCTCCAAGCTCGCCCCAGAGAGGCCAAAGAGTGAATGTGTGGGTCCATGAGCTCCAGTTGGACGCGGCCTGGGCCGCTAGGGCAGCTACAGCCTCTGTGTGTGTTGCAGGTGGTGTATCCGGACTGCGGAGCCTGTCATGCATTGTCAATGTTGCCCGGGTCTCGACTCGGGGCACCACGCAGGTGTACGGCGTCCCGCCACTTATCAAACCGCGAGACAGACCACTTGTTCAACTGGCCCCACACATACACTCCTTGGCCTCTCTGGGGCGAGCTTGGAGCTGCTTGTGCATGCGCTGGCTTCTCAGGTGCAAACGCATATTTTGGTGAGCGAGGGGAGGCCATGAGTACAGGGTAACATATGACTGTCTGACTTCCAGTTAGTTTAAGGAATGACCCTGATGTGGTCATAAAAAGACGTGTCTCGTGTGTATTGCAACTAGTAGATAAGCCGATGAACTTCCCATGTCTTGCATGTAGCCCCGCACCTAGACCCGCACACCTGACACATATAAATGAGTACCAGCACCACATCCTTCCCATTCGTAGCACTGACTGGGTGTGACAACCATCGGACAGTCTTGTGTAGTCCACCCACGCGTACATGTGGGCCCTCCATGATACATGTCACCTGCGGCAAAGTGATGTCATGGGCAATGATGGAAGTGAGGAGAGCTGTCTGCCCCACGCACAGATGGCGCATCAGCTCAACAGACCCAGCACTGAGGGCAGCAGGGGTCACATGTGCAGGGGCAGCTGTGCCTGGTGTGAAGGCACATGCATATAGACAGCACATCGTGCAATGTGTAGTCTGCCCACATCTACTGTCCATTGTCAGGCGGACCTAGCAAAATATCACAAGACAACACATCTGTGTGGGTGTACCCACTGTGACCAACACTGCGCAACAATCAACGTACTCGCCCTGTGCATGCCCCACCCCGCAACGGAGGTCACATTCAGTGCCACTAACTCACACACATCCCTATCACGAGGCATGGTGTGTCCAATCGACAGGGCTGAGTTTGCGCTTATCCGGAGGGTCCTGAACAGGAGACACATGTAACCCACTAGGCAGTCTGTGATGTCACCTACTGGCATTGTGCAGTCAATGTGCAGGCCAGGCCTGCTGGGACTGAGAAGGGCAGCATGGCCCCAGCCTGACATTCACACGAGCAAAAAGTGCACTGAGACCTGCATTGCCAAATGTCTGTGTCACTGGATGTCTGACATGAAGTTGCCATGTACCACCACTCGGGAGGGACAGACATGTCAAAGCGCCCGAGAGCTCACATACCCCTGCCACCTGCAGTCAGCATGGTGAGCAGTGCATGTTTGAACCCCACAGGCTCTGACTCATAGTGCTGCGGATCAACGACATGTGTGTCCCCCACATGCACTCCCACACACACACTGCAGTTGTCTCTCACACACAACTTTCGCAAGGAATAGCCATGTGCAGTGTGCGTGGAGCTCGGAATCCAGGATCTCCAGCTCCTCGCTGGTGAGTGGACCTGGACATATCCTCAGCGTCATCGACGTGAAGGTGGACAGGTAGCAGCAGCAGGTGTTGTTGAGGGATGCCAGGCTGCAATCCCAGGTAGCGGTGGTAATGCCGGTCACACTCCCACACTCATATAGCCCCCTGGGGCAGGTTCAGTGGGTCCAAGCTGCTGCAATTTGTGTACCATGTCTGCCAGCTTCAATTGCAGACGATGGCCTGCTCCCAGCTGGCCCGGGACGCTTACCTCCATAGTGGAACACGCAGGGTGCAATCGCGAGGGTCATTGGAGTTGGCCGCAAGGGCCTGGCCCATGGCGGGTACAGTCCACTGATGCCATGTGCACCACACAGTATAATGTGCGCAATGCATCTGCAGGTGTGGCCATGATTTGTGTGTGGGAGCAATGGACAGGGCCACAACATGCTGTGTGCATAGGCAGTGACGGCCAGTGCCCAGCCTCCACATGTCTGTTAGCATATCATCATGTACACATTGGCATGGGAGCATGGGATATGCATATGCACACACATGCCATCTTTCACAATGTACATCTGCCACCTGGCACGTGCAACGTTACGTGTCACTTGTGATGTGTATTGGCAATCACACAGCCGTGTTGGCATGGAGCTGTCAATGTGTACACCTGTCAATGTTTCTGGAGGTGTGATCCGTACAGTGCTGTACATAGGGTGCAGTAGGGACATCAATGACTGTCTCATATCCCCTCGTGCTACAGGTCCCACTTGTTTTGGCCGCTCAGCCTGTGTCCATAGCGTTGTTGGTGTGTGCCATACTCACCCAGCCTCGGAAGCAGTGTCATGCACAGCAGCCAGTTATGTTGCCGTGGTATTGCCGCTTGCCAAATATGCAGTCTGATACCATAAGCATGCCTTACAAGTTATTAAGGCCTAAATCCCCATGTGCATGCTCATAGAAATGGTGTTTGTCACTGCCCATTGCAATTGGCAGGAGACCTGTGCAAGTGTATTGTGGCTGTGCTGTCCCTACTTGTCAGCTGTTCTGTGTTTCTATTGCTTGGTCAGTCATTTGTGTTTTGTGTATGTGGAAATGCCCTGTGGCGTGTTGCTTTCACATGTGTCCACTTCCATCTTTCCTAGGAGGATACCAAACATACATCGCCCCTACCAATTGCTGTCAGACATGGAGGATGTGGAGGTAATCCGGAAATTCCGTCTGGACCGACCCACCCTGCATCGCCTATGTGCCTTGTTGGAACCCCACCTCCGTCCTCGCAGGGTGTATCCAACTGCATTTACCCCCACGGCTAAGGTGATGTCTGCACTGCATTTCTTCGCCACTGGGTCATTCCAACACACAGTGGGCAGTGGAAGTGGGATGTCCCAGCCCATGTTCAGCATGGTGCTTCGTGATGTACTGTCAGCTATGATGCTGTACAGGAACAGGTACATCAGATTCCCCAGGGCACGTGAATTGGCGGCAGTGAAGGGTGATTTCTATGCCCTTGGACGGATCCCCCACGTTGTTGGTGCAATCGATTGCACCCATATTGGCCTTGTAGCACCACAGGCCATGGAGCACATTTATCGGAATAGGAAGCACACCCACTCCCTGAATGTGCAAGTGGTGTGCCTTGCAGACATGGTCATTTCACACGTGTGTGCGAAGTTCCCAGCATCGGCCCATGACTCGCACATCATGCGCAACAGCATCCTACCACGTCTGATGACCAATCTGCAACCGGACCGTGCTTGGATTGTTGGTGAGTATGTGTACTCGTGTAGCGTGGCTGTTGTGCGATGCTGTCTTGGGGACAGTTGGAATTGCAACTAATCTCGGTATTCCTCACACCCAGGGGACTCTGCTTATCCGAATGGGCCTTGGCTGCTCAGCCCATTACGTAATCATCGGACCCCAGCTGATGACCGCTACAATGAGGCACATGGGAGGACCAGACGTGTGGTGGAGCGGACCTTTGGCCTCCTCAAGTCCAGGTTCAGATGCCTGGACCGCACCGGGGCGCACTGGCGTACTCCCCACAGAAGGTGTGCCAGATAGTAGTGGCTTGCTGCATGCTGCACAATCTGGCTATTCGCAAGCAGATCCCCCTAATAGTGGATGACGGTGATCATCCAGGGCCCCAGCCTGCAGACCAGGACGGGTCCAGTGACGAGGACAGTGGAGAGGAGGAAGCTGTGAATGTGCGTCAGCAGCTCATCGCCCGCTACTTCACTTGACGGTGAGTGTCCATTTACGACGGCTGAAGTAGCTGTAGTTGTGCAGGTGTATGTGTGCTCTGTCACGGAGGCCTTTTGTTCACTGAGTGCTGTGTGTCAATGGTCCATGTCCAGGTTAGTATGCCACTGACAGTGGCTGTTGCATTGTGCCCTGTTGCTCTGTGAGATGTGTGTACATTGCTTGTAGTTGGTGACAAGTACTGTGTGATGAGTGTGTGACACACTCATTGAATGTACTCTTGTTCTGTTTTTCACCCCTAGGTCCCTACAGCCTCTCCTGTCCCATCGACATACCACGCAGCAGATGCATTTCTGCTCATGGTGGCGGTTGCACATCGTTGAATAAACACAGGGCACAAACAGCAGATTGTGATCAAGGTGTATTTATTTACAGCTGTGACATGTTATTGTGTGCAAGGTGTTGACAAAAGTGGTGCGTGCAGTGACTATGAGTTGACGGTCATGGCTGCGTGATGCTCAAGGTGTACCCATTTAGTCCTATGTCCACAGTCCAACAGACACATGCCATTCACATGGCAGTGTGGGGTAGGATCGTATTACAAGTCAATGCAGTAGGGGGTCAAGGTGGCTGGCTGACTCACTGGCGTTTGGTGCGGGCGAAGTCCTCTCTGGACACCTGTTTCCTCTTCGGACGGCCCCTTCCACGTTTTGAAGGGGGGGGGTGTTGGTGGGCTGCTGGTGGTGGCTGAGGAGTGCTCACTCGCTGTGGACGCAGGGGAACGCAATGCTGCACGAGCCTGCGCCACAGCAGGTGGTGGCGGAGGTGGTGTTGCTGGCCTTGCTTGTGCCCTCGACACCACCACCAGCTGGCCCATGAGGGCCACCATTTGGCCCATATGGGCGTTCATGGCCCTCAACACCCCAAGGACCTCCCGCGTGTCGCTAGCCGACCTGGCCCATTCTCCTTGGGCCTCTTCATAGGCCCCAAGGACTCTGTCGATTTGCGGCTGGCCTTGGCTCCCAGGCACAGATGGCGTTGGCCTGACCCTGCTCCTCCTACCAGTACTGCTGCCACCGACCTGCCCACTAGCCACATTGCTCACCACGGTCCTCGTTCTGGCTCCTAGGGTTGACCCCGACGGCCGGGCCACCCCTTGCGCTGGGGCTGTGGCCAGGGATGACATGGTGGTGGTGGTTGCGGCGGTGGTGGTGGTTGCGGCGGTGGTGTCCGCAACGACCGTGGCAGCAGGGGTCTGTGACTGGTCAGCAGCCCTGGACGATGGGTTGGTGGGTAGGAGGGGCCCTGGGGAGCGGTTGTGCCCTGCCACACCAGATGGGCCTGCTGGGTGGTCCACGTCCGAGGAGGTGTCCAGCTCCTCTACATCCGTGAGTCCGGGTCGGGGGCTTGCGGACTGGCTGTGCTGGCTGCTGTCTCCCTCTCCAGCGTCCAGCAGTTCGGCACCTGTGGGGAGAATGAGATAGGTTAATGTGTTGCACCTAGCAAAGTATGTATTGGTTGTCTGACATTCACAGTTCGTGCACTGTCGTGCACAGGTTTCCCAGAGGCGTGTGTGTGGATGTACGATGTGTGTATGCGTGGGCAAGGCGATGGAACTGTGGGATGTGAACATGTGGCATGGGACGGATTAGCAATGCCGATGGGTGTGTGTTGCTATACTCCTACATTTTGTGGTTCGGGTGTATGCGGGCTCCAGACCCATCGACGATGTTGAGGTGAAATATGCTTTTGTGGTTCAAATGGAACGCTTAGAAGCGCAGATGGGACAAGGGGGTACAGCCCCCTCAACGCTTTTGAGGTGAAATATGGTTTTGGGGTTCAAATGGAACGCTTAGTAACGCAGATGGGAAAAGGGGGTACAGCCCCCTCAACGCTTTTGAGGTGAAATGTGGTTTTGGGGTTCAAATGGAACGCTTAGTAACGCAGATGGGAAAAGGGGGTACGGCCCCCTCAACGCTTTTGAGGTGAAATATGGTTTTGGGGTACATACTGTGACATATGGGTGCAGAACGGGACATGTGTTTTGGCTACATGACAGTGTAGAGACAAAGGTGTGTGTATGTCTGACATCCCCAGCATATCTGCTCACTGTTATCATTTATGGACATTACACTGCAAGCATTGTAGTGAGTGAGTGATGGTTGTGTGCCACGCGACGTATTGCAGATGGGCCAATTCCTTGGTGTGCGTGCTACCCTCGGCCATGTGCAGCAATGCAGTGCTCTTGGGGTGTTGACTATATTATGTATGTTGTTGATCACAGTGTGACGTGCGCTTCAGTCACTGCAGGCACATTATTTGTCATGGGCAGGTATCTTTGCATAACTACTGTATGAGGGCCAGCTGTTCGGATGACATACCTTTCATGACACAGGGGCTGACAGATGAGAATGATGATATGTTGAATGTGCATTGTGTGCCTGTGTGTTTCATGGGTCCAGTGGTGTGTATGTGCATTATTGTGGTCCCACACTGTTACTTCTAGGCAGGTTGGACTTACATGGGCGTTGTTGTACGATGTGTGGGTAACAGGCAGTAAGGACTACATGGTCAAGACTTCGATGGTGTTGCTGATGTGTGTGATGAGTGGCACGGTGCCCGCCATGTGGGTCTGTGCTCCAGTGGGACTTGTGCATGCAGACGTGGCTCCTTAGGTGTTGCTGTGTTTGTGATGGGTCATGTGGGGTATGACTCTGTAATACATGTCCGTGTGCACATTGGTGACATGATTGTGACAGGGAGCAGTGCTGCGTGTTCCCCTGCTACGTGACATGTCCCATGTGTTAGTCGTAGTACAGTCCTCATGCCTACAGACACCCCGCCCTGTACAGTTTTCCACCTACAGGTTGTTTTTGAGTGCGCAATGCTATGGATGCCACATGGTTATGGGAGGGGGGGTGCTCCATGTTGCTGGTCTGTGGGAGTGGGGGCGGTGTTGTGAGTTGTGGTGCTGGCTTACCACCCACAGAAACCCCTCCATGTAGGGTGAGATGTCTACCTGTCGGCTGGAGGTGTGCACTGCAGTGGCTGACACATGGGTGTGGGGTGTGCTCCACCTTGCTGCGCTGTCGGACTGGGGCCTGGTGTGTGTTGTACTTCAGCTGTCCCCCTCCCACCCACTGACTTTGTGTTCCGGCTACTTACCTGTTACTTGTCGGTTACTGCAGCTATGGCTGACACATGGGTGTGGGTGTGGTGAGTGCTCCTTCTGGCACTTTTGGAGTACAAGGGGACCTGGTGGGAGTTGCGGTGCTGGCTGACTGTACACATGCCTCCATGGTTTTGTTAGTTGGTCGGTTTGGGCTGAGTGTGTGGTAGTGTCTGTTGCATGTGTGTGTGATGTCTTGTGTATTGTGTACTGGACATGGGGGTGTTTGTCCCTCGGAGCTATGGCATAGTGGTAGTGCATGTGAGTACATAGCGGTGTGCTGGTATACATTTGTTTGTACTTACCAGCCTCCACTCCCCTGGTATTCCGGTGAGACTCTCCGGATGTATGATGCCTCGCACCTTCTCCTCCCACGCCTTGAAGGTCTTGAAAAGCGCGGGATTACCTCCGCCAGTCCTGTCAGCCAGCTGCCGATTCTTGGCCTCCTTCTTCTTGACCTCCCTTTTCATATCGTGCCACCTCTTGGTGATTTCGCCTCGGTTGCGTGGCACGTTCCCTACTGCATTGACCTGGTCTACGATCCTGCTCCACATCCGATTTCTGGTGGCTACTGTTGTCTGTTGGACCTGGTTGCCAAAGATTTGTGGGTGCACCTTGATGATCTCGTCGACCATGACCGTCAGCTCAGTTGAAGTGAACTTTGGCATTCTGTGTGCTGCCATGGTGTGTGGTTTGGTGTTTGTGGTGCTGGTGCGGTGTGTGTGTGTGGTGTGTGATGTGCAGCTCGTTTGTGGTGCTGGTGTTTGGTGGTGCTGGTGCTGGTGCTGGTGGTGGTGGGTGTGATGGGTGCGTATCTGTGGTGTGCTGCTGTCCTTGCTGTGTCGCTGTGTTCTCTCCTCTCTTCTTGGCTTTGTAGTGTTGCAAGGGATTGTGGTCTGTGAAGGGGCTGCTTTTGTGCTTACCTATGTGGGTGTGTCATGATGGTCTGTTGTTTTCAGGTGTGTTGTGGCTGGTGTTCTGGGATTAGTATTTTATTTGTTTGTCCAGGGGGGGGGGGGGGTTTCGGGATGTGTACTGTGTTTGTGCGTGGCTTGCTGTGTGGACTTGTTGGCCATGTTGTGTGTGTTTGTTTGGGTCCGCGGATGGTTTCTGTGCAGGGACGTGGCCGCCAGGGCTTCCGCCGTGTCCATTTCCATCTCTGTTGTTTACGATGGCGGGCGGTGTATTTATGTAATTACCGCGCTCATGTCGGAGCGATCCTAATTTCACGGGCGGTGTCTAGATCGTCAGGGCGGGCGGTTTTTGGTTGTCATGCGTATTTGCGTCCGTGGCAGACGGGTGGACTTAGAATCGGACATGATCGGGCGGTATTTTTGGGGGTTTTTCCGCCGCGGGCGGTGTTCGCTTCGCGGCATCGTAATTGCTCGGTCGGTATTCAGACGGTGTAGGCGGGCGGATTTTTACCGCTATGGTGGATGGCGGATTTTTTACCGCCCGGTATCGTAATGGACACCAAAATGTCAACATCTTTTAAAACTTCCCCCATGGTGATGATTCTTATTCTTGCTTTCATGCCTCTATGCAAGTATGCCAAAAAGTGCACTAATGCTTCATCCAGGCCAAGAGAAATTAAAATAGACCATAGCTTTGAACGGTTTACACTGTCAAATGCTGTGGTCAGGTCCATAAAGGCCAGGTATATGGGAGACTTTTTGGCTATAGTATATTTTCCCAAAATTAAGTTGAGGTTAAGGCACTGCACCTTAAGTCTAAATCCATACTCATTGGGGTAAACTATTGACTTCGCTTTAGCCCACTCATTAATGCGGTTATATAAGGCCCTACCTAACATATTTAGGGTGGTATCAATTTATGAAATGGGCCTATAACAACTGGGCTGGGCGCGGTCCCCCTTTTTAAAAATAGTTACTATTATGGAAGATGACCATGTCGTAGGAGCAGGGGCAAAAGCAAGACTGTTAGAAACATTCCGAAATAACGGTGCCCAGAAATCGGAATTATGTTTCAAGAGGTCAATAGGAGCCCCATCAGGGCCAGGGGCCTTGCCCCGACACTCTGGTGCAGTGCCTCCTCTACCTTTTCCAAAGACAGTTGTACAGAGGTGAAATTATGGTCAGACATGGTGTCGATATCTGGGCATTCCATGTCACATATTCTAGTAAAATCGGCCTCCCAGTCCTGACTTAAAATGTTGCAGTTAATCTTGGTCTCTATTTGGTTCTATTGTTTCATTTCTTTAACGGCGGGCCAGAAAAGTTTTCTATTCTTGTTATTTGCCGCTATGGTTAGATATAATGTCCAGCCTCTTTTATACCTTACTGTCAAGAAATTGGCATGAGCTGTCTCAAGGGCCTTTGCACTGCCTCCTGCTTTAATATTCACCCAGGTTGCCAAACCCTCAATTGCACGCCCAGACTTTGATGGAGATGCTGGGTTGTAAAAGCAAACAAAGCCATTTATATGCACGTCATTCCTTAGCCAGTTCTCCTGAAACATTAGTATATCGTACTGGCTAATAAAGGAAAGCCAGTCAGGGCATGATAGTTTGGATTGTAACCCAGCTATGTTCCAACTCAATATTTTTAATATGTTATCTTTAGGATTTCCAGTTATACTAGGGCCTGACGTGATCTTTAAAACTAAGGGGCCGATTCCGATTCGGGCAGGAAATCTCTCCGACCGAGCCGGACCCGGAGAGATTTCCGACCGAATCGGACTCTAGCAGCCCGACCGAACGAGTACGATGCGTACGTATGCTATCGGACTTGATTCGGTCGGACTCCCATTGAAGTCAATGGGAGCCGGTTGTACAACGCGTACACGGGCTCCCATTGACTCAATGGGTACGACGCGAACAAGGGCGCCCCCGACAGCGGGTTCGCGTCGCTGCGGGTCGCGCCGTACATGCACGTGTAGGGGGGACCCATGGGTCCCCCCTGTGTGCGACTCGCGCGGCTACGCGTGCAGGAGGGTCCGACACGGACCCCCGAAGTCCGGCTCCGACTGCTCTTTGGAGCCGGACGGCGCGAGTCGGTCGGACTGCTCGAGGCGCGCATCGTACTGGCTCGGTCGGGGAACGTCTCCATTGCGCGGTGTGAGTCGTGTCCGTGCAAGTCGGTCGGAGCGGTTCGAACCCGCGAACGAGTCGGTCGGCGATTTCGCGTACGCTCGCATCGTACTCGCTCGCCCAGACGCATGCACGAATCGGTCGGAAAAGAGGGCTCCGAATCGGATCCGGTAAAGCCGAATCCGATTCAGTGCCCTACCGGCCGAGATCGGAATCGGCCCCATAATCTGGAGTAGGCTCGATGGTAGCTAAGCCAATCCTATTGGGGAAAGTGGATCTCAGTCAGTCCAGCCTGTCTAAACCCTCTAAAATGGCGACCCTGTTCCCCAGTGTGAGATGTGGCGGGAGGTCGGAAGCCTTGTTATCGTGGGTTTATAAAAATAACCTAGGGGGAGGCAGCAGATATTAGTGGCAGAGCTGCAGCTATCTTCCTGCTGTCTTAAAAAATTACATGCAAAGGATGGTCTTCGAAAGTTAACCACAATACAGTCGCCTACAGTGGTTTTCTCGGAGCGACCGACCCATCCCACCCTCCAGACCATCAATATGTCATTACTGCGGATGGAATTGGTGCACAGACAGAATATCCAGTTTTTAATTTCGACCTACCATAATATCGAGTTTTAAATATCGTAGGTCAAGAATATCGACTGCAAGAATATCGTGGTACAGAATATCGACAGTAAGGTAAGAAATATCGTTTTTTTAATATCGAAGACAGTAATATCATTTGAAAAAATATCGTTGTTAATAATATCAATGTTTATATTAGTGTTCTGTATTTTAGTATGTGTGTTAAAAGTATGTGATGTCATTTTTTGGTATAAGTGTAGTTTTTTTTAATTTATGTGTTGAATTTTTAGCAGTAAATACTTTTATGTAAATTAATTTTTGCGTATTTTAGTTCTGTAGCGGGTTGTGGGTTTATAGGGCAATAGGGTGGGAAGTAATTTAATTATAAAAAAGTAATTATTAATTTGTATTAATTATTATTTATAATTAATTTATTATTAATTATTAATTGGTTATTAATTAATATTAATTAATTAATAGATGATTATATAAATTGTGTTATTTTTTTAGGAGCGGGTTGTGGGCTTATAGGGGAATAGGGTGGGAAGTAATTTAATTATAAAAAGTAATTATTAATATTTATTTATTAGTATTTATAATTAATTTATTATTAATTAATTATTAATTGGTTATTAATTAATATTAATTAATTAATAGATAATTGTATTAATTGTGTTATTTTTTTAGGAGTGGGTTGTGGGTTTGTAGGGGAATAAGGTGGCAAGTAATTTAATTATAATAAAGTAATTATTAATATTTATTTATTAGTATTTATACATAATTTATTATTCATTAATAAAAAAATAGGTAACAACAGCGGCAGGTACGAGGTTCCCTAAAAGCCTAAACCTCTGCAAAGAACATCTTAGGAGGAAAAAGTATTTAGAAAATTGCAATTATTTCAGGAAGTCATTTAATTACCTTCTGGAATCCACCATTCTGCCTTCTCCGGCCCACAATTGTTCAGAAAGAGGCGGGCTGGGGTATATCGAGTCATTTCCAATTAAGAATCATGGCTGCTGTGGGTTCGTATTGCTGCTTCCCAGTCCAAGATGGCTCTTGTATTTCCTGTTATGTCATTTCCTGTTTCCTGGAATTTTTCAAGTCCTACAGTTCTCCAGGAAGATGCAGATTAGGCCCATGTCATCATTCTCAATCCAAGATGGTGAGTGCAGTGGAATACTATGGCTCTTTCCCAATTTAAGGAGGCTCCGATACTTCCTATGAAGTCACTTCCTGTTTTTCTTTAGTATAAAAGACTGCTGAATTCAGGGTAAGGTGCATTGTGATGCAATTGATAGCATTTTTCCGCACAATCTTCACCCCTGGTTCTAGCTTTTTGTCCCTTTGTTTTCATCTCAGAATTTTCCTTTGATTCAAGAATCTTATGTAATTTTCTCCTGCAAGTCTCTTGTTTCTGGAGTGTTCACTACTCAGTACTCAGTAGTTTAGAGTTCTGTTACTTATCTTTGCATCAACTCCTGATTTGTTTCTCCAAATATTTTCTTCCATCGGACTCTGGAGTTCTTTTTCCCATTGGGGGGTTTTCCTGCCTTGCAACCTTTCTTGAGGGCACCTCCTTACCAGCTATTTTTTGCTACGGGAAAACTAGGATTAGTAAAAACACAGTAACATCAGACTTGGTAACCTAACAACAAACTTAGGGGCACATTACGATGACGGGCGGACAAAGTCCGCCCGCCACCGTAGCGGTGAATGGGACCTCCCGCCATAGGAGCAGCGGTCCCGCCGCGAGTATTAGGATGCCACCGCCACGGTGGCATCCCCTATTCCCAACATTGTGGCGGGCGGTGTTCACAGCACCGCCCGCCACAATGCTGGGAATGCACGTCGTGCATTGGCATGCACAAGGTGACAGGCACCGTGCGGTGCCTGCCACCTTGTCCATGCCAATGCAGGGGGGTACCATAGGTACCCCCCATGTGCACCCCCCACCCCCCAACACTCTGGGGGCCCGCAACGGGCCCCCAATAGCGAAGACCGTATGCCTTTCCATGGCGGCGTTGCCGTCATGGAAAGGCTGCTCTCCGCAACCATTCTAATATGGATGTCGGTGTCTTGCAGACACTGCCACCATATTAGTGCCCTTTTCCGCCCGGTCACCTGTGTGACTGGCGGAAAACCGGCGGACGGTCTTTCCATCCGCCGGGCTCCCCCCCGCCATCGTAATGTGGTGGGGGGAAATGGCATGCGGGCGGAGGGGAATGGCGGGCGGATCGCCACCGCCATACAGGCGGTGGCGATCCGCCCGTCATCGTAATGACCCCCTTAGTGTCACATTACAAGGCATTGGGACATTCTGAGATTGACATTGTGTGGGCTGTGATTCAGAAAATTCATGAACAGTATACACCTGACCAATTAACATGTTCCATGGAGCCACAAATTAGCCATAGCTATATGGGTATTAAACAATGTAATCCAATAGGGAGACTGTACATTTTTCGGTATGCTCTCTTTGCTACTAATAGTGGATGGTAGAAGATGAAAAAAATGCACGTTGTTTTGATTCGACTGACGTTTTTAATCCCTGTTTGAAGTCTGGTTGCACTTCACCATAATGCTACTTTAATATAAGCAGACAAGTGACGTTCTTCCATTCTTTTCTCAGTAGTGTTGGCACTACAGATCATTGCTATGCATTGATATTTCTACATTTGAGTGTGCTACTATGTAATGTAATAGTGAAATAATGCACAACAGAGAACATGGCTACTATGAAAGCTTACATTGGCATTCTAGGATTGGTTTGTCTGGTCAAATGAGTACCATCATTAATGGCAAAGGATAACCAACAATGAGTGCCTTTTTATTAAATTGTAACCCAAGTTCACCAGTCTTCAGAGACATGCAAGATTAGGGAGTCTTTTCTATCTATCTCTTCCTTCAGGACTAACTGCAAACAATGACTTAGTGACTGGTGCTTAGCACTGCTAAGGAGGGACTTATCCCGATGAATGCCTCTAACCCAGATAGGGCTTAATTGAGGGCAGAAACATGCAGACTAACACTAGGAGGCTTGCTATGTACGGTCCACCCTTGGCCCTAGTTTTTTACAATACTACTGGGATGTTGGACACTAACAAGAATAAAACAAGTAACCATCCTCTATGTGTTTTACATTCTTTGTTTCAGTTTCTTGAGGGTATTAATGCCCTCTTCCAATCTCATGCAGCACTTGAAAAAAAGTCTCTCTTAGCAGCTGTGTAATCTCACAAAAAAACGTACAAACTCCTCAAAGGAGCAACTGGTGACTAGGCCGTGGAGAGGAGGAATCCTATGGAGAAGCATGCCACTGAAAGTGAGTGTGGAGTTCTGTCCATTTGTAAGGAATATCATGGCATGAGGTTCAATAAATACAAAAGGGTTTTGTGTGCTGTTTCCCTACATGACGGTACCTTACATGCTAAGTTCATTCTCTGCTTACTTGATATCTTTGTGTTGTGTCATTGCATTGGGAGGATAAAGCAGGTAGTGTAACCTTCCTCTCATTCCCCTAACATTGTGGATTATAAGCAGAAGTAACCATTATACAAACTCTATCGTACTTCCATAAGCATGGGGTGTTTGGACAATATATCAAGAATACAATATCGTCTCCAAAATATCGAGAACCAAAATATCGTGAAGTTTCAATGTGTAAGCAATGTTTTACTATACTTAACTCCACAGATATGTACCTTGAGGAAATATATTAGCTACTGGCGGTCGCCAGTAGGTAGGTTTAGTTAGGACCAAAGTTTCCATTGGAAAAGCGTTTTGTTTTTTTTGCCAATAACTTTAGCGCCGCTTGCCAAATCTTCACAAAATTATTTAAAAAGTCCCCTTTTTGGTTCAGCTGCTGTGTTGAAAGTTTTAAGTTTTGGGGTGATCTGCCAAGCAGGGGCTGAGAAAAAAGGGGGGTCCCAAAATGCGTTTTCCCCATGTTATGTCCATGGGGATTTTTCATTTTTTGAACACGACTACAGACCGAACTGCTGAACGGAATTACACCAACTTTGGAAGAAATCTAGATGTTGGTCCAGAAAGCATGCTTTTTGTGATTTGGTGTAAATCCATTCAGTAGTTTCAGAGATATTAACGTTTTTAAAAAAAAAAAGATATTCGGGGACTTGCAGGTGACTTGCAGATCCTATTAAAATTTGATTGGCTGCCAACACTTCAACCAGGAAGTGTTGGCAGCCATCTTGGGACTCGGCTTGAAACCGAGTCCCACCAAAAAAAGTCAAGAATTATGAAAAAGGGGCAGGGTAGGAATATCCTGACCCCCCAGATATTGTAGGGGGTCCCACAGGGACCCCGCCGGGGCTAAAAAGTATTTGTTTTATTTAATTTTGCTGTGAATTCGTGGGTGAGCCCATTGGCCCTCCTCCTAGGCTGATCCAAAGCCCCAGGGACTGCCACCCCTCTCGGGCACTAAACAATAGAAATAACCCCCTGCAGCCCCGCAGACAACCACCTCCCCGGGCCAATGAAAATTAGAAATGCGGGGGCCCACTTGGCCCCCCGCTGCAACGGAGACCGCCACCTCCCTGGGGCACACTGATTTTTTAAAAAGAAATGTGGGGAGGCCCTCCGGCCTCCCCTCGCAGCCCTGGGGACTGCCACCTCCTTGGGGCACAAACACAATAATTAAGGGGGTCCGTTGCAGACCCCCGGGGACCACCACCTCCCCGGGGCTTCATGAAAGAAAGGAGGGGAGCAGCGCTGCCCCCCTCGTGGAGCCATAGTTGGCTCGGGGGACCGCAACCCTCCAGTGCCGGCTCCAGCAATGTCCCGGGATGCCCACTCCCGGGACTTTTCAGTTTGCTATGGCTTGGTAGGAGCACCGCAACCATAGCAAACCATAGCAAACTCTGCTCCGCTTCTGCTTACTAGAAGCGGAGCAGAACTGTTTTCACACACAGGGAACTGCATGTTAGCAGCCCCCTATGTATAAAAGCAATGCCGGCTCCCACATCAGATGGGGAGCTGGCAGAGGAGGCGGGAGCCTTGAGGTTCCCCCGTGGTTCCCAACCTTTACAAAGTGGGTGCCCTGGGTGGGACCAGGGCACCCACACAACAGGCCGGGCCCTGGTGGATGAGGTCCCCGGGGCCGAAATTGGCCCAGGAGGGGAGCCCTGTGCCCCTCCTCCCTTTTAAAAAAAAAAAAATGAAAAAGAAAGGGACCTGCCCCGGGGGATGGGGTCCCCAGGGCCAAATATGGCTCAGGAGGGAGGCTGCTCAGCCCCCCTTCTTATAAATTATATTAAAAAAAGAAAAGGCTGGGCCCGGGGGGATGGGGTCCAACTACCCCTCTTGTTACCTCCAGTAAGTCACACAGTAGGTTTGCTAAGAGGTCTTCGGACGCCCGCCCCCTTTCTCCACCACTTTGCAATCGCGCCTCCTGGAGCACTGCTGATTGGGGGATGAAGTCCACTTTACTCATGAGGGACCTTGGGGGCCAAGAAGCCCACCTGGTACCTCCTTTAAGTCCTACACAGCGGGATTCTTGAGAGCTGGCCGGAGGCCTTGCCCCCTTTCTCCACCACTCTACAAACGCGACTGCTACTTACAAAAAACATAAAAATTAACTGAGAAAAAAACAAAGGTTACAGGGACGTTATAGACACTCAGATTTCACTCGTACAAAACCAGTGAAATTCAGCTGGTATGGGTCTGTGAATAGGTTTGCGAATAGTTGTGTGGGAATGGGTGTATGAAAGGTTCTTTGGGGTTGTGAGTGGGTGCATCAGTGATTCTGTGGATGACGTCACCAGTGATGTCATCAGTGAAGTCATTTGAGATGTCATCAGTGATGTCATCAGTGATTTCACTGACCATGTCATGAGTGCTGTAACATGTGAGGTCATAAGCAGTGCATTGTGGGGGTGCACGTTACAGCTAGCTCAGCTAACTATAACTGCTGAATTTCACTGGTTTTGTACAAGTGAAATCTGAGCCTAACTATAACATCCCTGTAACCTTTGGATTTTTCATTGAATATATATATATAAATTATCTACTGGAAGTCGCCAGTAGATAGTTATAGTTAGGACCTATTTTCCATAGGAAATCCGCAACATTCTATTTGAAATAACTCTTGCGTCGGTTGACGAATCTTCGCGAAATTTTCAAACTTTATGGCCCGCTCCGGTCCGCTCCTACCCTGAAAGTTTCGGGGTGATTCGTCAAGCGGGGGCCGAGAAAAAAGGGGGGTCCCAAAACGTGTTTTCCCCATTCATTTTCCCATAGGCAACTTTAGCCACGGCTACAGCCCGAACTGCTGAACGGAATTACACCAAATTTGGCAAAGAGGTAGTTCTTGGTTCAGAAAGAACCCTTTTTGTTAAATGGTGTAAATCCGTTCAGTAGTTCCTGAGAAAATCAAAAGGAAAAACACATATATATCTATGGCCGCGTCGGATTCGCGCACCCTGCGCGCACCGTCCCGATCACGAGCTGCATGCTAATTGGCTGTCAACACTCCAAATCAGGAAGTGTTGGCAGCCATTTTATGCCTCGGTAGAACCAAGGCACAGAAACAAGTGTGCAAAACGCACAAAGGGGGCAGGGTAGAAACACCCTGACCCCCTAGGTCTGCTCAGGGGGTCCCACAAGGACCCCCTGGGCAGAAAAAAGCATTTTTTTTTTAAAAATATATATTTTTTTAAACGATTGTGCCGCAGGCCCCGCCCCCTTCCTTTACCACTCTGCAAACGCGCCCCCTGGCGCGTTTGCAGAGGGGGAACGAATTCCCCTTGAATACTGGGGGTCCCTGGGGGCCAACTAGCCCACCAGGAATGTCCAGTATGCGCCAGGGGGCTGCGTTGCAGAGAGGTGTACAGAGGCCACGCCCCTTTTTACACCTCTCTGCAACGCAGCTCTGTGGCGCCTTTTGGAGGTACATGGTGGGCTAGTTGGACTCCAGGGACCCTCAGGATTCAAGGGGACTTAATTCCCCAACTTAAAATGCGCCACGGGGCGCGTTTGCACAGTGGTGAAGGGAGGGGGCGGGGCTTCAGGTGACATGTGTGCAAACAGGCCCGTTGCGCGTTTTAAGATGGGGAATTAAATCCCCTTCAATCCTGAGGGTCCCTGGGGGCCAACTAGCCCACCAGGTACGTCCAGAAAGCGCCACAGAGCTGCGTTGCAGAGAGGTGCAAAAAGGGCGTGGCCTCTGAACACCTCTCTGCAACGCAGCTCTCTGGCGCATACTGGAGGTATCTGGTTGGCTACTTGGCCCCTAGGGACCCTCTGGATTGAGGAGGATTTAATTCCCCATCTTAAAACGCGCCACGGGGCCTGTTTGCAGACATGTCACCTGAAGCCCCGCCCCTCCCTTCACCACTGTGCAAATATTCCTCTAAAATCAGCCGAACTACGAATTCCGATTTACTCACCTGTTATCAGGAGAGACCTCAGTGCTGCATCTTTGAGCCCAGTACTGATCCTGAAAAGTAATTTTAACCGTACTTACCAGTAACTTGAATTTCCTTCCATAGGATATCATTGCCTGCTTTTTGCTGAAAAAGTTTCTAAGTGTCGATTTTTGAAACATACAAATATTCCTCTAAAATCAGCAGAACTACGAATTCCGATTTACTCACCTGTTATCAGGAGAGACCTCAGTGCTGCATCTTTGAGCCCAGTACTGATCCTGAAAAGTAATTCTAACCGTACTTACCAGTAACTTGAATTTCCTTCCATAGGCTAACATTGACTGGTTTCACTTGGAAATTCTTCTAAGTGTGGAGTTTTGGAACTTTATAATATTCCTCTAAATTCAGCCGAACTACGAATTCCGATTTACTCACCTGTTATCAGGAGAGACCTCAGTGCTGCACCTTTGAGCCCAGTACTGATCCTGAAAAGTAATTTTAACCGTACTTACCAGTAACTTGAATTTCCTTCCATAGGCTAACATTGACTGGTTTCACTTGGAAATTCTTCTAAGTGTGGAGTTTTGGAACTTTATAATATTCCTCTAAAATCAGCCGAACTACGAATTCCGATTTACTCACCTGTTATCAGGAGAGAACCCAGTGCTGCATCTTTGAGCCCAGCACTGACCTTGAAAAGTAATTCTAACCGTACTTACCAGTAACTTGAATTTCCTTCCATAGGCTAACATTGACTGGTTTCACTTGGAAATTCTTCTAAGTGTGGAGTTTTGGAACTTTATAATATTCCTCTAAAATCAGCTGAACTACGAATTCTGATTTACTCACCTGTTATCAGGAGAGAACCCAGTGCTGCATCTTTGAGCCCAGCACTGACCTTGAAAAGTAATTCTAACCGTACTTACCAGTAACTTGAATTTCCTTCCATAGGCTAACATTGACTGGTTTCACTTGGAAATTCTTCAAAGTGTGGAGTTTTGGAACTTTATAATATTCCTCTAAAATCAGCCGAACTACGAATTCCGATTTACTCACCTGTTATCAGGAGAGAACCCAGTGCTGCATCTTTTAGCCCAGCACTGACCCTGAAAAGTAATTCTAACCGTATTTACCAGTAACTTGTATTTCCTTCCATAGGAATCCATTGTCTGGTTTTCAGCAGAAAAGTTTCAAAGTGTCAATTTTCACAAACTACAAATATTCCTTAAAAATCGCCTGTATGACTTAAACGCATTATTTCAACTGTTTACAGGAGATGCACCAGTGCTGGATCCAGGATCCACCACTGAGTAAGAAAAAGTAACGATAACACTACTTACCTGCTAAGTGAATTTCCTCCCATAGGATAACATTGGTGATTCTATGTGTAAAAGTTTCTGTGTCAACTTTTAAAATACAATAATATTCCTTAAAAATCACTACTGTAACCAAAACGCTTTTACTCAACTGTTTACAGGAGATGTCCCAGGACTGAATCTAGGATCCAGTCCTGTGGTTAGAAAAGTAATCCATAAAGTAACTAATTGCATTTAACTAGAAATTCACATTGAGCTCAATGTTGCATTGTGTTTGAAATTGTGTTGCCCATTGCAACAACTGTAACTACTGTACTTAAAAGTCTATTGCCTATTTGCAAAGTATTTAAACTAAAGTAATTCATTCTGAGAAAGTATATTTTGTAATGTAATGTATAATGTAATTATAATGTAATTTAAAAAATAAAATATCTAAAAGTAAATAGTTTAAAAAAATGTAGTAAATCAGTATCAAAAAAATAAATATAACAATTAATACATTTAAAAATTGTCATTTACAAAACCTTTGAAATTCACTGAAAAAAACCATAGGTTTCAGACATGTTATAGTTAGGAATTAGCATTTAAAAAACCTTTGAAATTCACTGAAAAAACCATAGGTTTCAGGCACGTTATAGTTAGAAATTAGCATTTAAAAAACCTTACAAATTCACTGAAAAAACCATAGGTTTTAGGGACAGTTATAGTTAGTTGGACATTGCACTCGTACAAAACCCGTGAAATTCCCCCGTTATAGTTAGTTCAGGTAACTATAACTCGCGCCCCCGCAATGCACTGCTGATGACGTCACATATTACATCACTCATGACATGGTCAGTGACATCACTGATGACATCACTGATGACATCTCAAATGACATCACTGATGACATCACTGATGACATCACTGATGACATCATCCATGTGATAATTTGATGCATCTTCTCACACCCTAATATAACTTTTGAAACACCCACTGTAAATTACAGACTGCCATTGTCAAAACCATAGACACTCCAACACCAATTACTATATACACACTCACTGATTCTTAGGTCTACACACACACATCTACTCACTCACCCGTACAGTCACTCATACTTATAGTCACTCAGTACAGGACTATTATATGCACTCATACACCTATATAAACACTCACACACCGCCACTCATCCATAGAGGTACTCACACACCTAGTCAGTCATGCAAAAATTAAGCACACACCCATTTACTCACCTATACAGTTATACACACACCAGCTCACTTACTCATACAAATACTAGCACATTCTTACGCTCTTATACAATCTCTGATACAAGCACACACTCATCCATACAGTCACTCTCACAATCACACACTCTCAGCTTATAGCTATTTATATACTCCAACACACATATATACTGCCTTTCACATATGTAGTTACTCACACATGTACCACTGGGACATACATTCACTCACTAACACACTCTTACACACACTTACCCACCCATACAGTCTATCACAGATGCACTCTTGAAACCATCCACCCAGTGAATAACCCACTCACACATCTATGCACAGAGTCGCACACACCCCACCCACACAAACACTCAGGCACCCATACAGATACTCAGACAACCAATCAATAACTCATATAGACACTCATGTAGCTATTCACAAACCCATGCAGCCACTTACACAGCAACAGACAGACGGATACAGACATTCACCCAGTTTAGTCACTAACCTATGCATTCAGTAAGATACGTTTAATCACTCACTTATAGAGTTAGTCACGCACCTACTAAATCATCCATTCAGACACTTATACACCCACTCATTCTTCAATACGCCTTTCCCTATATATATTAAACATATTTAAACTTTACAGAAACACACAGTCACTGGATGATGTCATCAGTGATGTCATTTGAGATGTCATTAGTGATGTCATCAGTGATGTCATCAGTGATGTCACTGACCATGTCATGAGTGATGTAATATGTGACGTTATCAGCAGTGCATTGCGGGGGCGCGAGTTATAGTTACCTGAACTAACTATAACGGGGGAATTTCACGGGTTTTGTACGAGTGCAATGTCCAACTAACTATAACTGTCCCTAAAACCTATGGTATATATATATATATATTGAAGGTACATAGCTGTGGAGTTAAGAATAGTAAGTCTATACTTACCTATTTGCACATACCATCTCTATATTTTGGTCCTCTACATGTTGGACACAATATTTTGCCTGCATGATATTTTTGACATCGATATTCTGTCAGTGAGCCCCACACACCCCTATTATTCCTCACAAAGATTCCACCACTTCAAACTTCTCATCTCAGCTAAGGCTTCCAATCTGATACCTTATTCACCTCTTATCTCCGTTTGAGCGTGTACCGGAATTTATAATTGTGGCAGCAGCTCCCACTGGTCATCCAGTTAAAAACAACTGACAACAAAACGCTCCTCTCATGGAGAGCTACGGAAATGTGTTGACATGTTTTTTCTTTGTCGGGGTTATGTTAAAATTAGTGTCGTAGCTTTGCATCCGGAGTTTTTGGTACTTATCGAGTGTGGTACTAACCTCCCAAAAATACATGCACTCCATTACGTGGTCCAAAGGAACTTACTCTGGGTCGTCGTCATTTACAAGAAGCAACTGCTTATACCAATATGATAATTCAATTACATCTGCAGGAACCTCCAGAAATGAATAGCTTTCTTTCAGCCAACGAATGCGAGACACATTATGATACATTAGTCCTGTTTTGTTGAAAAAAAAACAGTGGCAAGTAATGGATATAATGAATGATTTGGGAATGTGTTGACTTCTCTGACAAAATGATGGAAAGTCATTATATTAAAAGCCAGTATTGTGCTATACACGAGACTCGCGTATTACTTCAAAGTCTTTCCAATGTTATTTAAAAAGAGGGTGAATGCATGTCATGAGGAGCGTCTGGAACATTTGCTGCTGTTAATGACAGCCATGCATAACTCTTCTTAAACAACTTATAAATGTACCTTGCTTTCTGTAAAGGGGCTTTCTAATTGTTTTAGTATTCCAACTCTGCACTATTTTTAATTGTAAAAGAATTAAAAATTTCAGAAGGTGAATGAGTCAGAACAAATATTAATCAATTTTCAAGTCTGGAAAACTAAATAAAAAACGCAAATTGTAAAATATATATATTACACTCTTAGGTGCATTTCCACGGACAGGAATAATGCAATCGATTTCAAAATATTTCACAATGATTCAGAATTAAACTTAGATGCCCAAATACTTTATTGCATTCAAACAAATATAAAATGCGAGTGAAAACAGAATCAAGACATGCTGTTGATAAAGCCCCGGAACTCTGTGCAAATAGCTATTAGTAGCTAGCACAGTGATGGCAGATGTAACAATATAATAAACAAGACATGAATCCGCTTTCAACAGTAGCTAATATTAATATTAGGTCCAAGTATTCATACAGGACACTATTTGATAGACATATAAATGGACCTTCAAACTTCTAGCTTAAAGGCTCTGTCAGCCGCAGTGCGGGGAAATGAGTAGCTAAAACATATAGACCAGTGCGTATGTGCATTAATTTCAGACCTTCCTGGCAATATGAGACGCATTTATCCACTGCAGTTTTCCCGGGCACTTACCACTTAGGTTTTTGACAGTAGAAATTTCCCCGAGCAAAACGATGTGTCGATTGTAATAAATATATTACAGTTATGAAAACAAAATCCAGTAAGGTAGGGGGACCGAGATATGTTCATAAACTGTTGCTTTTTAGAAACTCAAATTATTTTCTAAAAAAAAAATGAATTGGCAGGTTACTGTATTCAATGGCAATTTTAAGGATATGTAAATAGAATGAATGCAAGATAATATTCGACTCCCCAAAGAAACCTGTTCCCCAGGGCCAGGCGCTCTAAAAGACTGGTCACAAAAAGTGGTTGCAGATTGCACACTGCTTTTTTGCAACCAGTCTTTAGTTCACAATGCGACCTATGTACTGTTAATTTGAATTTGCAAAATCTCCAGTCATAGGGGGTCACAGATTGATCTGTCTAAAGAATGCTTATCAGACAGGCCAGTATTTGAAACTCCCAGTGACTGCCAACAAGCCCAGAGATGGTGGCCTGCAAGGAACAGCAGGCCACCACCCCTGTGTTGCATTCCAAAATGAGATTTTTCTAAAGCCGACTGTGTCCCATAAAGGACATTGCCTACTCCCACCAAGGCCGGAACCACCATTTATAAAGGGGAATGTGTTCAAGAAGGACATCTTCCTCTTTGCGAATCCCTCACCACCTCCTTTGAGATGCTGTTTTTCTGATCAATGGTTTGACCTGCCATTCATGCATATAATACTGAATTGAAATTAGGAAAGAACTCCCATTTCACGCCTCTTCCTAATTGCGAGTTGGTATGGGTTGGTAAATCCATTTTGTGAGTCAAAATTGCTTTACTGACTCGCAATATGGATTTCAGACATAACAAAAATCCATTTTGTGGTTGCAAACCTTACTATTGTGTTATTTACAGGGTTTGCAATCGCAAAATAGGTTTGCACAACTGACTTGGCTCCTAGTACATCACAAGGATTAGGCCATTGACTGATGCTTGGTATTTTAAAGTGTTGTTTACATGAAGAAAGATATTGTATTTTTGTAGGGAATTGGGTTATTAGTTGTGCAGGATGTGAGGCCTGAGCAAGTAATAAGTCCACAATTTCCCCCTACTTGGACCCAAGCACCCCACTGTAGCCCTTGACTCTCTGAGGATACCGAAGCAGAGCAGTCCAATATCTACTCAGGGCAGGTGGTGTGGGCTAGTAATCACCATTTTCTGGCACGCAATAATGGCACTCAATAAATGACTGTCCAGTCGGTGCTTTTTGTTTAGGAAAAGAAAAGTACATTACACACACTGCTAAATACTAAGCATTAATTTCAAATATATACTCAAAGCAGTTTCAAATACCTTAGATCAAATCATGAAATCACATTTGACCCCTAAAGGGTCCTGACCTCAAAATCACAGCAACCCCACCACCTACACTAGATAGCAAATTCCAGGTTGTGGGCTTCCTTAGTTACTGTTTTCAGTTACAAACTCTACCTTTGTGAGTTTGTTTTTGCAGAACAAAAAAGTTTGGGGTCACACACCAAACTTGCAGTGCTTTGTCCTCTGAAGGCACAGAGATCACCACTGGGTTTGGAGGGATTTCTAAACATTGTGGATGAGCAGGGCTCAGGCCAAACTCTAAATTGGCTCCTAAACATTCCCTTCAAGTCTCATGAGGAAGATGTCTAAACAAAAGAAAAGCAATTTATCGTCGGGTGAGCATTGACAAAGTTAATAAGTCTGGCGTCTAAAAAAAAAAATTCTTCCATGATTGGCAGGTTTCATGTATTTGATTCTGATCAATGAGCATATGAATGTAAGAATGAGCAAATAAATTGATGAATGAATGTGTGAGTGACTAAGAGGCCAATTCCGATTCGGGCCGGAAAACATACCGACCGACTCGGTACGGGAATTTAGTCCGCCCGACTCGGACCGGCGCCGCACGACCCGGGTAGTACGATGAAATGCATGTGAAATCCGACAGACTCGGACGGAATACAAAACGACCGACCGAGCCGGACGGAAACAAGCCATCCAGCCGGGAAATCATGCGAAACGAACCGACCGACATGCATTCGGATTGAACCCGAACGAAACGTACCCGCGAACTCCGACCCGCGTAGTACGATGCTGTGCGTGCAAAACACGACCGACTCGCCCGGAGCACAAGCCGTACGACCGACACGCATACAAAACCCAGCCGAAGCAACCCAATACTCCGCGACCGACTCGTATGCCGCATATGAAACCTAGCTGACACACAGCGGGAACGAGTCGGACAAGATCGCACCAGACAACTGCAGCGTTCTACTCGGACACAAGAACGACTCCTACATGCACCAAAAACACCAAGGAAAAATTAGGAAAAAAAGGGCCAAACAAGCAACCACAAAGCCAATAAATACAGGGAGGAAAAAAAATGGAACAAGGACACACCTCCAACTCCACCTACATAAAGGCCACAAATCCCTACCATGATCCTTTGCAAATTCCACTGACCTGCCAGCACACAACACCATCACACAGCAACCACAGACACACTCACAGCTCATACATCACACAAGCCACACACCATTACCACACCCACATATAGCACCCTCACACACACCCAGCTAAACCTACATTCACACCCCCCACTTGCACACACACACACATCAATCACCACCACCAGCCATCACCATGCCCCCAAAGAAGAACCATAAGTTCCTAGATAGTGAATTGGAAGTCCTGGTAGACGAGATCCTGAGGGTAGAGCCACAGTTGTTTGGTACATTGGTACAACAGACCCCCATGTCGCAGAAAACCAAGATGTGGGCGAGGATTGTCGACAGGGTGAACGCACAATCACCATGTTTGCGCACAAAGGAAGACATCCAGAACAGGTGGAATGATGTGCGCAGGAGGGTCCGGGACCTACTCAAAAAGGACTACCTCCTCAGCCAGCACATCGGCAGTGGCCCTCCTGCAAAACCAGTATACCTCAGGCCCTGGGAGGAGAAGGTGCGGGCCATCCTATCACCAGTGAGCGTATACGGACTAACAGACATCCCAGAGCCTGGTGAGTACACAACTAATATACACAATATGGTGTGACAACACACACACATCACAGTCAAGGGGATAGGCAAACCATGCACCCTTAGCAAATACACAGCAACCAAAAGATATTCATCCCAAGATGTGAATGCTAATCAGACAAACACAATACCTCCCATCTCATAGTGATATGTAACTGTGTCATGACATGTACAAACCTAACAACAAATACAGCAAGGCAGTGGCACAAATAGAACCAACAAACACTCCCAGATATTTAAACACCACTAGAACACCACCTCACAGGGAAGCTCACTGAAAGGAAGGATTTCTGTGTATGCTGGTTAAGTCAGTGTAGCCAATAGCATGATGGGAGTGGTAGTCACAGATATTGCTCAGCCTCACAATTGGCCCATCAACACCACTCTCAACCATGCTCACATCACAGGGAGTGGAAAAGGACTCACAAGATGGCTGACACTGGGTACTGCTGGGGGAGCACAAGGCCCTGCTGGGAACTGTGCAACAACCAACAGCAGGACACCACTGACTGACATCCTGAAAGACAACTTGCACTCCCTGCAATGGAAGCACGTTCCATGGTGGGATATCTGGCTGGGTGGGAAGGAGGACTCACAGCACTGACCATAGTTACAAGGACCTCCCCTCACACACACCCTCAAGACTAACTCCACATAACCCACCTGGGAGAATGCAATGCCTCACATCCTAACTGAAGATCCCACAAAGAACCACCACCCTGGGTTATGCTGTGTGAAGCACAGGGACACTCTTGGGACTTGTAGCCAAACAACTGCCACGGACAACACTCCCAGCCATCCTGTCAGCACAGGCACCCCACCCCACAGGGAAGCAGAGTCAAAAGGAAGGAAGGATGGGCATGCTGGGAAGGGGGGTGGAGGCAATAGCATGATGGGAGTTGTAGGCACAGATCAACATCTCACACCCACATGGCCCAGCAAGTTAGCACTGAAGCATGCACACCTCACAGGGAGTCAAAAGCCACTTCAACGATGTCTGACACTGGCCACAGCTGTGGGGAGCACAAGGCCCTGCTGGGAACTGGGCACCAACAAACAACAGGACCACACTGTCAGCCATCTTGCCATTGCTGTCACTCTCACACACAGTGAAGTCCACTCAAAAGGAAGGAAGGATGGGCATGCTGGGAAGGGGGGTGTAGGCAATAGCAGGATGGGAGTTGTAGGCACAGATATTGGTCACACCCACAATTGGCCCATCAACACCACTCTCAACCATGCTCACAGCACAGGGAGTGGAAAACAACTGACAAGATGGCTGACACTGGGTACTGCTGTGGGGAGCACAAGGCCCTGCTGGGAACTGTGCAACAACCAACAGCAGGACACCACTGACTGACATCCTGAAAGACAACTTGCACTCCCTGCAATGGAAGCACGTTCCATGGTGGGATATCTGGCTGGGTGGGAAGGAGGACTCACAGCACTGACCATAGTTACAAGGACCTCCCCTCACACACACCCTCAACACTAACTCCACATAACCCACCTGGGAGAATGCAATGCCTCACATCCTAACTGAAGATCCCACAAAGAACCACCACCCTGGGTTATGCTGTGTGAAGCACAGGGACACTCTTGTGACTTGTAGCCAAACAACTGCCAGGACAACACTCCCAGCCATCCTGTCAGCATAGGCACCCCACCCCACAGGGAAGCAGAGTCAAAAGGAAGGAAGGATGGGCATGCTGGGAAGGGGGTGGAGGCAATAGCATGATGGGAGTTGTAGGCACAGATATTGCTCACCCTCACAATTGGCCCATCAACACCACTCTCAACCATGCTCACATCACAGGGAGTGGAAAAGGACTCACAAGATGGCTGACACTGGGTACTGCTGGGGGAGCACAAGGCCCTGCTGGGAACTGTGCAACAACCAACAGCAGGACACCACTGACTGACATCCTGAAAGACAACTTGCACTCCCTGCAATGGAAGCACGCTTCATGGTGGGATAACTGGGCTGGGGGAGAAGGAGGCCTGGATGGCAACCAAATACCACCAATGCTGGTCATGCACACACCTCAACATACACATTGACATGCCACAGGTTGGCAGGACAATGTGCTACACCAATATCACTCTCTGACTGTCACAATTTAGGAGAATGCAATGTCCTGGCCCACATCCAGAGGTACAGTCACAACTGTCAGGTGTTTGAACAATTGATGCCAGTAGAAACATAACATACAATCTGTGTCTCTCCCCAAAACAGGTGATGATGGGGACACAGCAGCAGACGAGGAGGAGTCCCTGTCCCAGGCTCCGGGGAGCACTGAGCTCACTGGTGTGGATCAGCCACTGCACTCCTCGGATGGCGATGAACCAGCTGGACCCTCCGGTGTGAGTCATCATGCAGCACCAGCAGGACCAACATCTGCACCCCCTGCACCCACCCCTCCAACAACTGCCAGCACACAGGCCACCCCTGCCAACACGGACAGACCAAGGACCACAGATGACAACAGCGCAGGGACCCAGGCCCAAACTGGAGCTGGTGACAACGAGCCCAGGAACAACAGCCAAGTGGGCCCACGGTCACCTGTGCGTGCCACCGCAGGTCCTGCACGTGTCACCAGGGGTGGTGGGAGGGGTGGTAGACATAGGTCGCTCTTTGCAGAGGGGTCTGGACTGCATGATGACCCACAACTGGCACGCATCGCGGATGCGTACCAGACTAGCACCGGAGAGGTCACCCAGGTAGTGGGGATCCTCAAGAACATACAACAGCAGCAGGCTGCCCATCATGCCCGCTTGGACTCCCACATGTCCCGTGTTGACACACACATGTCACATGTTGAGACACACATGTCACGTGTTGAGACACACATGTCTGGCATGGAGTCCAAGTGGGACACATTGGAACAACTGACAGCGGTGCATAGGGACATACTGACATGCCTCCGCCAGATCAGCACCAACATGGCCTCACCTCCCCGTGTGCCCACAACAACTGCTGCTGAAACAACTGCAAATGCCACAGGGAGGGAGGAGGACTCTGGCAGAGAGTCCCCTGCACCGCCGCAGCCTGCACCTGAGGGTCCCCCCAAGAAGAGGGGCCGTCCGAAGAGGCCAAACTGAGAGGCTGATGGCCATCTACATCCCCCAGGAAGCCATCACATGTTCTGGAATTTTCCTCTGTGTGCAAACTGCACGCCCTGTCGAAGACAACCCAACTCTCCCACATGACATGGGGAGCCCTAGTTGGCCAAATTAATCAGATGACTGTGGACTTTACTCTGGATATTTCAGCTACCAAGACTTCCAATACACATGGGAACTTTGGATTCCAATTTCTATGTACAGCACCCACCATCCTGTGCACCATCCTCACACCTGTATGTAAATAAACTCACCAATACACCATATCTGCCTCTGTTGTGATTCCAACGTGGTTTTTGTCATGTAGATGGTGATTTGCTAAATGACACTGTGCATGCTAACTGCTACAGCAAGTCCAACACCGTCATGTCAGTCATGGCGACGTGACACATATGAGGGAGACACACCACTAGGGCCACACAACACATACACACCAGGGCCATCAGACTCATCACCTATACTGATGTTGCAACGAAATACAGTGGAATGCACAGACACGCCACCTATTCACAGTCACTGTCAACTAGACTACAGGTGCAGTAAGCAAATGTCAGTCAGATGTGTGACTACAGACAACGCACATCCCAAAGTGAAGCACAGGTTTATTACACATTTGCAACATGTTGTTTCCACTACAAATGCAAGCTAATCCAACCTGGCTGTGGCCACAAAGTCAAAAATTCAGAAGATAGAAAGTCCAGGGGTGTGTGGCACATCACCTGTAGGGAAACGACTGCTTCCACCTTGGAAGTCGAATCATGGATTCGGGGGATCCAAGTTGATCAGACAACTCCGGCAGCACCCTGTGAAGGACAGACATGACACACAGTCAAAACCACTGAAGAACAGCACAGAACGGCAATACTCATGTCTAATACATGTCACGAGATAACTACACAAAACCAAGTTAGCATGTCAACACTGTTGGGCAGTACAGACCACCTGCAAGGACACATCGCTGCACGCATCCAGTCAAGTAGCACATGGCCACACTCAAACAGCACCAGAGCACCACACACACATATCATGCAAACTCAAATCATTTACATCACCACCCTCTGGAGACTCACATTCAGCTGAAGAACTTGGTGATGAGCTGTGTGCGGACATCACCATCATCATCATCATCATCTTCACTGGCATCGTGACCCAGGCCAGGATCTTCCACAGGTGGCGGACGTTGGTCATCGTCATCCAGGATGAGAGGTAACTCCTTCCGCACTGCCAGGTTGTGTAGCATGCAGCAGACGATGACAATCTTGCACACCTTTGCTGGGGCATATGGGAGGGCCCCTCCTGTCTTGTCCAGGCAGCGGAAGCGGCTCTTCAGGAGACCAAAGGTCCGCTCAATCACCCTCCTTGTCCGACCATGTGCCTCATTGTAGCGCATCTGGGCTGGTGTCACAGGGTTCCTGAGGGGTGTCAGCAACCACGGCATGTTGGGGTATCCCGAGTCACCTACAGACAGACAATTGCACATTAGCCGATTTGAAAATGTGTGCGGAAAACAACATAGCAGAACACACACAATGGTACAAAGTCAGTACACACCAACAAGCCAGGCACGCTGGTTTGGCATCTGTGACATCATCCTCGGGATGCGACTACTCCTCATCACGTAGGCATCGTGTGCCGAACCGGGGAAACGGGCACACACATGTGAGATGGTCATATCTGCAAGACATACCACCAGAGCATTGATCGAATGGTAATGTTTACGGTTCCGGTATGCCTGCTCATGTGCCTGTGGTGGTATAAAAGCCACATGTGTCCCATCAATGGAGCCAATTACATGTGGCATCCTCCCCAGGGCATAGAAGTCACTCTTGACGTCAGTGAGTCGTTGACGTGTTGGGAAATAGATGTACTGGTTGAGGTATCTCAACATTGCCCCCAAAACATCGCGTAGCACACGGCTGAACATAGTCTGTGACATCCCACCAGTAGTTGCCACAGTGTGTTGAAAGGTACCGGTGGCAAAGAAGTGTAGGGCTGCCATCACCTTCACCTTGGGGGTCAGCGCTGTAGGATACGGCCAGCCAGGCTGCAAATGTGGGTCCAACTGCACTGCCAAATCCTCAATCAGCTGCCTGGTGAAGCGGTACCGTCGGATGCTGTCACGTTCCACCATCGTTGCCAGGTCTGGGAATGGTCGATGGACAGCAGGAGCCCTGCAGTGCATAGGTGAAGAAAGCAATATTGTCAGTCACCCCACCTATGTGCCGTTCACCATACTCAATTTCACATGATACATCATCAACAAACACAAGTACTTGATGTGTGTGTCGTTCCGTTTGGACATATATGGCACCTACATGGACATCATCTAACATCTCTGTTCAACAAGTGTTGACAACAGGTTCCAGGGTGTGCTATGGGACACCATTAGGCTGTGTCACAGTACCCATTAACTGCTCTCACGTTCCACACACATACCACAGTGACATGTCTGGAAAGATGCTCCACAGGCATCACAGCTCATTGACAGGTAGATTCCCAGGGACCCTGTCTTGCCACATGGACACTGGCATGACATGGCGTCTCATGTACACGTCAGAAAAACTAACATGACACCCACAGGTAGTGGCCCCTGTAGCCTCTGCAGGACAGACATGGACGTCTGTGACACACACACACACCATCAAAGTTCATGCACAAACCACGTGGATGTGGAGACTGTCTCCCATTGTGCACATGGAGTCAGAGACATGTGATACACAACATGCACACAGACTGTGGAGGGACATCACTATTGTTGGAATGGCCCACCCTGTGACGTACATGCCTTCCCACATGTGAGCCTGGGGGTATGTGACATGTCATACACATACACAACCTGGAAATGTGACCATGACACATGCTCAGAAATGAAAAGTTGCACACCACAGTGGTCAGGTGCACAACACACAAAGGACCCTGTCCCCATGAACACGTGCACAGCCTGGGTGTGTCTGCCCCCAAGTGCCACCCTAAAATCCACATGTTCACCCCCATACACAGATAAGGTTATGCTGCCACATATGCCTTATATACAGTGTGGACTGGGTGTGGTGTTGTAGGTGTGCCCCTGAGTCCCTGGAAAGTAAATGTGGCTGGCATAGGTTCACCAGTGACCAGCATGGTGACATATGCGTGAGACCTGTCCAGGGACGCGTTGTAGAGCAATGGACCGATCGGTGTGCCCGGCCGGCCCATTGCATTGTATGTGAGCGGGTACGCGTTGTATGCCTGGTACGCGTTGTAGAGCAATGGACAGAACGGTGCGCACACATTGGCTGGGGCCTGGCATGGCAACGGACACGTTTTCGAAGCTCCAACGAGTCTGATGCTGTGAATTCAGTTGGCCAGCCACAACAATGTTGCAAAATCATGGGTGTCATGAAGTTGAAGATTTGAAGGATGCTGTGGGCGTGTATTAGTGCTGCTATTCCATGGATTGGTCAAATTCAGAAGATGCAAACGACTTGGACCTATCACTTTGGACACATGGGACAGTATCTGCCTCTGCAGCACACATATAATGCTGGCTGTTCCCCTGAGAGCTCACTTGCCTGCACTACATGCTCCAGGACGACATCTGCCACCAACACTGCTGCTGTTTATGCATCCTCTGGCTCCTGCAATGGCACGTACTATGGAGAGAGCCCCAGCCTTCAGCCTTGAGGAGAACCAGGCCCTGCTGGACAGCCTCCTTCCACAGTACAGCAAGCTGTATGGGAAACCAGGGGAGCAGGTGAGTGTGCTGTCCACTGCCTCACGAATTGTGCATGTTGTCTGACTAGCAGGGCTTTCAGTGTGCACACCACTGGCTAGCTTGCCCACTGAGTAGTTGTCACACCCCAAAGTGTGTAGTCACATGCACTGAACTGGTACAGTGCAGTAACAGTGCATTCCAACTAGGTTTACTTCCCATGCAATGATACCATGTAGTGACTGCTGGCAAACTGTTCATAGCCATTGTTGCACAGCCTGTGTACATCATATGCCCCTGTGATTGAGACATGTATATCCAACTGTGTGATGCACGTATATGTTGCATGTGTAGTAATGGCCTTTTCACTTTGTCATCCTCACAGGTTGATGCCCACCAGAAGCAGGAAATCTGGCTGACCATCGCCCGGAAAGTAAGATCCGTGGGGGTCTACAGGCGCAGCATCCGCAACTGCCAAAAGAGGTGGCAGGACCTTCGTGGCTGGACCCGGAGGATCGCAAGGGTCCAGCGTAAGCTGTCGCCTCCTCGCAGGAGGGGCTGACACCGGACCCTGACCCCCACATGCTCCGGATCCTGGCGGTGGTCTTCCCTGACCTGGATGGGCAGCTGAAGGACAGACAGCAGCAAGGAGGGGGTGAGTCCATGACTGCACTGTGCACTTTGTCTGACATGCTATGTGCCCTCCTCTGGCCTGGTTAAACTTCCACAGTACATCAGTCATGTGGTCCAGGACCCATGTCCCTCATTTGAGACATGCCCACTTCTCCTCTGATACGCATATGTGTGGCCCTTATAGTCAGGAAATTGTGTCATTTGGGGACTGTGTCATTGCATTTAGCTTTGCTCAAGCTGGGGGACAGCATTTGTTCCCGTGACTATGTTGTGCGATTCATGGGTGGGTCAATAGCTTACACAATGCCTAAGTTCTGACATGTAATCTGGGTGTAACTTTGATATGTGGTCCGCTTGCTGCTCTGACTCACCACATGTCCCTGGGGAATTTGGCACACACCCATGCTGCTGGTGGGAACAATGTTTGGGCCTCAGGAGTATGTGTATCCAGTGTGTCACACATGCTTAGCCACCTGCCTACTGTCCAGGACTCATCCCTCTTACAGGTGGAGCTGGACAGTCATGCCTACTCCAGGGCATGCAATGCACTCTGTACTTCCACTCCCGTGTATCATCTGGCATGTTGTGATCAGTGTAATGTACCCTCAGGTGTCTGCCTCTGTCTCATTGTGCTGTGTCTTCGTTGTCAGGACTACTGGTATGTTTATCGGTTAGGGCTCAGCATGCCATCTGAGATGTGACCATGATAGACGATGCTTCTGTGACTTATAGGTGTCTGATCACTTGACTGTGCACACAGGTGTTTGCAACTGTGACTTTCAGTCAGCTGTATTGTCATTCACAGCACACTGTGAGGTGCTCATGTTCAGAGAGTTGTGTTTCATGTCCCCCATATGTCCAGTTGGTATGACGTGGACAAATAGGAGTACAGATGATGTGGTATTTGGGGGATGGACATGTGCACTTGTCAGTCACATAACTTGCATTCCCCATGCCCTCGGATTGTGACACAGTGCAGACTGTTGTTGGCTGGCTGCCATGGCCATGTGACTTGAGACAGTGATGTATGACTTTGCACGCATTCCTGTGTCATGGCATTCAACTTCCTGAGACTGATCCTGCAGCGGAGTGACATGTGCAACATGCATCCCATTGTGGCATTGACTATCCGGACATGGGTGCATCATGGTGTCTGGTGCTGGTATGCATCACATGCATTTCTATTTAGACTGTGGCCATCCCTTTATCCGGTCACCTGCACTGACTCAGTGGCAGGAGATGTGATGTGTACATGTTCACATACTTCACCGTGTTCCCTGCAATGTCCAACAACTGTGTAGGTGGTGCATGTGTCCACACTGGGGTCTTACCATCAGATAGGCACCGGACAGATGGGTGCAAGGGCAGGAGGGGTGTGAGTCCCATGGTTGACCATCAGACTGACAATTGGCTTCCCCGAATCTGTGTGAGGACTTTAGGCAATGTTCAACTAAGGATGCCAGGGCTTGCTCTGTAATGTGCTGTACTTACTGTGGTGTGTGCGGTCAGTGCAGGTGACTGATGTTTGTCTGTTTCCCTAATTGTTTGCAGATACATCCACGGCCACAGGAGGGGACAGCTCCACGGACCAGGAGGAGCAGCGGAGCCAGACTGGGTCAGCATCCGAGGACTGGTCAGAGGGACCCAGTGGCATGGAGGGCGAGGGGAGCCACACCGAGGAGTCCTCAGCACCATCCAGCTCAGCTGAGGACCACAGCAGCTTGGAGGATGACTCCCTTGTGGAGGCAGGTGTCAGCAGCCACCAAAGGCCAGCTAGTCTGTCTGGCCCCGCCACCACCGCCCTCCCATTGGCTCCCATTCCTGAGGTCCGTGGAGGCTCCCGTACTCGGGAGCGTGTCTCCTTCGTGCCAGGCACCGCAGCCCCTGCCCCTGTGTCCCCTGCTGCCCTGAGTGAGGAGTCTGTGTACCTCCTTCGGCAGCTCCATGTAGGGCAGACAGCAATGCTGAGTGTCCTCCATGCACACACCACTCTGTTGACACAGCTGGTGTCGTTCATGGAGGGCATCTCGATGGGTAAGTCTGCCCTACAGAGGAGCAATAAGTCCATGGACTCCTCCCTGACGGCAGCAGTGTCCCTCCTCCAACAGTCCCTCACCCCTCCCACCTCTGCCCCATCCACACTTCCTGCCCCCCTACCTGTCCAAAGCACATGCACACCTGCACAGTCACCCAAACACACAGACACGAGCAGCACAGACACACCCAAGAGAAAGGCAAGATGTGCACACAAGCATCCTCAGGGGACTGATACCACAGACACAGGGGATGGGGAACACACACACACACACATGCAACCACAGTCACTCCGCAATCCTCAAGATCCTCTCCCTCCAAGACCCCTTCCCTTGCCTCACCTGCAACCCCACCTGATCAGAAGCTCTTCCTCAGTGACCTCGGCCTCTTCCCCTCCAACCCCGCTGATCCAGCATACCGGGGGAAGAGGAAGTCCACCCACACAGAGGGGAGTGCCCCTCGCCCCCGGACACCCTCCCCCAGGCGCAGGCAGAGTGAGCCCCCCACCCGCAAGTCCCCCCGGTCCCGGAAGAGCAAGACCCCGCCACCGCCCTGCAAGTCAACCACCCAGTCTCTCACCTCCATCTCCCAGGCCACCACTCCACAGGTTCCACCGCCACACCCTGCCCCAGGTTCCCCCACACACCGATACCGCATCCCCAAACTGCTTAGGCCCTCCCCCTGCCACTTGCTCTTCCACCCCCAAACCAGACGCTCTGCCTGTTTGTGCCACTGGTGTGGAGACCGTGTCCCCCCTCTGTCCTGCCCAGCTCTTCTGCCCCCCTTCCACTACCTTGGAGTCATGCACTGCGGTGGAGTCCACAACCACCCCGTCTGACTCGGGCACTGCATTGGGGACCCAGTCCACTCCATCTGACCAGCCCACTGCAGTGGTTGCAGCACCAACACCATGTGACTTGAGCCCTGCGGTGGTGCCAGCCCCCCCTGAGTCAGACACCTCCACTGCAGTTGCCGGTGACACTCCTGCACCCACCTCCCCTTCACTGCCTCCTTCTGGCATCCCCTGATCCTGTTCCTGCGGTGCCTGGCCTGCCCCTCGTATGCCCCTCCAAGGGGGATGTCCCCTGTCCGTACCTGTGCAGGCAAGCAATTGTTGACAAGTTGTCACACATCACCCTGTTGGGACTGTATATTTGGACTGGCCATTGGCCTTAGTTTATTTTGGACTTTTGATTTGAGTTGCACACTTGCTGAATAAAGCCTATTTTTGTTTACTTGTGGTTAATCTTTGGAGGTACATGATGTAGATGTGTAGAATCATGCATTTGCTGTTGTAATAGTGTCCAGATCAGGTAAATGAAGTTTTGCTGTGATGGGCTCCATGTGGTCCATGGGATATGTGTCCTAATCTAGTCTGGATCTATAGCATCCTTTGCTGCAGTCTGAGGGTGTAATGTTCAGCATTTGACACAGGGATGTACGTTTAGCATTTGTAGATTACCATCTTTGTCCTACACTGATGCACATCTGGTGGGCTTACCACTGTCCAATGTTCCTAGTACCCTGACTGTGTGCCCGTCTCCAATGGACATGCAGTTTAGCACATCAAATTTGGAGGACTCATCTGTGTACACAGTGCAAGTTGCTTGACACGTGTCTTGGGTGTATGCAGATGACTGACGTGACACTCCCGTGCCCAGGCTGATATGATCAGAGCCTTCAGTGTGTTGTAGTTGTTGACTCACTGACCGAGTGTTCTGCTGGCATGTTTGAGTCATGCACAGACAAGGTTTGGCACAGCTGACCTTCCACAGGAGTGGAGTGCCCTCATGGCAGTGCGTGATTCCGTGATATAGGCTGTGCCCATGTTGTGTGTTGTGTAGGCATGTCTGTGTGTGTTCCCTTCTCCTTTTCCTACACAGGCTGTGTCCCTACGGATGTTCCTGTTTGTGATGTTTGCTGAGTTGTTCTGTGTTCATCCAGCATCTTGGACCTGGTTACTCCGGGATGTGGGTGCATGGCAAACTAATGTTCATGAGGTTGTCATCCCTAGTTGTCTTTGTTGTCAGGGCTGGGGATGTGGGCAAACGCAGATGGGACACAGTCAGTATTCCTCTTGGCACTTGTTGGTTACACGAGTAATGTGATTTTCTGTTTGTGTATGCTATCAGTGATTGTGACACGTTGTGTGTGTGACTGCTGCCACTCCTCAGGGTCAGAGCTGCAATGTTGGAAGTTGTCTATGTGTGTCCTTTGTGGGTCAGCTTGGCTTATTCATTGGTGTGTGACTATGGCCAGGATCCCATTGTTTGGGGTGGATTTGACGTCATGCCCATGTACGGCATACTGTGCAGTGTGTCAGACATTCACAAGTATTGTTGACTGGCCATGTGTGATGGGTTTCTGCACCTTATTTCCCCCCACCACCCCTGGAAATGTCATGGGTGCATGTGCAATGTCAGCAGTCCATGTGAGCTTCAACGCTGCACATTGGTGGAGTTCAAGGTGTGTGGCGTTGAGTGTGTGCAAATGTGAGTTGTTGCACGGCTGGGGCACTACCTCCATATTTTCCTTGGCTGGCAGGCCGTGCTGAGTGCTTTGTGCTTGTATAGGTGTGATGGTAGTTTGTTGCTCAGGACACATGGCTGTGGTTCACAGTGTGGATGATATCTACCTTTGTCATCACATTGTGATTGTCATGCAGGCTAGTGTCACCACAATGTGGGGTCCCTGGGGGGAGTGCTGTGGTGGTTCGGTCTCTTGCTGTGTGTGTTGCTGTTCCTACAAGCTTGTGTGACATGTGTAATTTGGGCTCCCTCTCATCTCACAATGCCTGTTTGCCCACATAGGGGAATCCAATCCATGAGTTACTTTTGTTTGTGACTGTGTTGACATCTGTGTATCAGTGAATCTGGCCTCCTCATGGGTTGTGTGTTTGCCTGGGGACACTGGCACACAACCCCCTCACCTGTTGTGTATGATATGCAGTGTGAGTCTGCCTGTTTGTGTTAGTGCTTTTGCACCACTGCATTGGCATATCTTTAGTTTGCCATTGGCTTTATGTTGTTTGTTGGCTTTCCCCTGCTGGCCCTGGGACTGCTAGGTCATCAGTCAGCTCATTGATCATGGTTAGTATGTCCCATTGCTGCCATGGTATGGTATTTGTTCACCTGACATGTACAGTCTCCACAGGATATCTACATTTGTGTGTCCATTGGTGCAGATATGTGGGTCTGCATTATGATGTTCACTTCTGTCATTGTGTTATTTGTGAATGTAGACAATGTGGGCCCCCATGGCTGATGTTTGTGTGCACATGGCCAGAACGATGTGTCATTGGCACTGCACTGCTTGCCTCACACAATCTATGTTGCTATGGGACACAAGCACTACAATGCCACTGTAGTGTTTGGTGTTGTGTGGCCAGGAATAATCCCTGCAGTTATGTTTTTGCAGCTTTCACCAGGACTACACTTCCCTTTTGGGCACTGTGGTGATGGGGCTTTGGGCCCCATTGCCACACTGTTCAAAATGTGCTTCAGCTATGGAGCACACACTTACCTTTTGGGCACTGTGGTGATGGGGCTTTGGGCCCCATTGCCACACTGTTCAAAATGTGCTTCAGCTATGGAGCACACACTTACCTTTTGGGCACTGTGGTGATGGGGCTTTGGGCCCCATTGCCACACTGTTCAAAATGTGCTTCAGCTATGGAGCACACACTTACCTTATGGGCACTGTGGTGATGGGGCTTTGGGCCACATTGCCACAGTGGTCATGGTCTGCTTGCATTGTGTAGGCCACACACACAATTATGTGTGACACATGTGTTAGGGGGTCACATTGTATGTTCAATGTCATGTTCAGTGTTGTATGCATTTGACACAGACCACACACGCTTGTCATGGTGTTGGAGGCTGGGATGTAATTTACAGACAGTCCTTATGTGGGAGTATGCTAGTTGTGTCATGCATTACCCGTCCTATGAGTAGGGGTGGTTGTAGTGACAGGCATCCAGCCGCCCATGAGTGGTGATGGTAGTAGTGGTAGGCATCCATCCCCCTAAGGGTGGGTATGGTAGTAGTGGCATGCATCCAGCCCCCATGAGTGGGGATGGTAGTAGTGACAGGCATCCAGGCCCCCCTGGGTAGGGGTGGTAGTAGTGACAGGCATCCATCCCCCTAAGGGTGGGTATGGTAGTAGTGGTAGGCATCCAGCCCCCCATGAGTGGGGATGGTAGTAGTGGTAGGCATCCAGCCCCCCATGAGTGGGGATGGTAGTAGTGGTAGGCATCCAGCCCCCCATGAGTGGGGATGGTAGTAGTGACAGGCATCCAGGCCCCCCTGGGTAGGGGTGGTAGTAGTGACAGGCATCCATCCCCCTAAGGGTGGGTAGGGGAGTAGTGGCAGGCATCCAGGCCCCCCTGGGTAGGGGTGGTAGTAGTGGTAGGCATCCAGCCCCCCATGAGTGGGGATGGTAGTAGTGGTAGGCATCCAGCCCCCCATGAGTGGGTATGGTAGTAGTGGTAGGCATCCAGCCCCCCATGAGTGGGGATGGTAGTAGTGACAGGCATCCAGGCCCCCCTGGGTAGGGGTGGTAGTAGTGACAGGCATCCAGCCCCCCATGAGTGGGGATGGTAGTAGTGGTAGGCATCCTGCCCCCCATGAGTGGGGATGGTAGTAGTGGTAGGCATCCAGTCCCCCATGAGTGGGGATGGTAGTAGTGACAGGCATCCAGGCCCCCCTGGGTAGGGGTGGTAGTAGTGGGACAGGCATCCAGCCCCCCATGAGTGGGGATGGTAGTAGTGGTAGGCATCCAGCCCCCATGAGTGGGGATGGTAGTAGTGGTAGGCATCCAACCCCCCATGAGTGGGGATGGTAGTAGTGGTAGGCATCCAGCCCCCCATGAGTGGGGATGGTAGTAGTGGCAGGCATCCAGGCCCCCCTGGGTAGGGGTGGTAGTAGTGACAGGCATCCAGCCCCCCATGAGTGGGGATGGTAGTAGTGGTAGGCATCCAGCCCCCCATGAGTGGGGATGGTAGTAGTGACAGGCATCCAGGCCCCCCTGGGTAGGGGTGGTAGTAGTGACAGGCATCCATCCCCCTAAGGGTGGGTATGGTAGTAGTGGCAGGCATCCAGGCCCCCCTGGGTAGGGGTGGTAGTAGTGGTAGGCATCCAGCCTCCCATGAGTGGGGATGGTAGTAGTGACAGGCATCCAGCCCCCCATGAGTGGGGATGGTAGTAGTGACAGGCATCCAGGCCCCCCTGGGTAGGGGTGGTAGTAGTGGCAGGCATCCAGCCCCCTATGGGTGTGTATGGCATTGGTGTTGCCCATCCCACCCCTATGGTTCTGCTGTTGCTGGTGTACGTTATTTGTGCATCCCTATGTGTGTGTGACATATTTCGTGTACGTGTGGTTTGTTAGTATTGTTGGTGTTTGACTTACCGTCTGCGCCATACGCGTCCGTGCCGGTCCCGGTAATAGATGTAGAGTATTGGTAGGACCTGCGCAATGGGATTCATGCTTGGATCGTCTCGTTCGGGTTTCTCGTGTCTTCGAGTCGTACTCGTAGCAGGCTTGTTCGTCTCGTAGCCGTGGATCGTCTTGTGGCGCGAAACGGAGCTTATGTACGGCTCGCCCGGATGCTCAAACGTGCCGGACGTAGCGACGAGTTCGGCGCGTACGGAAGACGCATCGTACTAGTCCGGCCGGAAGGTGCTGTGTATTTGGTTCCGTGCGACTCGATTCGGCGTTTACGGATCCGGCTCGGGTGGGGTACAGGAGCTGGAATGGGTAAGTACGGCTCGCTCGGAATCTGGGCTGTTATGCGCATCGTACTTGTTCGTTCGGTAGAGTGTTCGAGTCGGTCGGAAAACACGCGTTCAGCTGGTATTTTTTCCGGACGAATACTGTTAGGTGCGCTTCCGGCCGAGATCGGAATCGGCCCCTAAGTGTTTGGATGTATAAACTAAAGAGTGATTGAGTTCATGGATGTATGAATGTGTAAAATATGGTTTATAAACTGTAGCAGCTGCAGCAACCAAAAATAATTGTTGGAATAAATATAGAAAATTCTACTGAATTATTCAAAATAGTTTTTTTCCCTGACTGTCTTATTTTCATAAACTGTTTAAATGCAACAAGAGGCAAACTATACTGCAATTCCATTACCAGACATTTGAACACCTTGCCAGCTAACCAGCAGCAAGAAAACGAGGGCTTAGGTGGATTGCTTCTAACATAACACCAAATACTGGCAGATACCTAATATCTAAGGGATCCTTCATTTTTCAGGGAAAGAAAATAAAGCACAAGTTTAGGGAAATAAAGTTATTTCACCAAGCAGGTTTTATAATTTGGGACACCCAGGCAAAAGTAACCACTGCCCCACAGTGATTAATTGTGTTATACAAGATCAGTATAAAGGTTTTAAGCGCTATGAGTTGTGCCTCAATTAACAGGCGGCTCGGTGAAACTAGAAGGATTAATTTTCACTGATATCTGATGTAAATGAAAAGTTAATCACCAGAAACTCTAACACAAAATCAGGTTTTCTTACCCTTTACTAGGCAATCCAAAGTGTAGATGTGGACAGTGCTTCATTTGTAAAAGAATGAGTGCATGTTCCCAAAGCTCTGCTTAGAAGCCCGTGACTTCAATTAAATGTCGCTGTGCTGCATACCAAGGCTGCGTAGTCCTAAATCCAGCTCATGCCTCTTTAATCAACTAACAGACACTCCCTGCTCCTTTATCTCACTATTGCAGGTTCATGTTTTCACCCTTTGTGACAGTTTTCCCATCTTTCTCTTCCTCCATCTTTTCACTGTGTGAGCTATTCCCTCTCTTGCTCTCGGTAAACAGCTGATGTGGAAAAATAGGTGCCAGTCCCCAAAAATGAGGGCCAGTGACCACCACCGGCAACCACCAGCTCAAATGAAGCACTAGGACCATATTTATGATGCTTTTGCGTTTTCCTTGCATCACATGCGCATGACGCAAGGACAATGCAAAGGCTTCTGTGATATTTACAAAACCATGCATGGGCTGATTTACGTGGCCTTGCATGGCTTCGTGAAGAAATATAATGCAAGGCAGCCGCTTGTGCTGCGTTACGTTACATTTCAACTTGGGAGGCGTTCCATGGGTGGAGCATGGGTGTTCTCATGCACCCACCCATGGATTTTGGAGCATTCCCAGATTTACAAAGACTTGTAAACCTGGGAATGCATCAAAAAGCGACACCTTCCCAAGTGAGGTGTAATGAGGAGAAATATCTTTATTTATCTTTGCTATTTCGTCTTTCGATGTGTGCTGTGTGCTGCATGCTGCAGCACACATAGAGGGCCTGTTGGCGTTGGGCTGCACACAGTGCATCAGGCTGCACACAGTGCACCAGCGCACAGAGAGAGAGGAAATGCTCGATGTGTTTTGTAAATAGGGAGCATTTCTGCCACATCCGTTTCATCCAGCGCTGCAACTTTGCTTGCTGCCGTGCATTGCATGAAAGTTTAGTAAATGTGCCCCTGGATGTGGAGCTACATGAATGACCAGATGACTAGTGATTGCGGAGTATATGTGCCTAAAGTCACTTGTGATGGCAGCCTGTCAGTAGATTGTGGCCTATATGGAGTGATGCAATTGCACAGTGCATTGTGTGAGACACAAGGGCCAGTACATGAAGTAACAGGTAATGCAGCCCTAAGGCATAGTTAGATGATGAATATGCATAAGCTGTGACCATGGTCGATGTTACAAATTTATATACCAAACATATTGCATATACAAGCTGCTTCCTAGAATGTATTGTTGTGCTGCCTGGGTCACTGGACATTTTTCATTATTTTAATGAACTGCTACAAATAGTTCAATTGCAGCACACACTACACAGACTTTATCTGTCATTACAGCCAACTTCATTTACCATTTTTTAGATGTGGAGTTTTTTAAAGGGTTACACACTACAGAGTTTCATTTACCACAAGCCCACTAACACTAATGCTGTGTTGTGTGACTGTGGTGCCCACACCGTAGGAAATTGAAAGGCAGCATATCTTGTGGGTGACTGTGAGAAAATTCTTCTTTTTGCAAGCTCACACCTATTTGTTGCTGGCAGGTTTTGCTGGTTTTTGAACTCTGATGACAGGGGTACTGCTGCCCAGTCATTCATTGGATGTGCTTAAACTCCTGAAAAATGGTAAAATTGGTTAATCCCCAATTGGCCTTTTTAACTTTCTTGCAAGGCAATAGTGTATGGTGTAGGATAATACACCAATGGCACGTAAAGTTAAATGTTACCTGTGGGCTGCAGCACTTATTGTGCCATCCACTCAACTGACAAGGAAAAACATGGCTCCAGGCCTTCATGTGTAGACTGACTGCTGCAGCTTTGAAACCTGTCAAATAATCCTATGCAATCGGAAGGAACCTAATATTAAATATTAAGTAAGTCACCCTTAAGTACACCTTGTAGCCCACAAGGTAGGATGTCTTGTCTTTAAAAGTGGAACATGTAAGTCTTTAATGATGGCATGTTCCTACAATGACTAGCCCACAAAAGCTATATTTTCGATGTAAAGGCCTGTAGCTGGTCCTGTGAGAAAAACTAACGTTCAAAGAAAATATTATTTTTGCTAGCATGATTCAACCACTGGTTTTAAGAGTTATTAAAAATCCAATTCAGTGGTGAAATTGTATTTTCGATAAATAAACAGGAAAATAACGTTTTAAAAAGTAGAGCTTCAACTGCCTGAAGCTCCAGTGGGCTAATTAGCATTAGCCTGATAGTAGCTGCCCTGTCAGTGCATTCCCATCACTGATGTGTGAAAACGATTCCCTGAGCAGAAACGAAGGCTTGGGCCTTTTAGCAGGAATACCTGGGTGTGAGGTATGTGACTCTTCCCAACTCAGGAAGGGAAGGGGAGTTAGGGAGCGTTTAGAAACTTCATTAACTCAGAAGGGTCCAGGGTGGGGTCTGCCCATTCATAGTTACGTCTAAATGTGGATATGGGAAAGAGGAGCCCTTTGATTTTATGGCCAACTGAAGCCACCTTGGTATCATCCCAGTGGGATGAGGAGCTGATCTGAGAACTGGTATCGTGTGGTTGAGGAAGGGGGCTCATTTTCCTAGGCACACCATTGGCTGTGCTACCAGTCTCCTCCAGGGACATAACGGTTCTGTCATGTTGAATGTTCCTAGGAATGGTGCACTGTGGTATAGTTTGTAGTAAGGCAAACAAGATGTGCTGCAAAAGAGGAACAGGCTGCCATGGGAGCTTAGCAACTGTCCAGTAGTCTCCACCTACTGGCTAGTGAATCCAAAAAAGGTAGCACCTCTCCAATCCCTCCCCCACCTCATCAGCGCATCAGAACACTTTCTTGACATGTGGAAGAGCAGAAGAGGGCTAGACCTGCTTTCTGTGTCCTGTGTGAAGGCCTGAGGAGCTGGACCTGCTTCCAGTTTTACCCAGGACTGAGAAGAGGACTCAAAGGATGACTTGGCGGACCTCCAGTGTGTACAAGAACACAGCTAGCTTCAAGAGTCTTGTTTCCTCTAGTGACTAGCTGATCAGTAATATCAGGACCTTAACTAGACCCTGCTGGTGGCGTCTGGTGAGTGCTGGCCCCTAAATGCTGTCCTTGAGATCCTGGGAACCATATAAGAGACCAAGGGGAACTGCTCCAAAAAGGATGTAAAGTTGGGACCTAGAAACATTTTGGAATTCCATCACCTTTGGAGCTTCCACAGAACCTCACAGCAAAGGTTTCAAGAGGTCTTCAGCAGATTTAGCTTCTAGGCTTGCCCCGCTGGAGAAATATCAAATTCTTCACTGGACTGGGAAATTTTTCAACCTATCAGAGGACTTTGGCGGGCATGACATTTCAATTTTCCCACTCAGACTAAACTTTAGACCACTAAAACAATGGTTTCAGCACACCTCAACCAATGGCTATCCAAATTCAAGCGGCCTTCACCAGCTACAGCAGATTGTGGGCGAGATGCTCATCACTGATTTTCCAAGTCAGCCACCCTACTAGTGAAAGTCGACCAGGGCCTAAGTGACCCCCTAGAATTTTAATCCCAGTCAGTTTCAAAATATCACACTGCTCAAAGCTGTCACATTTATTAATGTGAAGATGCACTAGTTTCTACACACAGGTGATATCATGCTTAACTCAGTGATAGACCAAAGCAGTCCCATTCTCTGTCAGCTCTATCAAAAAGCCGAAAATGTGACTAATGTAAAAGAAAGTTTAAAAAATGCTCCAGGAAAACCTGTTAAATAAAGGGGTTGTAGATTTTGAGTCATAGAGTATTCCAGACTCTCAACTATGACCCTCTTTTTAAAAAAATGCACCTCAGACAAGCACATGCAAAATTACAAAAACAATCTGAAATACCCAAAGTTATCCCCTAAACTAACTTCTATTACCCATTCTCTACAAACAATATACCGCTACATACCCTTAGTAGGTAAAAGAAAAGTTTCTTACCTGCCCCTCTGACCTTAACCATGATGTTCTACTGACTAATGAAACAGACGCAGCCACAGAACAAGTAAGAAAAAACAAATGGTGGCCGTAAAAAAAGGACAATTACCACCATACAAACCAATGAAAATCTGTGGGAAAAAGAAAATAAAATGTTTACAAAAATGTACTAAATTGTTCGTAATGAGTTTACTAAGTTATAAAAGACCAATTTATTATTATTTCTAAATATATTTCTAAAATAAACTTGTTATTTACTATTTTAAAAATAAAAACACTGATCACAAAAAATCTATTTTATGGACTTTTTTTGAAAAATGTACTACTAAAAATGTATAAATATTTTGTCCTGTCTTTATTTCATTCTTTAAACTATTGAAATCCAACAACCTCTTCCTAGAAACCTGTCCCTAAACCCTAAATAAATAAAAACTGTGGGGCAAAAGAAAAAGAGCCACCCATCCCCCAAAAACAAATCCATTAACCTGTAACTTAAAAACCCAAGCCTGAACCCTAATAAACAAACTCAAAAATGAATAGCCTACCCAACTAGAGCTCCAATATGGCCAAAAACTTGTGATTAAAGCATATACCTGAGCACTAAATATTAATAACAATCTCTGTCCAAAAATACCCACGAATAACCCCAAAATTAAACCTAATAACCCTTAATAGATAACCCAACCCTGAACTTTAAAAAGGAACACAAAAGATAATACACTACCCACCCAAAAGGACTTTGAGCACAGTAACCCATTTCTAAAAACCTGTCCCTGAACCCTAAAAAAATAAAAACTATACCCCCATATAATTACAGATTCCTAAACTTAAATGTAGATACAATAACCCTTTACTTAAAACCCGACCCTGAACAGTAAAAACACCCTAAAATGAATAGACTACCCAGCATTCCCTTATAAACCCAGCAAGTCATCCCTTAAAAAATAAAAACTGTACCCTAAGATGATACCAACCAAAAATCTAAATACTCCTTTTCTTAAAACCCAATCCTAAACCCTTAAAAACCTCAAATGAATGCAATACCCACCCATGGCCCATATAAAACCAAAAACACATACCTTAGCACCAGTCCCTGGACCCCAAAAGAATAAAATCTGCACACCAAAACATACCTACCCATAACCCCAAAATTAAACTCAATAACGTTGAACATAAACCCTAACAAAACAAAAATAATCCACTACACACAAATGCTACATATAAAACCAACAATCCTTTCCTAGAAACCTTTCTCTGAACCCAAAAAATAAATACTATACCCAGAAATATCCACCCATTACCCTAAGTGTAAACCCAATGACCATTTACTTGAAACTCAACTCTGAAACCTAAAAAAAACAAATTAATACATTACTCAGAAATTGCCCTAAGAAACCCAGTAATGTGTCCCTGACAAACCTGTCCCTGAACTGTGGAAATATAAAATCTACACCCTCCCAAAAAATACCCATGAATAACTCAAAAATTAAACTGCAACCCTTAACATAAAACCCAACCCTGAACCCTAAATTACCCCCCAAATCAATACACTACCCACCTAAAACCCCTATAAACCCAATAACCCATTCCTAATAACTTGTCCTGAACCCTAAAAATAAAAACTGCACTCCCCTCCCAAAAACATATTCTATCCTATAGCCCTAAAGGTAAGCCCAATAATCCCTAAAATAAAACCCAATCATCAACCCTCAAAACACCCAAAAATTAATACATTGTCTACCCATAGACCCCAAAAACCCTAGAAATCAATCCCAAATATGTTTCCCTACACCCTAAAAAATAAAAACTGCCCCCAAAAATACTCACCTATAACACCAAAATGAAACCCAGTAGCCACTTACTTAAGACAAAGCCCTGAATCTTTAAACCCCACCCTAAAAATTAAAACAAAAACTTAAACCCAATAACCCTTGAGCTAAAGCCCAACCCTAGACCCTTAAATGAAAAAGTAAACACCTCAATGCGAAGGAACGACTCTCAGTGTATATTCTTGCTAAGGAATGACTCTCCATATAACATCTAACACGATGTAAAAACACTGTGGTACGTCATGCGAAATAAATCCTGCAAATTAAAGGTAACATACCGTTCGAACTAGTTGCAAGAAGCGTGGTTAAGTGTGTACAGCTTGGCGCTTTCTGGGTTCTGTCTAGTAAGACAAAAGCTTTTGCTTAGCCCACAATTTCCACATAGACATCTCCTCCCTTAGCTTTGTGTTTCTCAGTTAGCACTTCAGCATCATGCAGAGGTCTATTGTGCAATAGAACTGCCTCATATGTGAGTATCTGCATTGATCTGCTTACGATTTTGACCAAGTCCAGCGTCTTCATCAGGATCCATTTAAAATGGATTAACATTTTACAAGCATTTTTAAAAAGATTACAATCACCTTTATTAAACGTATTCAGTTGAGCAGTAAATATGAATAAAAACTATTTGGGATGTCTCAGTTTTAAGCAGAATTTGAAAGATAATTCAACAGACACACATGTATTTATTGTAAATAGTCTAAGCAGAAGGAGAAGATAACAACAAGTGGGCTTTAAAAAAACTTCAAAAGCAAAATTTGTGGACGGTGCTATTGATTGGAAAGAGAATTATAACGAGACTTTAGAAGAGTAGCATGACTCCCAATACTGAATTTTAGATTTTTGAAATGTGCTCACAAATATCCTTAGAAAATTATTTTCACAAAATAGGGGTACCAAATAGGTATGTGATGGCATTTGAGAAGCCTTCTTAAAGTTACGTTTGCAGTGATACCTGTTATTCCTTCTTCAACATCCCCTTCCTATATTTTTACTTCACCGCCTTCCTAGTGATTTCCCTAGTCTGTACCTTCTTTTCTATAACACTTGGGCACAAATTAAAAGGTTGAGGTGTGATATCCCAAGAGGGGATACGACTCTGCCTCATCACAAGAGGTCCGGTCTTATCAGACCAGAAATTACCCGGTGTTGTCGGGCCTGGTTTTACCGGTTTGATTCCACACCCTGTAAAAATGCAAGACCTTTTGGCAGGTTCTGGGGGGCACAGCACAGCTCCTCCCCGTACCCAGAGCACAGGGGGAGCAAGCAATGCCCCTCCCCCAACACCCCAGGAGTCAAGCCAGCCCAACTGCACCCTCCAGTCCCTCTCAGAGAAGGTGGTTAATGGGTTACACTCTCAGTTGCTCCTTGTTTGCGTGGTTATTCCCCATTCTAAGGGTTTAACTCGGAATTGCATATCCTGAAGTCACGGTATCCATGCTTGCAACTCAAACTCATAACTCGTTTCCGCAGTTAATTTATAAAGAAAAGGAGAAATATACTAGTATGTACTGACTGCAATAGTGTTCAGGTATTCATTCCTAATTAGAACATTGGAATGTTGCGAGCTCCATTGAAGACAATGGAGTAGCTCCGGGCTTATAATGGCTGGTATAAGCCCAGCACTCCAACATTCCAATGTTTGTCTTTTTGTTTCTCCATTTTTAATTTAGAACATTCTACCCTTAGTGGGTGGAATGTTCTTATAGCCCTTCTGCCTCAGGCTATACCAGTTGTTAAAGGCCCTCTCCCTCGTTATAGGCCCTCGCCGCAGGATCAGGGCCTTTAACAACTGGTATAGCCCTCGGCAGCGGGCTATAAGGCTTAGTGCCAATATCGGCAACACTCCCCATACCACATACAGCAATTACATTAGTAAATAAACCACACGACACATTGTTTGTGGAGGAAAATTGCTGCAGGTTTATTTGCATAACAAATATGCCAACATGGTGGGTTATCTTACGGGCGATCCAAGGGCAGGCAAGCCCCCCTACGCTGCCTGCCCGCCTGATGAACCAAGTTACACCGTGGCCGTCGCCATTCAGTGCTTACCAATTTTGGGAGGGGCCAACCCTCCCAGCGGTGGACCGCCAGTCCACGCCCTTACTCACGCCCCCCAAAAGGGGGGCGAAGCGTTCCAGGCAGCCCCCGGTTGCTCAGGCCCACAACCGCCCGTAGGACTAACGGGGCGCCGTCGCTCTTCCAGGGGACAACGCTAGGACATCCCTGGGTACACTTGGCTTTTGCACCCTTGTTGTGCTCCTGCAGAGGGTACCCGTCTGTACCTTACAGCCTCTGGATCACCCTGTAACTCCGCCTGCAACACAAAATAACACGTTAGTACACTTCTCCCACCCCAAACCCTGCACGTACGCCGGGTAAGCGGTAGGGAGGGAAACAGCGTAACGGGCAGCCACAAAGAGGCCGCCAGATGGGCGGGGAGAAGCTCTTATACTGCCTCCCCCGCCCCCCCCTTACCGGAAGTGACGAGGCACGCGGATCCATCGGGGGTCCCTAACAACTGGACTGACTTGTGTGCCCTCATGTGGCACTAAGGCGGCCGCCCTCTTAGGAGGGTCCCCTTCGTGGACCACGGGCAGCCGACATAGTGCCAATATCGGCAACACTCCCCATACCACATACACCAATAACATTAGTAAATAAACCACACAACACATTGTTTGTGGAGGAAAATTGCTGCAGGTTTATTTGCATAACAAATATGCCAACATGGTGGGTTATCTTACGGGCGATCCAAGGGCAGGCAAGCCCCCTACGCCGCCTGCCCGCCTGATGAACCAAGTTACACCGTGGCCGTCGCCATTCGGTGCTTACCAATTTTGGGAGGGGCCAACCCTCCCAGCGGTGGACCGCCAGTCCACGCCCTTACTCACGCCCCCAAAGGGGGCGGAGCATTCCAGGCAGCCCCGGTTGCTCAGGCCCACAACCGCCCGTAGGACTAACGGGGCGCCGTCGCTCTTCCAGGGGACAACGCTAGGACATCCCTGGGTACACTTGGCTTTTGCACCCTTGTTGTGCTCCTGCAGAGGGTACCAGTCTGTACCTTACAGCCTCTGGATCGCCCTGTAACTCCGCCACAGCTCTGGGTGTGGCCACCGTCACAACCAGGGCCCCCCACCAAGGTAGGCATCTTTACCTACATCCTGCTGATTCCAGGGCCTCTCCCAGGTCCAGCAAAACAAGTCCATGCCCACTCTGGACAAGGACACCCCATCTTCTTCAACTTCCTGTGGATTTTAGCATGCAGCAGGCCATGCCAGATAAACCAAACCCCCCTTAGTTCAGTGACTCTGCGCATGGCCCCGTTAACTCTCCTGCGTGAGGTTTCAACGGCAACCCTTAACCGGTCCCCTCGCCACACTACAGTGGGGTTACCTCTGGTTGCTTAACTTACACCAGGGGATTTCATTTCTGGCAGCAGTGCCCTCCTACCCAGGCAAGTCACATCATTGCCTCCCCGGTGTATGGCACAAAATGTTGGGAGGGGAGACACCCCCCCCACCCCCCAGTCTGTGCCGCAGCTTCTACAGCAAGCTGTTCCAGTGCATGCCTGGGCCCCCCAAACAAATTAACTCAGTGGTGGAAAAGCCATGCCTCCCTTTCTAAATTCTGCGCATCTCGCCACTTAAGACGCACGGGAGGCCCTCTACCCAGCCAGAAAGTTGGGAGGGGAGACACCCCCCTTAGTCTGTGCTGCAAATTCTTAGCAAGCTGTTCCTGTGCATGCCTTGGAACCCCAACCAAATTAGCTCAGTGGCAGGAAACCCATGCCTCCATTTCCTGCTTTCCGCCCATCGTGCCACTCTCAGAACGCATGAATGGCCAATCACCCATACCTTTGCCCCTGGAAAATTAAAGAAATGCCAGGAAGCCAAACCCCTTAATGGCGCACTGCACCCCATTCTATATAACTACTCAAGCTGGCACTTAATTCGGCACCAACACACAGCACCACCCAAGCCTCACAGGGGTGCCTTCGGTAAACTCAAAATTTGCCTGTACGTGATCTCATAACCCGTCTTCCGGCCCCTCCCCAGGGTGGCTTGCGGCCGGCTGTACCCTTTAACGCCTTGGTATTCCCATCGCCCCACCTGCAAGCCTGTCCTGCCGAGTCTGAAACTAAGGGGGATCCAGTATCTGGGGCACTCGCCTCGCCCAGCCCTTCAGAGCCGCCCCGCGAGTGTAACCCCTGGCCAGGTCTGCTAAAGGTATACCAGAGCGCCCAAAATTAATATGATAATGTGTATCTGAATGAACTACGCACCGGTAATTGGAACTCTCACACATGCAGTTGCTGTAAAACATTTTGGACTTGTCCATCAAATTCAGCCAACCACCCCCCTAGGTGGAGTCTACCATCTTGTACTTCTGCTAGTGTAAACCACGGTCATGCCTCCTGTTCAGTTGAATATAGTGATTCGTGGCGCTAACATCCACGGGGGCCTACTCTGGGCTGTGTATATGCGCCCAGGATGACCTTAAAACAGTCGGTTTGGAGAGAATGGGTGTTAACCTTGCCTGGCTGAAGTGCAATACCTTTGACAAGCAATTCATGACAAGTTGTGCCCATGCAGGTAGAAGTAAGAATTATCAAGCCCGCCTTACTTCCTCTCACCCAGTTATCTGTGTAACGCACTTGTGGAGCATGTCCATCGAATTAAGCCACTCACCCCCCTAGGTGACGTCTTGCCCTCCCAAACTTCTGCTAGTACACCAGGGAGTAAGCAAGACAGTGGGAACAGAAGGGGAACCATATGTATAAATACCTGCCCTTTCTTGAATCTTGGGAATGCCAAATGTTCTTTAATACTTTGTAGCCCATGTGTGCCCTACCCAGGGTTTCCCCAAATGTTGAACCGTAGCACACTTGTTGGATGACAACTCCCACAACCTGCCTGGCTGCCAAGGCTATAGGGCGGGAGAGTTTTACCGCAAAGTCTCTCGCTTTCTACACTGTTGTGTGAGCCCGGTACCTTCCCAAAATTCCTTTACAATTTCCGTTTCTGACTGTAATTGGGAATACGTTCCCCCATGGTATCTTGGCGCTGCATAACATGTTTATTGTTCCTCAACGGTACTCGTTTTAATGTCCTCAGAAGGATGAAATGCTAAGTGGACCTACCAGGATCTGACCTTCTGACCAAGAGGTCGAACGCAAGCCCCTTTCAGTTCTGCCGCTCCACAGGCCTGTGAAATTGTATCCCAGGGCCGACTTCTGGTACCTGAACCCTTACTAGGACATGCCCGAGATAGAAACCCACATCTAGAAAGCCTGCCAACCGGCTGACCACCTCCGCACCGGAGTGTCACGCAGCCACTCCGTAGCCAGGATACTAAACCAGGTATAGATGTATCAGAAGACCCATCTCTTGGCGCATGCCTGCCACAATGTGTTTAAGGCTAATTAGTTTGAGTTCTGCTCTTGACAACATCCCTTCTAACCAACAGTGTTGAGTAACCACTCAAGTTTGTTTCTTGCCCAGGTGGTCCCCGTTAGCCTGGCACTGTTAGACCAAATGAAACTTTTAACAAGCTCCCTATACAAAAATATATCATGTTGCGCAACTTAGGACACTATTACTTCCTCACTACGTACGTTCAGGCATGAAAATACTGCCAAAGGTATCCCCACCTTAGTACCAGTTTAACCACTAAATAAATACTGTATAAGGGAACAAAAGATTGCCAGTGCACTTAGCCCAGGGCCTTAAATTACTGACACAAAGTAGGGACCCTCATGCGTGCGTGTGCAAAGCTGCTAGGTTGGCTGTGGGCAAAATGCCACCAAGTAATGTCATTTCGGGTTCACAATTGACTGCCCTAACCGTCGTCAAGCCACCCGCTGGCCCCGTGATTCTGGCCTGGGCGATGGGCCTCTCTCAGGCATTGGGTTCAAACATTAAGCTGCAATCTTTTCCTAGCCTAGTGTGCCACACAGTTCTGGCCCTTCTGTCCAGTTTTCCTTTAATTAAACAACCTGTAGCCTTTGGACCCCTCTCCAGTCCTAACATTGCCTTTGTCAAAGGTTAATAGTTGCATAGGCAAATAAGCAACCGATATTGCTTCCTAGAGAGAAATTGCAAATCGCTACAGTACTGAATCATGAGACTGTGCAAGATCTAGACTGCAATTGTTAGAGGTTAATCTGTCTCCCACTCCACCCTTACAGCTTTGTCGCCGAGTTGCTCCAGTGCGCGCCTGCTGCATGTGGGCCATTGCTGACACCCTAGTAAAAGTCCTCCTTTAGCCTATCCCATAACTGCAACTTAGTTGCATGTTGCCCGCTACTATAGAGCGGGATATGAGTTTGTAGAGCATCCCCACCCAGCAGCCCACACTGACTGCTGTGTGACCTTTGTGCTGGGGATGAATCTCTATTGTCAGATTTAGCTGTAGCTCGCTCTACAAGGTTCCTAATTTTAACACAAGTGCAGTTACATGGGAACTCCCCATCCCGCCATATTGAAATGCTGTGATGTCTTGCTCACAATCCTAACAGACTTCTCACTGCCAACCCACTTCTATCCTGTCTCCTCCTAGGCGCATCACCCTGGCCTTCATGACAGAGACCCACCCAGGAACTTCCCAAGCCCCCTGTAGGCCCGCCTGCCTCTGAGTACCCGCTCCATAAATGGTGGTCTGATCCCTTATTTCTGGATCTAGAATTGTTCTGCACTCCATTTCATTCGTCCGTACCAGGTCTCCCTATCTCTCTAATCCAAAGCAATAACATAACCTAAAGAGCGCGCGTACACCTGTAGGATCTCGGCGCTAAAACAGAAGGTTCCTGTTACCCAACTCACTGGTACTCCATTTATCGACCACAGGTGGATGAAAGGCTGAGTGTACCCCCCGGGATTTGGACCTGTGACCGTGAGGTCGAACACCAGTCCCTGCAGTGGAGGCTTTTGTCCACCGAGCCACCTGACCGGGTCATATCCCGCTCATTGACCATGCTTTCTTGAAACTTAGAATTGCCTCATATTGTAATTAGTTGCCTATCCTATAAATAATGGAATATAAAAGATAAACATTTCTTCACCATATGTAATCCCTCAATGTTTAAACAGGAGCAAGACTCTCAAGCATGTACTCCCATGTTTCTCCTCTGAGGGCTGACGTCTGTCAGATTGTGAGCCCAACTGAACCCATGCTTCGACCCCCTCTTCCTGCTTAGTTTCAGAAGTTGATGCTCTTCAGATTGACTGGAGGAATATTCTAACTTGAAAGACTGCAACTCCCAAGTGGAAAGTGGAATTAACCCCGCTGTCCCAAAATTGGGATACCTAACTCCTGACTTGGCCGTACGTCAGATCTTGAATGCTAGAAGCAGGCAAAGGCCCCAGTAACTGTATCCGTCAGGAGTACGGTAAAGGTGGAGCATAGGCACATATGGGTAGTATAATAGTACCTGAACAGTCTGGTATGCCATGGCATTCGACCATGCTGCAATTGTTAGAGGTTACATCTGTCTCCAACTCCACCCTTACAACTTTGTCGCAGAGTTGCTCCAGTGCATGCCTACTGCATGTGGGCCACTGCTGACACCCTTAGTAAAAGCCCTCCTTTGGACTATCCCATAACTGCAAACCAGGCCTGTTTGCACCCATGGGAAACCTTGTAACAACGTGAATTCCCCCTAAGCACTAGTCACGTTACACCTTTATGCAAGAGATGACCCTGCATTCTGGATGAAACCGAGTTCCTGTGCTGCAACCTTTACCATATTTTGTAATCCTGCTGATACCAATTAAAATATATTTACCCTCCCTATACAAGTACAAGCATGATTCTAAGCATGTGGCCTGAAGTACGCCTTGTACTGAAATGCAGGATAAAACACTTGCAGTCTTTAATGGAAGACCGGGTGCTTGCATGGCCTAACTCACCGAAGTCACACGTCTAGCAAACCTTCATTCACATGCACCTCTAGCTTCCCCTTCGCCTCAACACCTGGTCACGTGCAGGCCAAGCGGAAGACTGAATCTGTGGCGTCTAATGCCTGCTGACCGAAGGGAACAAGTCCACGGAAGCCGACGCCAGCAGCCAAGGGGTCCGGAACGGCCAAAGTCAAAACGCCTGTTTATCTAGGGGCTTAACACTTGAAGGGCAATGGTCACCGACCAAATGCAATACCCCTTCTCTTCGTTCGCATCGCAAAGCGAAACAGCCGAAACGTAGGGGGCGTCGCGACGCTCGCAACAATGCAGATGGGCACCAAGGACGTGCCTGAGGTCCCACTGGTATAGGCGGAATATAAGAGTCTCGCAATGACCACGCGCCACCCCCGCTGGGACACGAACCCGCAGTCCCGGACTTATCAGACCCGTGCTTTAACCAATAGGGATGTACAGGAATAGGGCAGTGCAGGACTGCATTGCTCCATTTCCGCCCAGAACCTTACTTAGGTGCCCACTTTTGTCCGCATGACGTGAGACAATTATAATTGATGTGCAAAGCTCCTCACATTGGAGTCGCAACTCCACACAGGAGGGGCAGCTAAACAGACGAACAAAGCTGCCAGAAACGCAACAGAGAAGAATTTCACAGCCATGTCTATACAAAACAAAACCATATTGCGCACAGGTAAACATAATAGACACAACAGGAGCCAACAAAACCAAACAGGACATCAACAAGGACAAAGTAAAGACAACAAACTGTTAATGGAAGTGAGTCCTGGCCCCCCGGGGAGGCCGCCAAACAGATGTCCTGTCCGCCCACCTGCCGTCTGCGCCTGGCCAGTCTCCGGTCCGTGTTGGAGATTTGCCAACTGGATGAGGCGTCTGCCGACCCAGCCCCCGGGGCTAGGAGGCGCGACCCCACCTCCCCGTCGCAGTCCGGCCAGGCAAACGGCTCAGCCGAAACTAACAGCATCCGGAGAGCTGCATACCCGACAAACCGAGGTACAAAAGGCCGCGACCAACCATCCCGCATGCTGCATAAACATCGCAGCCAGACCACACCTGAAATAAGCAAATAAATGCCCCACCGAATTCATAATCTGACACTCTGCCAACAGTGAATAGGAAGTCCATACCTACCCGTCCACCGCAGTGTCGACGCGGGCCCCAACAGCCAGGCCCCTTTCTCGCTCAATGCAGCCTTCACGCCACGTGCCAGTGTCCGCAAGGGACAAACCCGCGACCGCATCTCACTCCACACCCGTGTGCTCCTGTGCTCCCGACGGGGCTGCGAGTCACCTTGCCTATCCTGCTCAACGGCCTCCGGACACCAGACTGGGTCCAATCGACTGGACAAAATTATGCGGATCCGCGACCATGCTCCGCCGCATGGGTACAGGCGAAGGGTGAGGCCCGCAACCTCGCTGCCAACCCCTCAGCCCACATGACCGCACCCCGCACAGGCATCCACGGGACGGGTGGGGGGTGTCAGATGCCCAGAACCAGCCCCGTCGCCTACCGCAACTGCCTCCGGGCTTTAGCACTTCAAACCGGGCAAAGAGGAATGTCCCGTCGAGAGGGACACATCCAGAAAGACGCTCTCGCCGCCCTAGCAACGCTCGCCCCGGCGCACACCCAGATCGGATGGTGCGCGTGATATCGGTAAGCGTGCGCTGTCGCACTCCAGGCCCGGTGCCATTGTACATGTCCCTGACCCCCCTCTCCCCAGGAACAGTGCGACCCCCCTCCCGGGTCATCGGGTATTACCCCGGCAAGGCACTTGTGTAAGGAGGGGCGCCTCGAGACAGCGCTTGTCGTCCACCACCCCCGACACAGCGGAGCCACCCTCGAGCACCGGCCAAAGCTTATCGCCCTCGAAAAACATGCCAGTGGACGCACTCCCACGTACCTCTGCCCAATGCTCACGCGACTTCCCACCTGTGTCCTAGGGTCACGGAGCGACGCGCACCACCCCCAACGGGAACCAGAGTAAATGACGGCAAGGCGGATGCTACCCAACCCCCGGGTCATCACAAAACTGTTTGTGCATGAAGCGTCGGCGGTGGAGGAAACGAACCATGTCCGTACGCCGATGCACAATACCCAACACTCCAGCAACACCGGGGCATACTCCCTATTGCCCGGTTACAGGTCAACGCCGCTGGCAGACGGCCATGCCCACCAATAGCTCACAGCCCCCCCCCACCATGGCCGCCCGAGCCATGGCCCCTGGCCAGCCCGGGACTGTCTCTGGGACGGGGCAACCGGGGGGGGGGGCTATAGTGCACTCACCGTGACTGATGTCGCGTGGGGGCGCACGTGGCACGACCGGGACCCGCGAATAACGGCGACGAACGAACGACCCTTCTAAACAGCGTAACAGGCAGCCACAAAGACGCCGCCAGATGGGCGGGGAGAAGCTCTTATACTGCCTCCCCCGCCCCCCCCTTACCGGAAGTGACGAGGCACGCGGATCCATCGGGGGTCCCTAACAACTGGACTGACTCGTGTGCCCTCATGTGGCACTAAGGCGGCCGCCCTCTTAGGAGGGTCCCCTTCGTGGACCACGGGCAGCCGACAATATTAAAGCTACAACCATCTCAAACTACACCATGAGACAACTAGTGTAAGGGAGTTCATTGCCATTCAGCTATGTTCCATAGTTCTCACAAGACCATCCCAAAAAGATCTCATTCACAATGCAGGGTTTTGGCACAGACGTGTGTAATTTATGTCAGTATATTCATGAATATATTTCCTTGCAGTCCTGTGTCAGTGTAAATTCCGCTTTGTGGAAATGATACACGTTGTATAAGTGAGATAACTCAAAAGTAAAGCACTTGAACATGTCAGCGCTTTCACAAAAAGCAAACATTCGAATGCCTATTGAAAGAAGTTTAATGACTTCACCCTAATTCCATGAAATGGCTTTTTTGAAATGTCTCAAAATTGCAATGTCACATCCTCAAAGCCCACACTGATAAATTAAAATGTCAGAAAGAAAATTAATACTGACCACGGTCAACAACAGTATGTCAGAGATTTGACGTGCAACTTTGCACAATGGCGCATGCAAACAAATGACTGTGTGCCAGTGTCAGAACAGACTTCCGTTTCGTTTTCACCCCGTGTCCATTTCTCTCTTTTCAGCGAAAAGCAATTACTGCAAGTGACAGTCACATCGGAGTTACAACAAGCATTGGCAAGGGCAACAGGCTTGTGTTTCCTATAGAGCAACAGAGACTGAAAACACTGCAGAAGGCAGGGGCACAACTAGAACCGAACTTCGGGGGGTTAACAGGGGTGGCCGGCATGGCTCTCGGGTGGGGTTGCGAGGGTGGGCGCAGGGGGTCACGGGAGTGTCGCGTGGCGTGGGGGGGGTCACGCGAAGGGAAAAAAAACGTACCTTTCCGCCGGCTGGGTTCCGCGTCTCTGGTCCTGCTCCTGCTCTCCTGCTTCCGATTTCAGGAACAGGAAGTAGGCAGTCAGGCTTCCTCCTCTAAGCCAATCACAACGCTGCAATGCAGCGTTGTGATTGGTCTCAGCGGCTTGACATGGCGCTCAGCCAGGGGCTGTAGGGGTGGGCATGTTCTCCACGCAGGCTGTAATGCAGCCTGCATGGAGAAGGGGAGAGTGCGCATGAATGTTTGGGCAGCCCAAGTGGGCCGCCCAAACAGTCATTGTGCACTTGGGAGTGGGCATACCACTCCTCCCCTGCCCTGCTCCCTGAGCAGAGCAGCCCCTCCCACCCGCCTGCAAAGGAAACATAAAATGATAATAATTTAAAGTTATTATCATTTTATATTTCCTCTCAACTGCTCAAAAGCAGTGGGACGATGCTCCTCCACCATAACGGAGGAGCCACCACTGGGGGCTAACACTCCCAGCCAGTGGTGGCCCTAGCACTGGTCGCAACAGTATTTTTTGGCACCCCCTCCCCCATTTCCTCCTTCTCCATAAATTCCCTCATTACCTCTCACTAACAATGCACCTCATCTCTCTATAGCACCTTTCTGACAACATTTCATTTTTTTATAGCGCTACTCATAGTTTACTCACACTCAGTTCTGTGATCTGCATGGTACACATTCTTTGTAGCAGGCACATTAACCCTCTGCGCTGTGTGGGTGGCAGGAGTGCCCATGTGAGTGCACGGTGAGCGATGCAACAGTGTGAGAGTAGGGTAAGAGGAGTGACTGCAGGGTGAGTGAGGTGACCATATGAATTTGGGTGCGGATGTAAGTGCAGAGTGGAACAAATTAATGCATGGTTAGTGATGGGCTTGTTTGAGTTTGATTGCAGATTGAGCAGTGAGGGGGACAGGTGAGTGAAGTGTCACATGAGTGCAGGGTGAGTAGTGTACTCGTGTGACTGCAGGGTGAGGTACAGGGTGAACAGCGCAAGAGCATTGTGAGTCCAGAGTGATCACTGTGAGTGCTGGGTGAGCGGGTGAATGGTGTGAGTGCATGGTGATCAGTGTGAGTGCATTGTGATCGCTGTGAGTGCAGGATGAGTGTGAAAGTGAAGGGTGAGAATGATGTGTGTCTGGGAATGCACCCTACATTGAGACAACACTTGAAGTAATTCAGCATGGTATTGACGGAGGCGTAGGATTTAGGATACAAGTTAAACTATTGCTATTATGGCATTATTCAGGGATTGAGGGTGGAGGAAATAAATAATGTGCTGATCCTGGAACAAACTTCCAGTCTTATGATTAGGGTTGCCTGCTCATTATTTTCATGTCCCAGACGGTACAAAAATAAACAGTCACCTAAAGCCGTATTTTCAGCACTTATCCGTGCATACTTCGAATAGCAAATACGAATAAAAAGCACTTTTAATTGTGTTCTAGGGCTGCCTGAAAGATCCATGATTGATAATTAAAGGGAACAAAGACAGAAAAGTCACATTACAAATGAACGCATACTTTTTTTATTTACAACCCCATTTAGTCAAGACGAGGTCTTTGCTTTCTGTTTGAAGCTGCTTTCAATTTCAGCTTGGCCCAAAACAAAAGCCTCATTTAAAGGGACACCAGCCCTCGTTTTGTTTGAGTATCATCCTGGATGGAAACATTTGGAGCCCAACACCTAGATGTCAATGTAATGGAGGGAAACAAAGGTACTCAGCGTGTTATCACTTCACAAGTGCTTAAGAGAGACTGATTTGGAGGCAGGTTTTTTAAAATGTCTTCAACTCCTTTATGTAATAGATATGCATGCACTGTATGAATGTCAGCTCTTTCTGTTTGTATGCCTGTCTAATAAGTATTTAAAAATCACATAGTAGTTTTTTTAATTTAATTTCTTTCATAGTGTTACTGTGAGAAGAGTGGATTTTTAGTTGAAGTGAATGGTAGTCCTCTTCAAGTAATAATGACACTGTGCCTTACTAGGTCCATTTAGGTCTCACTAATTTAATCCTGAGCTCAACTCTTGGTCGCTGTAGTGCAGAGCAGGCTGGCATAACATAAGAGAAATGTGTAACACATTTATCAGTACAAAAACAGTTAAAAAGTAGAAAACACATAATAAAAATCCCACTCTAATTTATAAACACAGACAAAACTTTAACACCAAAATGACGAAATCTGATATAGGGTCCAGGAGATATGGTTTTTCAAAGTTTTAGATGTATCTCGAGCCGAAAAGCACAAATCACAAGGCACCAACCACAGGTATATGGTCACACTAGACTGGGTCAACGTCAAGAGTTAACACCGACTACGATGGAGCACAGTCGGATATAGGGACCAGGTTCATCCCGGTGGAAAGTTTACCATCTGACTGAGTCATTTTTCTGGAGAAAAGTCCTTGTCAGGGAGGTTGTCAGTGGGAGGAGGTTCCAGTTTGATTCAAAGAGGCACTGGTGAAGCACAGGACCTCAGTGGGAGCCTCGGCTCCAGTGAGAAGTTTGAGGTGCCCAACGTTGAATGCAGGAAAACTCCAAGCAGGTGAAGTTCGATGTCGTTGCCCAGGAGGTGTCGTCAGGGTGCAGCTCAGCATTCATCTCGGTGAAGTCCTCTATGTTTGGACTTCGAAATTTTTGGGAAGTCAGGATCCTTTCAGCAGGACAAACCAGCAAGTTGAGTCCGACTGGCAGTTCGACATCAGCAGTGCAGCTTGGCGGCAATTCAGCAGAGGCTTCTGCTTCTTTTTGCAGAGGGTTCATAGAAAGTGTCCTGTCTTTTAATTTTGGAGTGGTAAAGAGTATACTCTGCACCAGCCAAGGATATGAGACCTTTTGAGCACCACTTGAGGGCTAGGACTCAATCTACCAGAATCCACCAGCAGGGTCTAGGACAAATTGAGTTGGAACTGGTCAGCTGTGCTCAGCAGAGATGTGGGCTTCTTGTGGCTTTTATGTCCCTGGTGCTAAACAGGAGGCTGTCCAACGAGCCCTTGGCATCCACTCTTCTGTTCTGGGTCCACGTGGGGAGCAGGTCCAGCTCTTGGGGTTTCTCTCCACAGGTTCAACAGCAGGTGCAGTCCTGCTTCTTTCTTCCACAGGTCCAGAGGTGTTCAGAAGAGGGTACTTTTATGCCCAGTGCCAGGGTGAGGGTGGGGAAACTCCTGACCACTCCTTAACCAATGGGGTACATTTTCCAGGGATGCATCTATCCACCTTTAAAACACTTCCTGTGTATTTTATTGTAAACAATTGTGCAGTACCCCTTTATACCTAAAACCAATATGGCAGAACATTTCTTCCCTCGTTCAGAACTTTGGTCATTACCCTGATGATTTTTTAGGGAAAGAAGAAAACTCCCCCTGCAAACTAGTTCTGAAACCGGTTTTCCCTCCACTGGGATTGGTGTCACTCTGGCTACTTGGACAATGGCAGAGGGTAGGCAGAGGGGTGTGTTATATCTGTCTATGATACTGGATGCCCCTTTGAAGCTTATGCAGTTGGTGGGCACATACCCCCGGCCCAGAGACGTTTGAGCACATGGGCAAAGGGGGAAATTGCCCAGGGCCTCCACCTTCCATGGGACCCCATGAGAGAGAGAACTTTCCATTCATTTAGCACAGCTCTGTCTATTTCAATATCTCAGCCTCTCTCCTCTCTGTCTACTTCTTCTTCTGACTCTCTTTCAATTTGCTCAGTGGCATCCTAAGGATATTTGGGGTCCCTGGAAAGACATATTTCAACTGCTTTTGTGCGAACCTGTTTCTGAAGGTTTGTTTGGTATCATGTGGGCTTCAATTAGCAAAAGATGGGCAGCAAAATTACGAACAGGGGCCCCAAAATATGTTTTGCCCAGTGTACTGAAATCTCTAATGACTACTTAAAGGTACTGCGACGGGCACCTGTTTCACCCCCAGCTTTGCAAATGTTCTCATGGGCTGGTGGAAGGAACAGGTGTCCATGGTACCTGACACGACCAATGATATGTTGCTACATTGACAACCTGCTCAAAAAATGGACAGGTACTGAAGAATCAGCTATTAGGTTTGTCCACAAAATTTAAAAAAATACTATGAATTTGGATTTTACTTACACCATCAGTACGAACAACATGGAATTCCCCAATTTCTTGCTTGAGGTTCGGGATAATAGACTTCAAACTAGTCTGTATAGAAAACCTACCTCTACCAACAGCATTCTTCATGCACTCAGTGACCACCCAGATACTCTCAAATGGAGTATTCCTTTTGGTGAGCTACTGCATGCTAAAAGAAATTGCAATAAAGAGACAGCTTACAAAAATGAAGAAACTAATATGATACAAAGATTTAAAGAAAGGGGTTATCCAGATTGAATCTTGGAGAAAGCTTTGACTCATGTAAGTGACATTCCCAGAGAATCCACTCTTTTTCAAAATACTTCTTAAACACCTGTAGAACATGATGACACCACTCGATTGATAACCACTTTTAACAGTATGTCAAAGGAAATAACTAAAGTTCTTCAAAAAAGTTGGAAGATTTTATATAGCGACCATGGTTTGGGTAGCCTCATAGAAGATACACCTAAAATAACATACATAAGGGGGTTCTCCCTCAGAGATAGACTAGTGCACAGCAATATTACTGGCAAAAATACTAACTTGAACAATCTTCAGATATTCTTCCCATGCAGTGAGTGCAAAGCCTCCAAGTATAGAAAACATAAAAAAGAATACACTGCCCCCTTTGGTAAAGGCACGAAAATCATCACTTAGTTTCTTACTTGTAGAAGACAATATGTAGTTTACATTCTGGAATGCCTCTGTGAGAAACGTTATGTTAGCAGCACTATACATGCTGTCAAGAGGAGAGTATTCTAACACATGCATGCCATTGATCATGGTGATCCGCATTACCCCATGACTTGACATTTCCAATAAGCAAACTTTAGTGATACATCCAAAATGTTGTACTTTGCCATAGAACATATCACATGCAACATTCAAGGGGTTAAAATAACATTTCAGCTTAGAAAAAGACACCCTGAGTACATTATCGATTTGGAAACTAAAATACCAGATGGGTGGAACATGGAGGAGGTACTCAAAGTATTTCCAGGGAGAAAAAAGAGAATGTTTTGCTTTTTTTTAATTTGCTTTGGTCAATTAGAGTTATTATAATGCATATTTTGTTAACCCTATAGATGTATCAATTATATTTTCTGCTCTGCTTTGTTTTAGGTGGAAAGGAAGGAAATATCTTGTGACATGGGGTGTCACTCTGCCGGGCGGGAGCCCCCTACCCTTTTCTTCTTCTTTGCACTGTGACTTTGATACAGGGAGGCAGATAAGATTGTTCCCTCATTTATATTCTTGGACGCTGCCTCTATAATCACCTACTTAGGCTTTATCTTAGTTATTACTTCGGCCATCTATAAATCTGATACTATATTGAATTTTTTATGAGGACATTCTTCTATTAGTAGGTGGTATATGGATGTTCTATCACTAAGAATGTGCTTTTTACTTTAATGTATGTTTTATATGCACATGGGATCCCACTGTGTTAGGCTCCCCATAGGTACTTCTTATAATGTGCATACATATGAAGCCAACTGAAGTAGTTCTTCTCATGGTTTTTTTTTAATCAATTTCTTGTGTGGATGCGTGAGATACAAACATAGTATGTCGGCACTTCACATGCTAGTTCTATTTCCACTAGGGCTTCATTGACTTATTTGCATTTCTGTGTTATCATCCATTTTGGTGACTGTTACCTGTTACTTTTTACATTCCTTGATGCTGAATGTATTTGCGAGGCACTTACAGGCTGTTGAATATACTTTGTTACTATTATACTACCTATTACAACAATATGGGTTTAGTCTGTTCTTCATGTTTATCACTGAACTTACTGCTGCTATTATTTAGCTTTGCACTTGAATGTATGTTTTTCCTATACAGGTCATGCACTTGGAATAGGCTTTGTACTGGCAATATTTATAACTAATATTTTGTAGTTATAAGAAGTCAAATTCTCTTCTTCTGTAAGTTTGCAATTTATTTTCTACGTGTATGTTTCAATTACAACTGGGAGATTTTTAGACTTAGTTTACATTTTACATGCCAGTCCAGTGCCCACTGGACTTTATCTATTTATTTATTTTTCATTCAACATTTATGTGGCTGGATGTTTTTTTTTCTGTCTGATGCCATATATATTTACGAGGCATTTACTGATTGATGAATAGATGCTGTTTCAAGATGGTGCCTTTTACAACAATTACAATGAAGAAATGATTAAAAAAAATTGGTATCCCTGATATAGGAGGGAAAACGTGACAAAATCGCTGAGATAGAAATCGTCATATCTGGAAGTGTTTTCTAAGACACTGCCATCTGGTCTACTTGGGGGACTTGTTTGTTTTTATGAATCTTGGGTGTGAAATCGAATACAGACATATGTGAGTATTCTGTTATCAAGTATTGCAGTTCTAAGCGTCCCAGATCTCTCCATCCTTCTAACTGTTCCCAGAAGGTGACTACGATATCAGTGTATCTTTCCCTGAATAACATTGTAGCATGCGTTGGCGCAAAGATGACTATTCTTTGATATGCACGCCTCTAGGCAAAATCACAACATTACCCCCCTTATCAGCAGGGCGGATTGCAATAGTGTCATCTTTAGCAAAGTCATTTACAGCCCTCATTTGTGTTACAGTTAAATTAAATTTGCTGCACTTTTTGCTACAACACAATCTTTTGAGATCACAAACAGTGGTGTCATGGAAAGTATCCAGGGCGTTTTATGGCATTTGGGGCATAAATGTGGATTTCATTAAAAAATTACTGGAGGCCGCACAGTCATGTACTATCCCCAGTTTATCAAAAAGGTCTGTTGTCACTGGTGCTGAAAATTCCACGATTGGAATCAGTGAACCTGCACGTTAAGCTGCAGGTTACGCAAGATATCTGTGGCGTGTGCTTTAACTCACTGAGTATTCTTATAGGGACTGGAAACTGTGAGTCACGGTTGCACATACATCCTTTTGCCAGGCACATAAACCTGTTGAGCCATTTGAACTGGCATCACTTTTCTTCTTTGGGTGACACTCTAACCTCGACAGCCATGCTTAGGTTGTAAAAGAATGAATGCTGGTGGCCTAACCTCTGCTCACTAATTCACGGCCTGTGCTATTAACAGCCGTGGCCCGTGCAGGTAGGAGCGGTGGGGTAGTGGGGCCGGATGGAGGAATTTCGACAGAAGACGATGGGGGAAAATTAATTATTTATTTAATTTTCCCTCATCATCGTCCATCAAAATCCCCCCCCCCCCAACCCGGCCCCACCGCTCGTACCTGCACGAGCCACGGCTGGCTATTACATGTCAGCGTGCCAAATAATGAGGCTGGGTAGTCTGGAATCCAGCTCTTGCCTCTTTAATCTAACTCCAGACACTCGCTGCCTCTTCATCTCACTCTTGTAGGTCCTTGCTTTCTCCTTTTGTGACTGCTTTTCTGTCTTTCTCTTTCTCCTTCTTCCCCCTTTGTTTGTTTTTCCCCCTCTTGCTCTCTGGAAATGTCAGATGAGGAAAAATAAGTGCCAGTCCCCAAAAATGAGCGCCGGTAGACCCCACTGGCAATCACCTGCTCAAATTAAGCACTGCTCCACAGTGACAGTTTAATCTACTGATCAGTCCTATTAAGTTTGAATCTCTGATCATCAATATTTGCAATAGGCAAATTGATTGGCTGAGCTCTCTCACGGTGCATTGCACGTGTGGCCTCAAGGCTACATACACACACGTCTGCAGGAAGTACATTAAGCCACTGAGCAACCATCCAAGCCATCTCAGGAGGATGGCCATGTGAACTGCAGGTTATAGACAAAGATCTCTTCAATGGGTCTACTAATGATGTATTGAAACTTGTGAATTTTAGACAGTGCTGAAATGGAAAGAGGAGATTACTGAGCAGTGGTTTTAAATTCCATATGTAGGTCTCGATGAATATATACATTGGCAGAGGAAGGCATATGTCTCACTCTGCCAAGGTACCATTACCTGCCACCTGGCCGCCTATTGCAAGGGGGTGATGCAGTGGGGTAGAACCAAGTGTGGTATCATCACCTCAACCACCGTCAACAGCCCACTACACCCTGGCATTCAAGGATAGTGTGGCGGTAGTATTTCCATTGCCAATCAGGGTGGAAGGGTGGCACTCAGAGATGGCAGTAGATGCCCGCCTCTCTCTGTCCTGGACCGAATGAATCCCTAGAGATTCCCTGACCCGTGGAGAGAGGTAGATTCCTCCCATCACCTCCTACAGCCGAAACCACCCAGGTAATCCCTTGGATTACATTCCTTGAGAGTGTGTAAGTGATCTCCAACAGAATATGACTCGCAGGGATCCCTTAATGATACAGCAGCCGCGGCTCATGCAGGTAGGAGCGGTGGGGCCTGGTTGGGGGGGAATCGACAGACAACCACAAGGGAAAATTAAATAAATAAATAATTTTCCCTCGTGTTGGTCTGTTAAAATCCCCCCCCCACCCGGCCCCACTGCCCCAGCGCTCTTACCTGCACTGGCCGCGTCTGTGATATAGCACACTTACAATGCCTAGGGCTGCCGCTTGGTAGGGACTGCATACTCAATGCTCACAATACAAGATCTTTTCACAATAAAAAGGTCAGACCTATTGGTTTAACATTTCTTCTTCTTCTGATCCCAGAACCAATCACTGTTTCATCTACAAGGGGCAAGGGACAATAAACTAACACTGCCTATCTTACCCATAATTAATTCTGGGATGCATAGATGTCATTTAGGGGTTGGAATAGTGACCCTTGGCACTGCCTTTCTGACCCCTGGTCTCTATGGTGGCAAAGGCAATGCCAAGAACAGAAGGTAAACTGCCCTGATGAGCACAGTTTACTTACTGCATCTCCCATTGCCACTTAGGATATTAAACGTTTAATTCTGTTAAACAAATAAATTCAGCAGAGCAAGGCATATTATCGTGAACAAATTAAGAAATGAAATGTAATTTAACAGCATGTTTCCCATTTTCATTATTGTAAAAACATGTAAAATGTTTTGCTTGAATAGAAACACCACCTCTGTGATTTGCATGGGTGGATAATGTCTTACAAGTGATCAGAATGAAAATGTATTAATTAAGATAAGGAATAAGGTAATAACATAGTTCACATTCAAAATATGGTCTACAATAATTAATAAAGGTGGATAAAACCACTTTCGTTTTTTATGTGCCTTCCTTCAAGTTACCAGTTTGTTTTTGAGGAGCCATTAAATCATGACTGTTTGTGAATGAAACCATTTGGGTTCCCCAGTGTTTTCTCTTTGAATAAACTCATATTTTCATGGAGTAAAAAAGAGAAATGTGTAATCTTCCTATCATGTCAACACCCTATTTAAAGTATAGTTGGTGTGTAAAATAGGCATTGAGCTGTGTTAGTAGCTATTCTGTTAGTGTATAATTGTGTGTCTTAGGAGCTCTTAACTTAAACAGTGTCAATTATTGTGATATCATCAGAGTCATGTGACATCACCTGTAGAATTCAGTGGAAAAAATCATATGATGCCACTTCCTATGATGGCATTGGGCCAAAGAGTGGGTATGTAATGTAACTTCCACCTGGCATTTTGGTGAATCAGTGCCCATGCTAGGGTGTATAACTGGGGGGCTGTTCACCCACAGCCACGCCTGGGTGCTGTCAGGTCAAATACCTAAATTAATGTATTGTTTTTAAGTTTCAACTCAATGAAATTGGGCAAGTGTTTGAATTTAGTTTCACTTACCTCTGGAACACACCCTTACTCTCTCCCTCACCACCAGCATTCAGCTAAGGCCTTGAGTATAACTGCCTCGTAAATGGGGACGTATTTACCACACATGGTAAATATCTAGGCCTGGGTGTGAAATTCCGCTCCGCACGCGGGTTGGCAGAGTTTTTCCCACTCCGCGCAGCGCACATTTTTTTCCCCGCTCGTGCTTGCCAATGTTAAGTTGGCGAGCGAGGAAAATCTTACTCCAGACCACCTCCCGGCGAGATTTCTCGGCGCAGGCTGTCGCGAAAGCCGCTACTGCTCGCTTTGAGAAACCTTCCATTCGCATTGAGGACGCTGCCGCTCAAGTAGAAAATCTACTCGGGCGGAAGAAAGACGCAGCGCACTCTTGCGCTGCGCATGGTGCCGTTTGCACTGATTTTCCAGCGCGAGACAAACACCTGGCTCTAAAAATCAGCACGAACGGCGCGACCTAACGTACTCCGCCGCTGTGGTACTCCGCGCAGCAGAGTTTTTGGGTCACTTCGTGGAATTCCATGTGGCAGAACTCTGTGAACTCTGCCCAGGCCTATAAATATGTATACCCCGGGTTGTAGTATTTACCAGGTATGGTAAATACCTCTAATTTGAGTTTTCTACTAGAAAGTGAGACATAACATCAATAATCTGTATATAGTGTATCTAACTGAACATATTGAGCCCTTTTACCCACATGTCGACACAAAACACTTCAGCAGGTTTTAGCTGGTGAGCAATCTGCAGGGGAAAAGCTCTGTGGTGCAGTTTTTACTGCAGACCACAGAATTCCGATCCCTGTACAAACCTCTATTTTCAAAGGGAGCGAAATTAGTGTTTACCTGCAACGAATTTCGCTTGTTGTGTCTTTTCCCACACATTTTTCTACAATTAAGTTTGACATTGTAGACCTGCCAAAATATGTCAGGAGAAAATTGCTGATTTCAGCTGCGCACTTTTGCAGTAATGATTATAGAAATGTGACCTTCGTATGAGTGAAATGACTTTCTCTTCCGCTTTGATAATGAAAGATTAGGGCAAACAAATACAGTATTCAAATTCAATTGTAAATTATTTCGAATTGTAACAAAATCCTTTAAATAAATACAACATGTAAATCCATCGAGGTTAAAGTGCGAACAAAATTAAATACACATCAAACAGACATCTTCATTGTTAAAAAGAATTACTCAACCGTAAAATATGCTTATCATTATTTTTAAAATAAGACACACGACAATGGCTAGGAAGGCTTTCCCGCTAAAGTGGGCTCACACCCAGGCTATTAAATTAGGTGTTTTTTTTAACAGAAAGCTAATTACCATCTCAAACTAGTAGACATTGTCCAAGGTAATTTGTGTTACAAAATAAGGTCGGCTTCCCCTTAAATGGACAGAATTACCAGATTCGTAGCAAGGTAGGCTTGCTCTATTTTGTTTTTTATAAACTACGGGTCTCATTTATGAAAAGTGTTGCATCGCTCCATGAAAATAGCAAATTAACACTTTTCAGTGCGCCCTCCTTGCAACACCATGGATGCGCCGTATTTACTGTACGGTGCTCCATGTTGCAGGGATTTACAGATACGTCAGTACTCCGGACATATCTGTAGGCGCAAATGTGGTGCATTGCTCGGGGGTGTGTCTGAAAACAGACGCAACTCCAGCAATGTGTACCCAAGTCCCATGTGAAAGGGCTTGCAGCACTCCTTATGCCTGCTGTGAAGCAGGCGTAAGGATTTGACGCAGTGGTGTCCTAGTAGTGACGTAGTGAAATCTCATTGATTTTACTGCGCCACTACTACGAGCCTTTTTTGCAGGTATAATGTAGCGCAGGGGTTTACAAAGAGACATATCTGCCTAGATGCGTTACTTTGTAAATATGGCGCAGTGTGGCGCATATATTACGCTGCAGCAGCATCACAAAAAGTGATGCAACGGCGGTGTAAAGGGCTCATAAATAAGGCCCTACATCTTTGTACTGCATCGGAGTATTTTGCAAAATGCTATCTGTGAGTAAGAATGAATTGCTTTCGACCTAGACATTGGGGCCGATTCTGATGCGGGTTGGAAAAGCTTCCCGACCGAATCGGTTGGGAAATGGTGTCCGACCCACTCGGATCGGGAAAGTCCGACCGGCGGAGTAGGATGCATCCGGATGCTTCCAGATACGATTTGGTTGAACTCCCATTGACTTCAATGGGAACATTTGTTCCTAACCGCATCAGAATTGGGCCCTCGGTCGGGAAGACACGTTCCCGATCCGATTTGGAAGGAGCAAATGCCGTTAGGAGGCCTTCCTAACCGCATCAGAATCAGGCCCTCGGTCGGGAAGCTTTTCCAAGCCCGCATCAGAATCGGGCCCTTAGTGTTTATTCAAGAGGGGGTAAGTTACATTAACTTTTGCTATATTTCAACAAAATGTATCTACCAGTTTCCTAGAGATAGTACTATTAATCCTACTGGATTGACGAGTGATTTGGTCTGAAAAACTAAAGTGTGCACAATATTCAATAAATCCTGTTTCAGAATCCATATGAAGTGTGTGAGACTTTTGGAAGAGTGGCAGTTTGAAGGTAAGAATAGCAGTGTAGGGATGATGGAATATAAATAGATTTCCACTCTGTCACGAGTACTTTTATCTACTAATAATGTCAATGCAAACTATGAGTGTGCGAAATTATGTATTTTTGTGAGATTTCATGAAAACTTAATGAAATTATTCTTTTAAAGCAAAGAGCAGTGTGCCAGTATCTCTAATGACTTTTGTCATGCAAGGCATGCCTGGCATAAACAAGCATTGGTAATGCATCGGTTTCACCTATGTAGTGAATAAAGAGCTGTTTTCATCAATCACCGCCTCGGAAAAGGAAAGAGCACCCTGACAAATAGCACAGGAGTAGAGAGGATGTGGCGCAGTGGCCAGAGCGGCTGACTCAAAAGCTGGGGATCCCAGTTCGAGTCTTGGCGGTGCCACACAATATCCTGTGATTGTATGCAAAACACTTAATCTGTCCGGGCGATAAATTGTTAAATATGCTGCAAGAGTAAAAGGCAAAATTTTATGAAAATATAGTTCCACCAAAGCGGATGTTAACAGTATTTTGGCATCGGGAAACTGATGAGAAGCAGACGAGGAACAAGCATTGGTAAATGCAGGAAAATATGCTACAGCCAACAGATATGGAGAAAAGGTAAGTGGCACGCACAGGAACCAATGAGAAGCCAGGAAAGAGAGGAGGCAGGAAATAAGTCCCTTTTAAGTTTATATTAAAAACAATAGATTTCTCAGCAAAGCGCAGGCACTGTGCAGGCAAAACCTAAAAAGTAAAGGAATATATCAGCAGAAAAATTGTTGAACCGTAAAATGTCTCACACAAAGACACTGAGGGCTATTTACAAACGTAACCTACATTTGTGAATAAATTTACATGAGTAATTTACTCTTACACATTTGAGTAACTTTATCACTTTTGGCTAATTACAAATCAGATTGTAAAGTTATTGAAAATGCAGATTTACATGTCTCCACATTCTCAGTTTAGGGAGTGGAGTCAGAACAATTTTAATTTACGACTGTTTAGATACTACATGTAACTTACAACCATATTTTATGTTTGTGGACTGTCTTCACTTGATGGGGGGTGATGACCGCACAGTAAAAGATAGGAGAGGCAGAGGCACACACGTTTATAAATAGCATTTTCTAGTATGTTTTGTAGCATTACAAAACGTAGTGCAAAGTGCAGTTTGTGAATAGCCTCTAAATCTGGGTGAGCCAGTTTCCCATGTGGGACCACTGCAAAAGTTTGTAATGTGACATTCTGAGAAATTTAATTTGGGGAATTTCTCCGTTTTAATTTTAACTTTTGCCCAGCTTAGTAAAACGTGCTTTGCTATTAGTTAACATTGTGTGGCGGAGGTTTTTCTAATGAATTCCCACCCTTTCTGGCTGTGACTCTACTCCAGTGTTTCAATTGCGGATAGTGCCTTCTGGCCGTTTCCCTCATCAACTTGTGTGTTGTGGAGAGCCAATCTATGAGCCCTGGCCTATGCCAAGCTCAGAAGTAATATCCCATGCCTGGATATGTGCCTTCACAGCTGGCTTGGACAAGAAACTGCAGAATCAGGGGAGCAGTGAACAGAGAGCAAGATAAATAATTAATAATGTATAGTGCTACTTGCCTTGAAATTTATGTTTTTTTCCGAGAGAAACTGCCTTGAAATAAGTAACCAAACTGCTGATGCTTAGCCGCGTGCTATATGGCAAATTACAGATGAAGGTATTGAGTTATTAAATGCTGGCTAATTCAGCTCAGCTGAGTTTAATGGTACAATAACTCAGTCTCTTATTCCAATCACCATGAACCTTAATGGCACCTCCGGAACACGGGAGACTAACTTTCTTCCCAAATCTCTGGAAGCAGTGAGAGCAAGTGAATATTTTATTTTGAATCGAATCAAAAAATACACACCTTTCAGCATTTTGTGAACAACTTTGAGGTGAATATTAAGTCCCACCAGTATTTGCTGCAAAATGTGGGCATTGTTTGGAAAATTCGCATTGGTCATGCCAATTGCTCGGGCTTTTGTGTAATGAAAAAAGGTTTTCTTAAGCTTCAGTAGGACACAGAGAACAGGTGCCGCAAGGATGTAAGCAGTGCTAGCTTTCTTCCCGCAAGCAGCAAAGGAAGCGTATGAGCAACAGCCGTGCAAGCTTTCTTCACACACTGAAAGCCAGGCCGGATTGGCCATAGCGGGCATCGGCTGTTTCCCTGAGAGGCTGGAAAGTGGGGCCGGTTTTGTTACTTAGGGTCGGTTTTGCAGCAGTGCTGCAATATCGACCCAGTAACAACAGCAGCAGTGCTGCTTCACACCTGCAAACCCCACCCCCCTGGACGGGGGAGGGGTGCTCTGGTCTGACATAATTGCCATGGCTGCTTTGGGTTTCCAGTTCGGCCGTGCGAGTAAAAGCAGGTAGAGCATCAGTGCACATTTCCCACTGCCAGATACAATATGGACAGCAGACAGACCACCTCAACCACAGCTGTACAGGGGTGGCCACTCCATTGGAGCAGAGGAGTGCCGCCCCCCTACCACCAGCAGAAAATAAAACGATAATAAAACAGGTTTTAAACCCATTTTATTATCATTTTATTTTAATACCCTGACCTGCCCCAGGACTCTAACGAGTCTTGGGGGCAGGTCCAGGGGATGACACTGCTGGTGGGGGAGTGGTGGGCACTCCCTTCACTGCGCATGAGGTGTTTGGCCGGCCGTCTCAGGCCGGCCAAACCCCTCATGCACAGTGAAGCTCTCGCCAGCCTCAGCTGCATTGCTGGGGCTTGAGAGAGCAGGCACAGGCTACCAGTCTGCCTAGGAGCTCAAGTTGCCGGCGCTCTGGCCAATCCTGAAGCTGCTCTCATGCGACAGCAGCTTCAGAATTGGCCGCAGGGCAGGCTGGGAGCCTGTGCCTAGCGTCAGAAGAAGGACGAGGCGATGCGTGGGAGACGTCACCGGCGGCAGCAAGGTAAGTTTATTTAATTTTTTATTTTATTGCCCCCAAACCCTCCCCACCTCCCTCCTCTGGCCCGGCCCGCCCCCCCCACCCCCCACTTTGGCAGGGGACTGGCCGCTACTGCAGCTGTGTCCTCCTGACATTGCATCCAGCTAACAGTTCACTGAGTGACAGCGGTGTTAACACCTACCTTGTGCTAGCTTACTAGTTCAACATGAGCTTGAAGACAAGCTAACATTGCTGGAGGACCATAGACCCACACACACTCAGAATCTAACACTATTGCAACAGTTGAAACTATGACTCTCATGATGAGTGGGCTGGTGTTAAGTGCAATAATTTTGCACAGGATAAATAACAATATTGTGGGGTGCATTACTGATCAGGTGCAATTAATAGCACAGATTAACATTTTCCCATAAAATATGCTATAAAAGGAGGAGTTTGGAGTTTACCGTGCCTGAATCTGAATGTCCCGGTGTTTTCTGGGCCTTTTTCATCCTTTAAATTCCAGCAGGATTTCCCTGCCAAAATTTAATAGGGTTTTTTTTTTAAGTGTTTCAATTCTTTGTTTGAATTTTCACATCATCACACATGTATCAGAGACAAAGACGTACATAAACATTACCAACATCAAACTTTTGCATATGGTAGAACAAGTATCATAAGGAAGAGCGTCCTCACCTGGGAGAGAGGGACGAGATAAATGGCCTCGGAATGGACGGTAAGTGAGGTTTGGGGTATATGAGATGAAGGGGGAGTAGGAGGAGTGGAGGGCCGAAGTATGATCCCCCTGTCATCACTTCAAAATGTTTTCAAAAGCTCCTATGTCTGGAAAGTCCAGCACTGGAACCAAACCAGGAAAAGATAAGTTTTTATATCTATAGGACGGGTGTGAGGGTATAAACAAATCCTGTCCCGCACTACTGGTAGTCACCTAACACTCTTCACTTTTGTAGGGGCTAGCTCCAAGCTAGAAGCCATCTTGTCCGAGGAGGACATGCAGTGGATATCGAGACCCTTCACAACGTGTGTGTTTGTACTCATGAACCAGGCTACCAGATAACCTCGGGCGTGGAATTGTGGGTCCGGTCCATGATCTTGGGCATAAATGTATCATGTCCCCGGGAGCAGAAACCTGTTCCCTGCACTAAGTGTATTGATTGCAGATTGATATTATATCGAAGGCTCTCTCCTAGGTGTGTCCCACTGGGCAAGTCCAGTCAAATACGTAAGAAGGAGCCCCAGACATCGCATGGCATGGATGATTGGGTTTCCGCGTGGGCCATTGTGCGTGTGTCCCATGTAGAGAGATGTGATTGGACCCTTTGATTTTAGTATGTGACACTTTAAAAAAACCCACATGGGCATTATATTCTGGGGATTCAGCATTTGCAAGGTATGTGCCAGTTGGGAGGCCAACCAGTAGGACTCCGCGTGCAGACGGCGCAGTCCCCGTGGTGGGTTTGGTGTGCAACTTCATGGTTTTGAGGTGGAGTCTGCAGCCCCCCCATACAAAGTCTTGGGTAAGGCAATCAATCTCTTGCATAAGGCCTGCGTTATTTTCAAAGGGAGCATGCCAAAGATGTAGTTAAATATCAGCATCAGATTCATTTTACCAATCTGCACTCTAACCCACAGGGATAATTGAAGTTTCGACCATGCCACAAACTCCATTTTCATCTTATTGAAGGTAGGGGTAATGTTATCCCGTATTACCTTGGCTAGGCCGCTGTTCAAATACATGCCCAGGGATTTTAGAACGGTAGAGCACCAGGAGAATGGTGCAGTCCCTAGGGATGCTGCCATGGTAGTCAGTGTCATCGGCAGAGCTTCACATTTCGACTAATTTATTCAATATCCCGAAAAAACAGAAAATGTCTCAATCAATTTCATCAATGCAAGTACCGATTCCAGGGAGTTAGAGAGGACTACCAGATTGTCATCCGCATAGTAAAACTCCTACCGTTCCCTTGCTATCTTTGGGATTCCATGAATATGCAGCGTGTTGTGGATGGCAGCTGTCAGAAGTTCCAGCACCATCAGGAATAGTAAAGGGGAAAGTGGGCATCCCTGCCGTGTTTCTCGCCTGACAGCAAAGAAACTTGAGGAGAAGCCTCCGCAGGACACAGAATCCATGGGGGAATTACAGAGCCAGCGGACTTTGACTATAAATGCTTTCCCCAGTCCCATCACCTCCATCACTCTGAACAGAAATGCTTATTTCACATGGTCAAATGCTTTTTCAACGTCGAGCGAAACAAGGAGTTTATCATCCTCATTGTGACGCATGCGTTAGGAGATGAGATAGCATCTGCAGGTGGTTCACCGAGAGTGGCCTGGCACGAATGAGAGGGTTGGATTAGAATTGGGATGTCAGCCTTCAGTCTAGTAGCCTTTATCTCTGCTAGTATCTTCATGTCTGCATTTACGAGAGAAATAGGATGATAACGGGCACATTGAAGAAGATCCCTGCCTGGCATGGGTATCAGCGAGATCTGTGCACTTTGAATTCAGGTAGTGGGGCAATGTCATCTGAGAACAGCTTGCCCAGTAGAGGCACTATCAAGGGTTTAGTTGTTTTATAAAATTCTATTGGGAGACCATTGCCTCTCTGTGCCTTCATTGTCGCCATGTGATTGATTGCCTGCGCTATCCTCCTCAGTATCGTCACACCAAGTAATGCGGATTGGTCGTATGTAAGTGCTGGTAAAGTTAGGCTGCCCATAAATTTCTATTCTTCCTGTGATGTGTCGTGTGTGTTCAAAGAGTATAAGTGTTAATAGAAAGCAGTGAATTCCTGCAGAATTTCATTTGGATCAGTGAGTAGCGTATTGTTCGCAGTCCTAATTGCCAGTATCACAATGAGAGATTGTGCCAGCAATCATACTGCTTTCTCCCCTCCCTCAGAATGCCTTTGTTTCAATCTAAATAGTGCAGATTCTGCTTGAGTCATGTAATGGGACTTCAGATGAAATTTGGCATTAAGCAAGTCCTTGAGGAGAGCAGGAGTCGGCATGGAGTTATACGTAATGGTCAGCTGCTGTATGAGAGCCATCAACCTGTGTTGCTCGGATTCAGAACATCTCTTAAAATCTGCTGAGTCTTTCATCAGGTTCCCCCTGTAACGTGTCATGTGCCATCAGGTCTGAGAGGGTCGCAAGGTTTGAAGATCTAGGTCAACCAGGATGAGATCATGGTCAGTGATGTCATTCGGAAGGATAGAGGGTGCAACTAAATTTTGGGTTAACGGAGCTGTCGTTAAAAGGAAATCTATGCGTGAACGTGTGTCGTGAATGTGGGAGGTGAAAGCATAATCCCTTTCCCTTGGGTGTAGCAGTCACTGGGTCATGGTCACTGATAACGTCCAATAGGATATACCTGTCCCTGGGTTGTCTAGCAAAATATGGTTCCCAGGCTTGTCTAGAAATGGATCTAGGGGTAGGTTCCAGTCATCTCCCTTTTCTAGTTTGGTTGAGCCGAAGGAATGTAGGAGTTTGGTTAGCATAGTGAAGAGGTCCATTTTATCACCAACTGGAGCATAAATAGAACCAACTATCAGTGTTTCATCCTGAATCTTCAGTTTCTCAAAGACATATCTACCCAGAGTATCTTTCCATGTCCGTATTATGTGTGTCACCAAGGATTTGTTCAGCAAAATGGACACTCCACCCTTTCTATGGTCCAGAGGGCAGGTGTGGTCTGCTTGTGTGCCTGGAGTTCTGCTAGCAATAATTACCGTTCCCATCCATTCCCTCCTTAGCTGGTCATGTTCGGCATCTGACAAGTATGTTTCCTGAATCAGTGCCACGCCCAGGCAATGAGGTTTCAGGTAAGTAAGTACTTTCTTTCTCTTGATCAAATGTGTTGATCCAGCGCCAATCCAAAATTTATCAGGGATCAATACTCAATACATCATAATACAATGGCCCATACACATTCACCCAGAATCCCTGATGCGCTGGGGTCAATTAATATGTACGATCAATTATTTTCCTTTCATGGGTTAAACTATGACATCACAACTAACTTTTATCATCAACTTTCCTTCTACTTGGTCGATGGACCAATTAGTTGAATAGATGATGGCAATGATTAACGTATGACTTACCAACCATTTAATAAATCTAAAATGATCACAGACTCTCGGTGAAGTTAATAATGAATTTTATCTCAAGAAATTAAATATTATGCTCAACTGCATTTGGTTACACAATACAAACACTGAATCTCACGTGTGGAGAAATTTTACATATGCAGCACAAATGGAAAACACAAACTCATTCAAACATAGCAATGACTTTATGCAATGAAGGAGTGGATAGAGTAAGAGACAAAAGTTTCAGCAAAAATATATATGCAAAACATAATATTCCTAACGGAGGGGATAGATGAAGAGACAATAGTTTCATCTAATAATACATATCACTGACGGAGTGGATAGGTGGAGAGACAAAAGATTCAGGGACAAAAATACATCAATAAGATAAATTCTGAGAACAAGTTAGACTAAATACAAACCTATTGGTCTGTAAGAAAACCAACCCCTCGGCCTAGGGGATGATGGGGGTTCCCCGACATAGGATCAGGAAACAAAGGATAAGAAGAACAGGATCGGGACACATCAGGAACAGCTAGGCCTCTCTGCAAACCGACAGACAACGACGCATCTCCCCTCTTCCTCTCCTGCCAGCCTAAGCTTCAATCACACCCCTAAAGGCACCCCAATTATACCCTTAAACTAACATGCCCATCCGACAATTGTTGCAAACATTTCTGAATCTTGCAAAGGTATTGGTGGGTTTGGGAGGCGGCGTTGTCACACCACTGTGACTTCACTCTTCTTTCAACTATTCCTTTGTTCATATTCATTCCCAGGGTATGGTTCCCAGCTTGTTCTCACTTTATTACATATAATACAAAATTTAACAATTTCATTCATTTCTTTAACATCATCCGCAGTCTGTCTCTCCGGTCCCACATTTGGGCACTGGTTTTGGCAGTCGTTCGACACTCTGGCCTTCACCCTTCTCATGTCATCTGCGGTGCACTGCGCGTCTGTCTTGCTTCTGACAGAGCGAACTCACTCATCGTGCCTTCCCCCTCCCATTTTAGCCAAGTTTAGAAAGATGGCTGCTTCCTCTAGCACACTAAAATAAACGAAAATGAACATTTATTAATTATATGATAATGAAACCTTCACTGTTTACCACCCACCTTGCATTGTTCCCCATTAATGTTAACTAGCATAAGCTTTTGTGCCAAATTAGTATTATTTATTAGTTCAAAACAGAATGCAACATGCAGATTACTGTAGCATATGCGACCTATTTATCCAACGCTTCTCGTTTTTCTCAAATCACAAATGTTATTACAATATTATTTTGTTTACGTGTTAGTTCAGACATGCGCAAAGCAATTTCCCTTATGTTCGTGTTGGGTGTACATTAGTTTTTCAACAACTACTTACTGTTAGTACGTATTATGGGGGTATCAATTCCGAACAGGTTTCATTTTTGCGAAACCCTGCTCCATCAGTGTGTTATCCCATTCACTTTAAATATGGTTAACCATAGTGGGCCAAGTGTGTTGGTCATCTAAGTGATGTCAGTCGATATCAGTGGAGGGATGCCAGGGAAATAAGGGAAGGGTGCAGGGGGCAAACCAATGGTTTTATCAGAGGCCTTAGTGGGATGTCTCTGTTGTGTTATCAACAAAATATTAAGACTCATAGACATGCATGGACAACCCAGTCACCTCTTCCAGTTCTGGAGAACTTGGACAACTAATTCTGTGGATCCGGTAGGAGCAAATATGACTGCTGGTGGCCGTGGGCCCGGTCCCCTAAAGGCCTGGGCAAATGATTAAGACTAAGATTAAGTCCACAGCAAGATGACCCACATTCTATTGTGTAGACCCAGTCCCCTGGAGGTGTGTTGTGGCAAGAGCAAAACATTATGACAGTAGCAAAAGTCAACATGCATAAAAAATTACACAAACATGTGCAGTAGATATAGAACGGAGAATACATTACAGAGACAGATTAGCTCTGACTGATGATCGGCCCACCACCAGTCAACTGAACTGCAGGCCCCAGCATATCATTGCTTGAAAAGGGCATGCAACCAAGGGAGTCTATCGTAAATGCCCTAGGCTAAATCAGAATAGCAACCGCTGGTCAAAGAATTGTGGTGCAGGTTAGTCTGCGGGTACCCAGCGTGTCGAGATCAACATGACAGGTGAGCACTTTGCCAAACTGGGACACACTTCTTTGAGCAGTGAATGTGATTTGTCTCTAGGGGAGCTGTGCCCCTTTGCTGGATGTTTCCCACCTTCCAACGACCAGTGTTGAGTCACTCTCTCCAACCTCCTCCATTCGTCTTGGTCCTCAGACGATCAGTCTTTCCTCACTACAGCAGACATTGCCAGATTATCGGTGTTCTCTCTAGGATCCATGTCAACAGTATCCTGTGCATCCAAGAATGTCTCCAGTTCCTCTGGGTCCTTGTATTCTCGAGTTCTGCCATCCACAGTAATCTGCACAACAGCCAGTTCTAGAAGTCCATAGTATATTTCACACTTTCAAAGATGTGGTCTCAGAGCCAGGAACTACTTTCTCATAAAGTTGGTTGCCTGTGAGAAGTTGGTCAAAATGAAAATTTGATGATTCTCTCATTGGCAGGGGCCTTTTTTCCGCTGCACTGTTATCAACTATACCTGTTGGTGTCTCAGAAGCCATGCTAGGATAGGGCTAGGCTGTTGCGAGGAAAAAAGGGACAGGATCTGATCCTATAAACCCGCTGTATCTCCAGTTGTGGAACAAACATCAGGTCAAGACATTTTGGTAGAAACTTACAGAGAAACGCTAGAATGTTCTCCCACTCCATTCTTTCTGGTACTCCAGTGATAGGGATATTGTCCTGTCTGCTCCTGTCTTCAACCACCTTCCTTTTTAGTTTCCAGATCTCTGGGGACCATTCCAGAATGGCATCATTGCGTGCCTTGACATCCTTCATGCAGATGTCCATTGCGTCTAATTGGTGATAGAAGGATGCGAAAAATGAGCAAAGTGATTGGACGTCAGTTGTCATTTTGAGGCTGCATCATTGATTGAACTTAGGAGTCCTTGATATCAGAGAGTTCCTGAAGTAACATTTCTATGGCCAGTAGTGGCATGGTTGAAGAGTCCTACACCGTAGAACCCATAGAAGTGGCCACTGACACTTTCATGTTAGAAACAGCTTCTGAGAAGAGGAGTTGCTGGGTGGTCTTCGGTTTAGACATGTGCAAGCGTAAGCTATGTAGAGGGGTAGTAAATGCAAAGCTAGGATGTCCAGTATGGGCGAGGATAATCCAGGACCAGGGCAACTGTGGAAGTAAGCAGGCCTGGCCAGGTCACCCTCTATGGCGTAGCTCTGCTCTGCTGGTCTGAAACAGAGGTATGGGGAGTCCCCGCAGAGGCATACAGGCTGGGTAGTGTGCTGCCAGTGTACCCAGCAGATGTATCTGAAATCGGCGCCGGGGAAAAGAAAGAACAGGATCACAGTGTTAGCTGCAGCCTCCCACTTCGATGAGCCAGGTCCTTCAACGGGTACTCTGTCGGATACGGGGCACTCCACGATGGCGGGAACACAAACAGGCTGCTGGTAAAGTCAAAGGGTCAAGAGTTGCACTGCCTGTTAAATAGGCACCTGAGTCAGAAATAATGGATAGGGTCAAGTGCCCTCACCCAAGATGGTCGCCGTTGCCTTCTGTAATACAGACCCTTACCCACGCCAAAGTGATGGTGCCTCCATCCCATCTCTGTTCAATTCGAATTTGGGGATCAAGACTGCCCAGGTAAATAATTCAGAGTCTGACTTGACAGTAGCATAAAAGTCTCTGGCCTCTATGCGTAGAGTGTCATTAGCTGCAGCGTGAGGGAGTATCAGGCATCCTCACCCAAGTTGGCGGCATGGTAATCCTCTTTCTCTTGTTGCTAGGCCTGGTGTCCCTGGTACTTGCCCTGTGTTTGTCTGCTCTGGCACGCCCCCACTGTGCACCCCTGGCCAATGCTGGGGAGAGGTCCTGGGTCCAGGCACCTGCGTCCATTCTTGTTGGTAGAGAGGTGGGGACAGGTCCGGCATCATCGCCTGTGATCGTGCTCCGGCTGGAGATCTGCACATGGTGCTTGAAGGTGGGTACAGCTAATAGGTAGGTGCAGGGCAACCGTAGGCCTCACTGCTCAGTTCTGGCAGAGTCTCCGGCAGAGCCTCCCCATCCTCCGCCGGAAGTTCACCGGGTTACTCCAATCATGTGACCATCGTTCCTGAGTGGTTGCCCGATGGTGGTTCAATTAGAGCTTCCTGTTTGCCAGCAACCAGGACCCATCAGACTGCGAGCTCTAAAAAGATGCCACCATGCTCTTCGGTGTCTGGCTCCATCCCCACCAAAAACTCCTAATTTCAATATGTGCTGTAACTGTAGTTACCATACGCATATTGTGCCACTTGTAATGGGTGCTTTAATGCAGTCCGAGGGGACGTGCAACATCCTCTTAACATTTGACAGAGGGGTTTAATTTCTTACGTGTCCACGGTGACACCATCACCCTTCTCACAAATCACTTAAATCCTTGAGGGAAGGTATGCTAAACTTTCACACAACGCAGGCAGTAAGCAAAGTTGCTGTGCTGAGTTGCATGAAAGGTAGAGAACAGAAATACTCCATATTTACAAAGATATGGGGCAATTCTGCTCTCTTCTTGTGCTGGTGCACTATGTGCTGCCTGGTGCCAACGCAGTAACCCTTGAACAGCAGTGCAAGGGTGCCTGAGTTACAGGCAGGATTGTTTTTGTGCAAGAAAGGACTCCATCCTGCACAAAAAACATTCCGGAAGGGACACCTTCCTGCACAAAAACAATCCTTAGAGCTATTAATAAGGAGGAGACGTTAAGCTATTTCTCCTCGTTATGCCTCACTTGGGAAGCATAGCATTTTAATGCAGTCACAAGTTTACAGGTCTTTGTAAATATGGGAATGCACCAAAATCCATGGGTGGATGAAAGGAACACCCATGGAAAATCTCCCAAGTTGAAACATAACCCAGGGCAAGCGGCTGCATTGCATTACATTTCTTTAGAAAGCCACGCAAGGCAACTCTAATTAGGCCTTGCGCAGCTTTGCAAATATTACTGAAGCCTATGTGTCGTCCGTGCGGTGCCTTGCATGATGAAAGAACAAAGCAAAGGCTTTATAAAAATGGGCCTGGGTGTCTTGCTCTTTCATATGAAAGAGATAGGAATGTTGCAGACACGAAGAATAAAAATGGAATCTGTAATGCTTTCCAGCACATTTAGAACAATATCTACACTCAGAGATGGGATCTTGTCGGATGGATGGATGACGGAACCCTGCATGTATTTACCACGCATGCCTTTACAACGCAGTCTCTACCCCAACTGCAACGTTACCATGCATTTTTCTTTCCGTGCAGTTGCAACGGCTTGCCTCACGGGGGCTGCACTTTGGAATACTGTAACTTACTATTCCAACTCCAGTCTATGTAACAGTCGGGAAGGTGTTGGACTTAAAATCCAACACCACTCCAACAGCATGCCCCCTAAAGCCAGTTGTTGTAACGACTTGCTTGGTAAAGGAACGCATGGTAAAGTCGCAGTCGGGGTACTGACTGCGTTGTAAAGGCAGATAGTGGTAATGACTGCGTGGTAATGGGTGTTTCTCTTGTTGGATTTGAGATTATATGCAGCATTTTGAAGTACCCTCTTTAGATCCAGTTCTGCACATTCATCAAAAAGTATTGCATTTATTGAATTAAATAAAACCACCACAAAATTTCAGGGTTTTTTCTAGGCTTAGGCGAAATTTAAATTGCGCCAGCAAAATTTGCATAATTTCAGAAATTTCATGTTACTCCTGTTATGAGAAATTCCTGAAATTACGCCATTGTGCCACTTCACGTAATTACATGCTATTCATGTTAAAATTTACAGATATTGCGCAATTCGTGGTAACAATTTAATGCAAAGGCACAGGAAGAACAGAACACAAGCGGCTGCTGTTAACTATGTTTTTGTTTAAATGTATCCTTATGCAAACAATTGATGCAATGACACATTTAGCGTTAAGATACTGCGCAAAATGGCAGACTTGCATATCAAATCATTTTCTGGAATTTTGCTATAATTTCACTACGTGAAGCAAATGACGGAAATTTAACACACCCTTGTTCTTTCTTTGGCTGTGAGATTGTGAAACATTCACAAACTAAGGGGCATATTTACAAGGACATTTACAAGGGCATTGCGCCACTGGAGCATCCCTTTTTAGGACGCTCCGGTGGCGCAATGCCCTGCTCTATATTTACAAATTTGTTTGTAAATATCGTACCCTTTCATGCAGTTTTCTGCGGGAAAAGGGCGTGCAATGGGTGTTGCTGTGGGCATTCCACCGCAACATCCATTGCTTTTTGACGCTGCCCCAAAGTTACACAAGGATGTATGAGTCTAAGGCAGAGCCAAAAACTAACACCACTGAAAAGCAGGCGTTAGATTGGCGCAACGAGGAGAAGTACTTTTATTTCTCCTCATTTTTCCTCTTTCTATGTGTGCTGAATTCTGCAGCACACATATAAGGAGCAAATCGCCTTTCAATGATTGTTTTTGTGCAGGAAGGTGTCCCTTCCTTAACATAAACAATCATCCCTGCAACGCAGGCACCCTTGTAGCATGGCGCAAGGGTGACTGTGTTGGTGCTAGGCAGCTTTTTTTAGCAGCAGCGCAAGGGAAAACACAGGGGTGCTGTATTCTTGTAAATACGGCGCATCCCTGCATTTGTTTTAAATGACGCAGTGCTGCTGAATTACTTGTAGCACCATGCCATTTCCTTGTAAATTCACAGAAAACAACCACAATTATTAATCATTGTGCTTGCCACTTAATTTCCTTGGAACAATTTCGAAATCCTTGCTTTGAGTTGTAGTTTTTCGGTTTACCCTATCTGTTTGTCGACCCTGTTTACAAACCTAACTATAAAGCAAGTGCTGAACGTCAGTGGGGGATAAAAAACATTAAGAGACCTCAGAGAAGTGGAGAGGTTTGATGCAATATGTGGAATACAGCAGAGAACTAGATTGGTCAATCTATGGTTGAGTGCTGAAGGCACGGTAGTAGGATAGGCTGTGGGGAGTGGGGCGCTGGGCTGGAGGAGTGAGTAGGTAGCAGCGGAGGGTTCAGGTGAGCACTCTTCAGGTACATTCGTAAATATTGAGGTTGCACAATGCTGAAATGTTGCTTGAAGAGTAAGACTGTGCACTGTTTTCTTAAGACAGGAAGGATGATGCCTGGCAGAATTTGACTCGGATTGAGTTGAATACCCTAAGGCAGTAGCAGGAGAAGATCAGGTTACTTGTCTTTTTCTACCTGGATGATGTTGCTCTTCGTCTTTCCATAAAGCTGGTTCTTGATGGCTTTCTCAGTGATAAACCCCAGAAATGGCAGGTATAGAATTGGGCAGTAGTTTGCAGTGGCAGCCGCCGCATATCTAGGGTGGTAGGGCGGGTGGGAGGGGCAGGCATGAGGGTTGGGTAATAACATAAAATAAAAGACTTACCTGCCACTCCACCCCTGCTGACGCTCCCGGCTGCCTCGTTGCTTCTCTCGTATGTGGATGGACCTCAGGCTCAGTAGCGGCTCCTCGAGGGAGTGCTGCGGGGCGGGGTGGGGGGTAGTAAACTCCGGAATTGGGCTGAACAAAGTTGAGTAAAGAAATAAATAAATAAAACGAATTACATTGCGCGCGCTGCAACGCCAAATCGGCGATGCAGCGCGCAATGTAATTCGTTTTATTTATTTATTTCTTTACTCAACTCCATTCGGCCCAATTCCGGAGTTTACTAACCCCCACCCTGCCCCTCCCCCGCCCCGCCCCACCGCCCCGCAGCACTCCCTCGAGGAGCCGCTACTGCTCAGGCTACAGGCTTCCCATTCAATCCAAAGTTTGCTGCTCAGACAGTGTCTTGGAGCCTGTGGCTTTTCTCCAACATGGCTGTGCAACACAGCTGGGTTGAAGAAACATAGGTGCTCATGTCTGTTGGGCCGGCCTAAAATGGCCGGCCAAACAGAAATGCGCACTTATAAGTGCACACTACTCCTCCTCCATGCCATGCCCCGCCCCGCCCCGCCCCACACCTATTACGCGGCTCAGACAGCAATAAATAAAATGATAATTACATTGTGTTATTATCATTTAATTTATGATCTGCTGACTCTGGGCAGTAGGGCGATGCTCCTCCGCTATTATGGAGGAGCTGCCCCTGGTAGTTTGCAAGGTCATCAAGATTAGGGTTAGGCTTGATGAGGAATGAGACAATCTGTCTGGTTTGAAAGCATCTAGGATAATGTCCTCCTGAAAGAACACATTGATGTTCTGTAATGGTGCCTGTGTTACGCCACAGCCCTCCTTTATTGTTGATGATGGGATATCAAGGACTGTAGTAGGCTTTCTAGGCTTTCTGTGGAAGGTTGACCATTTAGGTGTATTGTGTGGAGGGGCTGCCATGCACACTTGGTATGTGGTATCAACATGCAGCTAGATCTTGTCTTTCTTGCCTTTTAACAAGTTGCTTGACCAGAGGAGTGGGGGGTCCATTGTGGGATTCACAAAGTGCTTGAGAGTTTTAAAGGTGCCATTTTTAGAATGGAGGCCTCCTTGTAAAGTTTGTGATCCTCTACTTATTTTCGGAATGTCGTATGGTACATTTGCTGTTGACAAACTTATAGGTGTACCATGGTGAATATTGTATTGTTTTTACAGACTAGGGTTTTGTCAGGTGTGGGCATCTGGTGTGGGTCGTGGGGTTGTGGTTGGTGGGCTTGAAGCACCAAGTCCATGTCTCTTCTGGGATCCTTTATCCTGATGCCCTGTGGCATGGGTGGGGTCGTTCACTAGCTGGATGCGTCCGAGCATGAACAGGTCCTCCAGGAGGTTGTTTGTGTTGGGGTCATTGAGTCCTCCAGGTGGTAGCTGAGGTCGGCAAGGAGGTTGAAGGAGCTGGAGTTTCGTACCAGAGGTGCCACGAAGTCTGTAATGGTGTTACCTAACTTGGCGCGTGGCCCGGGAGTTCGGTAGATGAGGATACTGCCCAGAGTGGAGTTGCAGGAGATGTGAGCGCTGGTGGCCCTGTCCTGCCTTGTGATCTTGTATCCAGGGGGTGTGGGGGGTGTGGATCACCATGGTGATGGTGGGCGCTGACGTCGGGTTCAGCCAGGTTTCGATCAGGAACAGTAGTTCGGAATAGAGGTTGCGCAGGGGTCACAGATTTCAGTGGCCTGAATGGCAAGCTACTGGGTGTTGAGGAAAAGGAAGGACAGGGAAGGTTGGGAGCTGTGTGGGGGTGTGGGGTGCATGGCCATGTATGTTGGGCAGAGGGGGCAGAGAATAAGTGCGGGAGGGGTGTGGTGTAGCAGAATGCGCTTTCGGTGTCAGTCAGGGAGACCAGTGCAGCAACTCAAAGTAGCATATCCCTGATTAAGGGCGAGGAGGGCTGCAGCGGGGTAATCTTCAGGGTTGCAGTGGGTGGGAGGAGGACCAGGTGTCCTGGTGCTGGGCACGGTCTGGCATGGACAGGCATAGACGGGCTTCCCTGTTGCACACCTTTGGCATGCCAGAGGTGCACCCGCTGGATGTGTCTGCGCTGCAGCTGCAATTAAGTAGGAGTGGAAGGGAAGGCGTTCTGGAGGCGGTTGGCAGGACTGAGGCAAGTGGCGGGAAGAAGGTGAGACGTGGTGTGGGGGAAATGCCAGCAGGGCTGCAGTGAGGAAAAAGGGCGCAAAGGAGGAGTAAGACTAGGAAGAAGCAGAAGAAAAAGGCTTGAGAGACAAGGGGCAAAAGGCGGCAAGAGCAGTTGACAAAAGAAGGCAAACAGCAGCTGGAAAAGGAAAAAGCGGCAAACACAGAAACAAGAACGCAGCTGAGATAGAGAGTGAGAGGAGAAAGGTCAAAGTAGCAAAGGGCAGAAAGGGAGTGGGAGAGCAGAAAGGCACAAAAGCTAATGGGTGAGCAAAAAGTCACAAAAAACAAGTGGGAGAGCAAAAAGGCACAGAAGCGAGTAGAGGAACAAAATGGTACAAAACCGAGAGTGACAGAAAAAAATCACAAGAGGTGAGTAGGGGCGCAGAATGATGAGAGTAAAAGAGGTCAAATGGGTAAGAAAGCAGAGTACGAGTGGGAGAGCAAGAGTAAGAGGGCTAAATCTCATTGGAGCAGAACAGTGGTAGTAGGGTGAGGCTCGGAGCTGGGTCCCCAACGACCAGGCCTGCCAGGAGGACCAGGCACAGGTCCTCCTGGCTCAGGCAGTGCCCTCTTAATGGCTGGCCCTCACTGCAGGTGCGATTAACTAGCAGTAGGAGGCAGAGGAGTTCCTGGGCTACTGGTCGAGGTGGAGTGAGTGGTGGGAAACAGGTCAGAGCGCAGTGCGGGGGAAAAGGCAGTAATACCACCACTGGGAAAAAGGGCATAAAAGAGGAGTGAGAGTGGCAAAAAGGAGAAAAAAGCCTTGAGAGACAAGAGCCAAAGGTGGATGACGAAAGGAGGCAAAAAGTGGTTGTATAAGAGGAAAAAAGAGAAAAAAAGGCAAAACAGATAAACACAAAGCGGCCAAGAGATCGAGTGAGAGAGCAGGAGTGAGAGGAAAGAGAGGAGAAAAGATAAAATGGCAAAGAGTAGAATCTGAGTGAGAGAGCAAAAAGACAGAGTAGCGAGTGGGGAAGCAAAAAGACACAAAAGCGAGTGGGAGAGGAAAAAGGCGCAGAAGCGTGTGGGGAGCAGAAAGATAAGAGGAAAAGGGGTCGAAGGAGCAGTAAATCAAAGTACGAGTGAGTGAGTAAGGGAGCAAGAGTGAGAGGACAAAAGGTCAAAGGGGCGTACAGAGTGCTGAGGAAAAGAAAGGAGTATTAAGTGGAGGGGAGCAGCAGGAGTGCGAGGCTGGTAGCCTTAAAACAGCGAAGGAGCTGGGTTCTCAAGGGCCAGGCCTGGTCGAAGGGCCAGTTAAGTGGTGCAGGCAGGACCAGGGAATGCTACTGAGGCTCCTATCGCCACTGCTGCAGACCACAAGGTGTTTGGAAGTTGTATCATAGAGATTTTGGTCCAACAATTCCATGTTACAAAGAATAGGAGTCGGATCTGTCCCCTATTGCAAACAGTCAAGCTACAGTTGGAAAACTTTCAACAGGGCGTGTGAAACATAGGCAGCATATGAAGCATTTCTTATTGGAAAATTGGAACCAGCGTATGCCGTTTTCAACAATGCCTCCACCTTCCTATCCACATTATCTGACACGGTAGCCTACTTAGATGTTAACAATGAAGTAGAAGCCATACTTGCCAGAATCGAGATCGCTATTGGAACTTGCGGAAAGTCCTCTTCAAAACCCTGCAAAGGATATCTTTTTAGTGAAAAATCTTGGAAAGGATTATATCTTTGCATTCCTTCTGTATAAGGTCCTTTAAAACATCCAGGAAAGGCAAATTAAGCACTTTGGGGGAGTTTTATTGAGTAAAAAATGTATCTTCTTCGATTTGAGGTTAATTTAATTAACCCAGGACTTCACTCATGTGTTTTAAACATTCTTGCAGCTGTTGATCTTCAATGTACTTTCCATTTGGACCCTCCCGATCTTCATCTATATCATGTTGTAAGACTTGTTTTTTTGCAGAAGGCTTTTTTTTAAGCATCGGTAACAGATTTTTTATTGTTGTTTCCAGATTTCTTCTTGAAATCGTCAGAATCTCTTCTGTTTCTGGACTTTGGTTGTCATCCTCCACATGGTGGTGCTTGGGTGCAGCAAAAAAACTCATCTCGTGAGAATTTGCAGGCTAAGAGTTAGTGAAGGCTAAGTTAGGCTACGCACGCGTGTGCCCACACACCGCCTAACCTAGGAATACTCACTGTTCGGGAGCTTCCACGTGGTGTGCTGAGACTCTCCAGTGAAACTCGTCGTCCAGCCCATCACATGAGCAGAGAGCTGCCTCATCAGGGCCACACTGACAAATCCATCCTCTACAGCGAGACGGCGTAAGTAGATATCAAATACACAGGTAAAGGAAATTTACCATAAATAAATGTTTCCATCATAACAACATTAACATGTAACACGCAACATTTTACTTTACTGTACCTAACATAGGCTGCATATTGGACTGGCCAAAGTTAGTCTTTCAAATTTTCCTTGTCGTGTATCTTCTTTTTCATTTTAGGAGAAAAGGTGTACCAGCAACCTCGAATGAATGTTGAACTTTATGCAATCCTTGAAGTATCCAGTGATGAGAACCTGGGAGAGAACATCTTGGAATGAGTTATCTTCTTGTATTGCAGATCCTGAAGCTGAAGATAGCTTGGAAGAGATTTCATTGTGCTTTAGCTCGGGAAGATAATGAACTTCCCTTATCAACATGTACTTTAACCTGATTGGCCCTCTTCATGGGAACCGTGTGTAGGTGAAATAGAAAAAGAATGCTTTTGACTAATTCAAGCAAGACTTAGAGCTCAGAAGATTCCTCCCCTAATTGCTAGATGAAACTTTACTTGATTCCTACATGCTGCCTTTCAGAGGCTTATCCATGCTAATAGCTTCTTCCTGATTTCTCACCAACTTTCCTGACATTTCTCTAGCATAGCCGAGCAGGGTTTTCTCTTCATGGGAAATTGAGGACCTGATTTATTTTTTGGGTGGATGGCCTGCCCTCCACCAGAGAGACAGAGTAAATTACTCCATTGCCCTGATGGAGGCGCGCGCTCGCCAATCATTTAAATGTCTGCTGGCCCAACTGAAATGCCAATCATTGACACGAACTGTCGTGAAGGTGGTTCCTGCCAATGCATTGTAACTCAATCATGAAAGAGCCGTTCGTCAAAGTTACATTTTTTTTTATCTTCAAAAAGAAAAGTCCAAAGTGAGATTTTGTTTTTGAAAATAAAAAAAACAGACCCCCCCCCCGCCACCACCCCCTCGCCATGGGAGTTTCCCCCCATGGCAAGGGGCGCATTGAGTACTTTTCAATGCCCCTTACCGCCAGGTTTTTCCTGGCAGTGATGGGCAATGAAAAACAGTTATATGTCCGCCTATCTAAATTTGGTGAGAGGACATATTGGCAAACCTATGACGATCCTTACTTCGTCAGGCCGTCAGAGAAGTTTGAGCATGGTGGAGAAGGAGTGGTCTCCGCTGTCATCAAACTATGGTTCGCTGGCATTTAAATCAGGTGGGTGAACCATAGTCTTGGCGGGAAGGGGACTCCATCACCATTGCAATGGAGTTCCCTCTCCGCCAAGATATAAATCTGACCCTCAGTCTGCTTTCTTTTATTTGAGACAATTTTATAACAGTTTTTCTTTGCATTTATGATCTTAAATTGCTTTGAAATATATTAACTGATGCATTCGTGTATTGGCTATGATTTACAACTAATTTGATGATTTGAATCTGTAAACTTGCTAACATTTTAATAAACCTTCATGGTTTGCACATCTGGTGTTCTCTATCATCTTTGTGGAGCTAAATGAGCTTCAGGTTATTCAAATGCATTGACTGCTCTGTCAGCCTCAGTCAGAACCAAAGGTCCAACCACTTTAGGGCAGCCTGTGCTTGAGTTTACACCAAGATTTGCAAAGTGCAAAATGCTGCATCACAGGCATACCTTAATCCATGTCCTCACAGAGACAGAACCAAACAAGACTGCCAGGGAAGGGAGGACAGGTTTAAACTGTTGCACATAGCAATAGTAGAACTACTAACAAGAAGTTTTCAACTTTGTACAGGCTACTAAAATGTCTGTCACAGGAGGGTGGACCTTCCACACACTGCCAGGACTGGGACAAAGAGGGTGGATAAAGGGGTAATTGTTGATTTCTGAGGGATATAAAAATTCCTGGGAATGACAATGCAGGCATCTCTTTGTATCACGCTGTCTTTACCTTTCCTCAGGGGAAGGAACGAGGATTGCAAAATGTGCCTGCACAAATCCAAAGCATTTGAGCAATTAAGAGTCAGCCTTTGGCAGCATAGCACCCTGGGGGGAAATACATTTGTCGCTCTTGCTGCTGCTGCTAATGGATTCAATGAGGGAGCATGGGGCCCTTTTATGTTCACAGGTCAATCCTTCGCTGATTATGTCAATAGCAGTGACTGGCCTCTGAACACAAACACCTCCACCAACTCACCTGAATCTGCTTAGATCAGTCATGCTCACTGGTGTTAAGTTATTTGTTGGGGGAGGAAGTGTGTTGTTGGTGTGGGACAGCAGGAGGTGAGAAGGAAGTGGGAGGACGAGTAAGGGGACTGATGAGGTGTTAAAAAGAATATCTGCGGCATATTAATAGTTGAAACACTTTAAACAGAATCACTAGAGCCAGGTAAGCGGAACACTGCTTTGGCATTACCTTTTCATACAGTTCCCTGCGCCGCTCTGAAGACTGGCGCCCTGGGCCTGGGCCCAGTTCACCCATGTCAAAAGTCTGCTCTGTTTGCAAGCTAACAGTAAAAACAGCAGCGGCTCCTATAGACGGGCGCAGGGGGCGTGGCCCTCTCCTTCTATGGCTTCCTAGTATAGCTTAAGTTAATAAACACAATTAAAACGAAGGTCACATAACTAGGGATTTCTGTAAGGTCTGCACCTCCGTGAGGATGTGCCTGATTCAGCAGTAGGAGGCCTTACCCATGCACAGCCCTTGTCTTGCCTCATAGTGTGACATCACTCTCATTTCTCCACCTTCATCTAGAGCCCTGATTAAAAACAGTCTGGGGCGTTTTGCTTTCAAGCCCGGGCTGTACAAGTTTGCATGCCACTTAGCAGCAGATACCGCACCCTTTAATATCTCACCACCGGGTGAGGTGAGGCCCGCAACCTTCACTGACCACACACCACCCTGTGACAAGATGAGAAAGAGTGGGCTTAAGAAGCGTGCAAGAGATGGCACAAACAAACCTATTTCATTAGTCTGTGGTGTCAGGTCATGTTCTATTTAGTGTATTCACCACCAGGAAGAGTCCTTTCATACTCAGCACAGCATGTGTGAGAAGCCTATATCCAATCCTGCACTCTGAGTCCAGAACACGACTGTTACAGAAACAACTTAGGCAAATAAATGAGGGCGCTGGTTTCACATAACAACTGAAAGCACAGACAGAAAGAACTAATATCACAGCATGTCAAGGAAAGTTTCACTTGTGAAGCAGGAAAGGCTCTGGGACATTTGTCATACAGTATAAATATGACTGAGAAGAACACATGTATGAGGGGAGAGATGTGCCACCTCCATCCCCGACGGCTACAAGATCCAGAGAAAGGACCGCCCCCACCGCCCAGGAGGAGGACTCGCCATCGCACACAAGGCCCACCTCCGACTCTCCACCTCCAGCACAAGTGATCCCCATTCCAACACAGAACACCTCCACTTCCAGATCCAGACCAGCCCCAGGACCACTCTACGCGGCACCCTCATCTACAGACCACCGGGACCTCGGACCCAGTCCACGACCACCATCGCCGAGCTAGCCGCACCCCACGCCATCACCTCAACAGACTACATTCTACTCGGAGACCTCAACTTCCACCTTGACAACAGCAACGACCCCGACTCCACCACCCTCCTTGATAACCTCGCCAACCTCGGACTGAAACAGCTGGTCCACACGCCCATGCACAGAGCTGGACACACCCTCGACCCCATTTTCGCAGGAGGAACCAACATCTGATTCAGCCACACCTCCCAGCCCCACTGGACGGACCACCACTGCGTTCACGTCACCTTCAACACCACCACCGCACCCAAGCCCACCCCGCGCCCGCCACGAAGGAACTGGAGCAAGGTCACAGAGGAACACCTCAACAGCACCCTCCTCCAAGACCACCCCAGCGTCACGACCGACACCAACTCCGCAGCCAAAGAATTTCACCGCTGGATCTCCTGCTGCGCCGACAAGCTCGCACCCCTCTGCCACCCCACCAAACAACGCCCTCAGAAGGCCGCCTGGTTCATCACAGAACTCCAAGAAGCCAGGCGCTCCTGCAGATGCCTAGAGAAAACCTGGCGAAACCAGAAAACCACGGAAGCACAGAACAACCACAGGAGCCCCCTGAAGGAATACCACCAGCTCATAAGAGACACCAAACGGACCTTCGTAAGAGACAAAGTCCAGGCCAACGCAGCGAACGCCAAGGAACTGTTCAACGTCATACAGCAACTCAACAACCCCCCCAGCGAAGCCATGGACGTCACACCCTCCCAGGAACTCTGTGACAAGCTCAGCTCCTACTTTCATCTCAAGATCCAGGCCCTCTATCACAACTTCAGCGAACAGACTCCGGACACCACCCCCCGCTCCGCCACTGCAGACAAGCCAACCGTCACGACCTGGAATCCCGCCACCATCGAACACATCACCACGACCATGAAGAAAGCCCACTCAGGGGCCCCAACGGACCCCTGCCCAGCACACATATTCCACATGGCCGCCGCCACCATCGCACCCGAACTAGGATGGACCATCAATGCCTCCTTCAGATCCGGCATCTTCCCAGATGACTGGAAGCGGGCGGAGGTTAAACCCCTCCTCAAGAAGCCAACAGACCTGAAAAACTACCGGCCCATCTCTCTCCTCCCCTTCACGGCCAAAGTCACCGAGAGACTCGTAAATGCCCAGCTGACCGCCTTCATCGAAGAGAACTCCATCCTCAACGCCTCACAGTCTGGATTCCGCAGCAACCACAGCACCGAGACCGCCCTCCTCGCCGCCACGGATGACATCCGCATTCTACTCGACCAGGGACACACCGCGGCCCTCATCCTCCTAGACCTCTCCGCATCCTTCGACACCGTCTCTCATTGCACGCTCACAGCCAGACTTCACAACGCGGGAATACAAGGAGCCGCCCTCGACTGGATCCAATCTTTCCTCTCCGGCAGAACCCAGAGGATCAGACTCCCTCCCTTCCTCTCTGAACCCACTAACATCGACTGCGGAGTACCCCAAGGATCGTCACTCAGCCCGACGCTTTTCAACATCTACATGGCCCCCCTTGCCGCCATCGTCAGACAGCATGGGCTCAGCATAGTATCCTACGCCGATGACACCCAGCTTATCCTCTCGCTTACCAAGAACCCCGAAGACACCAGACTCTGCTTCCACGAAGGAATGAAGGACGTTGCAGCCTGGATGAAAGACAGTTGCTTGAAGCTCAACTCAGAGAAAACCGAGGTCCTCATCCTCGGCCCCTCCACCTCCGCCTGGGACAACACCTGGTGGCCCTCCGCCCTCGGGAAGCCACCCACCCCTACAGACCACGCACGAAACCTCGGCATCATCCTCGACTCCTCCCTCTCCATGAACCGCCAGATCAACGCCGTTGCCTCCACCAGTTTCAACTGCCTGCGCATCCTCCGCAAGACCTTCAAATGGATCCCCCCCCAACTGCAGAAGGACCGTCACCCACGCACTCATCACCAGCAGACTGGACTACGGCAACGCCTTATACGCCGGAATCAACAGAACTCTTCTACACAGACTCCAGACCATCCAGAACGCCACAGCCAGACTCGTCCTCGGAACACCACGTCACGAGCACATGACCCAACACCTACGAGACCTCCACTGGCTCCCCGTCGAGAAGAGGGTCACTTTCAAGCTCCTCATCCACACCTACAAATCCCTCAACAACATCGGACCCAAATACCTCAATGAGAGAGTCTCCTTCCACGTACCCAAGAGGAACCTCCGCTCCGCCAACCTTGCCCTAGCAGAGGTCCCTTGCATCCGCAGACACAGAGCAGGCAGGAGAGCCTTCTCCTACATCGCAGCCAAGACCTGGAACGAGCTCCCGGTGAACATCAGACGCTCCCCTACCCTGCACACGTTCAGGAAGGACCTCAAGACCTGGCTCTTTGACTGATCCGGAGCTGCCCCCCCCCTCCCCTCCCCTCCCAGCGCCTTGAGACCCTCCCGGGTGAGTAGCGCGCTTTATAAGCCCCCTGATTGATTGATTGATTGATGTAAGACTTGCATTCTGGAGGTCTTAGTTTAGTAAAGACCAGACAAGCTTGAAATAGGATATATTCATCTCCGTGCCACACCACACAAAAAACTGTAAAGCTTGTACACACAAAAATGTGGCGCAACGGCTAGAGCTGTAGACTGGGGAAACTGGTTCGACTCTTAGCGTCCACTCAACATCCTGTGATTCTGAGAAAATCACTTAATCTATATGAGCCTAAAAAAAATAATATGACCTTCTCTAATGTTATCTGGTGTTCATGTAAAGTACTCCAATGTCTCTGGTCCAAGTTTGCGCTATATAAAACTGCATGTATGTGAGGAAATGTACACTATTTTTTTATTTTTCCATTTACACACTAGCATCATTCCCTTTGCAGGAACGTGCACGTGATGCTAGCAGCAAGGAAAAAAAAGCAGCTGCACCTTTCACCAGTCTCTGAGCAATGAGGGCCTCGCTTAAGTACTGTAAAAAAAATGAAAATCTAAAAATCCCAGAGTGAGTGTAAGAGGCAGTTTAGGTCTACTCCATGCCCTGTTTTTCGAGGGAAATTAATTAAAAAAAAATCCACAGCAGATTTATGAATAAAAAAGCAATTAAAAGTGAGTTCCTCGTATTTTTTAAAATTCTGTGTCTCCAATGTATATTTTTTTCAATTGGAATGTTAATTTCCTATTTAAGTACTGGCCCAATAAGCTTTAAAATATGTCCATTACCACTAATATTTGCCATCAATTAGCTCCATGATCTTAACCAAGGAGTGTATTGGGAAAGATTGCGATCGGCGAATGCGGGCCACTTTTTTTGGGCTGCCCGGGCCTAATTGTGGCCCCAATCCAACCCTGTTGGCATGTGTGCATGGTGGGCTGAAGTAACGTCTGCCCTTATTCTCAGGCCTGTTTGAATACATGAGTCTGTAGTCTGCTCTCCAAAACACTGGGCTCGCGCGTCTGTTACCAACATTGTCAAGGTGTGTATGTGTGTCTAGGATTGAATATTTTCTGCAGGGATGAAATGTCAAACAATTCAGCTGTACTATGGAGCATTGGGGGGCCATTTTGCCCCATGCAGGCTACCATTGCCAGCACTTTCTACTGTGCTGTAGAGGCAATCTAATGCGCGTACTCGCCCACCGCTGCGTATATGTCAGCCAAGACCACCCGCCAATAACACTAGGGTGCTACGTTTACAGTTGCCAACAGCAGATCTGTACCATTATCCAAAACTGTCCCTCCAGGTCTCTGAGTCACATGTAAGTAGAAAGTCATCTGGAAGTAGAAGACAATTTTGATTTTTTAGAAAAAGAACAGCCATATAAAATATGATTGTTTTATCTATTATGATTAGAGAAGCCACTTTGAAAATAGCCCTGTGGCTGAAATGTTCTCTGAGAAGGTTAAATGCTTGAAATAAATTGTCTTGGCTTGCAGGTCCTTCAGTTTCTCAAAATAGCCTCATTGGCCGAACGGAAAGTATTTTCTAATAACTGGGCTGGAGATTGCCGCTATCTGCCGCATGTAAGGTAGGTTGCACTTATCATCATTAGCGGTGATTGCTTCACTCTGAAGGACTGAGATCATGGAAGCGAGGTACCACCCTTTGCTGTGATTGCAATTGAAGCTTTCATGAAATGAGAATATTTTTCCCCTGGGCCTCGTGTGATCAGCATTTTTTTGATAAGGCTCCTGTAGTTTTGTTGTCAAAGTCACACAGCCAATTTAACTCTCAGTAACCGCTATGGGATTTATTTAGTACCCCTGAAATTGTTTTTGAATATCTTTGCTTGCGCTGCCACTTTTATGAAGTGTCACTGGCAATGGGTTCATCAAGAAACAAATGCATCAAAGATTGGCTGGTTTGCAGCCTCATAACCACCGAGCGAATGGAGAAGTTTGGGCCATTATCTCTACGTTAATAAAGCTTTGCATGGAGTGTGTCGAAAGAACCGACCAATCCAACACAAGGCAATGATTAACAAGTTTAGTTACACCTGTGTCATCACTTCTACTGCAAGATAAGCCATTTTGACAAACATATGTTATGGATACAGTTCATTTTGGAGGGCAAACATATTTTAAATAACTCACTTCTTTGGTATAGAAACAGAAATATATATGTACTTATATTTTTTTTAATTTTCTATTTAAGACATTTAGGGGCATATTTACGTTCCCTGGCGCATCCCTGCATGTCAGCAGGGATGCGCCAGGGAAAATGCGTCACGCAAGTTTACCCTTGCGCCACGTCCGATGCGCCGCATTTACAATACGGCGCATCGTGGCGCAAGGATAAGCAGATGCGTGACGCATCTGCAAGGCGGAAGGTTGGCGCAGTGCTGAAGTCGTGCCGCAGCGCGACGCAACTCCAGCACTGTTCCAGCCTTCCCTATCCCTAACATGGTGCGTCAATCCTTACGCCTGCTTGAAGCAGGCGTAAGGATTGACGCACCAGCGTCGAAAAAGTGACTGCGTGAAATCTTGTAGATTTCACTACGTCACTTTTCCGAGGCATACCTGCGCCGGAACGCCCCCCCCTGCGCCGGTACGCCCACATGAAACCTGACGCAGGTTTCATGTTGCGCGAGGGTTTACTACGTGACGCATCTCCCTAGATGCGTCACGTTGTAACTATCAGCGCAACGCGGCGCATGGTTTGCGTCGCCGCTGCGTCACTTGCGTGACGCATGCGGCGGCGCAAAAGTGGCGCAAGGGGCTTGTAAATATGCCCCTTAATTCCTTCAAGATGAGCCGGCTACTTGAAGAAATTTGGTGAGCCACCATTTTTAAGCGTGCCATATTCAAGACATATTGGTGGGATATGATGCAGACCTGTAGGATTTCTAAATGTAATAATCTCACATATTTATGCAACGATCAGATATTACTGGCCATTTTTATTAATGGTTCAAAATGTAAAAAATTACTGTGCGATGATGTAATCTGCCCTTTGTGGAATTCGGATGAGAATATCAGGTTCTACACCCAGCTTTTTAAAATGTTTACAGATTAGGGATTTTCTTCTGTGCAGCCTGCCACCAGGGGGTGATAGAAGTGATCACTCTGTGTTAAAATCCCTGAGTTGTAGAGGTTTTGTCCCATTGAATACAATGCTCCATCAGACAGCCAATTATTCTTGAATGGTTTTGCTTTCATAGTGTCATATCGGCAAACAGAGTTAGTGGAGTTTGTCAGGTGAGTGTAAAAACCTCAGGAATGAAGATCCACCGGAAGGTAGTTTCATCTACAAATAGGTACTCATTTTATATAATGAAATTGGAAACACTCCATATGTTGTGCTTGTGTACTAATTTTCTATGCCCTATATGTAATGTGGAGGCGCAGACGCAATCAATTAGTTGACATCATATTCCACCATACAGGGATATTGAAATTAGATAATTTCAAATTTTAGTTTTATCAACCATAGAAGGATGGAACTATGTCCAATAAGAATGTTAGGTATGCCTAATTCTGCTAGGTCATTTTTAAAAATATTTTTTATTGTTTTATTGACAGTATGTTCAGACAATCAGTACATAGCACAGACAGTGTAATGAACATAATATGTCAGGGTATAAGGATGTTACAACCCACATAAATTGACATCTTTTCTACAATATAACCCCAAACTACTCTCTACCCTCACCCTCCCCAATCTCACATCCTAAACTCCCAAGGTCTACCTTGGGAGTCCAGCCTTCAGCGCAGATAGACCAAAGCATATCAATACGTGAGACACATAGGGCCTGATTAAGAGTCTGGCGGTCCACGGACCGCCAGACTCACGGTGGTGCAGCGGTGGCAGTCTGGTCACTGCCACACCGGTAGTCCGACCGCTGGATTACTGGATTACAATTTAGGCGGTCGGACCGCCATAGCACGGCCACAACAGCCAGGGATCAGAGATCCCTGGCAATGGCTCGGCGGATTGAGGGTCGCAATATGGTTAGTGGTACCCTGCAGCACCGCCAAGCATATTACGACTTTCCTCACTGCCAGCGGTCTCATGGAGGTTCTTGCTCCATGAAACTGCTGGCGGTGAGGAAAGAAAGGGCACCATACAGGGACCCCTGTTGCTCCTGTGCACTGGGGTGCATGCAGGGGGTCACATGTTGCATGCACCCCATTCCTGCGCTGCATGGACTGCACAGTCCATGCCGTGCAGGAACATGCACTGGAGGTCCCGTAGCAGTGCAGTTATCACAGATGAGCCTTTAAACTGCACGCCCACGGGACCGCCATGCCGCCCGCCCGCCATACTACTATTTTACTTGTTATCTGGTGGGCGGGCGGCGGTGAGGTTTGGTGGTGAAGGAGGGGTGAGGTGGCATTCCGCCCGCTCCTGCACCACCAAAACTCGTAATCGGCCCCATAATCTTTCCTTAAATGATCCGATCTAAATTATATAGGCAAGTTATGCAATCAATAGAGGTGATATATGTTAGAACAACGGTGTAGGGTCATTGGTACCAGAACTAGTGTGAAATGTCAGAGAAAGAGTCTGTGGAGGACGTGCGTATACTTTAATACGATGTGTAAAGTCCTCTACTAGAGAGCTCCAGTCTTGAGCAATAGGGTGTTTCCTTAAACCAGCCCTCTCCTCTTTGTGTAAGTGTACAAGGAAGTGCTACTCTACCAATCCTGCTAGGTTTTTACCCAATAATTTATTGTATTTACTTTCATTATTGGCGATATTGATGTTGCTTGTAAGTGGGTAGATCCAGATTCATCTTGTTTGATGGAGGGCAAGAATGGTCAACAAAGTACATTAAATATTAAGCGTACATACATCAGTTTCTTTTTCTTCTTTAATAGCTTGATGAAAAAGAGTTTGTGAGGATTTCGATGTGTTCTTTTTTGTAAGCCCCACTTATGCACATGAGTGCATGTTGTTTCTTTCATAATTCAATGTTGAGAAATGCACTCATCGCGATTTATTATCTTGCGAAATGTTCCACTTAGTTAGTATATTGCTCCTGTACAGAATCTCTGCTATTTCAATAAAATCCATATTTGTAGCTTGGCAGTATTATTCACTGCAGGGACAGTAATCACAAACCCTGATCACTTGTGGCCAATTCCCCCATCTCCACGTTGCTTTCATTGGCAGGGTTTGACCTTGCAATTGAGACAAGTATTCGCAAAGCCAATAGGTCTGACTTGCATTCTGAGCCCTGAGTAAAACTTTTTAAAAAGCCTGCTGCATGAAAAATAAACAAAACAACAATTGCTTTAAGGCGTCTATGAGCTACAGAATGTATTGAATGGTGATTAGGCGCACTTTTTAGATGTAAAATAGGGTAGGCTTTAACATGATAAACAGCATTTCTGCATGCAACAAATGTAAACAGCATTTGTGAATTCCTGTGATTACATGCAATGGTGCAATAAATCCAGAGCTCTTGGCTTTGCCAATTCTTGTTACCATTTGGCACGGTTTAATCTCATGAGATGCCCAGTCCCAAGGTGTCGATCTGGTGGTCTCAGTGTGTCCTCTTGTTGTGCCCTAACATGGAGAAGACCTGCATTTGACCCCCTATCCTGTAGTCTCATGGGTGTAGCCTCTGTCTGGAAGTGGCACATTATAATGTTTTGGGTGCAGGAGCTGACCTCAAGGGGGATGCTTAATAGTCTCTCTGTCTAAATTAAGACCAGTATTTCCAGGAAGCCCCTTCAGGGTCAGACTGGCTGTAGCAGGCATCAGGCGTTTCCCCGGGAGGCTGGAAGGTTTTGTAGCGTTTCCCCGGGAGGCTGGAAGGTTTTGTAGTGTTTCCCCGGGAGGCTGGAAGGTTTTGTAGCGTTTCCCCGGGAGGCTAGAAGGTTTTGTAGCGTTTCCCCGGGAGGCTGGAAGGTTTATTAGCGTTTCCCCGGGAGGCTGGAAGGTTTTGTAGCGTTTCCCCGGGAGGCTGGAAGGTTTTGTAGCGTTTCCCCGGGAGGCTAGAAGGTTTTGTAGCGTTTCCCAGGGAGGCTGGAAGGTTTTGTAGCGTTTCCCCGGGAGGCTGGAAGGTTTTGTAGCGTTTCCCCGGGAGGCTGGAAGGTTTTGTAGCGTTTCCCCGGGAGGCTGGAAGGTTTTGTAGCGTTTCCCCGGGAGGCTAGAAGGTTTTGTAGCGTTTCCCCGGGAGGCTGGAAGGTTTTGTAGCGTTTCCTCGGGAGGCTGGAAGGTTTTGTAGCGTTTCCCCGGGAGGCTAGAAGGTTTTGTAGCGGTGAAGGGGGTTTTGTTACTGGGGGCCATTTTTGCAGCAGTGCTACAATATCGGTCCCCAGTAACAAAAGCCCTAAGGAAGTATTTCCAGCCTCCCAGGGTCAGGCAGTGCTTCCCCAGGGGCTCGTCCGAGAAAATTGCCTGGACTGCTCTGGGTTCCAAGTCCGGTCCTGAGCCCCTTCGTATTTTTTAATGAACGAGGATGTTTGAGAACATTTTGTGCATTGCTTTATAACAATGATCATGAACATCGGAAAGTGTGAACGGAAGATGTACCCTGATTGCTTTTGGTGCACCTGACATTAGAGTTACACTTAGATGATCACAAACATCTGTTTAACAGGAAACACTGAGTGCAAAATGGAGAATGCCTGATGCCCATAGAGTAACAAGAACAAGTCGGTCTGAGCCTGATGCCCGATGCAACCTTGCTGGCCTGCTTTGCTGCTGCTCCAGCCTGTATGAAAGCCTCCAGATTGCTCAGGAAGTCCAAAGACACAGAGCACAAGAAATCCCACATCCCCTTTATCCGAGACCGAGAAAGGGTGCACCAAGAAAGTAACATCTACAAGTACAGGTATGCTGAGTGATCACTCTTTTTTGAGTTCAAAATATTTTATTTTATTTTGTTCATAAACAACTAATAAAGACATTACATAAAATGTTATTATTTAGCAACCAATTACCTAATAACAATTCGCAAATTGACCAAAATTATTTAAAAATTGCAATAGGTATTGAAATATTACATATTGAAAAGATACATAAAAGGGGAAGGAAGGAAAGGAGGGAGGGGACAAATATAACAACTAATGCATAAGATTTACACAGAGCTACTATATTTTATCATACGTATAGCCTATTTGAGTTAAAATCAAAAATTGGAGATATAAATACAACATTAAGAGGATAGATATACATCAACAGGTAACCAAAAAGATTGATAAGCGAGCGAATTATGTGAAATCCCATTCATGGATAATTGAGCACCTCTTCTAGTAAAGATAACCCACGACCACCAAGCATTAAAGATAATATAGAAACATCTTTCCAGCAAAAAGTGATGGATTTTGTAGCTGCTGAGATTAGGAAATTAAAAAGATTACCTTCTAAATCATGTAAGCTTTGTAAAATAATAGCAGATTTACATATTATTAATTGATAGGAAACATCAATATGGAGTTTAAAAATCTTTTTTATGATAACCCAAACTTCAGACCAAAATTTAAAAACCGGAGGACAGTCAAAAAGCATATGTTGTAACGTACCAGGATGTAATTTACAATGCCAACAATCTGCAGAGGGAAGAAGTTTAGCTTTAAATAAACGTGATGGAGTCCATAAACAATTGTATAGGATATATGAATTGGTTTGATAGATTGAAACAGGTAGCCAACCAGATATGCTACCAAGCCAAATATCCTTCCATGTGTCAATAGATAAAGAAAGCGAAAGTTCATTGTTCCAAAAAGATGAAATCATCTCTAAATTGCTACCTAGAGTATCTGATAATTTTTTATATAGAATGGAAACCCCATGAGACGATCTAGAGACTGTTTGAATGTAAACTGATAAATCTGTTGTAACATTGGACGGAATAGCATTGGGAAATGAGTCTAAGATTGAATTGCACAAATACTGATACTTAATAAGGTCAGATTTAAGTAGACCAAATCTTGCTTGCAACGTTTCAAAAGCAATAAAGGTATTATTGGAATAAACATCTTTAAGATAAAAAATACCAGCTCTAATCCATGAAAACCAAAAACTAATATTCCTGTTTAATTTAATGACATTACTATACCACAGTGATAACTCATCTGTATTATTCATGGGAAAAAGAAAAATTAAGTCAAGATCATTAAATAACATTTTAGTAGATTTAATAATAACTGATTTATGAAAAAATGTGGTATTATTATGCATAGACATTAAAGTAGGTAAAGGAAATGGACTTACTATAGATTTCTCAATAGATAGATAGGAGGAATATTTAAAAAGGAGTGGTTAAACCATAATGAGCTTTGTTTTAAAATAAAAGCTTTATGATAAAGAAAGAAATCTGGGATACCAAAACCAGCATTACGTTTAGACACTTTTAACTTTTTATAACTAATACGAGGAGATTTGTTGTTCCATAAAAACTTTGACAAAAATTTATCAACCTCTTTATAAAACTTTAATGGAAATTGAGTAGGAATCATGGCAAGGGTATAAAAGATTTTGGGAGCAATAGTCATTTTGATAGAATCCATTCTGCCCCACCATGAAAGATGTAATGACGCCCATTTAGACGTTTTATTTTTAATGTAATTTAGGATGAAATCACAGTTTAAATTTATTGTTGATTTTATGGATGAGGAAAATAAAATTCCAAGATATTTTAACTTATTCTTTTGCCAAATGATTTCACGCATGGGAAGCATATCATGAGTGCAATAAACATTAAGGGGAAAAAATTCAGTTTTGCTGGTATTTAAAGTGTAGCCCGAAACTGTAGAGTATTTTGTTATAATATCCATTAATGAGGGAACGAAGATATAGGGTCACTAACAAATAAAAGCACATCATCCGCATAAGCAAGAGTTTTAACAGTAACATTCTTAATATTAATTCCTTTAATATTGTCACATTTTCTTATAGAGGCAAGAAAAGGTTCAATGCCAATTAAAAATAAAAGAGGGGAAAGAGGACTTCCTTGCCTTGTACCTCTAAAAAGCAAAAATTGATTTGAGACTTGTCCATTAATAAATAAACGAGCAGTAGGAGCGAAATATAGAGCTGAAATCATGCGTATAAAAGTATCTCCAAAATTAAATGAGGACAACGTATGAAATAAAAATTGCCAATGGATTTTATCGAATGCTTTCTCAGCATCTAAGGCTAAAATTCCAGATGGCAACGTTAAAGTAGGACTTTGTTCAATAATATGTAGCAAGGTTCTTGTATTATGAGCAGAATATCTATTCTTCATAAAACCAGATTGATCCGGGTGTATAATAGAATCTAATATGGGGCCCAATCTAGTAGCAAGTATTTTAGCATATAATTTACAATCTTGATTAATTAAGGATATAGGGCGATAATTAGACACAAGATTGGGATCCTTATCTGGTTTTGGAAGTACTATAATTAACGCTTCTGTAAAAGAACCAGAGGTAGATCCTGTGGATCCAAAAAACATAAATAGTTGGTGTAAAAAAGGTAAAAGATATGACTGAAATTCTTTGTAGAATTCCGCTGGAATCCCATCAGGACCAGGAGATTTGTTCTTTTTAAGGGATTTTATAGCTGATAAGATTTCATCTTTGGTAATAGGTGCATCAAGTCCAATTTTATCTGATTGTGGAATCTTGGGTAACTCACAGGAATTTAAAAAGGAGTCGATTAAAGAAGCATCCTGAAAATCGGGTTTATTATATAATTTAGAATAGAAATTCAAAAATTCATTAACGATTTCATTGTGAGAGAGAGCAATTTTACCATGGGCACCATGAATTGAGTTGATTTGAGATTTATCCTTTTTTATACGTAAGTAATTAGCTAATAGTCTTCCAGATCTATTGGTATTAAAACTAAGGGGCCGATTCCGATCTCGGTCGGAGGCGCACCCAACACCATTCGGTCGGGAAAAAAGCCATGCGAAAGCCTGTTTCCCGACCGATCCGTACAGCACACCGAACGAGTAAGTACGATGCGCACAACAGCAGAGAATCCGGCCGAGGCCGTACTCACCCAAACCAGGTCCTGTTCCCCCGGCCGAGGCAAATCCGGAAACGCTGAATCGAGTCGCACGGAAGGAAAAATGCAGCTCCGTCCGGCCGAACGAGTACGATGCGCTTTCCGTACGCGCCGAACCCGTCGCTACGCACGGCACGTCAAAGCATCCGGGAGAGGCGCACATAAGCTCCGATTCGCACCACAACACGATCCACGGCTCCGAGACGAACACGCCAGCGACGAGGACGAGGCGAAGCGACGAGGACGACGCGAAGCAACGAGAAGGACGAACGACACGAACCAACCATGAATCCCTTCGTCCCGATCATACCAATATTCTACATTTACTACCGGAACAGGCACAGACGCGTACGGCGCAGAAGGTAAGCCAGACACCAACCACAAAACACATACAACACGTACACGACACATCACACACACACAGAGGGATGCAGAATATACTTACACCAGCAACAGCAGCTCCATAGGGGCGGGATGCCCATCACCAATGCCACATATGCACACAGGGGCCTGAATGCGCACCACCACCCCTACCCAGGGGAGGCAGGATGCCTACCACTACTACCACCCTTAGCCAGGGGGGCAGGATGCCCACCACTACTACCACCCTTAGCCAGGGGGGCTGGATGCCTACCACTACTACCACCCTTAGCCAGGGGGGCAGGATGCCTACCACTACTACCACCCTTAGCCAGGGGGGCAGGATGCCTACCACTACCACCCTTAGCCAGGGGGGCAGGATGCCTACCACTACTACCACCCTTACCCAGGGGGGCAGGATGCCTACCACTACTACCACCCTTAGCCAGGGGGGCTGGATGCCTACCACTACTACCACCCTTACCCAGGGGGGCAGGATGCCTACCACTACTACCACCCTTAGCCAGGGGGGCTGGATGCCTACCACTACTACCACCCTTACCCAGGGGGGCAGGATGCCTACCACTACTACCACCCTTAGCCAGGGGGCAGGATGCCTACCACTACTACCACCCTTAGCCAGGGGGGCAGGATGCCTACCACTACTACCACCCTTAGCCAGGGGGGCAGGATGCCTACCACCACACCTTCAGCCAGGGGGGCAGGATACCTACCACTCACTACCACCCTTAGCCAGGGGGCTGGATGCCTACCACTACTACCACCCTTACCCAGGGGGGCTGGATGCCTACCACTACTACCACCCTTAGCCAGGGGGGCTGGATGCCTACCACTACTACCACCCTTAGCCAGGGGGGCTGGATGCCTACCACTACTACCACCCCCACTCATAGGATGGACAATGCATGACACAACCAGCACACCACAACCTAGGGAATGCAAGAAGAAGACATCCCCCAACACCATGACAAGCGTGTGCAGACTGTGTCAAATGCCTACAACACCGAACATGACTTTGAACATACAATGTGACCCCCTAGCACATGTGCCACACATATATGTGTGTGGCACCCACAATGCAAGCAGGCCATGACCATTGTGGCAATGGGGTCCAAACCCCCATCATCACAGTGACCAAAATGTAAGTGTGGGGTCCATAGCTGAAGCACACTTTGAACATTGTGGCAATGGGGTCCAAACCCCCATCATCACAGTGACCAAAAGGTAAGTGTGGGGTCCATAGCTGAAGCACATTTTGAACATTGTGGCAATGGGGTCCAAACCCCCATCATCACAGTGACCAAAATGTAAGTGTGGGGTCCATAGCTGAAGCACACTTTGAACATTGTGGCAATGGGGTCCAAACCCCCATCATCACAGTGACCAAAATGTAAGTGTGGGGTCCATAGCTGAAGCACACTTTGAACATTGTGGCAATGGGTTCCAAACCCCCATCATCACAGTGGCCAAAATGTAAGTGTGGGGTCCATAGCTGAAGCACATTTTGAACATTGTGGCAATGGGGTCCAAACCCCCATCATCACAGTGACCAAAATGTAAGTGTGGGGTCCATAGCTGAAGCACACTTTGAACATTGTGGCAATGGGTTCCAAACCCCCATCATCACAGTGACCAAAATGTAAGTGTGGGGTCCATAGCTGAAGCACATTTCGAACATTGTGGCAATGGGGTCCAAACCCCCATCATCACAGTGACCAAAAGGTAAGTGTTGACAAAGAAAGAGGTGCAACTGCCAGACTGCATGGATGATTCCTGGTCACAGAACAACAAACACATCAGTGGCAAAGTAGTGTATGTGTCCCATTGCAACATAAATTGGGGGAGCCAAATCCTGCAGTGCAAATAAGACATACCTTTGGCCATGTGCAGACAAACAACACCCATGGGGGCTGACACCGTCAACAATGATCAATGACACAATGACAGAAGTGACCATCAGAATGCAGACCCACATATTTGCACCAATGGGCACACACATGCAGATACCCTGTGGAGACTGTAGATGTGAGGTGAACAGATACCATACCATGGCAGCAATGGGACACACAAACCATGATCATTGTGCTGACCAATGACCTAGGAGTCCCAGGGACAGCAGATTGTCAGATGAGAGGGAGCACAAATCACACATGTCACACAGGCACGTAGGGACAGCAACTGACACAGCAAGACACAGACACACCACAGCACCACCCCCAGGGCCCCCACAATGTGGTGACCCTGGGCTGCATTACAATCCCACTGTGATGACAAAGCTAAATGTGGTTCACACTGTGAACCACAGTCATGTGTACTGAGCAACTAACTACCATCACACCTACACAAGCACAAATCAAACAGCATGGCCAGTAAGCCAAGGCCAACATGGAGGCAGGGGCCTAGCCGGGCAACAACTCTCATCTGCACACACTCAACACCACACCCCTCGACCTCCAACAATGTGCAGCAGTGAAGCACACATGCACTGGTGACATTGCACATGCACCCATGACTATTCCAGGGTGGTGGGTGGGAACCAAGGTGCAGAAACACATCACACATGGACACTCAACAAGACTCCTGAATGTCTGACACACTGCACACTACGCTGTACATGGACATGACGGCAATACCACACCAACCAATGGGATCCCAGCCACAGTCACACACCAATGAAGAAGCCAAGGTCACCCACAAAGAACACACATAGACAACAACCAACATTGCAGCCCGGACCCTGAGGAGTGCCAGCAGTCACACACACAACGTGTCACAATCACTGAAAGATAACACAAACTGGAAATCACATGACAGGGGCAAACAACAAGTGCCAAGGGGAAACCTGACTGTGACCCATCTGCGTCTGCACACAAACTCAGCCCTGACAGCAAACACACCTATGGGTGACACCCTGATGACCAGTAATGTGCCATGCACCCACATCACAGAGAACCCAGGGAGAAGACTTTGGGGGAACATAGCTCAACTCAGCTAGCATCACAAACAGGTACAACACTATGGATCACAGCATGCACAGCTAAACGGAAGTGAACACACAGACATGCACATACAACACACACCTTGGGCGCAGGCAATGTCACAGGAGTACACACTGCCATGAGGGGACTCCACTCCTGTGTGAGGAAAGCTGTGCCATATGTTGCCTCAGTAGGGCCCCATCATGTCAGCTGAGCACTTGGTCACACAATCAACAATTAGCACCAAATGAGGGCTCCCGTCACATCAGCCTGGTCATGGAAGTGCCATGCCAACGGAATCATCAGCACAGATCCAACACACTTGTATAGCAATGTTGCACTGACAACACAGATGAGTCCTTCCCCATTGATGCCCAAACCTGCATGTCCACTGGAGATGGCCACACAGTCAGGGAAGTAGACGAATTGAACAATGGCAGGCACAACAGATGTGCAGGGGTGGAAGCCACAGATGTGAAATAGCCAATCTAAGTAGGAAATCCCATTGCCAAATACTGAACACATGACACCCTCAGATGCTGCTATGGATGACATGGATACACCACAGGATAGGACACATTCCCCCTGGACCACATGGGTTCCTGCACAGTAACACTTCATTCTCATGAGACCAAATATCACCATCACTGCAGCAAGGGCATGGTTAGCATCATCAACATCATGTACATCAGAAGCAAAAGCACTAGAGAACAGAAAGTTGCTTTATTCAGCATATGTGGCATTAAAAGTAGAAGTCCAGTAGAACATAAACAAAGGCCAATGGCCAGTCCATCAACAAAGTCACAAGTGGGTGACAGTGGCAGATGCCACCCTACACATGCCTGCACAAAACCAGGGACAATCCACTAGGAGGGGCAACCGGGGGGTAGGCCAGGCACCGCAGGGACAGGATCAGGGCTCACCAGGAGGAAGCAGGGAAGGGGTGGTGGGTGCTGGAGAGCCACTGACAACTGCAGTGGAGGTGTCTGACATGGTGTGTGCCGGCACAACTGGGGGGCATGGCTCAGATGTTGTGGGTGCCGGCACGACTGCAGTGGACCCTGCAGATGGAGTGGACAGGTCCGCCACTGCAGTGCCCAAGTCAGACAGGGTGGTAGTGGACTCCACTGCAGTGCCTACCACCAGGGGAGGAGAATGGGGAACAGGCAAGGTGGGCTGGACAGAGGGGAGGACACCCTCACCACATCAGTGGCACAGACAAGCGCAGCGGGGGTGTGGTGCCGGGAGAGCAAGTGGCAGGGGGAGAAGGCCGGAGCCTCTTGGGGATGGTATATCTGTGGGTGGGGGAACCTGGGGCAGGGTGTGGTGGGGGCACCTGTGGAGTGGGGGCCTGAGGGATGGAGGAAGGAGACCTGGTGCTTGAGCTGCAGGGCGGCGGCGGGGTCTTGCTCTTAACACTCCGGGGGGACTTGCGGGTGGGGGCCTCAGTCTGTCTGCGCCTGGGGGAGGGTGTCCAGGGGCGAGGGGCACTCTGCTCTGTGTGGGGGGGCTTCCTCTTCACCCTGGATGCTGGAGCAGCTGGATCGGAGGGGAAGAGGCCGAGGTCACTGAGGAAGAGGCGCTGGGTCTTTGGGGTTGCAGGTGAGGCAAGGGAGGGTGCTTTGGAGGGAGAGGCAACTGAGGACTGCGCAGTGCCCGTGGATGCGTGTGTGTGTACCAGGGCCCCATCCCCTGTGAGTCTGGTTTCAGTCCCCTGACTGTGCGTGCGTGTGCGTTTTGTTTGTGGCGTGTGTGTCTGTGTGCTGGACGTGTGTGTGCTGGTGTGTGCCTGTGCCGGTGTGTGTGTGCTTGGGACGGGTAAGGTGCTGGGGAGTGTGGATGGAGCAGAGGCAGGAGGGGTGAGGGACTGTCTGAGGAGGGACACTGCTGCCGTCAGGGAGGAGTCCATGGACCTATTGCCCCTCTGTAGGTCAGACATGCCCGATGAGATGCCCTCCATGAACGACACCAGCTGAGTCAACAGAGCGGTGTGCGCATGGAGGACACTCAGCATGGCTGTCTGCCCTACATGGAGCTGGCGAAGGAGGTACACAGACTCCTCACTCAGGGCAGCAGGGGACACAAGGGCAGGGGGTGCGGTGCCTGGCCCAAAGGAGACACGCTCCCGAACATGGGAGCCTCCACGGACCTGGGGAATGGGAGCCCATGGGAGGGCGGTGGTGGTGCTGGTGGTGGCGGGGACAGCAACACTAGCTGGGGTGTGGTGGCTGCTGACACCCGCCTCCACAAGGGAGTCATCCTCCGAGTTGCTCTGGTCCTCAGCTGAGGTGGATGGTGCTGAGGACTCCTCGGTGTGGCTCCCCTCGCCCTCCGTGCCACTGGGTCCCTCCGACCACTCCTCGGCTGCTGACCCAGTCTGGCTCTCTGGCTCCTCCTGGTCCGTGGAGCTGTCCCCTTCCGTGGCCGTGGATGTATCTGCAAACAATGGGGAAACAGACAGACATCAGTCACCTGCACCAAACGCACACACCACTGTGAGCACAGCACATTACAGAGCAAGCCCTGGCATCATTAGTTGTACATTGCTAAAAGTGCCCTAACTGAACAGGAGAAGCCAATTGTCAGTCTGATGCCAAGCATGGCACTCACATCCCACATGGCCTTGCACCCATCTGTCTGGTGTCTGTTGGATTGCAACACTCCAGTGTGGACACATGCACCAAGTACACAGTAGTTGGACAGTGCAGAGGACACGGTGTGGCATGTGGACATGCACACATCACAGCTCTTGCCACTGAGTCAGTACAGGTTTCCGGATGAAAGGGATGCCCAGAGTCAAATAGGAAATGCATGTGATGCATACCAGCGACAGACACCATGATGCACCCATGTCCTGATAGCCATCGCCACAATGGTGTGCATGTAGCACATTTCACTCCCCTGCAGGACCACCAATAAGTTGACACATGCCATGGCAGAGGCATGACTGCTAAGTCATACATCACTGTCTCAGTGATGTATGACTTGGCAGCCAGACAACAACACTATGCACTGTGTCACAATAGTAGGTCATGGGGAATGCAAGTCCTGGAGCTGCACAAGTGCACATGTACATCCCCCACACAACACATCATCTTAACCCTCATCTGTCCAGGTCATACCTATTGGACATATGGGAGACCTGTGACACTACCCTCTGAACCTGAGCCCCTCACAATTTGCTGTGAATGGGGAACAGCTGCCTGAACTTCACATTCGCATACCCCAGTCTGCACGGGCAGCTGATCAAACACCTAGGTGACACACAAGTATCGTCTCCTATGGTCACATCTCCAGGGGCATGCTGAGCCCCTACCAAGAAACACCCCAGCAGTCCTGGCAACTAATCCACAGCACACTGACACAGAGGCAGACACCTGAGGGGTCAAATCACTGTGCACAATGTGTCAGCTGATACACGGGAGTGGGAGTACAGAGTGCATTGCATGGCCTGGAGTAGGCATGACTGTCCTGCTCCACATGAATGAGGGAAGTGCCCTGGACAGTGGATAGCTGGCTATGTATGTGTGACACACGTAATCTGCACACTCCTGGGGCCCAAACATTGTTCCCACCCGCTGCATTGGCGTGTGCCACATACCCCAGGCACATGTGGTGGCTCAGCTCAGCAAGTGGACCGCATATCAAAGCAACACGCAGATCACATGTCCAAACACAGGCGTTGTGTGAACAATGGACCCACCCATGATGCCCACAACAGAGTTAGGGAAACAGATGCTGTCCCCCACCTTTAGTGAAGCAAACTGCAAGGACACAGTCCCAAGTGACACAATTCCCTGAATGTAAGGGCCACACCTGGGTATCAGATGAGCAGTGGGCAGTGCACAATAGAGGGACATGGCTCCTGGACAACATGACTGCTGCACTGTGGCAGTTGAACCAGGCCAGAGGAGGGCACAAAGCATGTAACACAGAGTTCACAGTGCAGTCTTTGACTCACCCCCTCCTTGCTGCTGTCTGGCCTTCAGCTGCCCGTCCAGGTCTGGAAACACCACCGCCAGGATATGGAGCATGTGGGGGGTCAGGGTCCGTGTTCCGCCCCTCCTGCGAGGAGGCGACAGCTTCAGCTGGACCCGTGCAATCCTCCGGGTCCAGCCCCGAAGGTCCTGCCACCTCTTCTGGCAGTTGCGGATCCGGCGCTTGTAGACCCCCACGGACCGGACGGCCCGGACGATGTCCTTCCAGATCTCCTGCTTCCGATGGGCATTGACCTGTCAGGATGACAAAGTGAAAAGGGCATTACTACACATGCAACATATCCGTGCATGACACAGTTGTATATACATGTCTCAATCACAGGGGCACATGAGGTACACAGGCAGTGCAAAGCTGCCCATGGACAGTTTGCCAGACGTCACTACATGGTATTATTGCATGGGAAGTAAAACCTTGTTCAAATGCACTGTCACTGCACCATACCTGTCCAGTGCATGTCACTACACACTATGGGGGGTGACAACTACTCAGTGAGCCTGCTAGCCAGTGGCGTGCAGACTTTCAGCCTTGCTAGTCAGACAAAATGCACATTCAGAAAGGCAGTGCACAGAACACTCACCTGCTCCCCTGGTGTCCCATACAGCTTGCTGTACTGTGGAAGTAGGCTGTCCAGCAGGGCCTGGTTCTCTTCAAGGCTGAAGGCTGGGGCTCTCTCCACAGTACGTGCCATTGCAGGGTCCAGAGGGGCAGAGACAGCAGCAGTGCAGTGGCAGATGTCGTCCTGGAGCATGTAGTGCAGGCAAGTGAGCTCTCAGGGGAACAGCCAGCAATATATATGTGCTGGAGAGGCAGATACTGTCCCTTGTGTCCAAAGTGATAGGTCCAAGTCGTTTGCATCTTCTGAATCTGGCCAATCCATGGAATAGCAGCACCAAAACACACCCACAGCATCCTTCAAATCTTCAACTTCATGACATACATGATTTTGCAACATTGTTGTGGTTGACCAACTGATTTTCCAGGAACCGACTCGTTCAAAATTCGAAAACGCGTCCGTTGCCAGGCAAGCCCATTGTCAATGGGTGCGCACCGATCGGTCCATTGCGGTACAACGCGTACAGGGGTACAACGCGTACCCGCACACATTGAATGCAATGGGCCGGCCGGGGGCCCCGATCGGTCCATTGCAGTACAACGCGTACAGGGGTACAACACGTACAGGGGTACAACGTGTACCCGCACACATTGAATGCAATGGGCCGGCCGGAGGCACCGATCGGTCCATTGCAGTACAACGCGTACAGGGGTACAACGCGTACCCGCACACATTGAATGCAATGGGCCGGCCGGAGGCACCGATCGGTCCATTGCAGTACAACGCGTACAGGGGTACAACGCGTACCGCACACATTGAATGCAATGGGCCGGCCGGAGGCACCGATCGGTCCATTGCAGTACAACGCGTACAGGGGTACAACGCGTACCCGCACACATTGAATGCAATGGGCCGGCCGGAGGCACCGATCGGTCCATTGCAGTACAACGCGTACAGGGGTACAACGCGTACCGCGCACATTGAATGCAATGGGCCGGCCGGAGGCACCGATCGGTCCATTGCAGTTCAACGCGTACAGGGGTACAACGCGTACCCGCACACATTGAATGCAATGGGCCGGCCGGAGGCACCGATCGGTCCATTGCAGTTCAACGCGTACAGGGGTACAACGCGTACCCGCACACATTGAATGCAATGGGCCGGCCGGAGGCACCGATCGGTCCATTGCAGTACAACGCGTACAGGGGTACAACGCGTACCCGCACACATTGAATGCAATGGGCCGGCTAGAGGCACCTATCGGTCCATTGCAGTACAACGCATACAGGGGTACAACGCGTACCCGCACACATTGAATGCAATGGGCCGGCCGGATGCACCGATCGGTCCATTGCAGTACAACGCGTACAGGGGTACAACGCGTACAGGGGTACAACGCGTACCCGCACACATTGAATGCAATGGGCCGGCCGGAGGCACCGATCGGTCCATTGCAGTACAACGCATCACTGTACATGTGACTGGCATATGTCAGCATGCCTGTCTCAGATGGACATATGCCAGCCACAGATAGCTCCCAGGGAGTGAGGGGCACACCTACATCACGACAGCCTGTCCAAACTTTATCATAAGGCATGTAAGGCTGCATTTCCTATTGTGTGTATGTTGGTGTACATGTTGTCCTGTAGGTGTCACCTGTGGGCAGCCACCCCCAGGCTGTGCACGTGTTCATGGGGACAGGATCCTGGGTGTTACGTGTACATGACCACTGTGATGTGCAACTGTTCAGGTCTGTGCATGTGCCATGGTCACATTTCACGGTGGTGTATGTGTATGTCATGTCACATACCCCGTGAGTCCCATGTGGGACGGTATGTTTGAGCCAGGGTGTCCCAGTGGCACAATAGTGATGGTCCTCCACAGTCTTTGTGCATGTAGTGTTTACAATGTCTCTGATTTCATGTGCACAATGGGAGACAGTCTCCACATCCACGGTGTGTGTGCATGGACTTTGATGTTGTGCGTGTGTGTGTCACAGACGTCCATGTCTGTCCTGCCGTGGCACGTGGGGCCACTACCTGTGGGGGTCATGGTTGTTTTGCTGTGGTGTATACATGATACTCCATGTAATGCCAGTGTCCATGTGGCAATACAGGGTCCCTGGGAATGTACCTGTCGTTGAGCTGTGGTGCCTGGGGCACATCTGTCCTCACATGTCACTGTGGGGGGTGATTGTGACACGGCAGCAGGAGATGGGAACTGTGACACGGCCTCATGATATCCAATGGGCCAACCTGGGACTAATTGATGCCACCTGTTGGACCGTGTTGACAGATGTTGGCCATGTATGTACCATACATGTCCTTCCGGAACTGCACACTTCATGTAGTTGTGCCTCATAATGATGTATGTTGGGATCTTGAGTGTGTTCAATGCCGCATATGTGGGGTGACTGACAATCTTGCTTACTTCTCCTCTGCACTGCAGGGCTCCTGCTGTCCATCGACCATTCCCAGACCTGGCAACGATGGTGGAACGGGACAGCATCCGACGGTACCGCTTCACCAGGCAGCTGATTGAGGATTTGGCAGTGCAGTTGTCCCCACATTTGCAGCCTGGCCGGCCGTATCCTACAGCGCTGACCCCCAAGGTGAAGGTGATGGCAGCCCTACACTTCTTTGCCACCGGTACCTTCCAACATACTGTGGCGACTGCTGGTGGGATGTCACAGACCATGTTGAGCCGTGTGCTCCGCGATGTTTTGGTGGCAATGTTGCTATTCCTGAACCGGTACATCTATTTCCCTAGACTGCGACGACTCACTGACGTGAAGAGTGACTTTTATGCCCTGGGGAGGATGCCGCATGTCATTGGCTCCATTGACGGGACACATGTGGCTTTGGTACCACCACAGGCCCAGGAGCAGGCCTACAGGAACCGCAAGCACTACCACTCGGTCAATGCACTGGTGGTGTGTCTTGCAGACATGACCATCACACACGTGTGTGCCCGTTTCCCTGGTTCAGCACACGATGCCTTTGTGATGAGGAGTAGTCGCATCCCCAGGATGATGGCACAGATGCAGAACCAGCGTGCCTGGCTTGTCGGTGTGTACTGACTTTGTGCCATTGTGTGTGATCTGATCTGTAGTATTTCGCCCACTTTTCCAAGTCAGCTAATGTGCACTTGTCTGTCCGTAGGTGACTCGGGATACCCCAACATGCCGTGGTTGCTGACACCCCTCAGGAACCCTGTGACACCAGCCCAGATGCGCTACAATGAGGCACATCGTCGGACCAGGAGAGTGATTGAGCGGACATTTGGTCTCCTGAAGAGCCGCTTCCGCTGCCTGGACAAGACCGGAGGGTCCCTCCCATATGCCCCTGCGAAAGTGTGCAAGATTATCATCGTCTGCTGCATGCTCCACAACCTGGCAGTGCGGAAGGAGTTGCCTCTCATTCAGAATGACAATGACCAACATCCGCCACCTGTGGAGGATCCTGGCCTGGACCACGATGCCAGTGACGATGATGATGATGATGATGGTGATGTCCGCACACAGCTCATCACCAACTTCTTTAGCTGAATGTGAGTATCCTGAGCTGTCATGTCAATGATGTGAGTTGGCATGATGTGTGGGTGGTGCTCTGGTGCTGTTGGAGTGTGTCCATGGGCTACTTGACTGGATGTGTGTTGCGATGTGTGCTAACAGGTAGTCTGTACTCCCCAACAGTGTTGACATGCTAACTTGGTTCTGGGTGGGTATCTTGTAACATGTATTGTGCATGAGTTTTGTTGTTCTGTCCTGTTCTCCATTGCTTTTGACTGTGTGTCATTTCTGTCCTTCACAGGGTACTTTCAGATTCGTTTGGTCAACTGTGTCCACCGACGACGTGATTGCACTTCCAGGGTGGTAGCTGTTGTGTCCCTACAGGTGATGTGCGCCACACCCATGGACTTCCTTCCGTCTACAGTTGTTGACTGTGTGCCCACTGCCAGGTGGGATTACCTTGCATCTGTAGTGGTTACGACATGTTGCAACTGTGTAATAAACCTGTGCTTCACTTTGTGATGTGCGTTGTCTGTGGTCACACATTTGACTGCCATTTGCTTACTGCACCTGTGGGCTACTTGACTACAACTGGGAATGGGTGTGGTGTCTGTGCATTGCACCGTCTTCCCTGGCAACATCAGTGTAGGCAATGAGTCAGATGGCCTAGGTGTGTATGTGTTGTGTAGCCCTGGTGGTGTGTCTCCCTCATATGTGTCACGTTGCCTTTACTCACATGCCTGTGTTGTCCTTGCTGTTGCAGTTCGCATACACAGTGTAATTTTGCAGTTCATCATCCCCATAACAGCACCCACGTTGGAATCACGACAGAGGCAAGTATGGTGTATTAGTGTGTTTATTGTGATACATTTGTGTTAATAGTGCATAGGATGGGTAGTGCTGTACATAAATCTTGCAATGCGAAGTTCCTAGGTGAATTGAAAGTCCTGGTAGACAGGATCCCCAGTATCGGGGCCACAGTTGTCTGACACATTGGTCCAACTTGTACTCCCCATGCAATGTGTGGGAGCAGTGTTGCCGTCAACAGGGTGAACAGTCTGTGCACAAAGGCGAACATCCAGAACAGGTTCAGGCTTCCTGGGAGTTGCGCTTGGCCATCGGCCTCTCACTTTCCCCTCCTCGGACGACCCCTCTTCTTGGGGGGGGCCCTCAAGTACAGGCTGCTGCGGTGCAGGGGACTCTCCGCCAGAGTCATCCTCCCTCCCTGTGGCAGTTGCAGTTTGTTCGGCACCAGATGTTGTTGGCACACAGGGAGGTGTGGACTGGTTGCTGTTCATCTGGCGGAGGCATTGTAAAATGTCCCTGTGCACCGCCGTCATCTCATGCAGTGCATCCCACTTGGACTCCACGCGGGACATGTGTGAGTCCACGCGGGACATGTGTGACTCCACGTGGGACATGTGGGAGTCCAAGCGGGCATGATGGGCAGCCTGCTGCTGTTTCATGTCTCTGAGGAGCCCCACTACCTGGCTGAGGTCTCCGGTGCTGGACTGGTACACATCAGCTATGCGTACCAGTTGTGGGTCATCATGCACACCAGCAACGTCTGCAAGCAGCGACCTCTGTCTCCCACCCCTCCCACCACCCCTGCTGACATGTGCAGTGTGTGCAGTGGCACGCACAGATAACCCTGGTCCACCTTGGGGGTTGGTGGTGGTGGTGGTGGTGTCCATGGCCCCAGGTTGGTCCAGGGTCCCTGTGCTGGTGTTGCTCCTTGTTCTGTCCATGTCGGCAGGGATGGTATTTGTGGTGACAGTCGTTGGAGGGGTGGGTGCAGGGGGTGCAGCTGGTGGTCCTGCTGGTGCTGCAGCTGGTGGTCCTGCTGGTGCTGCATGTTGACTTGCACCGGATGTGCCAGGTTGGTCTTCATCGTCCGAGGAGGACAGAGGCTGTACGATGCCAGTGAGCTCCGCATCCTCTTGAGCCTGGGACTGGGACTCCTCAGCGTCTGCTGCTGTGTCCCCATCATCACCTGTTTTTGGGAGACACAAACAATGTATGTTATGTTTCTGCAGGCATGAATGGTTGACACACATGACAATTGTGACTGTGCATCTGGGTGCGGGCCTGTACATTGCATTGTCCTAAGTCGTCACAGTCAGGGGTTGATATTGGTGTGGCACATTGTCCTGCATTATTTGGGCATTTCTATGTATTTTTTGGGGTGTGAACATGGTCTGCATTGGTTGTGTTTGGTTGACAGCCGGCCCTCCTTCCCACCCACCCAGCCAGTCAGTTATCCCACCATGGAACGTGCTTGCGTTGCAGGGAGTGGAAGTTGTCTCTCAGGATGTCAGTCAGTGGTGTCCTGCTGTTTGTTGGTGCACAGTTGTCAGCAGGGCCTTGTGCTCCCCACAGCAGTAGCCAGTGTCAGCCATCTTGTGAGTCCTTCTCCACTCCCTGTGATGTGAGCATGGTTCAGGGTGGTGTTGATGGGACAGTTGTGGGGGTGAGCTATGTCTGTGACTACGACTCCCATCATGCTATTGCCTCCACCCCACTTCCCAGCATTCCCATACTTACTTGCTTTTGTGGGGAGTTCAGTGTGTGTGGGTGTGAGAGCAATGGCAAGATGGCTGACAGTGGTGTCCTGCTGTTGGTTGGTGTGCAGTACCCAGCATGCCCTTGTGCTCCCCACGACACAGCAACAGTGTCAGACATCTTTGATGGGCCTTTCCACTCTCTGTAGGATGTGCATGCGTCAGTGTGAGCTTGCTGGGCCATGTGGTGGGGGATGTAGGGCTGTGACTACGACTCCCATCATGCTATTGCCTCCTCCCCCTTCCCAGCATGCCCATGCTTCCTTCCTTTTGACTCTGCTTCCCTGTGGGGTGGGCTGGCTGTGCTGACAGGATGGCTGGGTGTGTTGTCCTGGCAGTTGTTTGGCTAGAAGTCCCAAGAGTGGCCCTGTGCTTCACACAACATAACCCAGGGTGGTGGTTCTTTGTGGGATCTTGTGTTAGGATGGGGGCATTGCATTCTACCAGGTGGGTTCTGTGGAGTTTGTGTTGGGGTGTGTGTGAGGGGAGATGCTTGTGACTATGGTCAGTGCTGCAAGTCCTCCTTCCCACCCAGCTAGCCAGATATCCCACCATGGAACGTGCTTGCATTGCAGGGAGTGGAAGTTGTCTCTCAGGATGTCAGTCAGTGGTGTCCTGCTGTTTGTTGGTGCACAGTTGCCAGCAGGGCCTTGTGCTCCCCACAGCAGTAGCCAGTGTCAGCCATCTTGTGAGTCCTTCTCCACTCCCTGTGATGTGAGCATGGTTCAGGGTGGTGTTGATGGGACAGATGTGGGGGTGAGCTATGTCTGTGACTACGACTCCCATCATGCTATTGCCTCCACCCCACTTCCCAGCATTCCCATACTTACTTGCTTTTGTGGGGAGTTCAGTGTGTGTGGGTGTGAGAGCAATGGCAAGATGGCTGACAGTGGTGTCCTGCTGTTGGTTGGTGTGCAGTACCCAGCATGCCCTTGTGCTCCCCACGACACAGCAACAGTGTCAGACATCTTTGATGGGCCTTTCCACTCTCTGTGGGATGTGCATGCGTCAGTGTGAGCTTGCTGGGCCATGTGGTGGGGGATGTAGAGCTGTGACTACGACTCCCATCATGCTATTGCCTCCTCCCCCTTCCCAGCATGCCCATGCTTCCTTCCTTTTGACTCTGCTTCCCTGTGGGGTGGGCTGGCTGTGCTGACAGGATGGCTGGGTGTGTTGTCCTGGCAGTTGTTTGGCTAGATGTCCCAAGAGTGGCCCTGTGCTTCACACAACATAACCCAGGGTGGTGGTTCTTTGTGGGATCTTGTGTTAGGATGGGGGGCATTGCATTCTACCAGGTGGGTTCTGTGGAGTTTGTGTTGGGGTGTGTGTGAGGGGAGGTGCTTGTGACTATGGTCAGTGCCGCAAGTCCTCCTTCCCACCCAGCTAGCCAGATATCCCACCATGGAACGTGCTTGCATTGCAGGGAGTGGAAGTTGTCTCTCAGGATGTCAGTCAGTGGTGTCCTGCTGTTTGTTGGTGCACAGTTGCCAGCAGGGCCTTGTGCTCCCCACAGCAGTAGCCAGTGTCAGCCATCTTGTGAGTCCTTCTCCACTCCCTGTGATGTGAGCATGGTTCAGGGTGGTGTTGATGGGACAGTTGTGGGGGGGGCAATATGTGTGACTGCGACTCCCATGATGCTATTGGCTACACTGACTTGGCCAGCATACACAGAATTCCTTCCTTTGAGTGGTCTTCACTGTGTGTTGGTGTTGTTGTGGTGGCTACATGTCTGGATGTGTTTGTTAGTTCTATTTGTGCCACTGCCTAGCTGTAGTTGTAGTTGTGTTTGTACATGTGTTGGCACAGTTGGATGTGACTTTTTTGATGGCATGTGTTGTGTTTATCTGACTGACATACACATTTTGGGATGATTCTGTTCTGGTTGCTGTGTAATTGCTATGAGTGCATGGTTTGACTCTCCCTTGACAGTGATGTGTGTGTTTTGTGGCAGTATATTGTGTACATTTGTTGTGTACTCACCAGGCTCTGGGATGTCCTCTAGTCCATATACGCTCACTGGCGGAAGGATGGCCCGCACCTTCTCCTCCCAGGGCCTGAGGTATATTGGCTTGGCAGGAGGGCCACTGCCGGTGTATTGACTGTTGATGTAGTCTTTCTTGAGCAGGTCCCGTACCCTCCTGCGCACGTCATACCACCTGTTCTGGATGTCGCTCTTTGTGCGCCGACATGGTGATTGTGCGTTCACCCTGTTGATGATCCTCTCCCACATCTTGGTTTTCTGGGAGATGGGGGTCTGTTGGACCAGTGTGCCAAACAGCTGTGGCTCTACCCTGAGGATCTCGTCTACCATGACTTCCAATTCACAATCTAGGAACTTGGGATTCTTCTTGGGGGGCTTGGTGATGGGTGGTGATGGTGAGTGATGTGTGTGTTGGTGTGCAGGTGGGGGGGTGTGTGAGTGTTTTTTGCTGGGTGTATGTGAGGTAGGTATTTGTTGGTGTGCTGATGGTGTGTGGCTTGTGTGAGGGATGAGCTGTGGGTGTGTGGTTGCTTTCTCTTGGGTGCTGGCAGTGGAATGGCATTTGCAAAGGCTCATGGTTGTGATTTGTGTCCTTTATATAGGTGGAGTTGTGGGTGTGTCTTTGTTCTATGTCCCCACCCCCCCCAGTATTTATTGGCTTTGTAATTGCTTGTTTGGCCTTTTTTTGGGTGATTTTTCCTTTGTGCTGTCTGTGTATGTTGGAAACGTTCTTGTGACCGAGTCGGACCCTGCATTTGTCTCGTACGGTGTTCTCCGTTTCGTTCACGCTGTGTTTGTGCAGTTTTCTATGCTGCGTACGCGTCGGTCGCGGTGTTTTGTGTTGCTTCGGCTCGGTTTTGTATGCGTGACGGTCGTGCGGCTTGGCCTCCGTCCGACTCGCTCGTGGTTTTCGCGCCTTGCATCGTACTTTGCGGTTTGGAGTTCGCGTGTGCGTTTCGGTCGGATTTGTTCCGGGTGCGTGTCGGTCGGTTGGATTCGCGTGTTTTTCCGGCCGGATTGCTGTTTTCCGTGTGGCTCGGTCGGTCGACTTGGTTTCGGTACGTGTCGGTCGGATTTTTCACGCCTTGCATCGTACTTGGCGTGTCGGGCGCCACAGGTACGTGTCGGTCGGTATTATTTCCGGATCCGAGTCGGTCGGTGCTTTTTCCGGCCCGAATCGGAATCGACCCCACAGTGTCTAGTCTATGGTTGTGACAAATAGCATACCACCAGGCCTGGAATGAGAGGTCAGACAGATTTTTCCAATGTTTAGTAATTTGTTGAAATGCTACTCCCAAAAGTAAATACAAAACATGTATGTTTAAAGGACATTGAGACCAATCATCAGAGAGAGAACCTAAGAAAACATTGGCAAAAGAGAAGGGCACCACATAATGAAAGATTAGGGTAATTTGTTTCCAAACACTTTTCCAAAAGTCATGTGCAAATGGGCAAGTAAAAAGTAAGTGCTTTAAATCTGCATCAGTGGAGGAACATGACCAGCAAGTATCAGGCAATTCGTTGTTTATCCTATGAAGAAAAGTGGGGGAAAGAAGTAATCTATTATAGATAAAGAAAAGCGTCTGCGTGGTGTTGGCTGCTCTAGAGGTTTTTCTAATCTTAAGCCAAATTTTATTCCATAATTGAGTGGACCAGTTAACTTCTAAATCCCGTTCCCATTTCATTTCCACTTTAGTTTTATCTCTGGAGGGGGTCAGTTTGCGTAAATAGGTATACATTTTTGATGCCTTGGGGCCTGAGGTCAGAAAATCGTGGGTGGTATTGGAGGTAATATTGAACGAAACCGAAGTTGGCATAGATTGATTAATAGCTAGATTTAAAGCATAGTATAGCGATTGATATTTATTAGAGAATGAGACAGGAAGGCCAAAAGTAATTCTAGCTTGGTGAAAGGATATAATTTTATCATTTTGAATTAGCTGATGGACCCAGAGAAGACCCTTCTGCCTCCATGTTTTCCAATAGATGGGCTTGCCTTTAATCATTACCCGATTGTTGTGCCATATGGAGGATTGTAAAAGTGATTTCCTGTCAGTAGAACTGTCTAATAAGAGTGTATCTAACAATTTGTTTGTGTACTTAACAATAGGAGTAGATAACTTCTGAGGCTTTCGAGTAAATGATAAGTATTCTTGAAAGGAGAAGGGGGCGAGAAATGAGTGTTCAAGGATAACCCAAAGAGGGGAATCTGGCGAGGAACCTATGAGCCAATGAGAAGATTGACGTAAATTGAAAGCTTTATGATAAGTAGGAAAATCGTGAAAATTAACACCACCTTCCGATTTTGGTCGAATAAGTTTTGTTAGTGACATACGTGCTTTTCTTTTATTCCAAAGAAAGGAAGATAATAAGGAATTAATTTTCTTGAAGAACTTTTGGGGTATGGCAACTGGAATATTAGAAATAGTAAAGAGAACAATCGGAGACAACATCATTTTTATTGTGTCCAACCTTCCCCACCAGGATAAGTATAAAGGATGCCATTTATCAATTAGGGAAGACATTTTTAAGGAACATTTATCTAAGTTAATGGAAATTGATGATTTAATTCAAGTAGAGAAGTACACACCTAAGTACTTTATATGGTTAGTGTTCCATTTGAAGTTAGTTATTTTAAAATCATCACTAAAAGTAAATTTAGTTAAAGGTAAAATGTTACATTTGTCATTGTTAAGTTTGTAACCAGGGACAGAAGAGTAAGCCTCCGTCTTGGAAAGAAAATCGGGGAGAGAAGAATGGGGATTGGAGAGGAATAACAAAATATCGTCTGCATATGCCGCCAGTTTAATATGTGTGCTCTCGTAGTTAAAATCATGGAATTCTAGATTCTGACGAAGTCTAGATAGGAAGGGTTCTAAAGCTAGATTAAACAAAAAAGGGGATAAGGGACATCCCTGCCTAACACCTCTTCCTAAATTGAAATATAAGGAGGTAAGACCATTAGCGAAAATAGCTGCTTTAGGACTTGAATATAAAAGAGAAATTAAATTAATAATTTTGGGGCCAAAACCAAACCACTTAAGTGTTGAAAAAGTAAAAGGCCAATAGACTCTGTCAAAGGCTTTTTCCGCATCTAAAGCTATGGCCGCTAGAGACTCGGAAAAATGCGAGGATTTGGAGAGTATGTCAAAAAATAAACGTGTGTTATCTGTCAGAAAGCGACCTTTTACAAAACCTGACTGTTCCTTACCTAAGAGGTCAGGGAGAAAGGTTTCTAATCGTAAGGCTAGGGATTTCGAGAAGATTTTATAATCTATATTCACTAATGAAATTGGTCTGTAATTTTTACATAGGCGTGGATCTTTATCTTCTTTGGGTATAAGGCAGATTAGGGCCTCAAGAAAGGATCCTGAAGAGGTTCCTGTTTGCAAAAAGGAAACTAGAAATTTGTGTAGTTTGGGAAGGAGAAGTTGGGAAAAATGTGAAAAAAATTCAACAGTAAAGCCATCTGGGCCTGGAGCCTTATCCTTCTTAAGAGTAAATAAAGCAGTGCGTAGTTCAGTGAGTGAAATATCAGGCTCCAATGAATCAAAATCCAAGTGAGTATCAGTAGATTTAACAGTAGAAGAAAGATATTTCAAAATGGAATCATCTGTAGGTGTAGTTTCTGGTGTATACAGAGAGTTATAAAACGTGTAGAATTCTTGTACAATCTCTGAATCTTTAAATTTGGGTATTTGCTGATCATCAAGGATCGCTTCAATGTTAAATCTATGTTTTTTAACTTTAAGATAATTTGCCAATAGTTTGCCTGATTTATTTTGGCCACCATAAAATTTTGCACTGGATTTGAGCAAATATAAAGAAGCACTCTCAGTAGATTCCTTATTGAATTGAAGTTTGGTAGCTATTAGATCTGTTAAACAATTCTTTGACTTAGTATTGTAGTGAGAATGTTCCAATCTCTTTATCTTGGCAAAAAGGTCTGTGGCGATTTTCCGGGCAGTATGACGTTTCTTAGAGACGTAGTTAATGATAAAGTCACGGACAGCTGCTTTAAAAGCGTCCCAAATGACATGGAAAGGGAGAGTGTCTGATTCATTAAAACAGAAATATTCTTCAAAAAAAGAAGTGAAAGAGGAGGTAAAAACAGGGACAAGCAACAATGAATTGTTAAAACGCCACCGTCTAGGAACAGAAAGCTTGTGGAGTAAATCTAGAGAGATGGATACTGTGGCATGATCAGAAATCAGGATATAGCCAATATCCGCAGATCTTATGAACTGGGAAATGTCATGTGAAATAAAAATGTGATCGATGCGTGATTGCGTATGATGGACTGGGGAAAAGTAAGTATATTCTCTCAGGGTGGGATTACACAATCTCCATGCATCAACTAAATGTCTGTTATGAAAGGAGTGTAGGAATGATTTATGAGCTTTGGAAGATGTAAAAGAAGAAGGAGAATTACGGTCTATGAAGGGATCTATAATTTGGTTACAATCTCCAGCCAGAATCAGGTTGTCATGAGAGAGCTGCATCAATTTTTCTGCAAGGTGGGACCAAAAAAGGGAGTCACCTGCAGTTGGTGCATAAATATTAAACAAAGAGAGTGGAACCTTCCCAATCAATAAATCTGTTAGCAACCAACGACCTACATCATCTTTTTCTTGAGACACAAGCTTAACATGGAGAGATTTGTGGCATAATGTAATAACACCATGACGCCTATCATCACCTGGAGAAAAGAAAACATCACCAACCCAATCTCTTTTTAATTTTAAAGATTCGGAGTCTGTGAGATGAGACTCCTGAATCATTGCTATATCAGCTTTCAGTTTAGATAGGTAACAATATTTAAAGACATATAATAACAATTAAGAGAACAAGTTGAACTAGACCAGATATTATAAAAACATGAAATATGATAAACCACAACATTTTGTATATAAGGAAAAATGTAGCAATATATGAAGGGGGAAAAAAGAAGAAAAAGAATATCAAAGATGAAAAATTAGAGAGAAAGAATTGAAATAGAAAGATAATATAGAAACAGATAATGAGAGGGAGTAAAGGGAAAAAAGAAGTTCTACGTGAAGGAAGAGTGACAAAAGATGAGAGAAGAAAACAAACACCAACGAAGAAATACAAAAGGAAAAAACACATACCTACAAAAAGTCCAAAAATGAGGGTGAGGAGGGGTGAAATCACATGGAAGAGCGGTGCAACCAGATCTCACGGAGGGGGGGCACAAGGACGACTGGATATTACATGGTGCGAAACAACAAGTTAAACACACAACGGGTAAGCCTACAGGAGAAAAGAGACACGATTAAACTATGAATAAATAACAGATGAGTCACAATATAATCAAGACAACATGAACAACCGAAACTGGAGAAAAAAGAACACGTTATTTGAAGGCATGAAAAATAGAAATAACAGCATCAATAATGCAAAACAGTACGTTCAAGCAAAATGAGAAGATGAGGCACCAGAGGTATCCATAATTTCAACTCTACTTGTATTAAGAAAACTTTTCAGTTTAACAGGATCATCATAGGATGTTGTTTTGTTCCTATACGTGACCTTGAAGAGACAGGGGTGGAAAAGGCCATATCTAGCACCTAGAGCACGAAGATCCGACCTCATATTAAGAAATTCCCTGCGTCGATCTGCAGTGCTTTTAGCATAGTCCTGTAAAAAAAACAACATATGCCCTAACCATGAAAGACGTGGAGACTTTTTAGAAGCTGATAAGATCGTAAGAAGATCTGTATACTCCAAAAAGTACAGGATAACGCCTCTTGGATGATTAGAACCAGAAGTGACTGTATGCTGACGTCCCAATCTATGTGCACGTTGAATGTTTAGAATAGTGTCTGCAGGTATACCCAACACTTTAGGTAGAAAGGATTTAAAGAAAGCAATAGGGTCTGCGCCCTCTGTATTTTCTGGCAAACCATAAATGCGCAGGTTATTTCTTCGATTTCTGTTTTCTAAATCTTCGACGTGCCTCTGTAAGGAGGTTACTTGTGATTGAAGAATATGGACTTTACTTTCAGTTGTGCTGTATGAAGAAACACTCTGCTCCACTGAGACAAGTCTCTCATCTAGTTGGGACCAACGGTCAGTCAGAAATTGAAGTTTGGAATTTGTTTCTTCCATAAAGGGCTTTAAGGCACGTATTTCCTCCAACAACAAGTCTAACGATACAGGAGGAGGTGACTTTGCAGGGGAGGGAGGGTCCTTCTTGAGGTGCTTAGAATTAGCTTTAGCAGAGTTCGGCGAAGTTGGTACCAATGGTGTGGGTGAGGGTGTGCCAACCTTCAATTGAGGAGCTGAGGCAGACTCCATTGCAGCCAGTTTTGTGAAAACCGTAGAGTTTTTGATAAACTTGCGTGTAGGAGGTGAGGTAGGTGAATTAAACCTCCGTAGTCTCCCCATAAAGTATATGGGGATATCGTTGAAAGAAATGCAAGTTCTTGTATCCAAATAGTAATAGCAGGAGCGACAAAAAAAATAATAATAAGCAATAAAAGATGAGAAACACAAAAATGTAAAATAAAATTAAATAATAGTCAAAGTAATGGAGAACAGCTCCTTGTAGAAACAGGAAGAACTTCTGTTATTAATGAAAAAGATCCTGCATGCTGTTGTAAGTTAAACAAGCATTGGCATAGCTAATAGGTCTCGCGTTTGGGACCTTATAAGTGTTTAGCGATTGAGCTGCATAACTAAATACTTATAAGGTCCCAAAAGCAAGACCTATTGGCTATGCCAATGCATGGGACTCGGTGTATATATTTCTTTAATATGTGTATGTTCAATATTTTTATTTAATAAATACATTTGTTCAATCAGTCCACAAGACTTTTCAGTTGAGTTCATTCAATATTCCTAGAGTACGAATATAGCTATGAAACATGAGTGAATATCCTCAGCTGATACCATGAATTTAAGGGCAATGAATCTATAGACTTCACGGGGCAGATTTACAAGCCCCTTGCGCCACTTTTGCGCCACTTTTAACATGGGAAAAGTGACGCAAAAGTGGCGCAAGGGGCTTGTAAATCTGCCCCCACGTTTTCGCTGATGATCAATTGTTTATAGTTGTTTTAGAAACGAACTGCCGAATTTTTTTCAGAATCCACGCTATTAATTGTAAATGAAAATGTCATTGTTACTAGCAGAATTATGGTATTTCGACACAGCAATTGAATTGGGTAAATTGTTTCTTCAACTAATAAAGCCTGGTCATGTTTATAATTGTATATGTGTAATATTGCATTAACTCATGTGTAAAGTGGTATGGACAGATTGTATCAAGAAACCTATTTATTACATAAAAATTAGGTAAAGAATATATGGATAAAGCGCTATAAAACTGCGTATTAAAGAGCTTAAATAAACAGATGCAGTGGTGCTACAGAGAGGAAGCTTCTTCCTCCTTAGCTATCATACCCAGGGCCTCACCCTTCCCGACTCCGGAGTGCCATATCCAAGCTTACCAAGACCAGACCATCATTACACAGGGGGAGCAAGGGTGTGTGAGGTGTGAGGACTGGACACACACGATGGACCCAGAGTAATGCGATTACCAGTAAGACATTTAAAGGTTACTTCCTCGTCTGCTTCCTCGTCACAGACCTGCAGAAATGAGGATGTACCAAAGAAGGCGTATTCATCAAACTAACACCGCCAGAAGCAAGGGTTCCGAATTGAAAACACTCTGATGTGACACAAACTCGCGCCTTCTGAGCCTCAGATGGAATCACTGAGGACAGCACTCAGGGGCTGGGAGGGTAAGGCCTTGGCCTCGAGTAGCTGAGGAGGGGAGCTCCCTCTGGGTAGGCCCAGGGCGTTGTTTCACTTTAGGTGGGCAAAATGGTGTCCCTCATTTATGTAAGGACTGGGACAAGGGGGTGGATGAGGAGGTGCTGGCTCTGTGTTAACAATCTGATTTAAATGTAATTCACGCTGCAGTGGGGGGCAGTTAAGGTGCACTGTGGTACCGGAGAGCCGTCTGCTGGGTGCAGCACTGCCCGTGGAGGGGGCAGCAACACTAGAGCAATGGAAGCAAACACTGCGGGCCTCAGCCTAGGCAGACACACTCCAGGGCAGGTGCCAGAGAGGGCCCTACGTGAGTGGGGCGAGAGAGAAAGGAAGGAACCGAGGGGGATAAAGCGGTGGCATCTGTGGGTGACAGCGACAGGAATGGGAGTGACAGACTATGTGGGGGTTGGAACTCGTGCCTTCGCGCTGCCGTCTCACTCCCCCCAGAGCACCCCCGTCCCGCCTCGGCCTGCGCTTCACGAGTGGACTGCGGGCTAATCACTTGCATTCCCACAATATGCGCGAGTTATTATTCGCGCGCCGGAAGCCGGCATGCAATCAAACAGGGCTCGAGAGGCATTATTTAACGCAATGCATTCACGAGTTCTGAAGGGTGCCTCTGCGGCGACGGGGACTGGAGCGGGCGGTGCTGTGCACGCGGGCAGTGGTCTCTGTGGATGCAGTCACCTATCTGCAAACACCCTAAACCTACAGGACGTGAGAGGCACTGGCCAATCTAACAAGAGAGGAGCTGGGGCGAGCGAGCGCGGCAGCCTGGGCTTTTGAAAGCTGACCAGACGCTCGTGCGTCATGGCCTTTTCCCTGCGATTACCCGCACGGCCGGCATGTGTTTCCAATTATCGCGCCCGCGTCTGGGCACGATAATTGGAAACAAATGTCTGCTGTGCGGGTAACCGCAGGGAAAAGGCCATGACGCACGAGCGTCTGGTCAGCTTTCAAAAGCCCCTAACTTAGAGTCTCGCAGAGCAGCGCTTGCGCGCTACTCGAGGCTCGACCTAAAAATGTTAATAAGCAAGAAGTAATGAGGCTACAAAGGCGCTGAACCACAGCAGAGCAAAAATGCAAACGTAGCAACCACACTCGTGAAGGAGGGAGTGACGGTTGATTTAATATGGAGGCGCATCACACTTACAAAGCTTGTGAGGCTGGTAGCAACAGGAGCCTGCTGTAGAGACATTAAAAATAGATTATGCCATGTTGAAGGGAGCACACAATATCCGTAGCTGTCAGAAGATGAGGGAGACTAAATGCGCCACTTCAGCATTATGAGGCATATGACAGCAGCGGCCGCATCGCAAAATGGCAGGTGTATCTGAGGCAGCCTCAGCGAAGAGAAAATACCTGCATTAGAATGCTGCTGGCGTGCTGCTTGAACAACCAGAAGGACGTCGGGCGGTTTATGGACTAAAAACCGCACTTCATGAACAAAACGGGTCGCGGGACCTGCGAAAAACAGCCGCCACTCGTGCCGTTGCGCCGGAGCTCACAGGGCAGCCGCCATCCTCCGTTGGCGTCAAGCCACGCCCCCAACAAATAAACATTTAAAATGAAACTGAGGCTCTTTTTTTCTTCCAACAGAAAAGAAAGCACCTGCTCCACATTACAACACCCCAAAGGAAAAGCTGCAAAAAAGTGTGAAATATCTAAGAACATGTATAAAAGTATAAAATGATAAAAGTAGTTGCATACATTTATATGTAAATAACAAACTGAAAAACATTTTTAGATTGTCATTATTTATACTATTACTCTACTTTCAGACACAATGACAGAAAGAGCAAGATACATAACATCCCAGAAAGGAAAGCATTTACTAAGTCACATGGGCTACCCCTACAACCAAGAAAGTACATCCATGAAAAATGTGATTTGAAAATGTAGCAAATAGTATTCTACTGCATGCTATGAGAGGGCCACTACAAAAAGTGATATAAATAATGTAAGGGAACACAACCACCCCTCCCATAATGTGACAGATATAAAAGTAAGGGGGGTATTGCAGGATACAAGAGAGGCAAGCACTAGCTCCCAGGAGCCCACGTCCAAAATCCTAAAAGATTAAGGGGGTGATATACTAGCATTTTTCACTGGCTTTAAGTCATAAAAGTAATGCAAACCACCACAAACCATTTCTTTCATTATTTGCTTTCCAGCGCAAAACTTATTTTGCACTGGAAATTAACTAAAATCAATGCATTTGCATTACTTAGCGTCAAAGGGGCGTTACATGGGCATTGCCATGCAACTACCCACATTCTTTATGCAAAACCCTATCTATCAAAAAAATGAGACAGGATTTTGCTTAAAAAATAATGTCTTTTGAAACCAGGCGTTAAAAGGAGAAATTATGTCATTTCTCCTTTCTTTTCCAACCTTGCATGTGTGATGCACTGTACAGCAAAAATACAAAGTAGGAAAAGTTTTAGAAGTTGTCTAGGCATAGTATTTTTTACTGGAAGGGAACACTTCCAGTACAAAACCTATGCTAGACTCTCGCATACACCCTTGAACTATGGCGCAGAGGTGTGTGCATGGCTCACGGCAGCTGAATTCCTCACTGGTGGTAGGGAGAGGGGAGGAGAGAGCCATATCTTTCTAGAAATAGCGCTCTCCTGCTCCCTCCCTGTCACGCAACGCAGCGCAGCATTTTTGGCTGCTGTACTGTGTTGCATGACACTTTAGTAAATCTGCCCCACGCTCCCTAGAGTACCTGAACACATCACAGTCCAAATACCACCTATACCCACTTTAAAACATTTAATTGCATGAAATAAAAAAGTCTCCAGTGATACTCCTCCTGCCCTAGAAGATACCAAGATATAGAAATACCTGAACACTTAAATATTGCACATAATGAGGAACCCTTCCTGTTATATGACAACCTAAACAATGATAGACAAACCCTTATCAAGCCACACAAGACCATGCAAGGTGGCCTTGCATGGCATAATAAATCAAACTTAGATGTTTCATCGCTCTTACACCTCTTTGCGTGGCCCAAGGGCAACACAACTTCTACATAAATATACACAACAAGAGGAGACCTTTAGGATTCCCACTAAAATCTAAAACAATTTGGGGAAGGTGTTGGACACTAAAGGGGTGACATTTACTAGTCCCACCCCAATCTGTACCAATCTGGGGAAGGTGTTAGACACTTAGGGGCCGATGCCGATTCGGTCCGGAAATCTCACCGACCGACTCGGTACGGGAATATAGTCTGACCGACACGTACCGGCGCTGCCCGACCCGGGTAGTATGATGAAATGCATGTGAATCACGACCGACTCGTACAGAACACAAGCCGAACGACCGAACCGGACGGAAACAAGCTATCCGGCCGGGAAACCACGTGAATAGAACCGACCGACACGCACCAGGAATGAACCCGAACGAAACGTACCCGTGAACTCCGACCCGCGCAGTACGATGCAATGCGTGGAAAACCAGACCGAGTCGCACGGAGCTCAAGCCGAACGACCGACACGCATACAAAAGCCAGCCGAAGGAAGCCAATACTCGGCGACCGACGAGTACGCCGCACAATAAACCTAGCAGAAACACAGTGTGAACGACTCGGAGAAGCTCGCACGAGACAACTGCAGCATCCTACTCGGTCAGAAGAACGTCTCCTACATGCACAAAAAATAAAAAGGAAAAAATACAAAAAAAAGGGCCAAACAAGCAATGACAAAGTCAATAAATACAGGGGAAAAAAACATGGAACAAGGACACACCCCCAACTCCACCTATATAAAGGCCACAAATCCCTACCATGATCCTTTGCAAATTCAACTGACCTGCCAGCACAGAACACCATCACACAGCAACCACAGACACACTCACAGCTCATCCATCACACAAGCCACACACCATTAGCACCTCAACAAATAGCACCCTCACATACACCCAGCAAAACCTACACTCACTCACCCTCACCTGCACACACACACACATCAATCCCCACCACCACCCATCACCATGCCCCCAAAGAAGAATCCAAAGTTCCTAGACAGTGAATTGGAAGTCCTGGTAGATGAGATCCTCAGGGTAGAGCCACAGTTGTTTGGTACATTGGTCCAACAGACCCCCATGTCGCAGAAAACCAAGATGTGGGAGAGGATCGTCGACAGGGTCAAGGCACAATCACCATGTTTGCGCACAAAGGAAGACATCCAGAACAGGTGGTATGATGTGCGCAGGAGGGTCAGGGACCTACTAAAGAAAGATTACATCGTGAGTCAGCGCACCGGCAGTGGCCCTCCTGCCAAACCACTATACCTCAGGCCCTGGGAGGAGAAGGTGCGGGCCATCCTACCACCAGTGAGCATATATGGACTATCAAACATCCCAGAGCCTGGTGAGTACACAACTAATATACACAATATTGTGTGGCAATACACACACATCACTGTCAAGGGGATAGTCAAACCATGCACCCTTAGCAAATCCACAGCAATAAAAAGATAATCACCCCAAGATTTGTCTGTCAGTCAGATAAACACAATACATGCCATCTCATAGTGATATGTAACTGTGTCATGATATGTACAAACCTAATTACAAATACAGCAAGGCAGTGGCACAAATATAACCAACAAACACAGTTAGACATTTTGCCACGCTAGAACACCACCTCACAGGGAAGCTCACTGGAAGGAAGGAATTCTGTGTATGCTGGTGAAGTCAGTGTAGCCAATAGCATGATGTAGTCACAGATATTGGTCACACTCACAATTGGCCCATCAACACCACTCTGAACCATGCTCACATCACAGGGAGTGGAAAACAACTGACAAGATGGCTGACACTGGGTACTGCTGTGGGGAGCACAAGCCCCTGCTGGGAACTGGGCACCAACCAACAGCAGGACACCACTGTCAGCCATCTTGCCATTGCTGTCACACTCACACACAGTGAAGTCCACTCAAAAGGAAGGAAGTATGGGCATGCTGGGAAGGGGGGTGTAGGCAATAGCATGATGGGAGTTGTAGTCACAGATATTGGTCACCTTCACAATTGGCCCATCAACACCACTCTGAACCATGCTCACATCACAGGGAGTGGAAAACAACTGACAAGATGGCTGACACTGGGTACTGCTGTGGGGAGCACAAGCCCCTGCTGGGAACTGGGCACCAACCAACAGCAGGACACCACTGACTGACATCCTGAGAGTCAACCTGCACACACTGCTGCAAGGGTGGCATGCTTCATGGTGGGATAACTGGGCTAGGGGGAGAAGGAGGGCCGGATGTCCACCAAATACCACCAATGCTGGCCATGCACACACCTCAACATTCACATTGAAAAGCTTCAGGTTGGCAGGACAATGTGCTACACCAATATCAACCTCTGACTGTGACAACTTAGGACAATGCAATGTACAGGCCCGCATCCAGCGGTACAGTCACAACTGTCAGGTGTGTGAACCATTGATGCCAGTAGAAACATAACATACATTGTGTGTCTCTTCCAAAAACAGGTGATGATGGGGACACAGCAGCAGACGATGAGGAGTCCCTGTCCCAGGCTCCGGGGGACACTGAGCTCACTGGTGTGGAACAGCCTCTGCACTCCTCGGATGGCGAAGACCTACCTGGCCCCTCCGGTGTGAGTCATCATGCAGCACCAGCAGGACCAACATCTGCACCCCCTGCACCCACCCCTCCAACAACTGCCAACACACAGACCACCCGTGCCAACACGGACAGACCAAGGACCACCGATGACAACAGACAGGGACCCCGGCCCAACGTGGAGCAACGGACAACGACCCCAGTAACAACCCCCAAGTGGGCCTACAGTCACCTGTGCATGCCACCACAGGTCCCGCACGTGTCGCCAGGGGTGGTGGGAGGGGTGGTAGACATAGGTCGCTGTTTGCAGAGGGGCCTGGACTGCATGATGACCCACAACTGGCACGCATTACTGAGGCGTACCAGAATAGCACCGGAGAGGTCAGCCAGGTAGTGGGGATCCTCAAGGACATTCAACAGCAGCAGGCTGCCCATCATGCCCGCTTGGACTCACACATGTCCCGTGTGGAGACACACATGTCCCGTGTGGAGACACACATGTCTGGCATGGAGTCCAAGTGGGACACATTGGAAGAACTGACAGCGGTGCATAGGGACATATTGACATGCCTCCGCCAGATTAGCACCAACATGGCCACACCTCCCTGTGTGCCCACAACATCTGGTGCTGCAACAACTGCAACTGCCACAGGGAGGGAGGATGACTCTGGCGGAGAGTCCTCTGCACCGCAGCAGCCTGCACGTGAGGGTCCCCCCCGGAAGAAGAGGGGTCGGCCGAGGAAGGAAAACTGAGAGGCCGATGGCCATGTACATCCCCCAGGAACCCAACACCTGTTCTGGAAATTCTCCTTTGTGTGCAAACTGTTCACCCTGTCGAATGCAACACAACTCTCCCACATGACATGGGGAGCTTAAGTTGGCCCAATGTATCAGATGACTGTGGACTTTACTCAGGACATTTCTGCTACCAAGACTTCCAACTCATCTGGGAACTTTGGATTCCAATCCCAATGTACAGCACCCACAATCCTGTGCACTATCCTCATACATGTATGGAAATAAACTCACTAATACACCATACTTGCCTCTGTTGTGATTCCAACGTGGTTTCTGTGATGGAGATGGTGATCTGCTAAATGACACTGTGCATGCTAACTGCTACAGCAAGTTCAATACCGTCATGTGAGTCATGGCGACGTGACACATATGAGGGAGACACACCACTAGGGCTACACAACACATACACACCAGGGCCATCAGACTCATCGCCTACACTGATGTTGCCAGGAAATACAGTGGAATGCACAGACACCACACCTATTCACAGTCTGTGTTAACTAGCCCACAGGTTCAGTAAGCACATGTCAGTCAGATGTGTGACCACAGACAACGCACATCCCAAAGTGAAGCACAGGTTTATTACACATTTGCAACATGTTGTTTCCACTACAGATGCAAGGTAATCCTACGTGGCAGTGGCCACACAGTCAACAAGTGTAGAAGAAATAAAGTCCAGGGGTGTGTGGCACATCACCTGTAGGGAAACGACTGCTTCCACCCTGGAAGTTGAATCATGGTGTCGGGGGATCACAGTTCACCAAACAACTCTGAAAGTACCCTGTGAAGGACAGACATGACACACAGTAAAAAGCACTGAAGAACAGGACAGAACTGCAATACTCATGGCCAATACATGTCACAAGATACTCACAGAAAACCAAGTTAGCATGTCAACACTGTTGGGGAGTACAGACTACCTGTAAGGACACATCGCTGCACGCTTCCAGTCAAGTAGCACATGGCCACACTCAAACAGCACCAGAGCACCACCAACACATATCATGCAAACTCACATCATTGACATGACATCTCTGGATACTCACATTCAGCTGAAGAAGTTGGTGATGAGCTGTGTGCGGACATCACCCTCATCATCATCATCATCACTGGCATCGTGGCTCAGGCCAGGATCCTCCACAGGTGGCGGATGTTGGTCATCGTCATCCAGGATGAGAGGCAACTCCTTCCGCACTGCCAGGTTGTGTAGCATGCAGCAGACGATGACAATCTTGCACACCTTTGCTGGGGCATATGGGAGGGCCCCTCCTGTCTTGTCCTGGCAGCGGAAGCGGCTCTTCAGGAGACCAAATGTCCGCTCGATCACTCTCCTGGTCCGACCATGTGCCTCATTGTAGCGCATCTGGGCTGGTGTCACAGGGTTCCTGAGGGGTGTCAGCAACCACGGCATGTTGGGGTATCCGGAGTCACCTACAGACAGACAATTGCACATTAGCTGAGTTGGAAAAGAGGGCGGAATACAACATAGCAGAACACACACAATGGTACAAAGTCAGTACACACCGACAAGCCAGGCACGCTGGTTCTGCATCTGTGACATCATCCTCGGGATGCGACTACTCCTCATCACGTAGGCATCGTGTGCCGAACCAGGGAAAGGGGCACACACATGTGAGATGCTCATATCTGCAAGACATACCACCAGAGCATTGATCGAATGATAATGTTTCCTGTTCCTGTATGCCTGCTCATGTGCCTGTGGTGGTACCAAAGCCACATGTGTCCCATCAATGGAGCCAATGACATGTGGCATCCTCCCCAGGGCATAGAAGTCACTCTTGACGTCAGTGAGTTGTTGACGTTTAGGGAAATAGATGTACTGGTTCAGGCATCTCAACATTGCCTCCAAAACATCGCGTAGCACACGGCTGAACATAGTCTGTGACATCCCACCGGCAGTCGCCACAGTGTGTTGAAAGGTACCGGTGGCAAAGAAGTGTAGGGCTGCCATCACCTTCACCTTGGGGGTCAGCGCTGTAGGGTACGGCCGGCCAGGTTGCAAATGTGGGGCCAAGCACACTGCCAAATCCTCAATCAGCTGCCTGGTGAAGCGGTACCGTCGGATGCTGTCATGTTCCACCATCGTTGCTAGGTCAGGGAATGGTCTATGGACAGCTGGTGCCCTGCAGTGCATAGGTGAAGAAAGAAAGATTGTCAGTCACCCCACATATGTGCCATTCACCATACTCAATATCACATGATACATCATTACGAGACACAAGTACTTGATGTGTGTGCCGTTCTGTATGGACATATATGGCACCTACATGGCCATCATCTAACATCTCAGTTCAACATGTGTTGACAACAGGTTCCAGGTTGTGCTATGGGAAACCATTAGGCTGTGTCACAGTACCCATTTACTGCTGTCACGTTCCAAACACACACCACAGTGACATGTCTGGACAGATGCGCCACAGGCATCACAGCTCATTGACAGGTAGATTCCCAGGGACTCTGTCTTGCCACATGGACACTTGCATGACATGGCGTATCATGTACACATCAGAAAAACAAACATGACTCACACAGGTAGTGGCCCCTGTTGCCTCCGCAGGACAGACATCGACGTCTGTGACACACACACGCACAACATCAAAGTCCATGCACAAACAACGTGGATGTGGAGACTGTCTCCCATTGTGCACATGGAATCAGAGACATCGGAAACACAACATGCACAAAGACTGTGGAGGGCCATCACTATTGTGGCAATGGGTCACCCTGTGACGTACATACCTTCCCACATGGGACTCTGGGGGTATGTGACATGTCATACACATACACAACCTGGAAATGTGACCATGCCACATGCTCTGAAATGAACAGTTGCACATCACAGTGGTCATGTGAAAAAACACACAAAGGATCCTGTCCCCATGAACACGTGCACAGCCTGGGAGTGGCTGCCCCCAAGTGCCACCCCAAAAACCACATGTTGACCCCCATACACAGAAAAGGTAATGCAGCCTTACATGCCTTAGGATACAGTGTGGACAGGCTGTGGTGTTGTAGGTGTGCCCCTGAGTCCCTGGCAAGTATATGTGGCTGGCATACGTTCACCAGTGACAAGCATGGTGACATATACGAGTGACCTGTACAGGGACGCGTCGTACAGCAATGGACAGATCGGTGTGCACGCACTGGCCATTGAATCTGTTGTGAGCGGGTACGCGTTGTTTCCCGGAATACGCGTTGTACAGCAATGGACCGATCGGTGTGCACGCACTGGCCATTGAATCTGTTGTGAGCGGGTACGCGTTGTACAGCAATGGACCGATCGGTGTGCACGCACTGGCCATTGCATCTGTTGTGAGCGGGTACGCGTTGTACAGCAATGGACCGATCGGTGTGCACGCACTCGCCATTGCATCTGTTGTGAGCGGGTACGCGTTGTACAGCAATAGACCGATCGGTGTGCACGCACTGGCCATTGCATCTGTTGTGAGCGGGTACGCGTTGTACAGCAATGGACCGATCGGTGCGCACGCACTGGCCATTGAATCTGTTGTGAGCGGGTACGCGTTGTACAGCAATGGACCGATCGGTGCGCACGCATTGGACATTGCATTTGATGTGAGCGTGTACGCGTTGTTTTTTGAAATACGCGTTGTACAGCAATGGTCCGGACGGTGCGCATGCATTGGCTTGGGCCTGGCATGGCAACAGACGCGTTTTCGAAGCTGTAACGAGTCTGATGCAGTGAATTCAGTTGGCCAGCCACAACAATGTTGCAAATTCATGGGTGTCATGAAGTTTAACTTTTGAAGGATGCTGTGGGCGTGTATAAGTGGTGCAATTCCATGGATTGGCCAGATTCAGAAGCTGCAAACGACTTGGACCTATCACTTTGGACACATGGGACAGTATCTGCCTCTGCAGCACACATATAATGCTGGCTGTTCCCCTGAGAGCTCACTTGCCTGCACTACATGCTCCAGGACGACATCTGCCACCAACACTGCTGCTGTCTCTGCATCCTCTGGCTACTGCAATGGCACGTACTGTGGAGAGAGCCCCAGCCTTCAGCCTTGAGGAGAACCAGGCCCTGCTGGACAGCCTCCTTCCACAGTACAGCAAGCTGTATGGGAAACCAGGGGAGCAGGTGAGTGTGCTGTCCACTGCCTTACTAATTGTGCATGTTGTCTGACTAGCAAGACTTACAGTGTGCACACCACTGGCTAGCATGCTCACTGAGTAGTTCTCACCCCCCAAAGTGTGTAGTTACATGCACTGATTAGGTACAGTGCAGTAACAGTGCATTCCAACAAGGTCTTACTTCCCAGACAATGATACCATGTAGTAACTGCTGGCAAACTGGTCATAGCCATCGTTGCACTGCCTGTGTACATCATATGCCCCTGTGATTGAGACATGTATATCCAACTGTGTGATGCACGTATATGTTGCATGTGTAGTAATGGCATTTTCACTTTGTCATCCTCACAGGTTGATGCCCACCAGAAGCAGGGAATCTGGCTGACCATCGCCCGGGCAGTAAGATCCGTGGGGGTCTACAAGCACCGGATCCGCAACTGCCAGAAGAGGTGGCAGGACCTTCGTGGCTGGACCCGGAGGATCGCAAGGGTCCAGCTGAAGCTGTCGCCTCCTCGCAGGAGGGGCGGACACCGGACCCTGACCCCCACATGCTCAGGATCCTGGCGGTGGTCTTCCCTGACCTGGATGGGCAGCTGAAGGCCAGACAGCAGCAAGGAGGGGGTGAGTCCATGACTGCACTGTGAACTTTGTCTGACATGCTATGTGCCCTCCTCTGGCCTGGTTAAACTTCCACAGTACATCAGTCTTGTGGTCCAGGACCCATGTCCCTCAATTGTAACATGCCCACTCCTCATCTGATACGCATATGTGTGGCCCTTACAGTCAGGAAATTGTGTCACTTGGGTACTGTGTCCTTGCATTTTGCTTCGCTCAAGGTGGGGGACAGTATTTGTTCCCGTGACTTTGTTGTGGGATTCATCGGTGGGTCAATTGCTTACACAATGCCTAAGTTCTGACATGTAATCTGGGTGTAACTTTGATATGTGGTCCACTTGCTGATCTGAATCACCACATGTCCCTGGGGTATTTGGCACACACCCATGCTGCGGGTGGGAACAATGTTTGGGCCTCAGGAGTATGTATATCAAGTGTGTCACACATGCCTAGCCACCTGCCTACTGTCCAGGGCTCATCCCTCTTTCAGGTGGAGCAGGACAGTCATGCCTACTCCAGGGCATACAATACACTCTGTACTCCCACTCCCGTGTATCAGCTGACATGTTGTGATCAGTGAAATGTTCCCTCAGGTGTCTGCCTCTGTGTCATTATGCTGTGGCTTCGTTGTCAGGACTACTGGGATGTTTATCGTTTAGGGCTCAGCATGCCATCTGAGATGTGACCATGAGAGACGATACTTCTGTGACTCATAGGTGTTTGATCACTTGACTGTGCACACAGGTGTATGCGACTGTGAACTTCAGGCAGCTGTTTTTCATTCACAGCAGACTGTGAGGTGCTCAGGTTCATAGAGTTGTGTTTCATGTCTCCCATATGTCCAATTGGCATGACGTGGACAAATAAGAGTTTAGATGATGTGGTTTGTGGGGGATGGACATGTGCACTTGTCAGCTACATAACTTGCATTCCCCATTACCTAGGATTGTGACACAGTGCAGACTGTTGTTGGCTGGCTGCCATGCCCATGTGACTGGAGACAGTGATGTATGACTTTGCAGGCATGCCTGTGCCATGGCATTTAACTTCCTAAGAGTGATCCTGCAGGGGAGTGACATGTGCAACATGCACCCCATTGTGGCATTGACTATCCGGACATGGGTGCATCATGGTGTCTGGTGCTGGTATGCATCACATGCATTTCTAATTAGACTCTGGCCATCCCTTTATCCGGACACCTGTACTAACTCAGTGGCAAGAGATGTGATGTGTGCATGTTCACATACTTCACCGTGTTCTCTGCAATGTCCAACAACTGTGTACGTGGTGCATGTGTCCACACTGGGGTATTACCATCCAGCAGGCACCAGACAGATGGGTGCAAGGGCAGGAGGGGTGTGAGTGCCATGGTTGACGATCATACTGACAATTGGCTTCTCCTAATCTGTGTGAGGACTTTTGGCAATGTTCAACTGAGGATGCCAGGGCTTGCTCTGTAATGTGCTGTACTTACTGTGGTGTGTGCGGTCAGTGCAGGTGACTGATGTTTGTCTGTTTCCCTAATTGTTTGCAGATACATCCACGGCCACAGGAGGGGACAGCTCCACGGACCAGGAGGAGCTGCAGAGCCAGACTGGGTCAGCAGGCGATGAGTGGTCGGAGGGACCCAGTGGCACGGAGGGCGAGGGGAGCCACACCGAGGAGTCCTCAGCACCAACCACCTCAGCTGAGGACCACAGCAGCTCGGAGGATGACTCCCTTGTGGAGGCGGGTGTCAGCAGCCACCACACCCCAGCTAGTATGTCTGGCCCCGCCACCACCACCGCCCTCCCATTGGCTCCCATTCCAGAGGTCTGTGGAGGCTCCCGTGTTCGGGAGCGTGTCTCCTTCGTGCCAGGCACCGCACCCCCTGCCCCTGTGTCCCCTGCTGCCCTGAGTGAGGAGTCTGTGTACCTACTTCGGCAGCTCCATGTAGGGCAGACAGCAATGCTGAGTGTCCTCCATGCACACACCACTCTGTTGACACAGCTGGTGTTGTTCATGGAGGGCATCTCGACAGGCATGTCTGCCCTACAGAGGAGCAATAGGTCCATGGACTCCTCCCTGATGGCAGCAGTGTCCCTCCTCCAACAGTCCATCACCCCTCCTACCTCTGCCCCATCCACACTTCCTGGCACCCTACCTGTCCCAAGCACATGCACACCTGCACAATCACCCAAACACACAGACACGAGCAGCACAGAAACACACAAAACAAGGGCAAAACGTGCACACAAGCATCCTCAGGGGACTGATACCACACCCACAGGGGATGGGGAACAGACACACACACAGGCATCCACAGTCACTCCGCAGTCCTCAAAATCCTCTCCCTCCAAGACCCCTTCCCTTGCCTCACCTGCAACCCCACCTACAAAGCAGCTCTTCCTCTGTGACCTCGGCCTCTTCCCCTCCGATCCCACTGATCCAGCATACAGGGGGAAGAGGAAGTCCACCCAGACAGAGGGGAGTGCCCCTCGCCCCCGGACACCCTCCCCCAGGTGCAGACAGCCTGAGGCCCCCACCCGCAAGTCCCCCCGGTCCCGGAAGAACAAGACCCCGCCACCGCCCTGCAGGTCAACCACACAGTCTCCTTCCTCCATCCCTCAGTCACCCACAACACAGGTTCCCCCACCACACCCTGTCCCAGGTTCCCACAGATACACCATCCCCAAAATGATGCAGCCTTCTCCACCTACCACTTGCTCTTCCAGCCCCCCCCCCCGCTGCACATGTTTGTGCCACTGGTGTGGAGACCGTGTCCTCCCCCTCTGTCCTTCCCACCTTACCTGAACCCCATTCTACTCCCCCGGAGATGGGCACTGCAGTGGAGTCCACTACCACCCCGTCTGACTTGGGCACTGCAGTGGGGAACCTGTCCACTCCATCTGGCCAGCCCACTGGAGTTGTGCCGGCACCCACACCATCTGACTCATGCCCCCAGTTGTGCCGGCACACACCATGTCAGACACCTCCACTGCAGTTGTCAGTGACTCTCCACCACCAGCCACCCCTTCCCTGCCTCCTTCTGGTGAGCCCTGATCCTGTCCCTGCGGTGCCTGGCCTGACCCCCGTATGCCCCTCCGAGGGGAGTGTCCCTGGTTATTAGCAGTGCAGGAAAGCAAAGGGTGACATCTGCCACTGTCACCCTGTTTGGACTTCAGTCATGGACTGGCCATTGGCCTTTGGGTTTTGTCTGGACTTTCTTTTTAATATAACATATGCTGAATAAAGCTCCTTTCAGTTCTCCAGTGGTTTTGCTTCAGATGTACATGATGTTGAGGATGCTAAACATGCCCTTGCTGCAGTGATGGTGATTTTTGCTATCAGGTAAATGAAGTGTTACTGTGCAGGACCCCATGTGGTCCAGGGTGAAAGTGTCCTATCCTGGGGTGTAGACATGTCATCCTTTGCAGCAATATGAGGGTGTCATGTTTTTCATATTTGCCAATGGGATTTCCTACATGTTTTTGCAATATCACATCTGTGGCTTACACCCCTGCACATCAGATGTGCTTGCCATTGTTCAATTTGTCTATTTCCCTGACCGAGTGACCATCTCCACTGGACATGCAAGTTTGGGCATCAATGGGGAAGGACTCATCTGTGGTATCAGTGCAACTTGCTATAAATGTGTATTTGATCGGTGCAGATGATTTCGGTGACACTGCCATGACCAGGCTGATGTGACGAGAGCCTTCATTTTGTGCTAATTGTTGACTGAGTGACCAAGTGTTCTGCTGACATGATTGAGCCCTGCAGAGACAACGTATGGCACAGCTTTCCGTACACAGGAGTGGAGTCCCCTCATGGCAGTGTGTAATTCCGTGACATTGCCTGAGCCCAAGGTGTGTGTTGTGTGAGCATGTCTGTGTGTGTTCACTTCCATTTTGCTACACAGGCTGGGGTCCCTAGTGATGTTCCTGTTTGTGATGCTTGCTGAGTTGAGCAATGTTCCCCCCAAATCTTCGCCCTGGGTTCTCTGTGATGTGGGTGCATGGCACATTACTGGTGATCAGGGTGTCATCCATAGGTGTGTTTGCTGTCAGGGCTGAGTTTGTGGGCAAACGCAGATGAGACACAGTCAGGATTCCCCTTGGCACTTGTTGGTTACACAAGTCATGTAATTTACAGTTTGTGTTAGCTTTCAGTGATTGTGACACGTTGTGTGTGTGACTGCTGCCACTCCTCAGGGTTAGAGCTGCAATGTTGGAAGTTGTCTATGTGTGTTCTTTGTGGGTGACCTTGGCTTCTTCATTGGTGTGTGACTGTGGCCGGGATCCCATTGGTTGGTGTGGATTTGACGTCATGCCCATGTACAGCGTACTGTGCAGTGTGTCAGACATTCACAAGTCTTGTTGACTGGCCATGTGTGATGGATATCTCCACCTTAGTTCCCCCCACCACCCCTGGGATTGTCATGGGTGCATGTGCAATGTCACCAGTCCATGTGAGCTTCACTGCTGCACATTGGTGGAGGTCAAGGTGTGTGGTGTTGAGTGTGTGCAAATGAGAGTTGTTGCACGGCTAGACCCCTACCTCCATGTTGGCCTTGGCTGACAGGCCGTGCTGATTGATTTGTGCTTGTGTAGGTGTGATGGTAGTTTCTTGCTCAGGACACATGACTATGGTTCACAGTGTGTACGACATCTACCTTTGTCATCACAGTGGGATTATCATGCAAGCCAGTGTCACCACAATGTGGGGTCCCTGGGGGTAGTGCTGTGGTGGTTCTGTCTCTTGCTGTGTTAGTTGCTGTTCCTACAAGCTTGTGTGACTTTTGTAATTTGGGCTCCCTCTCATTTAACAATGCCTGATTGCCCACATAGGGGAATCCGATCCATGAGTTACTTTTGTGTGGCACTGTATTGACATCTGTGTAATAGGGATTCAGGCCTCCTCATGTGTTGTGTGGTTGCCTGGGGACACTGGCACACCCCCCCCATCACCTGTTGTGTTTGATATGCAGTGTGAGTCTGCCTGTTTGTGTTTGTGCATTTGCACCACTGCATTGGCATTTCTTTAGTGTGCCATTGGCTGTATGTTGTTTGGTGGGTTTCCCCTGCTGTCCCTGGGACTCCTAGGTCATCAGTCAGCACAATGATCATGGTTTGTATGTCCTATTGCTGCCATGGAATGGTATTTGTTCACCTGACATCTACAGTCTCCACAGGATATCTACATTTGTGTGTCCATTGGTGCAGATGTGTGGGTCTGCATTATGATGGTCACTTCTGTCATTGTGTTATTCGTGAATGTTGACAATGTGAGCCCCCATGGGTGATGTTTGTATGCACATGGCCAAAGCGATGTTTCATTGGCACTGCACTGTTTGCCTCACCCTATCTATGTTGCTATGGGACACAAGCACTACTATGCCACTGATGTGTTTGTTGTTGTGTGACCAGGAATCATCCATGCCGTTTGGCATTTGCAGCTTTTCTCATGACAACACTTACATTTTGGTCACTGTGGTGATGGGGCTTTAGACCCCATTGCCACAATGTTCAAAATGTGCTTCAGCTATGGACCCCACACTTACCTTTTGGTCACTGTGATGATGGGGTGTTAGACCCCATTGCCACACTGTTCAAAATGTGCTTCAGCTATGGACCCCACACTTACCTTTTGGTCACTGTGGTGATGGGGCTTTAGACCCCATTGCCACAATGTTCAAAAAGTGCTTCAGCTATGGACCCCACACTTACCTTTTGGTCACTGTGGTGATGGGGCTTTAGACCCCATTGCCACAATGTTCAAAATGTGCTTCAGCTATGGACCCCACACTTACCTTTTGGTCACTGTGGTGATGGGGCTTTAGACCCCATTGCCACAATGTTCAAAATGTGCTTCAGCTATGGACCCCACACTTACCTTTTGGTCACTGTGGTGATGGGGCTTTAGACCCCATTGCCACAATGTTCAAAATGTGCTTCAGCTATGGACCCCACACTTACCTTTTGGTCACTGTGGTGATGGGGCTTTAGACCCCATTGCCACAGTGGTCATGGTCTGCTTGCATTGTGGAGGCCACACACATTTATGTGTGACACATGTGATAGGGGGTCACATTGTATGTTCAATGTCATGTTCAGTGTTGTAAGGCATTTGACACAGACTACACACGCTTGTCATGGTGTTGGGGGGGATGTATTTTTCAGACATTCCTTATGTTGGAGTATGCTGGTTGTGTCATGCATTACCCGTCCTATGAGTAGGGGTTGTGTGGGTGGTAGGCATCCAGGCCCCCATGAGTAGGGGTGGTGGTAGTGGTAGGCATCCATCCCCCTATGAGTGGGGATGGTAGTAGTGGTAGGCATCCATCCCCCTATGAGTGGGGATGGTATTAGTGGTAGGCATCCATCCCCCTATGAGTGGGGATGGTATTAGTGGCAGGCATCCATCCCCCTATGAGTGGGGAGGGTAGTAGTGACAGGCATCCAGGCCCCCATGTGTAGGGGTGGTGGTAGTGGTAGGCATCCATCCCCCTATGAGTGGGGATGGTATTAGTGGTAGGCATCCATCCCCCTATGAGTGGGGAGGGTAGTAGTGACAGGAATCCAGGCCCCCATGAGTAGGGGTGGTGGTAGTGGTAGGCATCCATCCCCCTATGAGTGGGGATGGTAGTAGTGACAGGCATACAGGCCCCCATGAGTAGGGGTGGTGGTAGTGGTAGGCATCCATCCCCCTATGATTGGGGATGGTAGAGGTGGCAGGCATCCATCCCCCTATGGGTGGGGAGGGTAGTAGTGACAGGCATCCAGGCCCCCCTGAATAGGGGTGGTGGTAGTGGTAGGCATCCATCCCCCTATGAGTGGGGATGGTATAAGTGACAGGCATCCAGGCCCCCATGAGTAGGGGTGTTGGTAGTGGTAGGCATCCATCCCCCTATGAGTGGGGATGGTAGTAGTGGCAGGCATCCATCCCCCTATGGGTGGGGAGGGTAGTAGTGACAGGCATCCAGGCCCCCCTGAGTAGGGGTGGTGCTAGTGGTAGGCATCCATCCATCCCCCTATGAGTGGGGATGGTAGTAGTGGCAGGCATCCAGGCCCCCCTGAGTAGGGGTGGTGGTAGTGGTAGGCATCCATCCCCCTATGAGTGGGGATGGTAGTAGTGGCAGGCATCCAGGCCCCCCTGAGTAGGGGTGGTGGTAGTGGTAGGCATCCATCCCCCTATGAGTGGGGATGGTATTAGTGGCAGGCATCCATCCCCCTATGAGTGGGGAGGGTAGTAGTGACAGGCATCCAGGCCCCCATGAGTAGGGGTGGTGGTAGTGGTAGGCATCCATCCCCCTATGAGTGGGGATGGTATTAGTGGTAGGCATCCATCCCCCTATGGGTGGGGAGGGTAGTAGTGACAGGCATCCAGGCCCCCCTGAGTAGGGGTGGTGGTTGTGGTAGGTATCCATCCCCCTATGAGTGGGGATGGTAGTAGTGACAGGCATCCAGGCCCCCATGAGTAGGGGTGGTGGTAGTGGTAGGCATCCATCCCCTATGAGTGGGGATGGTAGTAGTGGCAGGCATCCATCCCCCTATGGGTGGGGAGGGTAGTAGTGACAGGCATCCAGGCCCCCCTGAGTAGGGGTGGTGGTAGTGGTAGGCATCCATCCCCCTATGGGTGTGTATGGCATTGGTGATAGCCATCCCGCCAATATGGTTCTGCTGTTGCTAGTGTACGTCATTTGTGCATCCCTATGTGTGTGTGACATATTTCGGGTACGTGTCGTTTGTTTGTGTTGTGGGTGTTTGACTTACCGTCTGCGCCGTACGCGTCCATACCGGTCCCGGTAATAGATGTAGAGTATTGGTAGGACCTGCGCGATGGGATTCATGGTTGGGTCGTCTCGTTCGGGTTTCTCGTGGCTTCGACTCGTACTCGTCGCTGGCTTGTCCGTCTCGTCGCCGTGGATCGTCTTGTGGCGCGAATCGGAGCTTATGTACAGCTCTCCCGGATGCTCAAACGTGCCGGACGTAGCGACGGGTTCGGCGCGTACGGAAGGCGCATCGTACTCGTCCGGCCGGAAGGTGCTGTGTATTTGCTTCCGTGCGACTCGAATCGGCGTTTACGGATCCGGCTCGGGCGGGGAACGGGAGCTGGAATTGGTGAGTACGGCTCGCTCGGAATCTGGGCTGTTATGCGCATCGTACTTGTTCGTTCGGACGAGTGTTCGAATCGGTCGGGAAACACGCGTTCGGCTTGTATTTTTTCCGGACAAATACTGTTAGGTGCGCTTCCGGCCGAGATCGGAATCGACCCCTAAATGGGTGACATTTACTATTCCACTGCAACCTAAAACAATTTGGGAAAGCTGTTGGACACTAAAGAGGTGACATTTACCATTCCACACCAATCGAAACCAATTTGGGGAAGGTGTTGGACACTAAAGGAATGACAATTAGTTTTCCCACTCCAACCTAAACCAATTTGGGGATGGTATTGGACTCTAAAGGGTGACATTTACTATTCCCACTCCAATCTTAACCAATTTGGGGAAGGTGTTGAACACTAAAGCGGTACAATCTAAGAACGCTCCCTCGTGACCTATATTTCTTTTATCTAATTGAAAATGAATTCAACATGGGCTGAAGTAGAACTAAACCACAACAAACTCCAAAAACATAATCATATTTATAAATCTTCACATTATTTATTAATTTTCTTTGTTTTATCAAAAATATTTTTATACTTTCTTTTACATATTTTTACATATAAAATCAATGTTAAACACTAAAGCGGTGACATTTACTATTCCTACTACAATCTGAACCAATTTAGGGAAGGTGTTGGACACTAAAGGAGTGACATTTACTATTCCTACTCCAATCTAAACCAATACTGGGAAGGTGTTGGACAATAAAGGGGTGACATTTACCATTTACACTACACTCTAAAACATTTTATGCTAGGTGCTGGACACAAAAAATGTTATATGCACAATCAATACTCCAAATTCACACATTTTTGAGCTATCAAATATAATAATAATTACTTAAAAAGTAAATAACCCAAACTAAAACCCTATATATTTATAATTAGAGAGTAACTTATAAAATAATGTTTATCATTATTAATAATTAATGTTTTTTACTAATATTCCTAAACTGTGAAACATAACATATTCATTCTACAAAAATATAAATCATAAAATCAAAAAACAGGTGAAACTAATTTTCAAATTCAATATTAAAAATGTCTGTTTACATTAAAATTAATAAATTTTAAGAAATATATTCCCAACAAAGGAACTTATTCCAATAATACACGTATTAAAAATGTCATTGTTAAAACTTTGTGGACTAAATGTTTCATAAATAAACCTACAAAATATAAATAAACAACAAAATATACATTTATACATCATAAATAATACTTATTTATTATATTTTCATGATTTAATTAGACATTAAAAAAAATTATATAAAAAATAAACCTTCTCTAACAGTTTATTCACAATGACATTATAATTGTCAACATTGACAAAAATCCTTAAAAATATTGTAAAATTAAAAATAAATTGAATACAAAAATTAAATATTTTTTAGCATAATAAATTGACAAATATTCTTTATTACTAAAATTATGTTTGATATATTTTAAATGTTACCAATTTTTTATAATTAAAATAATTATGTTAATATATAAACTAAAATATTTTTTTACATTTAATATAATATTTATATACATTCAAAATAATTCTGAACTGTTATTTAGGAAAATTATTATTGTAACAAAATTAACTGATAAAGTTCACAATATTTATTTGCATACCATTTAAAGAATTACATTTAATTTAAATTTAAATATTCACTTTTTATAAATCTCTTCACTCTTAAAAATAAATAATATATACATTATTTTTACATATTAATACAATTAAAAGACACATTTCGAAAATATAATAATTAATACATTTTCTTACTAAACACAAAAAAATTAAACATATAAAAGCAAACACACTAGAATAAAATACATACAAAGTATAAAATACATACAAAATAACACAAACAATATTTTCTTTTCTAAATCATGATATTTTCGAACCACAATATTTTTTATTCAATATTTTGTCCAAACACCCTATATTCCCCTGAAACCACACCTTGTAGGCAATTTCACCAAACGAGGGCACACTGCATCAAGGTTGCATAACTTCCTGGGGAAACCTTGTCCTCGACTGACAAAGTAAACCACGCACTCTAGGAGCACAGTCATTAGACTGTACTCTAATTTGGATATTCCAACCACTGCGTGGCTAAACATTTGGAACTGCCCCTTTAAAGGGAAGATTACATCTGCCTTATCGCAAATTTGTTTCTGGATTTTACACAATGTTTACTGGACTCCTACGAAGCTTTATAAATTAGGACTTTCAGAAACAATTGTGTGTTGGAACTGCAAACTTCCAATGGAGGATAATATACATATACTATTTGTTTGTATTCATATCCAGACATCATGGCAACTGATTCATTATATGATACATTAGATTTTTGCCTATAATTGGAACACTGATGCAATTATTGCCATTTTAGGGATTTTTGCATCTACCCAGGCAAACATTATTGCTCCTACAGATTGCTTATTGATTGATGTGATGCTTGCTATAGGTACAAAACTGGTTCACTCTGAATGGGAGAGTTCTTCTAAGCTATCGTATCAGACATGGTGGGAATGGCTATATTTCGTTAGAAGCGCAGATAACGAGTGCTTCCAAAACTTACATACTATATCTTCCTCCAGGAAACTATGGAATGCTTTGTATACCTACCTTCAGAAAAACAAACCTCCTTGAACATTCAATATATTCTTACTTCTGCTCATTCTACTTTTACAAGTACCTACAGCCTGTGCACTCTGAAGACAATTAATTTTCCTATTTTATATACATACAAGAATGTGCCGCAGATTTGTTCTTTCCTTCCTCTCTCTTTGTCTTTTATTGTTATCCCTCTAAACCTCCTGCTTTTATCTTACAATTGTCCTTTTTATTTTCCCTTTTTTATTCTGAATTGTTAGTAGAAGGCTTGGCACACAATTCTATTTACTGTTTTGATCCGTTTAAGCTATCTGAGTTAAGACCAACTATGTTCTAATATTATTGATACTATTCCGTACTTGTGCTTCACAGCCTATAAATATTTTCATAAACTCTCCTTTTTAATCTAAGTGAATTATGTCATGTATGTAAACTGTTGTATATCTTAGAACTTTTAACTTAGCACGATTGTCCTTCTGATATCAATGTGTACCTAGACATCTTATCACTGTTCAAAAATCCACTAACGAACTTATGAGCTGGAAAACTAAAACTTTTGTCGGGAACTGTAGGCCTCCTCTGGCTTAAGCTGTGTTTCTTATTTCAACACTAAGGCCTTCATTACGATTTTGGGCGGACTGCCACTGACAGGCCGTAAGTGGCGGTCCACCCGGCATCTAGGTCAGTGGTCTGACCACGGGATTACAATACCCGCGGTCGGAGCGCAGCGGCCGGGGGTAAAGACCATCGTCTCTGACAGGCTCAAGGAGCCTGTCGGGCAGCGGTCGGACAGTAACCCCTACAATAAACTGTGCAGGCATTGCCTTAGGGATTAGGATGTCCATTTCCCACAGCCTATTCATGGCGGTCCCACCGCCATGGATAGGCTGATGGAAAGGGACTTGTGGGTCACTGCTATAGGAACAGGGGAACACATGTGGTGCCCGCCAAACATCCATGCCCTTTTCTGGGCTGCAGCATAAGCCACAATAGAAAAATGAATGCTTCCGACCACCTACACTGTGGTTGTATCATAATATGGCGGGTGGGACCGCCGACTACTTGTCGGGTGGTCCCAATCTCGCTGCAATGGTCCGACCTCCATCTTAATAAGGCCCCGAGTGTGTATTTGAAGTGGGCCCTTGTGTCCTCAAACCTGAAGGTTCACAGCCTGGGCTAGGGCAGATTTATTTATTTATTTATTTTAAAGGTTTTATATAGCGCTGGCTAGACCCAGGGGTATCAGAGCGCTTTACAGGAGTGTGAGGAGGTACAGTAATCGATACATTTGGTCAAAAACATTGCAATAAGAGCCAATATAAGGTAAGCAGATAAATACGAATGTTATTTACAAAAGTCAAATAATAAGCTCACGTGGGTAGAGAGTAATTAGGTTAGGGCGGGTGTGTGGAGGTGAACAAGAGGAGATAAAGGAGGGGGATAAGGAGAGTGGGAGTTAGGGGAAGGGGGGAATGGGAGATCAGTGGGAGGCCGTGCGGGAGGCTAGATGTCATAATTAAAGGTAGAGGCAGGGAGGGGGTGTTATGGGGAGGGGAAGGGAGTAGCGTGAGGGAGGGGAGTGAGGAGTGAGAGTGAGGGGGTGAGAGCGTTGGACGGCAAATGGGGGGAGCCTGGTGAGGGCGCAGAGTGTTAGAGGTGGGTATTATTGACCCCAATATTTGTTGAGGAGAAACAATTTGAGGTCTTTTTTGAAGTTGATGTAGGAAGGGTTACAGGGTAGGTCTTTAGGTAGGGAGTTCCAGATGGAAGGAGCGTTTCCAGAGAAGGAGCGAGCTTGTGTGCATTTCTTTTTTAGCAGAGGGGTGCTCCTTGTTGGTGGAATGCAGCCCGCTTTGTGGAGTTTGTCTGAAAGGTAACGTGGGGTGTTTTGGTGAAGGGCTTTGTGATTGATACATGCAATCTTATAGGTGGATCTGCCTTCAATGGGAAGCCATTTGAGGGTTTTAAGTGCGGGGGAGATGTGGTCCAAACGTTTATAGTCAGAGATAAGTCTAGCAGCTAGGTTGAGCACAGCTTTGAGTGGTGCAAGATGGACTTTGGGTGTTCCAGCGAGGATAGCGTTACCATAATCTATTCTCGACAGGACCAGTGATTGGACAACAGTTATGAAGTCATCGATCGGGATGAAGGTTTTAATTTTCTTGAGTTGACGGAGAGTGAAGAGTGCTCCTTTGGCTGTGGTTTTTATGTGGGAGGTAAGGGTAAGGCTATTGTCAATGGTGATGCCTAGAGATTTAACTGAATTGGAGGTGGTGAGAGAGCAGTTGAGAGCATTAAGGTCAGATATCCAGTTTTGTATGGGGAGTGGGTTGTTTTTAGGGGAGAAGAGAATGATTTCGGTTTTTTAGGGTTGAGTTTGAGCTGATTTTGGTGGAACCAAGATTGGATCTTGGTCAGGGTGTCATTGAGGTGTAGGACATCAGAGTGGGATTTAATTTTATAGTAGAGTTGAGTGTTGTCGGCATAGAGGTGGTAGTTGATTCCTGCTTGTTTGAGAATGAGGGTGAGGGGTTCCATGAAGAGGTTGAAGAGAGCAGGGGAGAGAATGGATCCCTGGGGGACACCGAGGGGGATTGGAGTGGGGTTGGAAAGGCAGTTCTCGATCTTGATTTGTTGGGTTCTATGTTGGAGAAAGGAGGTGAACCAGTTGAGGACATGGCCATTGAGGCCAAAACGGACTTTAAGAGTGTTAAGTAAGGCAGTGTGGTTAACAGCATCGAAAGCAGCGGAAAGGTCGAGGAGAATGAGTAGGCAAGACTCGCCATTGTTAAGTGAGTGATGAATGTCGTCCACTATATTGAGCATGGCAGATTCTGTGCTGCATCCTTTTCTGAAGCCGGATTGCAGCAAGTCAAAGAGGTCGAAAGTGTTTATGTGATTATCAAGTTGGAGCAGGGCGCATTTTTCAAGGGCTTTGGAGAGAAGAGGGAGGTTAGAGATAGGTCGGAGGTTATTTGGGTCGTTGGGATCTGCGTTGGGATTTTTGGGGATGGGTGTGATTTGACCCAGTTGGAGGGAGGCGGGAACACACCCTGAGGTCAGGGATGAGTTTATAATGGTGGTTCAGAGTGGGGCGATGATATGTTTAAGGTCTTGGACAAGTTTAGAGGGCATGGGGTCTTTGGTGTGAGAGGATGGTTTAAGCTTAGAGATGATGTTATAGACTTCGTGCTCCATAACAGGGTGAAAATTATGCCAGGCGGCATTGTTTTTTAGTTGCTGGGGGAGGAAAGTGTTGGATTTAGGTGGGAGGGAAACGGATGAGGGACGGGAAGGGACCTGGGGAGGATCAGATGGGGATGGAGATGACGGTGGGGGGCTAAAGCCCTTTCAGCCCAATGGGCTTTACGCACCTGCCTAGAGCTCAGGATAATCAGGGATCTTATAAAGCGCAAAAACTCATTCGTAAGGGTCTCAAGGCACTGGGGGCAGGGATTGGTAGTTTAGTTAAGAGCCAGGTCTTGAGGTCCTTCCTGAATTGAGGTAGTGGCGGTGATAGCCTGAGGTGCAGAGGTAGGGAGTTCCAGGTCTTCGCAGCGAGGTATAAGAAGGATCTTCCTCCAGCCAATGTTTCTCAGATAGTGGCAAGGCCAGATAGGTAGAGTGGAGGTGTCTGGTCAGTGTGTAGAAAGAGAGGCGGAGGTTGAGGTATTCGAGCCAGGAGTTGTTCAGGGCTTTGTAGGCATGCGTGAGGAGCTTGAAGGGGATTCTTTTGTTGACCGGAAGCCAGTGGAGGTCTCTTAGGTGACCAGAGATGGGTTGTACGACCGAACAACGCAGGAAAATACATGGCACGCCTTAAGCACGGATTTCTTAACAAAGCTTATGTTTTTACAACATATGCAATTACCACACATTGTATATATATATATATATTGTGCAACTCGCTTCCAACTTCTACTCGGACTAGAAAAACGAGCAAGGACCCAAGTAGGTGCAGATTATTTTCTTTATTGCTGCATTAGTCCGCCATGACGCGTTTCGGCCGTACCTCGGCCTTGATCACATATATATATAGTTCATCAAATTCCCAACAGCAGCTGGCTGAAAGCGGGACACGGACACCAGTTAAGTGCATGAAATATCTTCTTTATTTGCTGACACTGATCGACATGGCAGATGTGGGCAGATATTTCTCTGGAGAGAGCAATTTTGGTAAGTGGTGAGACAGCGTGATGTCCGACGCGTTTCGGAATCTCCTTCCTTTATCAAAGACACCACACTACACAGATAGACGACAAAAAATTTCATCCAATCATTTCCCTTTTTATTCAATCTCTCAAGTGAGCCAGGGCAAGTGCTATGAATCTTGGGATTAGTAGTTCAATTTCACCCATGTGGGTTTGCCGTAAATGTCCGTGTTAAAAATATTTTTAAAATGCCAGTGCACATCCCCAAAATTATTTCCTCCACTCCACAGCGCCTTGTCAACCCCCATGACGTAGCTGAAGTCAACCAACTGGGGTCCGCTAGGATATCGCGGGGGTGCTCTTCAGGATCAGAATCAGGACAAGCACAGGGCTGCTGCCAAAAAGCAGTCCATGACTTCACGGGGTCGGCGTGATCACTGAATCGGCGCCGCGCAGCCCGGCGGACTCCTGATATTGTGGCTTGGGCGTCTGGGGACTTAAGGAAGCTCTTGATGAACATTGAAATCGGGACTTTCTATTTTTACACAACCCTCTCTGACCAGCAATTCCAGCAACCATTATGGAGACATAACGTGCCCTGATGGAGTACTTACCCGGCTGTTGCCTGCTGGGAGTTGTAGTTCGCTACCTGAACTACGGCAAAACTCGAAACACCTGACTGGGGCCAGTTGGACTCCCAACCAATGGGAGAACCGCAGCATATTTAAAAGAGGGTTGAGGCATACTTCCTGGTTTAAGTGGCATCAGAGGAAGGCAACGATTTGCCGAAACGCGTCATGCCATATGCTTTTATTAAAAGGACTTCCCTATAATCCCCGCTGTGTCCTCTGACTTCTTGCAAGTGAAGTGGTCGTTGGGTGATATTTGATGCGCAGGTCAGTGGCGCATAAGAGGACCCGTCCAAACAAGTTGTCCGAGGCATTGCTGGCAACTGCTCTTTTTCTTCCAAGTGATTGTATTGCCTCGTGACCGCCTCAGAATCAGGACAAGCACAGGGCTGCTGCCAAAAAGCAGTCCGTGACTTCACGGGGTCGGCGTGATCACTGAATCGGCGCCGCGCAGCCCGGCGGACTCCTGATATTGTGGCTTGGGCGTCTGGGGACTTAAGGAAGCTCTTGATGAACATTGAAATCGGGACTTTCTATTTTTACACAACCCTCTCTGACCAGGAATTCCAGCAACCATTATGGAGACATAACGTGCCCTGATGGAGTACTTACCCGGCTGTTGCCTGCTGAGAGTTGTAGTTCGCTACCTGAACTACCGCAAAACTCAAAACACCTGACTGGGGCCAGTTGGACTCCCAACCAATGGGAGAACCGCAGCATATTCAAAAGAGGGTTGAGGCATACTTCCTGGTTTAAGCGGCATCAGAGGAAGGCAACGATTTGCCGAAACGCGTTATGCCAAATGCTTTTATTAAAAGGACTTCCCTATAATCCCCGCTGTGTCCTCTGACTTCTTGCAAGTGAAGTGGTCGTTGGGTGATATTTGATGCGCAGGCCAGTGGCGCATAAGAGGACCCGTCCAAACAAGTTGTCCGAGGCATTGCTGGCAACTGCTCTTTTTCTTCCAAGTGATTGGATTGCCTCGTGACCGCCTCAGAATCAGGACAAGCACAGGGCTGCTGCCAAAAAGCAGTCCGTGACTTCACAGGGTCGGCGTGATCACTGAATCGGCGCCGCGCAGCCCGGCGGACTCCTGATATTGTGGCTTGGGCGTCTGGGGACTTAAGGAAGCTCTTGATGAACATTGAAATCGGGACTTTCTATTTTTACACAACCCTCTCTGACCAGGAATTCCAGCAACCATTATGGAGACATAACGTGCCCTGATGGAGTACTTAACCGGCTGTTGCCTGCTGGGAGTTGTAGTTCGCTACCTGAACTACGGCAAACCTCGAAACACCTGACTGGGGCCAGATGGACTCCCAACCAATGGGAGAACCGCAGCATATTCAAAAGAGGGTTGAGGCATACTTCCTGGTTTAAGCGGCATCAGAGGAAGGCAACGATTTGCCGAAACGCGTCATGCCAAATGCTTTTATTAAAAGGACTTCCCTATAATCCCCGCTGTGTCCTCTGACTTCTTGCAAGTGAAGTGGTCGTTGGGTGATATTTGATGCGCAGGCCAGTGGCGCATAAGAGGACCCGTCCAAACAAGTTGTCCGAGGCATTGCTGGCAACTGCTCTTTTTCTTCCAAGTGATTGGATTGCCTCGTGACCGCCTCAGAATCAGGACAAGCACAGGGCTGCGGGGTCGGCGTGATCACTGAATCGGCGCCGCGCAGCCCGGCGGACTCCTGATATTGTGGCTTGGGCGTCTGGGGACTTAAGGAAGCTCTTGATGAACATTGAAATCGGGACTTTCTATTTTTACACAACCCTCTCTGACCAGGAATTCCAGCAACCATTATGGAGACATAACGTGCCCTGATGGAGTACTTACCCGGCTGTTGCCTGCTGGGATTTGTAGTTCGCTACCTGAACTACGGCAAAACTCGAAACACCTGACTGGGGCCAGTTGGACTCCCAACCAATGGGAGAACTGCAGCATATTCAAAAGAGGGTTGAGGCATACTTCCTGGTTTAAGCGGCATCAGAGGAAGGCAACGATTTGCCGAAACGCGTCATGCCAAATGCTTTTATTAAAAGGACTTCCCTATAATCCCCGCTGTGTCCTCTGACTTCTTGCAAGTGAAGTGGTCGTTGGGTGATATTTGATGCACAGGCCAGTGGCGCATAAGAGGACCCGTCCAAACAAGTTGTCCGAGGCATTGCTGGCAACTGCTCTTTTTCTTCCAAGTGATTGGATTGCCTCGTGACCGCCTCAGAATCAGGACAAGCACAGGGCTGCTGCCAAAAAGCAGTCCGTGACTTCACGGGGTCGGCGTGATCACTGAATCTGCGCCGCGCAGCCCGGCGGACTCCTGATATTGTGGCTTGGGCGTCTGGAGACTTAAGGAAGCTCTTGATGAACATTGAAATCGGGACTTTCTATTTTTACACAACCCTCTCTGACCAGGAATTCCAGCAACCATTATGGAGACATAACGTGCCCTGATGGAGTACTTACCCGGCTGTTGCCTGCTGGGAGTTGTAGTTTGCTACCTGAACTACGGCAAAACTCGAAACACCTGACTGGGGCCAGTAGGACTCCCAACCAATGGGAGAACCGCAGCATATTCAAAAGAGGGTTGAGGCATACTTCCTGGTTTAAGCGGCATCAGAGGAAGGCAACGATTTGCCAAAACGCGTCATGCCAAATGCTTTTATTAAAAGGACTTCCCTATAATCCCCGCTGTGTCCTCTGACTTCTTGCAAGTGAAGTATTCGTTGGGTGATATATATATATATATATATATATATATATATATATATATATATATATATATATATATTACCTACTGGCAGTCACCAGTAGGTAGTTATAGTTAGGACCTATTTTCCCTGGGAAAAGAGCTTTTGCTTTTGCCAATATCTTTGGCGCCATTTGACGAATCTTCGCGAAATTTTTAAAACTAATGGTGAGCTACGGTCAGATCCTGTCTTGAAAGTTTCGGGGTGATTCATCAAGCGGGGGCCGAGAAAAAAGGGGGGTCCCAAAACGCGTTTTCTCCATGTTAATTTCCAAATGAGATTTTGGAGAAAGCTACAGCCCGTACTACTGACTGAATGGAATTACACCAAATTTGGCAAAAAGGTAGCTCTTGTTTCAGAAAGCGTGCTTTTTTTAAAAATGGTGTAAATCCGTTCAATAGTTCCTGAAATATTCATATTTTAAAATCTTTATATATCTGGTGACCGCAGTGGATCTGCGAACCCTCCCGAGCACCAGCTTGATTCTGATTGGCTGCCAACACTCTAAACCAAAAAGTGTTGGCAGCCAAAAAAGGTCATAAAACAATAAAAGGGGGCACGGTAGAAACACCCTGACCCCCTAGGCATGGTCAGGGGGTCCCACAGGGACTCTGAGGGCCAAAAAAAGCATGTTTTTTTCACATTTTCGTCGGGATTCGCGTAGGGTCTGCAAATCCCGTTGAAATTTAAAAAAAGAAAATTACAGGTTTTTTTAGGCCCCCGGGTGTGCCAGGTCCCGGGGGCAATGCTTAATTATTGTTAGGCGGGGCCCGCAGGGCCCCCGCAGCACCAGGGACCGCCACCTCCCCAGGGCTTTTCATAAAAAATGCGTGGGGGGGCTCCTGCCTCACCACACTTTCCCGGGGACCGCCACCTCCCCGGGGCATTACTTTAATTATGTGCGGGGGGCCTTGCGGGCCCCCCCAAGCCCCGGGGACTGCTACCTCCCCGGGGCTTCAATTGAAATAAAAGAAGTGTGGGGGGGTTCCTACCCCCCCACACTGCCCCAGGGACCACCACCTCCCCGGGGCATTGAGTAAATTAAATACGGGGGTCCATAGCGGACCCCCGACACGGGGACCACCACCTCCCCGGGGCTTTAAATCTGTTGGAGGGGGGCCATGCGGCCCCCCTCGTGGAGCCCTCCTTGGCCCTGGGGACCGCCACCCCCCCAGGGCCGGCTCCAGCAATGTCCCAGGGTTCCCACCCCTGGGACATTGCAGTTTGCTATGACAGGGCAGGAGCACGGCTCCTGCCCTGTCATAGCAAACACTGCTTTCTTCATGGAAGCGAGAGCAGGAAACCTGCTCTCGCTCCATGAAGCAAAGCAGATTGGTTTTGGGCAAAGGGAGCTGCATGTCAGCAGCTCCCTTTGCCCAAAAGCAATGCTGGCTTCCGCAGGAGGCAGGGAGCCGGCAGGGACCACGGGGGCTTTGGGGCTCCCCCCGTGGTCCCCAACAGTGAGGCCATGCCCCGGGGGATGGGGTCCCTGGGGCCAAAAATGGCCCGGGAGGGGGCCAATCAGCCCCCTCCCTTTTAAATGTATTCTTTTTTTGTTTTTTTAAACATAAGGCCGGCCCTGGGGGATGGGGTCCCTGGGACCATAATTGGCCTTAGGAGGGGGGCCTCGCAGCCCCCCTCCCAAAAATCTTTTTTAAAAAAGGCTGGTCAGGCCCTGGGAAATGGGGTCCCCGGGACCAAGAGAGGCCCAGGTAAGGGGAGCCATGCGGCCCCCCTTCCGAAATTTTTTTTTTGCTGGGCCCCGGGGGGATGGGGTCCCGGGGGCTGAAATCGGCCTGGGGAGGGGGGCCCCACGGCCTCCTCCCCTTAAAAATATTTTAAAAAAGGAAAGGCCTAGTCCCAGGGGATGGGGTCCCCGGGGCCGTAATCGCCCTCAGGAGAGGGGCCTCGCACCCCCCTCCTTTTCAATAAAAAAAAATGGCTCAGGTCCCCGGGGATGGGGTCCCCGGGGCCCAAAAGGCTCAAGAGAAGGGGGGCCACATAGCCCCCCTTCTTAAAATAAAAAATGGCAACTCACTGGAGGCCCCGCCCCCTCCCTGCATGACTCTGCAAATGTGCCTCTTGGCGCGCTCTACATTGGGGGATTAAGTCCCTGTCACTACTGAGGGCCCCTGGGGGCCAACTAGGCCACCAGGGACCTCCAGGAAGCCCCACACAGTGGGATTGCTGAGAGGTGGTACGAGGCCACGCCCCTTTTTACACCACTCTGCAAATGCGCCTCTTGGCACACTGCTGGTGGGGTGGTGAGGTCCCCTTGTGTCCTGAGGACTTCAGGACTAAAGTGGACTTCAGACCCCAAGCAGCAGTGCACCAGGAGGTGCGTTTGCAGAGTGGTATAAAAAGGGAGCGTGGCCTCTGAACACTCTCAGCAATCCAGCTGTGTGGGGCTTATGGGAGGTAACAGGAGGGCTAGTTGGCCCCCAGGGAACCTCAGGAGGCAAGGGGACTTCATCCCCCAACCCAGAGTGCGCCAGGAAGCGCGTTTGCAGAGTGGTGGAGAAAGAGGACATGGCCTGTGTCCACCTCTCAGCAATCCCAATGTGTGGGGCTTACTGGAGGTAACAGGTAGGCTAGTTGGCCCCTAAGGACCCCCAGCAGCGAAGGGGACTTCAATCCCCATTCAAGAGGGCGCCAGGGAGCGCGTTTGCAGAGTGGTGGGCAAATGGGTGTGGCCTGCTATGAGAACTTAGCAATCCTGCTGTGTAGGACTTGCTGGAGGTAATAGGAGGGGTAGTTGGCCCCCAAGGATGTCCTTGGGGGCCAAATACCCCTCCTGTTACCTCCAGTAAGTCCCTTACAGTGGATTGCTAAGAAGTCTTCGGAGACCATGCTCTCCTTTCTCCACCACTCTGCAAACACGCCTCCTGGCACACTAGTGGTTGAGGGATGAAGTCCACTTTACTCCTGAGGGACTTTGGGGGCCAAGAAGCCTTCCTGGTACCTCCTGTAAGTCCTACACAGCGGAATTCCTGAGCTCTGGTCGGGGGCCCAGCACCCTTTCTCCACCACTCTGCAAACGCGACTTCTAGTTAAAGAAGCATTTGCAATGTAATAGGTTTCGCATTCGCGAGAGTTAGAGCTATTGGCGTTGTAAATTTAAACGTTTTTTACTAATGTTTGTTGGAGTGGAGTGGATGTACATTGTGTGTAGTGGAATTATGCAGTATGTTGTGCACTGAAATTATGTGGCTAGAAACTATGTGGTATTTAGTGTATAGGAATTATGTAGAGTGAGATTATGTGTTATGGAGAGTAATTATGTGGTATGGTAGTCTGTGTTGTGTTGTGGAGTGGTAACCTCAGGTTTAGTCTTCCTCGTTTCCATAGAAGCTAAACTATAAACTCAATCAGACAAAAAAAGAAGGAACCACTGCGGAGCACTTCTGGACTTGGTCGGAGGTATGAGCAGGGCCATTGGAATTATGCGACTGTTCGGCTGCACCGATTTTCGCATAATAAGAAATTTTCCGCATTTGCCACATAATCCCTCATCTGCTGCATAATCTGCAGATTTGAACAAAAAAAAACTTGTTTCTAGCTCAAACGGCTCAAACGTTAACAAAAATGCAGCGACAAGTGTTACAGCATGGTAGAAGGCCCTTTGTAAACCTGGAATGGTCACCTGTTACTTATTGCTAAATGTGGGTGTTAAATTGATACTAATAGTGCGCAAACCACTCTTGCTGCTTTCTGTACCTCTCTTGCTTCTTTCTTCACCTCTTGCTTCTTTCTTCTGCACCTCTCTTGCCTCTTTCTGCACCTCTGTTGCTTCTTTCTGCATTTCTCTTACCTCTTTCTGCACCCTCTTCCCTCTTTCTGCACCTCTCTTGCCACTTTCTGCACCTCTCTTGCCTGTTTCTGCACCTCTCTTGCCTGTTTCTGCACTTCTCTTGCCTCTTTCTGCACCTCACTTGCTTGCTTCTGCAGTTCCCTTGCTTCTTTCTGACCTCTCTTGCTTCTTTCTGCACCCCTTTTGCCTCTTTCTGCACCTAAGTTACTTCTTTCTGCACTTCTTTAGCTTCTTTCTGCACCTCTATTGCTTCTATCTGTACCCCTCTTGCCTCTTTCTGCACCCCTCTTCCATCTTTCTGTACCTCTCTTGCCTCTTTCTGCACCCCCTGTTCCGTCTTTCTGCACCTCTCCTGCCTGTTTCTGCACCTCTCTTGCCTCTTTCTGCACTTCTCTTGCCTCTTTCTGCACCTCTGTTGCTTCTTTCTGCAACCCTCTTACCCCTTTCTTCACCCCTCTTCTGTCTTTCTGCACCTCTCTTGCCTCTTTCTGCACCCCCTTGCCTCTTTCTGCACCTCTCCTGCCTGTTTCTGCACCTCTCTTGCCTCTTTCTGCACTTCTCTTGCCTCTTTCTGCACCTCTGTTGCTTCTTTCTGCACCCCTGTTCCCTCTTTTTGCACCTCTCCTGCCTGTTTCTGCACCTCTCTTGCCTCTTTCTGTAGTTCTCTTGCATCTTTCTGCACCGTTGTTACTTCTTTCTGCACCCCTCTTGCCTCTTTATGTACCCCTCTTCCCTCTTTCTGCACATCTCTTCCCTCTTTCTGTACTTCTCTTCGCTCTTTCTGCACCCCTCTTGCCTCTTTCTGCACCTCACTTGCCTCTTTCTGCACCTCTCTTGCCTCTTTCTGCAGCTGTCTTGCCTCTTTCTGCACCTCTGCTGGTTCTTTCTGCACTTCTCTTGCCTCTTTCTGCACCTCTGTTGCTTTTTTCAGCACTTCTCTTGCCTCTTTCTGCACCTCTGTTACTTCTTTCAGCACTTATCTTGCCTCTTTCTGCACCCCTGTTCCTCTTTCTGCACCTCTGTTACTTCTTTCAGCACTTCACTTGCCTCTTTCTGCACCCCTGTTCCTTCTTTCTGCACCTCTCTTGCCTGTTTCTGTACCTCTTGCCTCTTTCTGCACCCCTGTTCCCTCTTTCTGCACCTCTCTTGCCTGTTTGTGCAACTCTCTTGCCTCTTTCTGCAGTTCTCTTTCCTGTTTCTGCACCTCTCTTGCCTCTTTCTGCACTTCTCTTGTCTCTTTCTACACTTCTCTTGCCTCTTTCTGCACTTCTCTTGCCTCTTTCTGCACATTTCTTACTCTTTCTGCACCTCTCTTGTCTTTTTCTGCAATTCTCTTGCTTCTTTCTGTACTTCTCTTGCCTGTTCCTATATTGAAATGGGAAGTGTAAGCTGTCAAGTTTAAAGGTCTGCGTGCTCTCGTGACTGAGGTATATGTCTACTTGTACATGTAGTCTCACATGTCTTATGGATCTGAAGATGGTAGCTTAAAAAGTGGGTAGCTTCTCTTATAGGTGGTCAAATCTTCTTAGTTCTGCTCTGTCATTCGGTTGCACAAGCAGACATGTCTTATGTATATAGGTGTTATAGAGCCCCTCAAATGTACTATTGAATACGCATGTGCCCTGTGTTAGGAGCAGAAAGAAATACATACACCTTCTTGTACACAAATTTACAGAGTATGCTGTTTGAAACACAGATATTCAAGTATTTGTATGTTTATTTTTATGCAACATGTCACCAGGTAAAAGCAGAGACACACGCATGCATACCTTCACAAACTTGGTCAGACTTACAACAGTGATATGGTTAGGATTGCTGTTTTACAGTTGGTAGGCCTGACATTCTGAACAGTCGATGAATAGTGAACCTTCAAGAGGAAAGTGAGGTTTAAGACATCCTGGGAGAAGGATTAGTGATTAGGCTAGTTTGTATGAGTCTGTGGAAAGGTACAGTCGAAGTAGGCCTCTTTCAGCACCTCTGTTGCTTCTTTCTGCACTTCTCTTGCTTCTTTTTGCACCTTTCTTCCTCTTTCTGGACTTCTGTTGCCTCTTTCTGCATTTTTCTTGCTTCTTTCTGCACCTTTCTTCCTCTTTCTGCACCTTTCTTCCCTCTTTCTGTGGTTCTCTTTCTTCTTTCTGCGCCTTTCTGTATATGTTCTACCTAAGTAGGCATAGTTAGAAATTAGCATTTAAAAAACCATAGAAATTCACTGAAAAAAACACAGGTTTCAGAGATGTTATAGTTAGGGATTAGCATTTAACCTTTTCGGTGCTCATGACGGCTCCCGGCCGTCATGAGTCATGGTAGGCGTGTGCTCATGACGGCCGGGAGCTGTCAGAACGTTGACGCTCCGCCCATGCGCTGTTAATTCCCCGCCTGTGCGGGAGAATTAATCAGTGGGCATAGTTCTGATGGCTCCCGGCCATCATGAGCACACGCCCACCGTGATTTATGACGGCCGGGAGCCGTCATGAGTACCGCAGCGCCATGCCCAACCCCGCCCCCACTCACACCGCGGCGGAATTCGCGCCGCGGCAAAGGGGTTAAAAAACCTTAGAAATTCACAGAAAAAAACACAGGTTTCAGGGACGTTATAGTTAGGGATTAGCATTTAAAAAACCTTAGAAATTCATTGAAAAAAAACCCACAGGTTTCAGGGACGTTATAGTTAGGCTGACATATAACTCGTACAAAAACAGAGAAATTTGGCCGTTATAGTTAGCTGAGCTAACTATAACTCGCGCCCCCGCAATGCACTGCTGATGACGTCACATATTACATCATGCATGACATGGTCAGTGACATCACTGATAAACATCTCAAATGACATCACTGATGACATCACTGATGACATCATCCACGTAATATCTGATGCACCTCCTCAAACCCTAATATAACCTTTGATACATCCACTCTAAAATACAGACTACCATTCTCGAAACCATAGACACACCAATACCAGTTAGTACATACCTGCTCACTGATTCATAGGTCTACACACACATCCACTCACTAACCCATACTTTCATTCATACATGCAGTCACTCATCAATACAAACACTGATATATGAACTCATACACCCATACAGACACTCACACACCACCACTCACCCATAGAGTTACTCAAACACCTAGTCAGTCAACCAAAGAATCAATCACACTGCCATTTACTCACCTATACAGTTATACACACACACCACCTCACTTATTCATACAGATAGTAACACATATTTATTCTTTTCTACAATCACTGACACAAGCACACACTCATCCATACAGCCACTCTCACAATCACTCACTCTCACATTTAGTCACTTATATACTCCAACACTCACATATACTGCCTTTCACATATGTAGTTACTTACACATATACCACTGAGACATCCATTCACTCACCAACACAGCCATATGCACACTCACTCACCCATTAAGCCCCTTGCAGATGCACTCATGAACTCATACACCCATTGAATCACCCACTCACACATCCATACAGGAAGTCACACACACACCCCCACCCACCCCCACAGACAGTCAGGCACCCATACAGGTACTCAGACAACCAATTATTAACCCATATAGACACTGATGTAGCTACTCACCAACTCATACAGCCACTTACACACCAACTGACAGATTGATACAGACATTCACACAGTTTAGTCATTCACCCATGCATTCACTAAGACACGTTTAATCACTCACTTATACAGTCAGTCACGCACCCACTAAATTATCCATTCAGACACTCATACACCCACTCATGCTTCAATACACCTTGGCGTATATATATATATATATATATATATATATATCCATATGCAAAAAACTCCCACATTGAAAGCGCCACTCATCGTCGTGCAAATTCCTTTAATCTCGCTGGGTAACAGAGCGGCAACAAAGCTTGTCAAAGCATCAAAATTCGCCCAAAAAGTCCATACGCGTTTCGGGCGCTCATTTGCGCTTGTTCACTGGTTCTGGCATTGCATGGAGAAAGCAGCAATGATTCATATTGCGTCAGCAGTTAATTAAATATCCTCCGCCCACACGGGCATGAGCAAAAGTGCATCTTGGTCATAGTAGTTCGCTAATAGTCTTTAGTAGACGCCGCAATGTCCTCCATCAATCAAAATTAAAATCCACAATGGGCTGCTATCAACTTGCCTGGCTGCCGCTCTGTGTAATCCTTCCACAGCAACCGGAAAACGACGTTCCAAATGTGCCATGAAATACAGAGCACTGGAGCCGCATAGTTCGCAGCGGGCGCCTTCGCGACCTGGGAACGGCCGCTACATATCCATATGCAAAAAACTCCCACATTGAAAGCGCCACTCATCGTCGTGCAAATTCCTTTAATCTCGCTGGGTAACAGAGCGGCAACAAAGCTTGACAAAGCATCACAATTCCCCCAAAAAGTCCATACGCGTTTCGGGCGCTCATTCGCCCTTGTTCACTGGTTCTGGCATTGCATGGAGAAAGCAGCAATGATTCATATTGCGTCAGCAGTTAATTAAATATCCTCCGCCCACACAGGCGTGAGCAAAAGTGCATCTTGGTGATAGTAGTTCGCTAATAGTCTTTAGTAGACGCCGCAATGTCCTCCATCAATCAAAATTAAAATCCACAATGGGCTGCTATCAACTTGCCTGGCTGCCGCTCTGTGTAATCCTTCCACAGCAACCGGAAAACGACGTTCCAAATGTGCCATGAAATACAGAGCACTGGAGCCGCATAGTTCGCAGCGGGGCGCCTTCGCGACCTGGGAATGGCCGCTACATATCCATATGCAAAAAACTCCCACATTGAAAGCGCCACTCATCGTCGTGCAAATTCCTTTAATCTCGCTGGGTAACAGAGCGGCAACAAAGCTTGTCAAAGCATCACAATTCGCCAAAAAAGTCCATACGCGTTTCGGGCGCTCATTCGCCCTTGTTCACTGGTTCTGGCATTGCATGGAGAAAGCAGCAATGATTCATATTGCGTCAGGAATTTGCACGACGATGAGTGGCGCTTTCAATGTGGGAGTTTTTTGCATATGGATATGTAGCGGCCATTCCCAGGTCGCGAAGGCGCCCCGCTGCGAACTATGCAGCTCCAGTGCTCTGTATTTCATGGCACATTTGGAACGTCGTTTTCTGGTTGCTGTGGAAGGATTACACAGAGCGGCAGCCAGGCAAGTTGATAGCAGCCCATTGTGGATTTTAATTTTGATTGATGGAGGACATTGCGGCGTCTACTAAAGACTATTAGCGAACTACTATGACCAAGATGCACTTTTGCTCACGCCCGTGTGGGCTGAGGATATTTAATTAACTGCTGACGCAATATGAATCATTACTGCTTTCTCCATGCAATGCCAGAACCAGTGAACAAGGGCGAATGAGCGCCCAAAACGCGTATGGACTTTTTTGGCGAATTGTGATGCTTCGACAAGCTTTGTTGCCGCTCTGTTACCCAGCGAGATTAAAGGAATTTGCACGACGATGAGTGGCGCTTTCAATGTGGGAGTTTTTTGCAAATGGATATATATATATATATATATATATATATATATATATATAAAATTCTTAAACTTTTTAAAACACTCAGGGGCCGATTCCGATCTCGGTCGGAGGCGCACCCAATACTATTCGGTCGGGAAAAAAGCCATGCGAAAGCCAGTTTCCCGACTGATCCGTACAGCACACCGAACGAGCAAGTACGATGCGCACAACAGCAAAAATTCCGGCCGAGCCGTACTCACCCAAACCAGGTCCTGTTCTCCGACCGAGGCGAATCCGGAAACGCCGAATCGAGTCGCACGGAAGGAAAAATGCAGCCCCGTCCGGCCGGACAAGTACGATGCGCTTTCCGTACGCGCCGAACCCGTCGCTACGCACGGCACGTCAAAGCATCCGGGAGAGGCGCACATAAGCTCCGAATCGCGCCACAACACGATCCACGGCTACGAGACGAACACAGCACCGACGAGGACGACGCGAAGCGACGAGGACGAAGCGACGAGGACGAAGCCAAGCGACGAGGACGACGCGAAGCAACGAGAAGGACGAACGACACGAACCAACCATGAATCCCTTCGTCCCGATCATACCAATATTCTACATCTACTACCGGAACAGGCACGGACGCGTACGGCGCAGAAGGTAAGTCAGACACCAACCACAAAACACATACAACACGTACACGACACATCACACACATACACTGGGAATCTGAATATACTTACACCAGCAACAGCAGCACCATAGGGGCGGGATGCCCATCACCAATGCCACATATGCACACAGGGGCCTGAATGCGCGCCACCACCCCAACCCAGGGGGGGCTGGATGCCTACCACTACTACCACCCTTAGCCAGGGGGGCAGGATGCCTACCACTACTACCACCCTCACCCACGGGGGGCAGGATGCCTACCACTACTACCACCCTTAGCCAGGGGGGCAGGATGCCAACCACTACTACCACCCTTAGCCAGGGGGGCAGGATGCCTACCACTACTACCACCCCCACCCAGGGGGTGCAGGATGCCCACCACTACTACCACCCTTAGCCAGGGGGGCAGGATGCCCACCACTACTACCACCCTTAGCCAGGGGGGCAGGATGCCTACCACTACAACCACCCTTAGCCAGGAGGGGCAGGATGCCTACCACTACTACCACCCTTAGCCAGGGGGCAGGATGCCTACCACTACTACCACCCTCACCCAGGGGGGCAGGATGCCTACCACTACTACCACCCTTAGCCAGGGGGCAGGATGCCTACCACTACTACCACCCTTAGCCAGGGGGCAGGATGCCTACCACTACTACCACCCTCACCCACGGGGGGCAGGATGCCTACCACTACTACCACCCTTAGCCAGGGGGGCAGGATGCCTACCACTACTACCACCCTTAGCCAGGGGGCAGGATGCCTACCACTACTACCACCCTCACCCACGGGGGCAGGATGTCTACCACTACTACCACCCTCACCCAGGGGGGCAGGATGCCCACCACTACTACCACCCTTAGCCAGGGGGCAGGATGCCTACCACTACTACCACCCTCACCCACGGGGGGCAGGATGCCTACCACTACTACCACCCTTAGCCAGGGGGCAGGATGCCTACCACTACTACCACCCTTAGCCAGGGGGCAGGATGCCCACCACTACTACCACCCTTAGCCAGGGGGCAGGATGCCTACCACTACTACCACCCTCACCCAGGGGGGCAGGATGCCCACAACTACTACCACCCTTAGCCAGGGGGGCAGGATGCCTACCACTACTACCACCCTCACCCAGGGGGCAGGATGCCCACCACTACTACCACCCTTAGCCAGGGGGCAGGATGCCTACCACTACTACCACCCTCACCCACGGGGGGCAGGATGCCTACCACTACTACCACCCTTAGCCAGGGGGCAGGATGCCTACCACTACTACCACCCTTAGCCAGGGGGCAGGATGCCCACCACTACTACCACCCTTAGCCAGGGGGGCAGGATGCCTACCACTACTACCACCCTCACCCACGGGGGGCAGGATGCCTACCACTACTACCACCCTCACCCACGGGGGCAGGATGCCTACCACTACTACCACCCTTAGCCAGGGGGCAGGATGCCCACCACTACTACCACCCTCACCCAGGGGGGCAGGATGCCCACCACTACTACCACCCTCACCCAGGGGGGCAGGATGCCCACCACTACTACCACCCTTAGCCAGGGGGCAGGATGCCCACCACTACTACCACCCTTAGCCAGGGGGCAGGATGCCTACCACTACTACCACCCTCACCCACGGGGGGCAGGATGCCTACCACTACTACCACCCTTAGCCAGGGGGGCAGGATGCCTACCACTACTACCACCCTTACCCAGGGGGCAGGATGCCCACCACTACTACCACCCTTAGCCAGGGGGCAGGATGCCCACCACTACTACCACCCTTAGCCAGGGGGCAGGATGCCTACCACTACTACCACCCTCACCCAGGGGGGCAGGATGCCCACAACTACTACCACCCTTAGCCAGGGGGCAGGATGCCTACCACTACTACCACCCTCACCCACGGGGGGCAGGATGCCTACCACTACTACCACCCTTAGCCAGGGGGCAGGATGCCTACCACTACTACCACCCTTAGCCAGGGGGCAGGATGCCCACCACTACTACCACCCTTAGCCAGGGGGCAGGATGCCTACCACTACTACCACCCTCACCCAGGGGGGCAGGATGCCCACAACTACTACCACCCTTAGCCAGGGGGCAGGATGCCTACCACTACTACCACCCTCACCCACGGGGGGCAGGATGCCTACCACTACTACCACCCTTAGCCAGGGGGGGCAGGATGCCTACCACTACTACCACCCTTAGCCAGGGGGGCAGGATGCCCACCACTACTACCACCCTTAGCCAGGGGGGCAGGATGCCTACCACTACTACCACCCTCACCCACGGGGGGCAGGATGCCTACCACTACTACCACCCTTAGCCAGGGGGGCAGGATGCCTACCACTACTACCACCCTTAGCCAGGGGGCAGGATGCCCACCACTACTACCACCCTTAGCCAGGGGGCAGGAAGCCTACCACTACTACCACCCACACCCACGGGGGGCAGGATGCCTACCACTACTACCACCCTTAGCCAGGGGGGCAGGATGCCCACCACTACTACCACCCTCACCCAGGGGGGCAGGATGCCCACCACTACTACCACCCTTAGCCAGGGGGCAGGATGCCTACCACTACTACCACCCTCACCCACGGGGGGCAGGATGCCTACCACTACTACCACCCTTAGCCAGGGGGCAGGATGCCTACCACTACTACCACCCTTAGCCAGGGGGGCAGGATGCCCACCACTACTACCACCCTTAGCCAGGGGGCAGGATGCCTACCACTACTACCACCCTCACCCACGGGGGGCAGGATGCCTACCACTACTACCACCCTTAGCCAGGGTGGCAGGATGCCTACCACTACTACCACCCTTAGCCAGGGGGCAGGATGCCCACCACTACTACCACCCTTAGCCAGGGGGGCAGGATGCCTACCACTACTACCACCCTCACCCACGGGGGCAGGATGCCTACCACTACTACCACCCTTAGCCAGGGGGCAGGATGCCCACCACTACTACCACCCTCACCCAGGGGGGCAGGATGCCCACCACTACTACCACCCTTAGCCAGGGGGGCAGGATGCCTACCACTACTACCACCCTCACCCACGGGGGGCAGGATGCCTACCACTACTACCACCCTTAGCCAGGGGGGCAGGATGCCCACCACTACTACCACCCTTAGCCAGGGGGGGCTGGATGCCTACCACTACTACCACCCTCACCCACGGGGGGCAGGATGCCTACCACTACTACCACCCTTAGCCAGGGGGGCTGGATGCCTACCACTACTACCACCCCCACTCATAGGATGGACAATGCATGACACAACAAGCACACCACAACCTAGGGAATGCAAGATTAAGACATCCCCCCACCACCATGACAAGCGTGTGAGCAGGCTGTGTCAAATGCCTACAACACCGAACATGACTTTGAACATACAATGTGACCCCCTAGCACATGTGCCACACATATATGTGTGTGGCACCCACAATGCAAGCAGCCCATGACCATTGTGGCAATGGGGCCTAAACCCCCATCATCACAGTGACCAAAAGGTAAGTGTGGGGTCCATAGCTGAAGCACATTTTGACCATTGTGGCAATGGGGTCTACACCCTCATCATCACAGTGACCAAAAGGTAATTGTTGACAAAGAAAGAGCTGCAACTGCCAAACTGCATGGATCATTCCTGGTCACAGAACCAAAAACTCATCTGTGGCAAAGTAGTGTATGTGTCCCATTGCAACATAAATTGGGGGAGCCAAATACTGCAGTGCAAATGAAACATTCCTTTGGCCATGTGCAGACAAACAACACCCATGGGGGCTGAGACCGTCAACAGTCATCAATGACACAATGACAGAAGTGACCATCAGAATGCAGAACCACATATTTGCACCAATGGGCACACAAATGCAGATACCCTGTGGAGACAGCAGATGTGAGGTGAACAGATACCATACCATGGCAGCAATGGGACACACAAACCATGATCACTGTGCTGACCGATGACCTAGGAGTCCCAGGGACAGCAGGGGAGACACACCAAACAACATACAGCCAATGGCACACCCAAGATATGCCAATGCAGTGGTGCAGATGCACAAACACAAACAGGCAGACCAACACTGTCATCATACACAGCAGGTGAGGGGTGGGGGTGCCAGTGTCCCCAGGCAACAACACAACACATGAGGAGAGCTGAATACCAATCATACAGATGTGCATACACTGCCACACTAAGGTAACTCATGGATCCAAATCCTCTATGTAGGCAAGCAGGCATTGACAGGTGAGAGGGAGCACAAAACACACATGTCACACAGGCACGTAGGAACAACAACTGACACAGCAAGTCACAGACACACCACAGCACCACCCCCAGGGCCCCCACAATGTGGTGACCCTGGGCTGAATAAAAATACCACTGTGATGACAAAGCTAAATGTCGATCACACTGTGAACCACAGTCAGGTGTCCTGAGCAACTAACTACCATCACACCTACACAAGCACAAATCAATCAGCATGGCCAGTAAGCCAAGGCCAACATGGAGGCAGGGGCCTAGCCGGGCAACAACTCTCATCTGCACACACTCAACACCACACCCCTTGACCTCCAACAATGTGCAGCAGTGAAGTACACATGCACTGGTGACATTGCACATGCACCCATGACTATTCCAGGGTGGTGGGTGGGAACCAAGGTGTAGAAACACATCACACATGGACACTCAACAAGAGTCCTGAATGTCTGACACACTGCACACTACGCTGTACATGGACATGACGGCAATACCACACCGACCAATGGGATCCCAGCCACAGTCACACACCAATGAAGAAGCCAAGGTCACCCACAAAGAACACACATAGACAACAACCAACATTGCAGCCCGGACCCTAAGGAGTGCCAGCAGTCACACACACAACGTGTCACAATCACTGAAAGATAACACAAACTGGAAATCACATGACAGGGGCAAACAACTAGTGCCAAAGGGAAACCTGACTGTGACCCATCTGCGTCTGCACACAAACTCTGCCCTGACAGCAAACACACCTATGGGTGACACCCTGATGACCAGTAATGTGCCATGCACCCACATCACAGAGAACACAGGGAGAAGACTTTGGGGGAACATAGCTCAAGTCAGCAAGCATCACAAACAGGTACAACACTAGGGATCACAGCATGCGCAGATGAATGGAAGTGAACACACAGACATGCACATACAACACACACCTTGGGCGCAGGCAATGTCACACGTGTACACACTGCCATGAGGGGACTCCACTCCAGTGTGAGGAAAGCTGTGCCATATGTTGCCTCAGTAGGGCCCCATCATGTCAGCTGAGCACTTGGTCACACAATCAACAATTAGCACCAAATGAGGGCTCCCATCACATCAGCCTGGTCATGGATGTGCCAACGGAATCATCAGCACAGATCCAACACACTTGTATGGCAATGTTGCACTGACTACACGGATGAGTCCCTCCCCATTGATGCCCAAACCTGCATGTCCACTGGAGATGGCAACACGGTCAGGGAAGTAGACAAATGCAACGATGGCAGGCACAACAGATGTGCAGGGGTGGAAGCCACAGATATGAAAGTGCCAATGTAAGTAGGAAACCCATTGCCAAATACTGAACACATGACACCCTCAGATGCTGCTATTGATGACATGGATACACCACATGATAGGACACATTCCCCCTGGACCACATGGGTTCCTGCACAGTAACACTTCATAATCATGAGACCAGATATCACCATCACTGCAGCAAGGGCATGGTTAGCTGCACCAACAACATGTACATCTGAAGCATGAGCACTTGAGAAAAGAAAGTTGCTTTATTCAGCAAATGTGTTGTTTGATAACGACGTCCAGAAGAAATTAGAGCAAAGGCCAATGGCCAGTCCATTGTCAAAGTTCAAACAGGGTGACACTGGCAGATGTCACCCTACGCATGCCTGCACAATACCAGGGACAATCCACTAGGAGGGGCAACCGGGGGGCAGGCCAGGCACCGCAGGGACAGGATCAGGGCTCACCAGGGGGAGTCAGGGAAGGGGTGGTGGGTGCTGGAGAGCCACTGACAACTGCAGTGGAGGTGTCTGACATGGTGTGTGCCGGCACAACTGGGGGGCATGACACAGATGTCGTGGGTGCCGGCACAACTGCAGTGGACCCTGCAGATGGGGTGGACAGGTCCGCCACTGCAGTGCCCAAGTCAGACAGGGCGGTAGTGGACTCCACTGCAGTGCCTACCTCCAGGGGAGGAGAATGGGGAACAGGCAAGGTGGGTTGGACAGAGGGGGAGGACACCCTCACCACATCAGTGGCACAGACAAGCGCAGCGGGGGTGTGGTGCTGGGAGAGCAAGTGGCAGGGGGAGAAGGCCGGAGCATCTTGGGGATGGTATATCTGTGGGTGGGGGAACCTGGGGCAGGGTGTGGTGGGGGCACCTGTGCAGTGGGGGCCTGAGGGATGGAGGACGGAGACCTTGTGCCTGAGCTGCAGGGCGGTGGCGGGGTCTTGCTCTTAGCACTCCGGGGGACTTGCGGGTGGGGGCCTCAGTCCGTCTGCGCCTGGGGGAGGGTGTCCGGGGGCGAGGGGCACTCTGCTCCGTGTGGGTGGGCTTCCTCTTCCCCCGGGATGCTGGAGCAGCTTCATCGGTGGGGAAGAGGCCGAGGTCACAGAGGAAGAGCTGCTGTGACTTTGGGGTTGCAGGTGAGGCAAGGGAGGGTGCTTTGGAGGGAGAGGGAACTGAGGACTGCGCAGTGCATGTGGATGCGTGTGTGTGTTCCAGGGCCCCATCCCCTGTGAGTCTGGCTTCAGTCCCCTGAATGTGCGTGCGTGTGCGTTTTGTCATTGGCGTGTGTGTCAGTGTGCTGGATGTGTGTGTGCTGGTGTGTGCCTGTGCCGGTGTGTGTGTGCCTGGGATGGGTAAGGTGCTGGGGAGTGTGGATGGAGCAGAGGCAGGAGGGGTGAGGGACCGTTTGAGGAGGGACACTGCTGCCGTCAGGGAGGAGTCCATGGACCTATTGCCCCTCTGTAGGTCAGACATGCCCGATGAGATGCCCTCCATGAACGACACCAGCTGAGTCAACAGCGCGGTGTGCGCATGGAGGACACTCAGCATGGCTGTCTGCCCTACATGGAGCTGGCGAAGGAGGTACACAGACTCCTCACTCAGGGCAGCAGGGGACACAGGGGCAGGGGTGCGGTGCCTGGCCCAAAGGAGACACGCTCCCGGACATGGGAGCCTCCACGGACCTGGGGAATGGGAGCCGATGGGAGGGCGGTGGTGGTGCTGGTGGTGGCGGGGACAGCAACACTAGCTGGGGTGTGGTGGCTGCTGACACCCGCCTCCACAAGGGAGTCATCCTCCGAGTTGCTCTGGTCCTCAGCTGAGGTGGATGCTGCTGAGGACTCCTCGGTGTGGCTCCCCTCGCCCTCCGTGCCACTGGGTCCCTCCGACCACTCCTCGGCTGCTGACCCAGTCTGGCTCTCCGGCTCCTCCTGGTCCGTGGAGCTGTCCCCTTCCGTGGCCGTGGATGTATCTGCAAACAATGGGGAAACAGACAGACATCAGCCACCTGCACCAAACGCACACACCACTGTGAGCACAGCACATTACAGAGCAAGCCCTGGCATCATTAGTTGTACATTGCTAAAAGTGCCCTAATTGAACAGGAGAAGTCAATTGTCAGTCTGATGCCAAGCATGGCACTCACATCCCACATGGCCTTGCACCCATCTGTCTGGTGTCTGTTGGATTGCAACACCCCAGTGTTGACACATGCACCAAGTACACAGTAGTTGGACAGTGCAGAGGACACGGTGTGGACACATCACAGCTCTTGCCACTGAGTCAGTACAGGTTTACGGATGTAAGGGATGCCCAGAGTCAAATAGGAAATGCATGTGATGCATACCAGCGACAGACACCATGATGCAGCCATGTCCTGATAGCCAGCGCCACTATGGTGTGCATGTAGCACATGTCACTCCCCTGCAGGATCACCAATCAGTAGACACATGCCATGGCGGAGGCATGACTGCAAAGTCATACATCACTGTCTCAGTGATGTATGACTTTGCAGCCAGACAACAACACTCTGCACTGTGTCACAATAGTAGGTCATGGGGAATGCAAGTCCTGGAGCTGCACAAGTGCACATGTACATCCCCCCACAACACATCCTCTTAACCCTCATCTGTCCAGGTCATTCCTATTGGACATATGGGAGACCTGTGACACTACCCTCTGAACCTGAGCCCCTCACACTCTGCTGTGCATGGGGAACAGCTGCCTGAACTTCACATTTACATGCCCCAGTCTGCATGGGCAGCTGATCAGACACCTATGTGTCACACAAGTATCGTCTCCTATGGTCACATCTCCAGTGGCATGCTGAGCCCCTACCAAGAAACTCCACAGCAGTCCTGGCGACTAATCCACAGCACACTGACACAGAGGCAGACACCTGAGGGGTCAAATCACTGTGCACAATGTGTCCTCTGATACACGGGAGTGGGAGTACAGAGTGTATTGTATGGCCTGGAGTAGGCATGACTGTCCCGCCCCACATGAATGAGGGATGAGCCCTGGACTGTAGGCAGCTGGCTAAGTATGTGTGACACACGTCATATACATACTCCTGGGGCCCAAACATTGTTCCCACCCGCAGCATGGGTGTGTGCCAGGTACCCCAGCCACATGTGGTGGATCAGCTCAGCAATTGGACCACAGATCAAAGTAACACGCTGAATACATGTCAGAATACAGGCATTGTGTAAGCAATGGACCCACCCATGATGCCCACCACAGAGTCAGGGAAACAGATGCTGTCTCCCACCTTGAGTCAAGCAAACTGCAAGGACACAGTCCTAAGTGACAGAATTCCCTGCATGTAAGGGCCACACCTGGGTATCAGATGAGGAGTGGGCAGTGCACAATAGAGGGACATGGCTCCTGGACAACATGACTGCTGTACTGTGGCAGTTCAACCTGGCCCGAGGAGGGCACATAGCATGTTAGACAGAGTACACAGTGCAGTCTTTGACTCACCCCTCCTTGCTGCTCTCTGGCCTTCAGCTGCCCATCCAGGTCTGGAAAGACCACCGCCAGGATCCTGAGCATGTGGGGGGTCAGGGTCCGTGTTCCGCCCCTCCTGCGAGGAGGCGACAGCTTCAGCTGGACCCGTGCAATCCTCCGGGTCCAGCCCTGAAGGTCCTGCCACCTCTTTTGGCAGTTGCGGATCCGGCGCTTGTAGACCCCCACGGACCGGACAGCCCGGACGATGTCCTTCCAGATCTCATGCTTCCGATGGGCAGAAGCCTGTCAGGATGACAAAGTGATAAGGCCATTACTACACATGCAACATATCCGTGCATGACACAGTTGCATATACATGTCGCAATCACAGGGGCACATGGTGTACCCAGGCAGTGCACGGCTGCCCATGGACAGTTTTCCAGAAGTCACTACATGGTATCATTGCATGGGGAGTAAAACCCTGTTCAGAAGCACTGTCACTGCACCATACCTGTCCAGTGCAAGTCACTACACACTATGGGGGGTGACAACTACTCAGTGAGCCTGCTAGCCAGTGGTGTGCTGACTCTCAGCCTTGCTAGTCAGACAAAATGCACATTCAGAAAGGCAGTGCACAGAACACTCACCTGCTCCCCTGGTGTCCCATACAGCTTGCTGTACTGTGGAAGTAGGCTGTCCAGCAGGGCCTGGTTCTCTTCAAGGCTGAAGGCTGGGGCTCTCTCCACAGTACGTGCCATTGCAGGGTCCAGAGGGGCAGAGACAGCAGCAGTGCAGTGGCAGATGTCGTCCTGGAGCATGTAGTGCAGGCAAGTGGGCTCTCAGGGGAACATGCAGCAATATATATGTGCTGGAGAGGCAGATACTGTCCCTTGTGTCCAAAGTGATAGGTCCAAGTCGTTTGCATCTTCTGAATCTGGCCAATCCATGGAATAGCAGCACCAAAACACGCCCACAGCATCCTTCAAAATTTCAACTTCATGACATACATGATTTTGCAACATTGTTGTGGGTGACCAACTGATTTTCCAGCAACCGACTCGTTCGAATATTCGAAAACGCGTCCGTTGCCAGGCAAGCCCATTGTCAATGGGTGCGCACCGATCGGTCCATTGCAGTACAACGCGCACAGGGGTACAACGCGTACCCGCACACATTGAATGCAATGGGCCGGCCGGAGGCACCGATCGGTCCATTGCTGTTCAACGCGCACAGGGGTACAACGCGTACCCGACACATTGAATGCAATGGGCCGGCCGGAGGCACCGATCGGTCCATTGCTGTTCAACGCGCACAGGGGTACAACGCGTACCCGCACACATTGAATGCAATGGGCCGGCCGGAGGCACCGATCGGTCCATTGCAGTACAACGCGCACAGGGGTACAACGCGTACCCGCACACATTGAATGCAATGGGCCGGCCGGAGGCACCGATCGGTCCATTGCTGTTCAACGCGCACAGGGGTACAACGCTGCACCCGCACACATTGAATGCAATGGGCCGGCCGGAGGCACCGATCGGTCCATTGCAGTACAACGCGCACAGGGGTACAACGCTGCACCCGCACACATTGAATGCAATGGGCCGGCCGGAGGCACCGATCGGTCCATTGCAGTACAACGCGCACAGGGGTACAACGCTGCACTCGCGCACATTGAATGCAATGGGCCGGCCGGAGGCACCGATCGGTCCATTGCTGTTCAACGCGCACAGGGGTACAACGCGTGCACCGCACACATTGAATGCAATGGGCCGGCCGGAGGCACCGATCGGTCCATTGCTGTTCAACGCGCACAGGGGTACAACGCGTGCACCGCACACATTGAATGCAATGGGCCGGCCGGAGGCACCGATCGGTCCATTGCAGTACAACGCGCACAGGGGTACAACGCTGCACCCGCACACATTGAATGCAATGGGCCGGCCGGAGGCACCGATCGGTCCATTGCTGTTCAACGCGCACAGGGGTACAACGCGTACCCGCACACATTGAATGCAATGGGCCGGCCGGAGGCACCGATCGGTCCATTGCAGTACAACGCGCACAGGGGTACAACGCGTACCCGCACACATTGAATGCAATGGGCCGGCCGGAGGCACCGATCGGTCCATTGCAGTACAACGCGCACAGGGGTACAACGCGTACCCGCACACATTGAATGCAATGGGCCGGCCGGAGGCACCGATCGGTCCATTGCTGTTCAACGCGCACAGGGGTACAACGCGTACCCGCACACATTGAATGCAATGGGCCGGCCGGAGGCACCGATCGGTCCATTGCAGTACAACGCGCACAGGGGTACAACGCGTACCCGCACACATTGAAAGCAATGGGCCGGCCGGAGACACCGATCGGTCCATTGCTGTTCAACGCATCACTGTACATGTGACTGGCATATGTCAGCATGCCTATCTCAGATGGACATATGCCAGCCACAGATAGCTCCCAGGGAGTGAGGGGCACACCTACATCACGACAGCCTGTCCAAACCTTATCATAAGGCATGTAAGGCTGCATTTCCTATTGTGTGTATGTTGGTGTACATGTTGTCCTGTGGGTGTCACCTGTGGGCAGCCACCCCCAGGCTGTGCACGTGTTAATGGGGACAGGATCCTGGGTGTTACGTGTACGTGACCACTGTGATGTGCAACTGTTCATATCTGTGCATGTGTCATGGTCACATTTCACAGTGGTGTTTGTGTATGTCATGTCACATACCCCGTGAGTCCCATGTGGGACGGTATGTTTGAGCCAGGGTGTCCCAGTGGCACAATAGTGATGGCCCTCCACAGTCTTTGTGCATGTAGTGTTTACAATGTCTCTGATTTCATGTGCACAATGGGAGACAGTCTCCACATCCACGTTGTGTGTGCATGGACTCTGATGTTGTGCGTGTGTGTCACAGACGTCCATGGCTCTCCTGCCATGGCAAGTGTGGCCACTACCTGTGGGGGTCATGTTTGTTTTGTTGTGGTGTACACATGATACTCCAGGTGATGCCAGTGTCCATGTGGCATTACAGGGTCCCTGGGAATGTGCCTGTCGTTGAGCTGTGGTGCCTGGGGCACATCTGTCCTCACATGTCACTGGGGGGTGACTGTGACACAGCATCATGATATCCAATGGGCCAACCTGGGACAAATTGATGCCACCTGTAGGACCGTGTTGACAGATGTTGGCCATGTATGTACCATACATGTCGTTCCGGTACTGCACACTTCATGTAGTTGTGCCTCATGATGATGTATGTTGGGATCTTGAGTGTGTTCAATGCCGCATATGTGGGGTGACTGACGATCTTGCTTACTTCTCCTCTGCACTGCAGGGCTCCTGCTGTCCATCGGCCATTCCCAGACCTGGCAACGATGGTGGAACGGGACAGCATCCGACGGTACCGCTTCACCAGGCAGCTGATTGAGGATTTGGCAGTGCAGTTGTCCCCACATTTGCAGCCTGGCCGGCCGTATCCTACAGCGCTGACCCCCAAGGTGAAGGTGATGGCAGCCCTACACTTCTTTGCCACCGGTACCTTCCAACATACTGTGGCGTCTGCTGGTGGGATGTCACAGACCATGTTCAGCCGTGTGCTCCGCGATGTTTTGGCGGCAATGTTGCTCTTCCTGAACCGGTACATCTATTTCCCTAGACTGCGACGACTCACTGACGTGAAGAGTGACTTTTATGCCCTGGGGAGGATGCCGCATGTCATTGGCTCCATTGATGGGACACATGTGGCTTTGGTACCACCACAGGCCCAGGAGCAGGCCTACAGGAACCGCAAGCACTACCACTCGGTCAATGCACTGGTGGTGTGTCTTGCAGACATGACCATCACACACGTGTGTGCCCATTTCCCTGGTTCAGCACACGATGCCTTTGTGATGAGGAGTAGTCGCATCCCCAGGTTGATGGCACAGATGCAGAACCAGCGTGCCTGGCTTGTCGGTGTGTACTGACTTTGTGCCATTGTGTGTGATCTGATCTGTAGTATTCCGCCCACTTTTCCAAGTCAGCTGATGTGCACTTGTCTGTCCGTAGGTGACTCGGGATACCCCAACATGCCGTGGTTGCTGACACCCCTCAGGAACCCTGTGACACCTGCCCAGATGCGCTACAATGAGGCACATGGTCGGACCAGGAGAGTGATTGAGCGGACCTTTGGTCTCCTGAAGAGCCGCTTCCGCTGCCTGGACAAGACCGGAGGGTCCCTCCCATATGCCCCTGCGAAAGTGTGCAAGATTATCATCGTCTGCTGCATGCTCCACAACCTGGCAGTGCGGAAGGAGTTGCCTCTCATCCAGGATGACGATGACCAACATCCGCCACCTGTGGAGGATCCTGGCCTGGACCACGATGCCAGTGACGATGATGATGATGATGGTGATGGTGATGTCCGCACACAGCTCATCACCAACTTCTTTAGCTGAATGTGAGTATCCTGAGGTGTCATGTCAATGATGTGAGTTGGCATGATGTGTGGGTGGTGCTCTGGTGCTGTTGGAGTGTGTCCATGGGCTACTTGACTGGATGTGTGTTGCGATGTGTGCTTACAGGTGGGCTGTACTCCCCAACAGTGTTCACATGCTAACTTGGTTCTGGGTGGGTATCTTGTAACATGTATTGTGCATGAGTTTTGCTGTTCTGTCCTGTACTCCATTGCTTTTGACTGTGTGTCATTTCTGTCCTTCACAGGGTACTTTCAGATTCGTTTGGTCAACTGTGTCCACCGACGACGTGATTGCACATCCAGGCTGGTAGCTGTTGTGTCCCTACAGGTGATGTGCGCCACACCCATGGACTTCCTTCTGTCTACAGTTGTTGACTGTGTGCCCGCTACCAGGTGGGGTTACCTTGCATCTGTAGTGGTTACGGCATGTTGCTACTGTGTAATAAACCTGTGCTTCACTTAGTGATGTGCGTTGTCTGTGGTCACACATTTGACTGCCATTTGCTTACTGCACCTGTGGGCTACTTGACTACAACTGGGAATGGGTGTGGTGTCTGTGCATTGCACCGTCTTCCCTGGCAACATCAGTGTAGGCAATGAGTCAGATGGCCTAGGTGTGTATGTGTTGTGTAGCCCTGGTGGTGTGTCTCCCTCATATGTGTCACGTTGCCTGTACTCACATGCCTGTGTTGTCCTTGCTGTTGCAGTTCGCATACACAGTGTAATTTTGCAGTTCATCATCCCCATAACAGCACCCACGTTGGAATCACGACAGAGGCAAGTATGGTGTATTATTGTGTTTATTGTGATACATCTGTGATAATAGTGCATAGGATGGATTGTGCTGTACATGAATCTTGCAATCCCAAGTTCCTAGATGAATAGAAAGTCCAGGTAGACAGGATCCCCAGTATCGGGGCCACAGTTGTCTGACACATTGTTCCAACTTGTACTCCCCATGCAATGTGTGGGAGTAGTGTTGCCATCAACAGGGTGAACAGTCTGTGCACAAAGGCGAAAATCCAGAACAGGTTCAGGCTTCCTGGGAGTTGCGCTTGGCCATCAGCCTCTCACTTTCCCCTCCTCGGACGACCCCTCTTCTTGGGGGGGGCCCTCAAGTGCAGGCTGCTGCGGTGCAGGGGACTCTCCGCCAGAGTCCTCCTCCCTCCCTGTGGCAGTTGCAGTTTGTTCGGTACCAGATGTTGTTGGCACACAGGGAGGTGTGGACTGGTTGCTGTTCATCTGGCGGAGGCATTGTAAAATGTCCCTGTGCACCGCCGTCATCTCATGTAGTACATCCCACTTGGACTCCACGCGGGTCATGTGGGAGTCCACACGTGACATGTGGGAGTCCACACGTGACATGTGTGACTCCACGTGGGACATGTGGGAGTCCAAGCGGGCATGATGGGCAGCCTGCTGCTGTTTGATGTCTCTGAGGAGCCCCACTACCTGGCTGAGCTCTCCGGTGCTGGACTGGTACGCATCAGCTATGCGTACCAGTTGTGGGTCTTCATGCACACCAGCAACGTCTGCAAGCAGCGACCTCTGTCTCCCACCCCTCCCACCACCCCTGCTGACATGTGCAGTGTGTGCAGTTGCACGCACAGATAACCCTGGTCCACCTTGGGGGTTGGTGGTGGTGGTGGTGTCCATGGCCCCAGGTTGGTCCAGGGTCACTGCGCTGGTGTTGTTCCTTATTCTGTCCATGTCGGCAGGGATGGTATTCGTGGTGACAGTCGTTGGAGGGGTGGGTGCAGGGGGTGCAGCTGGTGGACCTGCTGGTGCTGCAGCTGGTGGTCCTGCTGGTGCAGCATGTTGACTTGCACCGGATGTGCCAGGTTGTTCTTCATCGTCCGAGGAGGACAGAGGCTGTACGACGCCAGTGAGCTCGGCATCCTCTTGAGCCTGGGACTGGGACTCCTCAGCGTCTGCTGCTGTGTCCCTATCATCACCTGTTTTTGGGAGACACAAACAATGTATGTCATGTTTCTGCAGGCATCAGTGGTTGACACACCTGACAGTTGTGACTGTGCCTCGGGGTGCGGGCCTGTACATTGTATTGTCCTAAGTCGTCACAGTCAGGGGTTGATATTGGTGTGGCACATTGTCCTGCATTATTTGGGCATTTCTATGTATTCTCTGGGGTGTGAACATGGTCTGCATTGATTGTGTTTGGTTGACAGCCAGACCTCCTTCCCACCCACCCACCCACCCAGTCAGTTATCCCACCATGGAACGTGCTTGCATTGCAGGGAGTGTAAGTTGTCTCTCAGGATGTCAGTCAGTGGTGTCCTGCTGTTTGTTGGTGCACAGTTGCCAGCAGGGCCTTGTGCTCCCCACAGCAGTAGCCAGTGTCAGCCATCTTGTGAGTCCTTTTCCACTCCCTGTGATGTGAGCATGGTTCAGGGTGGTGTTGATGGGCCAGTTGTGAGGCTGAGCAATGTCTGTGACTACGACTCCCATCATGCTATTGCCTCCACCCCCTTCCCAGCATGCCCATGCTTCCTTCCTTTTGACTCTGCTTCCCTGTGGGGTGGGCTGGCTGTGCTGACAGGATGGCTGGGAGTGTTGTCCTGGCAGTTGTTTGGCTAAGAGTCCCAAGAGTGTCCCTGTGCTTCACACAACATAACCCAGGGTGGTGGTGCTTTGTGGGATCTTGTGTTAGGATGGAGGGCATTGCATTCTACCAGGTGGGTACTGTGGAGTTTGTGTTGGGGGGGTGTGAGGGGAGGTGCTGGTGACTATGGTCAGTGCTGCAAGTCCCCCTTCCCACCCAGCCAGCCAGATATCCCACCATGGAACGTGCTTGCATTGCAGGGAGTGTAAGTTGTCTCTCAGGATGTCAGTCAGTGGTGTCCTGCTGTTTGTTGGTGCACAGTTGCCAGCAGGGCCTTGTGCTCCCCACAGCAGTAGCCAGTGTCAGCCATCTTGTGAGTCCTTCTCCACTCCCTGTGATGTGAGCATGGTTCAGGGTGGTGTTGATGGGCCAGTTGTGAGGCTGAGCAATGTCTGTGACTACGACTCCCATCATGCTATTGCCTCCACCCCCTTCCCAGCATGCCCATGCTTCCTTCCTTTTGACTCTGCTTCCCTGTGGGGTGGGCTGGCTGTGCTGACAGGATGGCTGGGAGTGTTGTCCTGGCAGTTGTTTGGCTAAGAGTCCCAAGAGTGTCCCTGTGCTTCACACAACATAACCCAGGGTGGTGGTGCTTTGTGGGATCTTGTGTTAGGATGGAGGGCATTGCATTCTACCAGGTGGGTACTGTGGAGTTTGTGTTGGGGGGGGTGAGGGGAGGTGCTGGTGACTATGGTCAGTGCTGCAAGTCCCCCTTCCCACCCAGCCAGCCAGATATCCCACCATGGAACGTGCTTGCATTGCAGGGAGTGTAAGTTGTCTCTCAGGATGTCATTCAGTGGTGTCCTGCTGTTTGTTGGTGCACAGTTGCCAGCAGGGCCTTGTGCTCCCCACAGCAGTAGCCAGTGTCAGCCATCTTGTGAGTCCTTCTCCACTCCCTGTGATGTGAGCATGGTTCAGGGTGGTGTTGATGGGCCAGTTGTGAGGCTGAGCAATGTCTGTGACTACGACTCCCATCATGCTATTGCCTCCACCCCCCTTCCCAGCATGCCCATGCTTCCTTCCTTTTGACTCTGCTTCCCTGTGGGGTGGGCTGGCTGTGCTGACAGGATGGCTGGGAGTGTTGTCCTGGCAGTTGTTTGGCTAAGAGTCCCAAGAGTGTCCCTGTGCTTCACACAACATAACCCAGGGTGGTGGTGCTTTGTGGGATCTTGTGTTAGGATGGAGGGCATTGCATTCTACCAGGTGGGTACTGTGGAGTTTGTGTTGGGGGGGTGTGAGGGGAGGTGCTGGTGACTATGGTCAGTGCTGCAAGTCCCCCTTCCCACCCAGCCAGCCAGATATCCCACCATGGAACGTGCTTGCATTGCAGGGAGTGTAAGTTGTCTCTCAGGATGTCATTCAGTGGTGTCCTGCTGTTTGTTGGTGCACAGTTGGCAGCAGGGCCTTGTGCTCCCCACAGCAGTAGCCAGTGTCAGCCATCTTGTGAGTCCTTCTCCACTCCCTGTGATGTGAGCATGGTTCAGGGTGGTGTTGATGGGCCAGTTGTGAGGCTGAGCAATGTCTGTGACTACGACTCCCATCATGCTATTGCCTCCACCCCCTTCCCAGCATGCCCATGCTTCCTTCCTTTTGACTCTGCTTCCCTGTGGGGTGGGCTGGCTGTGCTGACAGGATGGCTGGGAGTGTTGTCCTGGCAGTTGTTTGGCTAAGAGTCCCAAGAGTGTCCCTGTGCTTCACACAACATAACCCAGGGTGGTGGTGCTTTGTGGGATCTTGTGTTAGGATGGAGGGCATTGCATTCTACCAGGTGGGTACTGTGGAGTTTGTGTTGGGGGGGGTGTGAGGGGAGGTGCTGGTGACTATGGTCAGTGCTGCAAGTCCCCCTTCCCACCCAGCCAGCCAGATATCCCACCATGGAACGTGCTTGCATTGCAGGGAGTGTAAGTTGTCTCTCAGGATGTCAGTCAGTGGTGTCCTGCTGTTTGTTGGTGCACAGTTGCCAGCAGGGCCTTGTGCTCCCCACAGCAGTAGCCAGTGTCAGCCATCTTGTGAGTCCTTCTCCACTCCCTGTGATGTGAGCATGGTTCAGGGTGGTGTTGATGGGCCAGTTGTGAGGCTGAGCAATGTCTGTGACTACGACTCCCATCATGCTATTGCCTCCACCCCCTTCCCAGCATGCCCATGCTTCCTTCCTTTGACTCTGCTTCCCTGTGGGGTGGGCTGGCTGTGCTGACAGGATGGCTGGGAGTGTTGTCCTGGCAGTTGTTTGGCTAAGAGTCCCAAGAGTGTCCCTGTGCTTCACACAACATAACCCAGGGTGGTGGTGCTTTGTGGGATCTTGTGTTAGGATGGAGGGCATTGCATTCTACCAGGTGGGTACTGTGGAGTTTGTGTTGGGGGGTGTGAGGGGAGGTGCTGGTGACTATGGTCAGTGCTGCAAGTCCCCCTTCCCACCCAGCCAGCCAGATATCCCACCATGGACTGTGCTTGCATTGCAGGGAGTGTAAGTTGTCTCTCAGGATGTCAGTCAGTGGTGTCCTGCTGTTTGTTGGTGCACAGTTGGCAGCAGGGCCTTGTGCTCCTCACAGCAGTAGCCAGTGTCAGCCATCTTGTGAGTCCTTCTCCACTCCCTGTGATGTGCGCATGGTTCATGGTGGTGTTGATGGGACAGTTGTGGGGGTGGGGCAATATGTGTGACTGCGACTCCCATGATGCTATTGGCTACACTGACTTGGCCAGCATAAACAGAATTCCTTCCTTTGAGTGGTCTTCACTGTGTGTTGGTGTTGTTGTGGTGGCTACATGTGTGGATGTGTGTGTTAGTTCTATTTGTGCCACTGCCTAGCTGTAGTTGTGGTTGTGTTTGTACATGTGTTGGCACAGTTGGATGTGACTTTTTGGATGGCATGTGTTGTGTTTATCTGACTGACATACACATTTTGGGATGATTCTGTTCTAGTTGCTGTGTAATTGCTATGAGTGCATGGTTTGACTCTCCCTTGACAGTGATGTGTGTGTTTTGTGGCAGTATATTGTGTACATTTGTTGTGTACTCACCAGGCTCTGGGATGTCCTCTAGTCCATATATGCTCACTGGCGGTAGGATGGCCCGCACCTTCTCCTCCCAGGGCCTGAGGTATATTGGCTTGGCAGGAGGGCCACTGCCGGTGTGTTGGCTGTTGATGTAGTCTTGCTTCAGCAGTTTCCGTACCCTCCTGCGCACGTCATACCACCTGTTCTGGATGTCGGTCTTTGTGCGCCGACATGGTGATTGGGCGTTCACCCTGTTGATGATCCTCTCCCACATCTTGGTTTTCTGTGACATGGGGGTCTGTTGGACCAATGTGCCAAACAGCTGTGGCTCTACCCTGAGGATCTCGTCTACCAGGACTTCCAATTCACAATCTAGGAACTTGTGATTCTTCTTGGGGGGCATGGTGATGGGTGGTGATGGTGGGTGATGTGTGTGTTGGTGTGCAGGTGAGGGTGTGTGGGTGTGTGTTGTGCTGGGTGTATGTGAGGTAGGTATTTGTTGGTGTGCTGATGGTGTGTGGCTTGTGTGAGGGATGAGCTGTGGGTGTGTGGTTGCTTTCTCTTGGGTGCTGGCAGTGAAATGGCATTTGCAAAGGCTCATGGTAGTGATTTGTGTCCTTTATATAGGTGGAGTTGTGGGTGTGTCTTTGTTCTCTGTCCCCACCCCCCCAGTATTTATTGGCTTGGTAATTGCTTGTTTGGCCTTTTTTTGGTTGATTTTTCCTTTGTGCTGTTTGTATATGTTGGAAACGTTCTTGTGACCGAGTCGGACCCTGCATTGGTCTCGTACGGTGTTTTCCGTTTCGTTCACGCTGTGTTTGTGCAGTTTTGTATGCTGCGTACGCGTCGGTCGCGGTGTATTGTGTTGCTTCGGCTCGGTTTTGTATGCGTGTCGGTCGTACGGCTTGTCCTCCGTCCGACTCGGTCGTGTTTTTCGCGCCTTGCATCGTACTTTGCGGGTTGGAGTTGGCGGGTACGATTCGGTCGGATTTGTTCCGGGTGCGTGTCGGTCGGTTGGATTCGCGTGTTTTTCCGGCCGGATTGCTATTTTCCGAGCGGCTCGGTCGGTCGGCTTGGTTTCCTGACGTGTCGGTCGGATTTATCGCGGCTTGCATCGTACTTGGCGTGTCGGGCGCCACTGGTACGTGTCGGTCGGTAATTTTTCCGGCTCCGAGTCGGTCGGTGCTTTTTCCGGCCCGAATCGGATTCGACCCCTCAGTTACTGGATGATGTCATCAGTGATGTTATTTGAGATGGCATTTGAGATGTCATCAGTGATGTCACTGACCATGTCATGAGTGATGTAATATGTGACGTCATCAGCAGTGCATTGCTGGGGCGCGACTTCTCAGGTTTCGTACAAGTGAAATGTTAGCCTAACTATAACGTCCCTGAAACCTGTGGTTTTTTCAATTAATTTCTAAGGTTTTTTAAATGCTAATCCCTAACCATAACGCCCCTGAAACCTGTGGTTTTTTCAGTGAATTTCTAAGGTTTTTTAAATGCTAATCCCTAACTATAACGTCCCTGAAACCTGTGTTTTTTTCAGTGAATATATATATATAAATATAAAAACAAAGTATTTGTGGGGGGAGACCCCCCTCGCCCCCCAACTTACCTTGAATGCGTGGTAAGGTCATGCATTGTAAAAACATACACATGGTAAAAGCATGCGTGCAAAAAAATGTGTGGTTAAGGCACAACGTGGTAAAACCCTCATTTTCAAGGCTGTTTCCCCCGGAGATGTGGTTTTGGTGGGGGATGTCCAGGATAAGTCTGGCGGAGATATTCTGGATGCGCTTCAATTTCTTTTGGAGTTCTTGGGTCGTGCCGGCGTAGAGTGCGTTGCCATATTCGAGCTTGCTGCTGACGAGCGCCTGGGTGACTGTTCTCCTGGACTCGGTGGGGATCCATTTGAAGATCTTTCGGAGCAGGCGGAGCATGTGGAAGCAGGAGGATGATAGGGTGTTGATTTGGCAGTTCATAGAGAGTGAGGAGTCGAGGATGATGCTGAGGTTGCTTGCGTGATCGGTGGGTGTGGGGGGGTCCGAGTGCTGCTGGCCACCAGGAGTCATCCAAAGCGGAGGTAGTGGAGCCCAGGATGAGGACATCATAATAACTGTTGCTTCTTTAGTAGTGTGTACATTAACGCTGAATATATTATAAAATGTTTTAAAAACATTAGTGACAATTCATTTGTTTCCAGTGTGGTTTTTTCATGGAACCGCCTCTGCGGTACAAAACGAAGCACCCAAAATATTTTTAATGACTAAAATGTGGCACAAATATTTACAACATAAAAAGTGCATGTTTCTGTGATGGTTAATGGCTTCCGTTTGACAGTTCGCACATCCACCAGCAGTGGCATACCAAGAATGTCATGGGCCCGTATGCAAGTATGGAAAAGTCTAACTGGCCCTGCACGATATGGATGCCATTTAGGGGTTGCCAGGAGTTGCAGCTGTAACCCCTGGCTTGCCCCCTGATACGCCTTACACTGCCTGTGCGAACCGCGGCAGCAGTGGTGGCAAATGCATTGCCAAGAACAGAAGGCAAACAGTGCTCAGATGTACACTGCTTACTTTCTGCACCGCTAACTGCTACCTGAGACTTTAACCTCTTAGCTCCGTAAAACAAATAACAACATCAGTGCAAACTCTCCTGAACAAAATAACTAAATAAAAACACACATTTTAAAACAAGATTTTGCCGATTTGCATTATTATGAACACATGAGAAATAACATGGTTGAATAAAAACATCATCTATGTATTTAGTGAGTTATAATGCCTTACAAGTGACGCTAATAAAAATGTAAAAATGCTAAGGAATAATTTCTGCCAGTAATGTAGTTCACATTCAGTTTATGGCTTGGACAAAACCAATACTGCTTTTTATATCTTTTTGTTTGTCTATTATTAAGAAGTACATTTTTTGCTTGTGGTAACCATTAAATCAGGGTAGTTTGTAGCATACATAATATGGTTTCCCAGTGTAGTTTTGTGTGTCTTTGTGGTACTGTATTCTCCTCTATCACAAACATGTAACTTTTCATGCAATAAAAGGCAAGAATGTGTAATGTTACTATTGTGTCAACAGCACACTGTTTAACATGTAGGTAGTAGTATAAACTGAAAATTAATCTTTGTCAGTAAAAATTGTTTTATTAAATAAGTGTGTGATTAAGACGCTCTTAACTTCAGCAATGCCGGTTACGATAATGTCATCAGGATTAAGGTCATGTGACATCACTTCCTAGGAGGATTCAGTGCCAAAGATCATGTGATGTCATTGGGTCCAAAGGTGGTTCATTATACGATGTCATGGAAATTCCTTCGATTCGTGGAGGGCGTGTTAAATCCAGGAAAAAGTCCATGAACTGAGTTTTCTCCACCATACTATTCCTATACTTGAAGAAACACTGTCCATTTATTCTCCTCAAATCGGAGGATTTCCCATTAGCATCCAACCCGAGTTTGGTGTTGCTGTGCGCACCCTAATGCTTTTGGAAATAACACATGCTGTTAAGAAGGCTAATCCCTACAACATGATGTAATGTGGATGGTTCACGCTCTCTGCATTCTGAAGGGCTATGGGTTCATTGTGTACAAATTGAGCATGTTTAAAAGAAGTAAGGCTACCCAAACACAGATCGCAACTGACAGAACCTCCACGGCTCGTGATACGGTCTGCCAAGAGCGATCATGATGTAATGGGCGGAAAACCAGAGATTATAATGCACTCTCAGAATATTTAATGTAAGATTTGGCATCCCAAAAGAAATAGGTCATATTTCTTTGTCCTTAAACAAACATGTAATACAGTTTTTTTTCTGATGCGAATTACAATAATATTTTTAATGTATCCTCCAGTGGCCCAAGGAGCTTCCCTCAGGGGTGGGTCAGATTTAGAACCATGCCTGTGTTTATTCAGTAGTCTCGTTTCCATCAGCCGTTCCAGCTGTGCTCCACCAAAACCCCACACACTCATCTCGAGGGATGAAGCCGGAAGATGTAGCCATACACTTGAAGACTGTTAAGCGGCATGAGCTTCCTCCAACCCTTGTGTGTTTTTTTCATTGAAGAAATGGGAGGGCCAAGTGAGTCTCCGAACCTTAGACTGAAAACCAATATCAGGTCTCTCCCCCCACAGCTGAGAAACGCCTGGGGCGAGACACATGGGTCACCGGTCAAACCTGCGCCAAGTGGTGTTAAAGGGCGAGGAAGTCCCCGCTCCAGACTGTGAAGGTCACCTTCAGTAGAACAACACCAGGGAACTCAGGCCCGAGTGTCTGCAGCTGCTGCCGTCTGAGAGACACATGCAGAAGTAATTACCACTGATAAGCTTGTGAGAATGTATTTAATGCTCCACCAAGCGTTATGACGCACAGCCAAGTAGCTGCTCAAATGGGGGTTTTCACATTCCATGTTACAAAGGATTAGCAAAAGAAAAGTGTTTGTTTTTTCATAAAGCTGCAAACAAACTGTGGTGTTTTGGCTCCTCGAGGCCAGGGATGCTTTATTAGAATGTTGAGATATGAACTGGCCTCGAGGTTCTATACGGTCAGTTGGAGGCTGTGGGTGAGGCGTTTACCGTTTACATGGAATAAATCTATCTCCTGAAAAGACTTACGTCAATTGTGGTCCGGTCTGCTGAGGTCCAACTTTTCACGCAAAGGGGTTTTTTGGCAGTGAAAGCATGCATTGCTTGTCACAAATGGACAAGCTATTAATAGAGCCTCAACTTTTAATGTGGTCTTATTGCATAAGTGATGGTGGAAAACTACGTTTAAACCTGTGGAAAGCAGGAGTTGTCTGCTTATTGGTAGAAAGGTGGAAAGGGTAAATCGGGGATTTTAGGAAAGGGGATTTCACCTACTGGAGCGACTGTATTAGTCAACTTTTTGCAGAAAGTGGGCTGAAGCAATGCACAGTTTGAGACGGTGGTTGCAGGTGGGGCGCACCGGGTCTGGTTTTTAGGGATTGGTACGTATTTTACCTTATCAGACTGTGACACAGAGCAAGAAAGAGAAAAACACACAAGAGGGAGAGAAGGAGGAACAGAAAGATGGGAAAACCCGTGGCAAAGGTAGGAAGCAGGGATGAAAAAGAATCTGCAAGAGTGAGATAAAGAGGCAGGGAGTGCCTGGTGGTGGATTAAAGAGGCATGAGGTGGAATAAAGACTAAGCAGCTTTACACTGACATTCAGCAGTACACGGTGTGGGCCTCTGCCCAAAAATGTGGACCCCGACACTTATTTTTTTGCAAATTAAGCACTGGGCCGAAGGGACCTCCTGATGAAGGTATTTATGAAAGCTAGCTGGGGCAATCCTCTTGGCGCTCCACAGCTCAATGTAGTGGATGAGAAACAGTCCAGAATGCCCTCATGGCTCACTACCTTTGACACTCTCAGATGAACTGATCTTCTGTGACCCACCACCAGCACATTAATGCTAGTTATGTTTATAAAAGTTTGTATCATCTACTGCTCCCCTCTCCCATCCACCAGATCATACTGGTTTATGTAACTGTCTTGCCTTTTGTTTTATGTACCACCCAGCTGCGGCCCGTGCAGGTAAGAGCGGTGTGGCGGTGGGGCAGCGTGGGGGGGGTTTGACGGACGATGACGAGGGAAAATTAATCCCTCGTCATTGTCCGTCGAAATCCCTAACCCGGCCCCACCGCTCTTACCTGAACGGGCCGCAGCTACTACCACCATTGCTAACTAGTATGTAGATTTTTGTCAAAGCACTCTTTTCATTGTGGGAATTCATCCCGTTATGGATCCAAACTGGAGATTGCCCTGAAAACAGGAACACAATTTAGGTGCAAATTGCAAATACCAAGGAACTGTGCATGCAAGGTTGTGCCAGCTAAAAGCCAGCACAAATCTTGTGAGCAAATAACGCAGATGCCCCATTTCGAGGTGTGCAACTTAGAATGGTGGGCATATTGCCTCACTCCTAGATAATTAGCTTATCCAATACACCTGGTAACTTCTGTGTGTCCAAGATTCCGCCTGAAATAGCATGAACATTGAAATGAGGCTGTAAACTTGGTGGCAGCTAACAAGATTTTGTAAGTCAAATACGGGTGTCTGATAGGATTGGAAGAATTCAGAGAGATGTACTGGTGTGCAGTTGTGGAGTATTCTATACTACAGAGTCCTAGATTTGCCAAACTTCCTGCAACATCGTTTAAAAAACAGCTGTGTTGTGCAAAGTCACTGCTTCTACGTGGTGCCAATTTTATTGGGCGTAGTACGGCAATAATGACGTTGTCAAGCCATGCTGATCTGTATTACACAATGTTTGTCTCATGATAAATTGTACTGTGCAACAGCGATATGCCCAAATAACAGAAATTACAAAAGTGCAGAAAAGCAGATTGAGAGTTGGGGAATGCTAGGAGAAATTCAAGGAACCCGCCTCCCATCAAAATGGCTCAGCTAGTGAGCCAGCAAAAACAGGGGAACCCAGGGATCTGGAGCCCAAATTAGTGGTTGAAGAAAGAGGAAGATAAAAAAAAGAGATAATAAGGTGGAACTCCTCATCAGGGAGTCCAACACACACCGGGAAAGACTGTGTCTGTCATCAAAATCGCAGCATCGATAAAAGCTGCCTTCTGATACAGCACTGTGGAGGAAATCAATGCCTTGATCCCCGCAAGAAGAAGCATAGGTGAGGTAAAGTAGTGCTGGCATGATATGATGTGCCACACCATAAAAAAGTTGGCCCATAACAGGAAGAGAGCAGAGGCAGCAGATGGATGACCAGACTCCCAATGAACACCTTACTGCAGCGGGCAGGTGGTTGCTGGTACAGCGTCAGAATTGGTCGACAAACTTCAAGGCCAGGACACAGCTGACCTTGAGGAAGAGCCATCTCAAGGTAAGCAAATGAGCATATACCCATTTATATGTAGGTGCCCTGCATGGCCAATGCGTATGGATGATCTTCAGGCCATGTCCAATTCCATGCCCTCCCACACATAGGACTTGTTCCCTCCACACGTAAAAACTGGACACACATATCCAGAGAAATGGGGGAATGGTAGGAGAGATACCAATCCCTTTATTGCAGCGTTCATAGTCATGCCATATGTCAGTTACTGTGACAGTAATGTGTTGTAAAAGTGCAATTTATGTTGATGTCAATGTAAGGAATGTACAGTATTACACAGTTGTAAAATATGTGCATGATGTACCCGCACTTCACATTGTCAAATGTTCCCTTTCTGGCTAGGTGAAACACAACCTCGTGATGTTGCCATAACACAGACCACAACCTTGCCATGCAGGAGTGATGACACTATTATGATATTGATGGATGGCATTACTAATGCACCATCTCAACTAACAAATGATAGCATGGATTATGGAAATATTATCTAAAGTACAGACACCTCTGCACCACCCAAAGATACAACCACCAAAATTAATGTTGTCATGGTTTCCCTTGACAATGAAGTTCAAATTCTACAGTTTGACAAGAATATCATAAAGTGCTAGACCCAGATTGTTTTGGAGATTTGCATGAATGGCTATCAGATATTCATGCCAATCGCCAAGATATCGAAACAACGGTTCAGCACCTGAGTGCTATAAGTATGCAGTCAAAGCTCATGAGCAGCTTCTTGATGGGCACGCACAACAAGAAGAGGACATTATGGACAGTCTCCCACACAGTGCCAACCTGAAGACCCTCAGTGAAAGGTCTGCAATCAATCGGTCAATGATGCAAGTGAACAATCCAGTAAGGTACCTAAGGGCATGGAGGTGGAACATTTGCTATCTGAAAAGGGTTAGCCACCTGTTTGCAAGATTGAAGAAAACCACAAATGCCCAGATGGAAAAATCTCAAAGAAACATGGCAAATGTTCGACATTACAAGCAGATGAATGGAACGTTAATGCAAACTGGGTCTTAGGCAAGGATAGGACGCAAAGGTGTCTTTCATCTTCATCAGCAACCAGGCAGGGGCAAGCTACTTAAGAGGGGCAAGGAGCTCTGTGCCAGAGAGCACGCTAAAAAAAGAGGAAACAATCTTGCAAAGGAATGGAATAAACAAAGGTCACACGCGTGGCGATGTAATTTTTTGTTGTTGTAGGAACTGTGGTTCCAAGTCAACAAGAAATACATATGTGGCAGAGAGAAATATATTCTTTATTCATAGGGGTTTTGAATTGATACTATAGTAAAATGCTAACTGGTGCTCATAGACCTCAAATGAGAAGCAGGAGTAGAGAATTATCAATGATTGAAGGAAAATATTGCACTGTGTCTTCACTAACTGATTTTTTGAATGTTGAATACTTAGTGAGAGCTTTCATGGATAAGGAAGGTGCACTCAGAAGGAAGTCATTCAAAGAGACAGGTATAATCCATCAATCTTCTTTATTCAAAAGTGTCATTTAAAACTGGCACACAGCCAACGCGTTTCGTTAATTCATGCCAAAGGAACTTCATCAGGGCTTAGAAGTAAAATGAGGATTAAATGTTGTGACAACCAATATATGGTATCTGTGTCGTCCCGAAAGTGAAGTCACATCAAGGTAAAATATAAGTGTATCCAATGGTATCAAATCAAGCTTCTATTCTTAAGTATATATCAATTGTACATACATCATCCATATGTTAGTAACTCAACAGAAATCGCAAAAAGTCCTGCAATTCACCCACAATCAGAGAAAAAAGATTTTTTTGTTCCTACTTCAAAATCTATACGACGCAGGGGATGCGATGAACGGCATGATAACCGGCAGCAATTGCCGCATCCTCTGCGTCGTATAGATTTCGCAGTAGGAACTAAACAATCTTTTTTCTCTGACCGTGAGTGAAGTGCGGGACTTTTTGCAATTTCTCTCGAGTTACTAACTTATGGATGACGTATGTAAAATTGATATATACTTAAGAATAGAAGCTTGGAGTGAAAAAGATCAATAGCCTGTAATGGTGATAAGTTATTTAACACGATGTGCGATTCTTGTGATAAAAGTTTCTCCTGCCATGTCAATTTGTATATTATGCTGATCTGAAGCCTGTAGTTATGTTCAATAAAAAAGAATAAAAAAAAAAAAAAAGAATAGAAGCTTGATTTGATACCATTGGATACACTTATATTTTACCTTGATGTGACTTCACTTTCGGGACGACACAGATACCATATATTGGTTGTCAAAACATTTAATCCTCATTTTACTTCTAAGCCCTGATGAAGTTCCTTTGGCATCAAGGAACGAAACGCGTTGGCTGTGTGCCAGTTTTAAATGACACTTTTGAATAAAGAAGATTGATCGATTATACCTGTCTCTTTGAATGACTTCCTTCTGAGTGCACCTTCCTTATCCATGAACTCTTTCAGAACAGTGGCATCTATCAACGGCAGATGCTGGGAGTAGCTGCACCTAACTATATTGCATGAAACAAGTGGAATTGAAGTGCTTAACCGTGGTCGGCCGTTGTTTGTTCCTTTTGTTTTTGTTAATCTACTTAGTGAGAGCCTGCAGGTTTTCTTACAGGTGAAATATTTTGCGAACCCGATTTATCATGGGATGCAAAAGAGGATCTTGAAGTAACACGTGCTACCTTGAAAGGATGAAGTGTGTTATTTCAAATATAATTCAAAGCACATATTGTTCTATCTGAATTGTCAGGTTTAGCCAATATAGGTCCTGGAGACAAGGAAAACATATGTAGATTTAGCTAATGAAACTAACTGAAATAGCATAGAGAGTAGTTTGCAATATAAATTTTTACTAGCCTAACATCTCACGGATAGATATATATATTTTAAATATATATATTTACATATATATATGTATATATTGAATACATATGAGCCTGCAATCCTTGTATAAAAGCTAGTCTCTAATTTCCTTATTACAGATGACGTGCAATGCATCTAGTCACCTGTAATAAAGAAATTACGTAGTTGCTCAACTGTCATAAGTTATTACAATTGGTTTCCTCTACATTGTCACAGAACTCCTCTGTGACATGCAATATCCCTATAATGTAGTGCCGGGGGTACTTTATCCCATACATTTCAAAATAGAACCAGTGTAGACATGATGCCTGATTATTTTGCCCTGAATCGCAAGAATGCAAGTATAAGAAAAGAAGAAATACATATATATATGAAATATACATTTTGGTACTGTGTAGAGATAGAAATGATTTATAGAGTTTTAGAATGTGTTTATGCATTGCAATGTAGTTCTTCTACTCTCAAAATCTACATTTGCCAAGGGTTAGACACTTAGAAAATTCTCTGGAGGTGCTTCTTGCCTGGGGGGGCCTGATCTTCACAGTCTTCGTCTGCCAGAGGTAAGTGACACGGTGCCACTGACGCAGACAGGTGCTAGCAGTAAGTGACCTCCGGAAGGAGCCTCGAAGAGAAAAACAGTCATAAAACCTCCTGATGACTGAAGATGAGGGCTCCGGCAAAGGCAGACAAACGTGTCAATGAAGGATCCAAGCAGAAGCTAACGCTGGATGAAGGTGTGGTGGAAAATGGCCCTCTCTGAAGGGTCACCCCAAACTTTTTGCCTTCCTTCTCTTCGTTTTCTGACCTTCTTTTTGTTGGCTTTAGGACTCTGAGCACTTTACCGCTGCTGACCAGTGCTAAAGTGCACGTGCTTCTCCCCTAAACATGGTAGCAATGGTGTATACACAATTGACAGATTTAGTTTACTTGTAAGTCTCTTATACGCAGGGCCTGTGACCTAAATGCTACTAGTTGGCTTGCAACACTGATTGTGCCACCCACACAAGTAGCCTTTCAAACCTGTCTCAGGCCTGCCATTGAAAGGCCTGTGTGTGCAGTTTACTGCCACTTCGACTTGGCATTTAAAACTACTTGCCAAGCCTTAAACGCCCCTTTTATTACACATGAGTCACCCTAAAGGTAAGCCCTAGGTATCCCAGAGGGCAGGGTGCTGTGTAAGTAAAAGGTAGGCCATGTACTGTTAAGTTTTGCATGTCCTAGTAGTGAGAAGCATCCAATTTTTTTCACTACTGTGAGGACTACTCCTCTTATAGGTCAGCATTGGGAATTCCTTAAAATACTTTTAAGCTGTAATTTCTGATCTTAAGGGGTAGCTGCATCATGTTTTATATTTTTGAATGGTAATGATAAATCTTCCTTACTGGTGAAGTGGGATTTAACATCACTGTTTTAGAAATGCTACTTTTAGAAAGTGGACATTTCTATGCACTTACTGCTCTGTGTGCCTTGCAGCCTGCCCCCAATACATGTCTGGGGTGGGTGACAGCTACACATTGTGCATTCCCTCTAGACAGCCACAAACACAGGAAGGCTAGGTGTGTTTGAGTACCCATTTACATACATCTGCATTCTGATGGCCATGCCTGGGCAGGATGGAAGGGTGGGGCTAACACTTCACAGAATAGGTAGTGTCCTGTCCCCACCCAAAGGGCTGATTTACCCCCCCCATAGATAGCCTGGCAGACAGAGCTGGATTGAAAGGATGCTTGTGCACTTCAAAGACCACTCTTTGAAGTCACCCCCACTTCAAAGGCACTTTTTGGTATAAGTGCTGGGTCTCTGACCACCTAAAATCAGACACTACTTGACTTGTAACTGAAGCTCTGCCAGAAGAACTGCCATGCTGCTTAAAGGACTCAACTGGACTGCTTATCTAGAAGGCCTGTTTTTTTGTTGTTGCCCTGCTGCCTGCTGCTCTCTGACTTTGCTGAAGGAGAGCTGTCGCCTTCGGAACCAACGTATCACTATCACTGCGTGGAGAACAATCAACGCATCCTCGACCTGTGGGATCAACATCGATGCATCTCCCGATGCATCTCGCAATTGCGACCAGCAAAGGTACATTTGTTCACCGGGGCCTGCATGGGCCCTATAGCCAGTCGGTGCTCCATCACAGTCAGCTCGAACTTTGACTTTGCCTCGGTCCATCGTGACTGCAGGTAATCCCTAAAGCGCCATTTGCTTCTAAGAGATATTTTTCACTTATTTTAAAATTAATATCTCAACTTCTATACATTGGATTTTTGTCATTTTGGTCTTGTTTTGTTCAGAATGTAATAATCTATTTTTCAAAACCTGTGTGGAGTCTTTTTGTGGTGTATTCATTGTGTCAGTGTGTGTATGTGTTGCACAAATACTTTACACATTGCCTCTTTAGATAAGCCTGACTGCTTTGTGCCAAGCAATCAGAGGGTGAGCACAGGCTATCTTTTAGTGTGTAGTTAGCTTACCCTGACTAGAGTGCTGGTTCCAGCCTGGCCTGGGTGCATACCTCAGCTAACCAGGAATCCCAGTTCTAACATTAGTGATCAGGGGTGAGGACAGGACTTGTATTTGTGCAATACCATATAGGGACTCATTGTTCACTACAACTCTATACTAAGACCAATTTGAGCCTTTTTCAATTCTCCCTAAATTGACATCTTTGATTTTTCAAAAGTCTTTTTGCCCTAGTCCCATTTTTTCTGCAATGTCTGTGGCCTTACCTGGCAAGATGGAATTCGAGCTGGCTAATCTGGATACCTACACAGTGGTCCAACTGAAGGAGTTATGCCAGGAGAAGAGGCTGTTCATTAAGTAAAGTGCCAAGAAGGCAGAGCTTCAAACAACCTTAAGAGCATGGGCTGCAGCCCAACATGCTGGTTCACAGTATGAGGAGTAGGGGTCTGAGTCTGAGGAGGAGTTGGAGCAGGACCTGTCTGGGAGTCTTGTCATGCAGCCTACTGAGGGAGAGGATACTATCCTTCCAGGACTGCAAGTCCTCCCTAGAGCAGGCAGCAGTGTGTCTTCAAGGTACCTATCCCCAGAGGAGCTGGAGGACAAGAGGGAGGAGAGACAATTGAGACTAGAGCTTGCCAATGTTGGAATAGGAGCAGAAACATGCTCTGGCTGAGAAGAAACAGGTTTCAGAGGAGAAGAGACTAGCCATGGAGGAGAGTGAGTTGTCCCATGAGCTCAGTCTCAGAGAGCTGCACATTAGAGCCCTGCAAGTGGGGTCCAGCAACAGTAATGATGGCAGAATTACTGCAGTGTCTGCTACAGAAACAAGAGTCAGAATCCCAAAGGATTTGGTGCCCAGCTATGTGGTGGGGATGACACAGACAAGTGGTTTGCAGCCTATGAAGTGGTTCTCAGAGTGCACATGGTCGCAGAGGAGTCCTGGGGTGGTAGTCTTTGGAGGTGTATGCCCACAGTGGGGAGGGATACACTTCTCACACTAGAGGTAGAGGACCAGGCAGGCTACACTGCAATGAAGGCCATCTTTGCTTGTAATTTTGGGCTGACACCTGAGAAATACTTACAGAGGTTCAGGGCCAGTCACAAGATCATATCACATAGCTGGGTGGACTGTTTAGATTATGCTAGCAAGGCACTGAAAGGCTGAGTGAGGGATAGCAAAGTAGATGATTATTTAGGGCTGTACAACTTGATTTTGAAGGAGCACATGCTTGATCTTTGTTTTACAGAGCTGTGCCAACACCTGGTTGATAGTAAGCTTTCTGACCCCAGGAAGCTTGCTGACGAGGCGGACATATGGGTAGACGAGTGTTCAAAAAGGTACCTGGGAGTGACCCCAAGAAAGGTGGTTCAGGTTCCCCCCAACAGAGTGAGGGGGAGGTCAAGAGAGACCCAGAGAGATCCCAGCATAAGGGGGAAGGAAAGAGTTCCCATGCCCCGTCTGAGAAGGAGGGAAGTTCTGGTGGGGGTGTTCAGACAAAATATTGAGTCTGTAATATCGACTGGCACAATTATCAGCGCCATGAAACCGCTTAGTGTACGCGCGCTTAATAAATATTTTTAACATAACATAACTTGAAAATATCGTGACACAGAAATATCGTGAGCAAGAATATCGTGGACAAGAATATCAATTGTAAGGTAAGTAATATCGATTTTTAAAATATAGAAGTCATTAATATTGTTTGCAAATATATAGGGGCTCATTACAATGTCATGCGGAAAGCCTCTGCCCGACACTGACTCGGAATCGGGACCGACTGACTGACAGTCGGTGGTTCCGACCGCCGGATTACGATGCGGCCGAACAGTGTTCGGTCGGAGTCCCATTGTTCCCTATGGGAGCTTGTGTTCCGCCCGACAACCGGCTGTAACACAGGCTCCTATGGGGAAATGGGGTGTTTGCGGAAAACCCTGCACCCTGTCGCAGGCACCCCATGGTGTCTGCCACTCAGTGCAGGGTTTTACAGGGGCCCCCAAAGTCACTTTCCGACACCCTTTTCGTGTCTGACAGACTGACGCGGAAAGGCTGTTGGAAATCGACGTCATAATCCCGAGGTCGGAAACGCTGTCCATAGGGGTGTACTATGCGGTTCCGACTGACAGAAATACTCCGTGAGTCGCTCGGAACTGATTCGGAATGACCGCGCGGCTTACATTCTGACCGTAATCGGGCGGTCGGAATGTAAACCGACGAGTCGGTCGGAAGGGCTCTGATGCGGTTCAGGAGATTCCGACTGTCGGGCGGAGGCTTTCCGCCCGACATCGTAATCGGCCCCATAGTTGTTTAAAATATTGATTTTTTAATTAATATTATGTATTTTAGTATATATTTTAAATGTATGTGATGTAATTTTTTTGCATAACATTGTTTATGTTTTTTAATATATGTGTTAAATTTTTAGTAGTTAATACATTTAATTTAGCGTCTTTTAGTTCCGTTTCGGGTTGTGGGTTTATAGGGGAATAGGGTGGGAAGTAATTTAATTATAATAAATTAATGATTATTTTATATAATTATATGTATTTAATTGATATATAATAGTGTTAATTGTGCTTTTAAATTTTTTTGGGGTAAATGTTATGTGTGGGTTTTATAGGGGTAAAAGATGGGAAGTAATTTCTTTTTAATTAATTAATAATGAGTTGTTCATTAATATTAATTAATTAATTGTTAATTATGGTAATTTTGAAACTTTTTAGGTGGGAGTTGTGGGGACTATAGGGGTAAAGGGTGGGAAGTACTTTATTTTTAATTAATTATTAATTAGTTGTTAATTAATATTAATTAATTGATAATTAATTATGGTAATTGTGTCATTTGTTTTAGGTGCTGGTTGTGGGGTTAATTGGGGTAAAGGGTGGGAAGTAATTTATTTTTAATTAATTAATAAGTAATAGTTAACTAATATTAATTAATTGATAATTCCTTATGGTAATTGTATACATTTTTTTAGGTGTGGGATGTGGGGTTAATAGGATTAAAGGGTGGGAAGTAAATTGTTTTTAATTAATTAATAATTAGTTGATAATTAATATTAATTAATTAATTATGTTAATTGTTTAATTAATTTGTTTGTGGGTTTGGGTTTATAGGGGTAAAGGGTGGGGAGTAAATTAATTTTACTTAATTTATAATTAGTTGTTAAATACTATTAGTTATTTAATTGAAAATTAATTTTAATAGTGTAATTAATGTTTTTTAAGTTCAATTTAAGGTGCGGGTTGTGGGGCTTATAGGGGTAAAGGGTAGGAAGTTAATTAATTTTAATGAATTATAATTTGGTTTTAATTAATTATATTTGTTTAATTGATCATTAAATATGTTAATTGTGCAAATATATATATTGTTTTACATTTGAGAGGTGGGTTGTGGGTTTTGTAGGGGTATGTGGTGGGAAGTAAATCAATTTTAAGCAATTAATAAATTATTTATAATTAATAATAATTATTAATTTAATAATTAATTGTGTTGTGTGTTTTGTGAGTGTATATTGTGGGAAGTACATTAATTATAATTAATAATTAATATTTAATTATTGAAAATTAATTTGGTCATGAATATTTATATAAATAGTGTAAATAATGCTTTAGGTGCAGGTTGTGAGTTTTGTGGGGTTGTAGGGTGGGAAGTAACTAAACTAAATTTATGTAATAATGTTTTTGTTAATATATATTTTCTAAATAAAAATATTTATTTGTATGAAAATCAGTTTTTTTTTAATAATAATAATGTGTAGGTATTTGTGATATGTATTTAACATTATAATATGTTTTTATTTTTAAAATCTTTTAATATTAAATATATTTTAATTTGTTTTTCAACAGATTTATATATTTTTTTATTTACTTTGGGGCTCATTACGATGGCGGGTGGAAGCACAACCGCCGCGCTGGCGGATGCAAAAACCACCAGTTACCGCCGGCACGCAGCAGTCCACACGCCCGCCCAATTACGATGCGAAAAGTAGGCCAAACACCGCCGGCAAGCCAGCAACACCGTCCGCCATCAAAGTGCGCCCGTACACGTAGCGGCGCAGCCCAACTGACACACACCGTCCGACGAAACACGTCCCGCCCGGCGCATAAATTACGATGCCGCAAACAAACGGCTCCCACGGCCAAGAGATACCGTACGACAAACCGAAGCGGTAACACGGACGCCGAGCACGGACAACGAAGAAGCGGCTCCCCGAGCATGAATCCAGCACTGCAGGCCCTCCCCATGCTCCTGCTGATGCACCACCAAGGACGCAACGTACCGCGGAGACGCAGGTAGGCACACACACAACAAGTGCACGCAAACAGCGCACACAGTGCAAGGGCGGAAAAAGCGGACAACCCCCACCAGCGCGTGTACACTACACATCCACCATTGCATCCACATATGACACACAGGCCAAATCGTAACATCGCGTAACACATGTGTACACACCACCTGGGACTAGGAACCAACAACCCCGTCACGGCCCCAAAGCGGCGATGACGCCGCTACACATGCGCACAACGCAGAGGCCAACCGCAGCGCCATGCATGCGTCGCACACAGACACAGGGACACAACCAAGCAGCACACACATCAGCCCCACCCCGAACGCACATGACACGTGACAGGCCTGCCACAGACATGTCCCCAACGCCCAATTCACGGACAACACCCAACGCCACACAACCGACGCACACATGTCAGTGAAGACACGCAACAGCAGGACACACCCCAGTGTAACAAACATGGCGTAGCACACAGCGGCGGCAACACCAACTAGGAGAAGCAGGGCCCCTTCGGGAAGAGGAACGCCAGTACCACACTGAAACACCCATACCACCCTGCACATATGAACAAGACATATAAAACGGAACACCAAAGAGCCCGGGGACCGACAACAGGTGGCCCAAGAATAACATTCACACACAAGGCCCAACGCAGAGCGGAAAGGCAGCCTGCCGCCCACACAAGGGAGAGCAGACAGCACTGAATGACCTTCCATTCCAACTCCGAAACCACAGCCCTACGACAGAAGCCGGTGAATACAGCCATTGTCCAAGAATAGACCAACACAGGCTTGCCGAGGAGACCGACCACAGGGCAGATAGCGCATATCACAGAAGCACACAACGGACGGGGAAGAAAGAAGAAAACACTCCCCCATGTCGGCCACATGCAAGTTAATTGGAAGGAGTCACACATCACTGACCTTGAACTGTCTGAGAAGCATGTGGGATGAGGGCCCGTGTCCTCCAAACAAGCCAACAGAACACAAGTCCTGTCTCCCTACGACTACACAGAGCTCACAGCAACCTCGGAGCGTGCACATTGCAGACTGCACACACAGCCGGAGCACGCCACCACAACGCACCGCTGCGAAATGGCAACCGCAACACACCTACCCAACTACGCCGAACAGCTCAAGCTGTACAAAACCAACCTGTTTCATATATTGGGATGCGATCTCCTGTCCCTCCTGAACGTAAGTTACCGACTGACTTACCGCATCACATTGTTCAGCTGCGTCATGCCCGTCTTCTACTGTCGGAGGTGTCCCTACCAGCATCCCGTGGAGATATGCCTCTCCAACCCGGCATGTCTGAAGGCGGACCTGCTACCACTACTCCTCCCTCTGGACGCACACGACAGGGCCTGCTCTGCCTATGGGGGCATGGCGTATGTGGCCAACATCGCACTCCGCACTGAAATGGGACCACTGTGCCTCCACACGACGGATCATCGAGAACAGCTACATCGAATGTCACCCAGCATGCCCCATCATGGTCCTCCAAGGGACAACTTACGAACAACACCTTGACAGCCACCATCCGCTACATTGGCTGGCAAACATGTACACCTACCAATGACATGGAAGCCCTGCTGGACGGCATCGCATACCTGACAACCTGTAAATTCGTCGGACCACAACGCAGGTTCCCCGATTGACCTATGATGTCCAACCCCGCACCCATGCTTAGCTTCCGCACGGACTGGCCAGTCACCACCACAACAGCCATACCAAACGACCGGCAACTGTAACCACACCATCAACGACATCGCCATGACATCGGATATGACCGGGACATGCACACTGTTCCCCATCACATCCAGGAACACCGCATGCATCGTGGGAGGCAGTGGCATGGGCTCTGTGTATCGCACCCACATGGACGGAACTGCACGAACAACCAGGACACGACATGGATCCAGCGCACATGGACACACACACCGCTCAGTGGACATGAATAGGTCGCCTGGAGTCTGTGGGTGCTGCACCCCTCCCACCCCCGCCCCGGGAATCCCATACCAGGACCTTTGCATGGACGACAAGTGCATACAACAACAACACGACCCCAGTGACTGTGACATGTCCAGTAACCACCACAGTGCAACAACAAGTGGCACGCCGCTGCATGCACGCAAGCACATGCCCTGATGTCATCTCACATGCACGCGTGCATGAGGAACAACCGCAGCAAACCTGTCACATGGAACTGAGATGGACTGTGCCCATGATGCCAAGCGGTCTGGTAGGCTACATGTATACCGTCTGTGTCAAAGTCCGCAGCTCCGCAGCTATACGTAAATGTACATTAGCACAGCCTTGGCCAAGCAGATGTCACTCTGAAGCCCACATCCCACATGCAACAGCCAATCACATGTAACCCCACACCCTATCCCATTTGCAATCATGCTCAGTATATCCTCAACATGTATTCCGCTGCCAGTAGTGTCCACTATACTGCATCACAGAGGACAGAAGACTCAATATAATGTTTGAAACCAAAACTGTCTCCGCTGACTCATTTCACAAGTACGAATGAGAGAGGATGAGAGTATGTGAAGTACACGGCAGTCGTGACATGACCATGTAGTCCATTGGTATTGGATGTCAACGCAAATGAGTAGCACAACTGTGGAAGACACACATGTGTCTTGTGAAGTCGTATGGACGCAGTGCTCAGGTGGGTGGGTGTGACGGGTAGATGCGCACATGCCAAGTTGGAGCACGCCGTGTTGGGAGGGGTCATGAACAGTACACCACCGCTTCCCTGGGCATTGTGAGAGGACACCTGTCGGGGGGAGTGAACACGTGTGTGCACAGCAGCCGGGCACACGTACAAAGCGGTACCAGGCGCACCTCAGCCCACCCTCTGTGGACAAGCTGGATCCTGTTGTGCGCCCGCCATGCCCCTTGACAAGGCACACACAGCCCCAGTCGACCAGGTGTAACCCCAACATAGTCAATCCGCACAGGCGATACAGGGCACGGGATGGCAGTGGAGCATGGTGTGTGAGAGGTCTCCTCGCGCTCCTCCTGGTCATATCACGCAGGCAATAGAACCTCAACGTCTAGCATGGCACAAGTCAAATGGAAGTGTAGGGGGACGCACCACAGCACGAGCAGCACTGACGTCACGGGAGGTGGCTCGCACCATCCTATCCATTGCCCATCATACCAACCACGCCACATGCCATTGCGACTAAGTGCAAGCGCGTGCGCCACCACCCCCGAGCCCTCCCCAGAGAGGCCAAAGAGTGAATGTGTGGGCCATCAGCCACAGACGGACGCGGCCTGGCCGCAAGGGCAGCCACAGCCACTGGGTGTCGCAGGTGGCGGATCCGGAAGGCGAAGACTGTGATGCATAGTCCATGCAGGCCGGGTCTCCATTTGGGGCACCACGCAGGTGGACGGCGTCCCGCCACACATCATACCCTGAGACAGCCCACTCGTGCAACTGGACCCACACATACACTCCTTGCCCTCTCTGGTGCGAGCTTGGGGCTGCCTGTGCAAGCGCTAGCCTCGCAGGTGAGCATGCATATTGGGGGAGCGAGGGGAGGTCATGAGGGCTGGGGCGAAGATGACTGTATCACTGTCAGTTAGTACAAGGGATGACCCAGATGTGGAAAGGAAGAGACGTGTCCCGTGTGTACTGCAACTAGTCGCCAATCCAACTACCCCCCATGTCCGGAATGTAAGCCCGCACCTAGGCCCGCCCATCCGCCACATCGAACATACCACCAGCACGACAACCTTCCCATTCGAAACACTGACTGGGGGTGGCGACCAGTGAACAATCATGTGTAGCCTACCCACGCGTACATGTGGGCCCTCCATGATCCATGTCACCTGCGGCAAAGTCATGACATGCGCAATGAGGGAAGTGAGGAGAGCTGTCCGCCCCACGCGCAGAAGGTGCATCAGCTCCACAGACCCAGCAGCGAGTCCAGCAGGGGTCACATGTGCAGGGGCAGCTGTGCCTGGTGTGAAGGCACATGCATATAGACAGCACATCGACCAATGTGTAGTCTGCCCACATCTACAGTCCATCATCATGCGGACATAGGAATTGAACACAGGGCAACACATCTTAGTTGGTGCACCCACCGTGACCAACAATGCGCAATCATCGACGTACCCGCCCTGTGCATGGCCCCCCACCCAACGGAGGCACATCCAGTGCCACCATCCCACACACACAAGCCTTCCACGGAACATGCTGTGTCCAATGGTCAGTACAGAGTCAGCGCCCATCTGGTGGATCCTGAACAGGAGACACATGCACACACATGCCAGCTCCCACTATGTACGTCTGCCACCTGGCACGTGCAATGTAACCTCTCACCTGTGACGTGTGACTGCAAGCACACAGCCGTCTTGGCATGGGGCTGTCAATGTGGACACCTGTCAATGTTTCGGAAGGTGTGATCCGTACAGTGCTGTACATAGGGTGCAGTGCTGACACCTACTACTGTCTCATATCCCCTCGTGCCACAGGTCCCACTTGTTTTGGCCGCTCAGCCTGTGCCCACATCGTCGTCGTCGTGTGCCATACTCATCCAGCCGCGGAAGCAGTTCCATGCTCAGCAGACATTCATGTTGCCGTGGCGTTGCCGCTTGACGGATATGCAGTCAGTCCCCATCAGCACGCCCCGCAAGTCATTGGGGCCTAGATCCCCATGTGCATGCACATGGCAGTGGTTTGTATCACTAGCCATTGCCATTGTTGGGAGACCTGTGTAAGTGTATTGTGGCCGTGCCGTCCCAGCTTGACAGCTGGGCTGTGGCTCATGTGCTTGCTCAGTCATGTCAGTGATGTGTATGCGAAATTGCTATGTGTCGTGTTGCTTTGACATGTGTCCTCTGCCATTGTCCCTAGGCGGAGACCGAACATTGACCGCCCATACCAATTGCTGGCGGACATGGACGATACAGAGGTTATTAGGAAGTTTCGGCTGGACAGGCCAACCCTGCATCGACTGTGTGCCATGTTAGAACCCCATCTCCGTCCCCGCAGGGTGTATCCGACTGCTGTCACCCCCACGGCTAAGGTGATGGCCGCCATGCATTTCTTCGCCACTGGGTCATTCCAGCACACAGTGGGCATTGGAGGAGGGATGTCCCAGCCCATGTTCAGCAAGGTGCTGAGGGATGTACTGGCAGCCATGATGCTGTACCGAAACAGGTACATCCGCTTCCCCAGGGCTCGTGAATTGGCGGCAGTGAAGGGTGCATTCTATGCCCTTGGCAGAATCCCACACGTCGTTGGAGCCATTGACTGCACACATGTCGGCCTTGTTCCACCACAGGCCACTGAGCACCTGTACCGCAACAGGAAGCACACGCACTCCCTGAATGTGCAAGTGGTGTGCCTTGCGGACATGGTGATCACCCACGTGTGTGCAAAGTTCCCAGGCTCGGCCCATGACGCACACATAATGCGCAACAGCATCTTGCCACGACTGATGTCCAATATGCAACAGGATCGTGGCTGTATTGTCGGTGAGTATGTGGAGTGGTGTAGCGTGCTGGTTGTGCGATGCTGTCCCCTGTCCAGTTGGAATAGCAACGGTTCTCTGTGTCCCTCACACCCAGGTGACTCTGCGTACCCGAATGGGGCATGGCTGCTCAGTCCATTGAGGAATCCTCGCACCCCAGCAGACGATCGCTACAATGAGGCACATGGGAGGACCAGACGTGTGGTCGAGCGTACCTTTGGCCTCCTCAAGTCCAAGTTCAGGTGCCTGGACCGCACCGGGGGTGCGCTGGCGTACTCCCCACAGAAGGTGTGCCGGATAGTGGTGGCGTGCTGCATGCTGCACAATCTGGCCATTCGGAAGCAGATCCCCCTCATCGTGGATGACGGAGATCAACCAGGGCCCCAGCCCGCAGACCAGGACAGCTCGAGTGAGGAGGACAGCGGAGAGGAGGAAGCTGGTAATGTGCGGCAGCAGCTCATCGCCCGCTACTTCACTTGACGGTGAGTGTCCATGTACGACGGCTGATGTGGCTGTATCTGTGCAGGTGTGTGTGTGCTGTGTCAGGGTGGCCGTTTGTTCACTGCGTGCTGTGTGTCAACGCTCCATGGCCAGGGTAGTATGCCACTGTTGGTGGCTGTGGCATTGTGCCCTATTGCTCTGTGCGATGTGTGTACATTGCTTGTAGTTGTTGACATGTACCTTGTGATGGGTGTGTGACACACTCATTGAATGTGCTCCTGTTCTGTCTCCCACCCTAGGTCCCTACAGGCCCTCCGGATTCCATTGCCATGCCACGCATCAGGTGCCTTTCCGCCCAAGGTGGCCGTTGTATTCCGTACAAATAAAACACAGGGCACAAACAGCAGTTAGTGTAAGAGGTGCATTTATTTCAAACTGTGACATGTGATTGTGTGTAAGGTGATGACAAAAGTGGTGCGTGCAGTGACAATGAACTGTCGGTCATGGCTGCGTGATGCTCAGGGTGTACCCACTGGTTCTATGTCCATAGTCCAACACACACATGCCATCCAGATGGCTGTGTGGAGTGGGATCGTAGTCCAAGTCAATGCAGTGGCTGGTCAAGGAAGGCTGGCGGAAGGCTGGCTGGCTGCCTCACTTGCGTTTGGAGCGTGCGAAGTCCTCCCGGGAGATCTGTTTCCACTTCGGACGGCCCCTTCCACGTTTGCGAGGGGGGTGCCTGCTTGCGACATGCTGGTGGTTGAGGTGTGCTCACTGGCTGTGGACGCAGGGGAACTGGACACTGCTGCTCGACCCTGCGCCCCGGCAGGTGGTGGCGGAGGGGGAGCTGCTGTCCCTGGCTGTGACCTCACCGCCACCACCAGCTGGCCCATGAGGTCCACGAGTTGGCCCATACGGGCGTCCATGGACCTCAGCACCCCCAGCACCTCACGCGTGTCTGAAGCAGACCGGACCCATTGTCCTTGGGCCTCTTCATAGGCCCCAAGGACTCTGGCCATTTGAGGCAGGGCATGGCTCCCAGGGGAGGCTGGCGTTTCCCTGACCCTGCTCCTCCTACCAGTCCTGCTGCCACCGGCCTGCCCACTAGCCACATTGCTCACCACGGTCCTCGCTGTGGCTCCCAGGGTGGATCCAGTCGGCCGGGCCACCACCTGCGCTGGGGCTGGTGCCAGCGAAGACGTGGTGGTGGTGGCGGCGGTGGTGGTCGGTGCGGCGATGGTGGCGGTTGCGGCAGTGGTAGTGGCCGCAATGACCGTGGGTGTGGCCGCAACGACAGTGGCAGCAGGGGGCTGGGAATGTTCAGCAGCCCTGGATGATGGGTTGGTGGGTAGGAGGGGTCCTGGGGAGCGGCTGGGCCCTGCCACACCAGATGGGCCTGCTTGGTGGTCCGTGTCCGAAGAGGAGGACAGATCCTCCAGATCCGTGTGTCCTCGTTGGGGGCTTGTAGGCTGGCTGTGCTGGCTGCTGGCTCCATCCCCAGCATCCAGCAGTTCGTCACCTGTGGAGAGAATGAGATTTGTTATTGTGTTGCACCTGGCGAAGTATGTATTTGTCGTCTGACATTAACAGTTCGTGCAATCTCGTACATGGGTTTCCCGGAGGCGTGTGTGTGGCTGTAGCATTTGTAGTTGTGTGTGCTTGGCAATGGGACTGTGTGCTGTGCACATGTGGCATGGGACGAATTGGCCATGCCGATGGGTGTGTTGCTGTGCCCCTACTTATTGTGACTCTGGTGTATGCGGGCTCCTGGCCCATCCTGGGTCTGGTTTGTACTTTGCTTTTGGTGTTCAGATGGGACGCTTAGGAACGCATATGGCAACATGGGTGCCATGCCCCAGATTCGCATTTGGGAGGGAATATGCTTTTGGGGTTCAAATGGAACGCTTAGGAACGCATATGGCAACATGGGGGCCATGCCCCAGATTCGCATTTGGGAGGGAATATGCTTTTGGGGTTCAAATGGAACGCTTAGGAACGCATATGGCAACATGGGGGCCATGCCCCAGATTCGCATTTGGGAGGGAATATGCTTTTGGGGTTCAAATGGAACGCTTAGGAACGCATATGGCAACATGGGGGCCATGCCCCAGATTCGCATTTGGGAGGGAATATGCTTTTGGGGTTCAAATGGAACGCTTAGGAACGCATATGGCAACATGGGGGCCATGCCCCAGATTCTCATTTGGGAGGGAATATGCTTTTGGGGTACATGCTGTGAGCCATGGGTGCCGAACGTGACATGTGTTGTGGCAGCATGACAGTGCATGGTTTGAGGTGTGTGCATGCTTGACATGGCCTGCATATTTGCTGTCTGTTGTGATTACTGGACATGGCATTGGACGCATTGTTATGAGTGAGTGATGGTTGTGTGCCAGCCAACGTATTGCAGTTGTCCCATCTCCTTGGTGTGCGTGCTGCCCTGTGCCATGTGCATCACTGCAGTGCTCGGGGGGGTGGCCCATGTTGTGTGTTGTTGCTCACAGTGTGTCGTGCGCTTCATTGACTTCTGGCACATGGTTGGTCATGGGCATGTATCTTAGCGTGACTGCTGTATGTGTGGCAGCTGTGCGGATGACATGCCTTTCATGAGACTGGGGCTGACGGATGGGATGGATGGTATGTTGTATGTGCATGGTGTGTCTGTGTGTTTGATGGGTTCAGTGGTGTTCGTGTGCATTTATGTTGTTCCGCTCTGTTGCGTCTAGTGTTGTTTGTCTTACATAGGCGTAGTTGTGGGGTGTGTGGTTGACAGGCAGTAGGGGCTACATGGACAGGACTTCAATGGTGTTTCGGTTGTGTGTGATGAGTTGCACAGTGGCTGCCGTGTGGTACTATATTCAGTGTGGCTTGTGCATGCAGACGTGGCTCCTTGGGTGTTGCTATGTCTGTGATGGGTCATGTGGGGTGTGAGTCTGTTGTTCATGTCCGTGTGCACATTGTTCACTTGTTCGTGACGGTGGGCGGTGCTGCGTGTTCGTCTGCTACGTGACATGTCCCATGTGTTGGTCGTGTTCCGGTCCTCATGCCTCCAGTAATCCAGCCCTGTCCAGTTTCCCACCTGCAAGTTGTTCGTGCGTGCACTGTACTGGATGCCACATGGCTCTAAGCGGGGGTGCTCCATGTTGCAGGTCTGTGGGGGTGGGGGGTGTTGTGGGTCGTGGGGGTGGCTGGACACCCACTGACACCGATTGCTGTGGACCGTGATGTCTGCCTTTCGGCTGTCGTTGTGCACTGCGGTGGCTGACACGTGGCTGTGGGGTGTGGGGGATGCTCCTCCTTGCTGTGCTGTGGGACTAGGGGCCTGGTGTGTGTTGTACTTGGGCTGTCCACCGTCCCACCCACTGCACTTTGTGTTCCTGCCACTTACCTGTTACTTGTCGGTTAGTGCAGCTGTGGCGGACACATGGGTGTGGTGGGTGCTCGTTGTGGCGCTTCTGGCATATTTGGGGACCTGTTGGTGGTTACGTGGCTGGCTGAGTGTACACATGTCCCCACGTATCTTACAGTTGTTCGGTTTGGGCTGTGTGTGGTGGTGTCTGTTGCATGTGTGTGTGATGTGTTGTGTATTGTGTGCTGGACATGGGGGTGTTTGTCCCTGGGAGCTGTGGCATGGTGGTAGTGCATGTGAGTACATAGCGGTGTGCTGGTATACATTAGTTTGTACTTACCAGCCTCCACTCCCCTGCTAATCCGGCGAGGATCTCCGGATGTATTATGACTCGCACCTTCTCCTCCCACGCTTTGAAGGTCTTGAAGAGCGCGGGATTCCCTCCGCCAGTGACGGCAGCCAGCTCTCTGTTTTTGCCCTCCTTCTTCTTGACCAGGCTCTTGACGTCATTCCAACGTTTGTTTATTTCTCCTCTGTTCCTGAGCAGGGTCCCGACTGCATTGACCTGGTCTACGATCCGGTTCCACATTCTGTTTCTGGTGGCTAGTGGTGTGTGCTGGACCATGTTCCCATAGATTTGTGGGTACACCTTGATGATCTCGTCGACCATGACCGTCAGCTCAATGGGCGTGAACTTGGGCATTCTTTGTGGTGCCATGGTGTTTGTGGTGCTGGTGCGGTGTGTGTTGTGTAATGTGCAGGGGGTTTGTGGTGCAGGTGTTTGGTGGTGGTGGTGGTGGTGGTGGTGGTTGTGATGTGTGCGTTTCTGTGGTGTGCTGCTGTCCTTGCTGTGTCACTGTGTCCTCTCCTCTCCTCTCTGGTTTGCAATGTTGCAAGGGGTTGTGGTCTGTGGGAATGCTGCTTTTGTACTTACCTATGTGGGTGTGTCCTCATGGTCTGTTGTTTTCAGGTGTGTTGTGTCTGGGGTTCTGGCCTTTGTAGTTTTTGTTTGTCCGGGGGGTGTTTTCGGGATGTGTACTGTGCTTGTGTATTTGTGCGTGCCTTGCTGTGTGGACTTGTTGGCCATGTTGTGTGCTATTGGTTTTGTGAGCGGATGGTTTCTGTGCAGGTACGTGGGCGCCATGGCTTCTGCCGTGTCGATTCTCATCGGCGTTGTTTGCGCTGGCGGGCGGTATATTTGTAGTTTTCCCGCGCTCATGGCGGTGCGATCGTAATTTCACGTGCGGTGTGTCGGCCGTGAGGGCGGGCGGTTTTGTGTTGTCGTGCGTGTTTCCGTCCGTGGCGGGCGGTTTGACTCCGACTCGGACGTTGGCGGGCGGTATTTTGTGTGATTTTTCGCCGATGGCGGTTTTCGGTTTGTGTAATCGTAATGGCATGGTCGGTGTTCAGACGGTGTGTGCGGGCGGATTTTTGCCGCTTCCATGCCTGGCGGATTTTTTTACGCCGGGTATCGTAATGGGCCCCTTTGTTTTTAAAATGTTTTTATTTTGTTGAACATATTTTGTTTGTTTTTAATGTTGTAGTGACTGGAGTGGGAATAGTAAATGTCATCCCTCCACTATCCAACACTTTCCCTACTGTTGTACTGACTGGAGTCGAAATAGTAAATTTTACCCCTCAGCAATCCAACACTTTCCCTACTGTTGTACTGACTGGAGTGGGAATAGTAAATTTTATCCCTCCGCAATCCAGCGCTTTCCCTACTGTTGCACTGACTGGAGTGGGAATAGTACATTTTACCCCTCCGCAATCCAACACTTTCCCTACTGTTGCACTGACTGGAATGAGAATTGCTTTTTTTTTTTGTTATTTATAAATGTTATTGTGTTAAGTGTAGTGGGAATATTACATTTTATTATTTTGTAATGTTATATTTTATATTTATTGTAGTTAGAATAGTAAATCTTATTTTTGTGTCTTGTAAAATATTTTGTTACTGTTGTGTTGTATTACGTGGGAGTAATTATTTTTATATTTATTTAGTAGAAAAAAAAATCTTTTTAATGTGGTGGGAAATGTATATGTATTTATTTTAATTTGTAATAATTTATTTTATATTGTAATTTATATAATTATGTGTTTGATTCATTATAATAATAATATTATAATTTGCAATATTTTTTGTTTGTAACTTATTTTTTATTAAATAGTAAAATATGTGTGCTGTTTAATTTTTATTTTAAATTAAAGTGATTCCCTTTTTTAATATTTTATGTTTCTGGTATATTTAAATATGTTTACAAATATTTTTTATAATTTAATAATATTATGCTATTTAAGATTTTTTATATTATATTATTAATTAAAATATTAGTTTATATTTTTATATATGTATAATTATATATATATACATATATATATTTTTATATATGTATATGTGTGCTTACATTTTTAAAATGAAGTTTATTTGTTGTATTTGTTAAAATCTACATTGAATTAAATATTTTTTTATAAATTAAAGTTAGCATTTAATTTATGTATATTTTAATATTTTAAATTATGTATATTTTAAAATCGATATTTAATACAACTATATTATTGTAAATGATATTTTTCCCCAATTTTTTGGTACTTACCTTTTTAAGTATAGGGAGTCAATATTTTTTTATTCTATATCTTTACCTCGATATTTTTTACATCTATATTTTTGTGGTCGATATTCTGTCAGTGAACCCTGTTGGGTGTTGGCCCAGGGCGCCCCTTTTCCAACCCCTCTGCTTCGAGAGTTACCAGTTAGGACACAAGTAGGAGAAGTCTGGAACTACTACAGTTTTATCTTCATTTACCACTGCTTTTGCACACCGTACTCTCAGCTCAGGTTTTTGTACTATTACTACTATATTTTTCAAAAATTAATCACCATTTACTCACAACCGGATTTGATTCAAGACATTCTTCAATTCCTTGGTTGTTTCCTTGTTTCCTTTGGATAAACTTAAAATGGTCTATAGCAGCCCACACAGTTGGAGAAAAGTATGCATTAAAATCTTCCAAAGCATGTTCAAAAGCGTTTCCTTGTCTAGGTTTTTTCTCCATTTTAGTGTATACCTTTAAGTCTTCAGGACCAAGCCAATAAAGCAACATTTTCATTTTCTTCTCAGGTGACAAGTCACCTTCATCAAATGTGGAAACATACTTCATAAATAATTCCTTTCATTCTTCCCATTTTATGGAAGGCTCCAACCGCAAAGGAATATAAGGTTGCAGTGGTGTGATATTTAAGATTTGTGACTACGCAATGCTCTTGATAAGGTAATTAAGCTTAATCCAAGTTTTAATCAACAGTAATATGAGTAAATGCTGAGGCAAGTTAGTAGCAAATGCTGCTAAGTATACATTAGGTAAATCTGCATGAAATACTTAAAAAAAAAAACACCATCAGATGTGTTTGTGGAATACATCTTTCTCCACAATCTGATAGTAAGATGAAGAGCTCAATGCAGGCCAAGTGTTAGTGATTCTGAAAACAACTCAGCATTGATGCCGTGCCTCAACTGAGATAACATGGTGAGAAACATGGTCATAGTTTTCACTTTACACACACGCTCCTGATTGAGTGAATTTTCCTAATTTTACAAGCAAAAACACACTTAAATAGAATGTGCAGAAGTTCATGCTAATTAACATATGTATAATACATGCAATTTTAGTAGTAGGTCATCATATTTAGGCATTGCAAGCATACAAAAGAAATATTAACGTAGTGATTTAAGTTTAGCCTAACTGCTGATGCCATATTAACATTGATTCATACATTAGGATTGAAAAGCCTATTTTTCACATTGAACTGTTGTTGTGCACAAGATGTTTTTTTCTCTTGCACGCAGATGCTGTAATTTTCCAGAAGCCTTATGTTAGCTAGTGAATAAACATTTGTTGTGTATTAGACAACTTATAGTGAGGTTCTCACCGAGAGTAAAGGAGATGGCACGAAATATGGCTCCTGGTTAGAACAGCCTGAACCACAAGATATGGACGAAGCATCTTTTCAAGGACATGATTCTGTGGCTTATTGTGAAGATGTGAGAAACTAGGGAGTCTACCTGCTCTCAGGGTTTGCTGAAATCTGTTTGGATGCTGAGTGCAGGCAATGTAGCAATTGGTACAAACCATGTTTAGTACATTCATATTAGCGTGTGTTCCTAGAGTAGGTTAGGACTATCTTTCTGGGATTCTATGAATTACCTCTCTCCTTTCTGGTCTTCTCTTGATTTATTGCTGAGAATACTTTCCAACTTGCATGATTCTTTATTACTCAAATGCTAAGGCTTAATGCCACAATATTCCCATGCTCTCATCAGAACTCTTCAATTGAGTTTCTGAACTGATACCTTTTCTCACTTATTGAAGAAATTGCCATTTCAATGCATATTCTAGAATAGGGAATGCCTTTATGGAACACGCTTGCTGTATTATCTCTACCTTATTTGTGATACTCACTAACTTGGTATTTTACCTTGTTTTGAAATACCGACTAATGGATTTTTTGAACCTGTAATAGTGATAACTAAAAGATTAATGATTTCTGAATAAATTAACCAATCTGAATAAAATTGTTAATAAAACTCTTTAACTCACATCAACTCTCTAGAAATTCTTGTGAGTTCTTAAATGGGCTTCGCTATTCATGTTGGTTTATGTAGATGATTGTTCCCTCTCAGTTCTCGTTGTTGATGAATAAAGGTCCATACGACCAATGGGGGGGGGGTTATTTAGTGATTATACTCAAAGACTGAGATACAAAAATCCCAGCACGTCACTTCCTTTATAGCCTTCTACGTTCGATGCAGCCGTTAAGTAAATACATCCATATTTTTTAAACTTACACTGACTGTCAAATCACTTGAATTCACCATGGACACCAACATCACCTCAAGAAGCGCAGTTCAGACTGGTACTCTGTCTTTGAATGAAGGTGCATTGTTTCTTCCAAAAAATGATTTCAGAACTACTGTGTAAGGCCTTGTACATTCGCATCTGGATGTTCATTATGCCCTGCTCCATGGCCTCCTAGACTCCACACTGGCATCCTACATACCACAGCATCACTTATCCAGGGCCTGAAGAAATATGATCATATTCCCTCATCCTGATGGAACTCTATTGGCTCCCTTTACAAGCCTGCACCATGTTCAAAACCAGCTGCATCATTTACTAAGCTCTCATGACCAGTACCCATGCTGAAGACAAGCTCACCATCTCCTGTGGTTCCCAGCACATCTGCAGCCAGGACACTATCAGACTACAAACTAAGGGGAATATTTATAAGCCCCTTTGTGTCGCTCTTGCAACACGTAATGTGGTGCAAGAGCGATTCAAAGGTAAAATGAGATTTATGAAGCCACCTTGCGTGGCCCTTTGTGACTTCATAAATCTCAAGTAACGCAATGCAGATCAAATCGCTGCGTTGCATTATTCTGCACCTGGGATGCGTTTCCATGAGTGTTGCATTGGTGTTCCCACGCAAAATCCATGGATTTTGACGCATTCCCAGATTTACAAGAACAGGTAAACCTAGGAATGTGCCAAAAAGATAGCCTCCCCAGGAGAGGCGTAACAAGGAGAAATATGTTTATTTCTCCTCGTTTCTTCCTCTTTCTAAGTGTGCTGCATTCTTCAGCACACATAGAAAGAGGAAAAAGCCTCTCAGGATCCTGCCTACAACACAGTCACCCTCCCACCATGGCGCAAGGATGCCTGCGTTGTTGGCACTAGGCTGCCAAAACGGCATCAGCACAAGGGAAAGGGACAGGAATGAGCTGTATTGGATAAACATGGCGCATTCCTGCCCCTTCCCTGTGACGCAGGGCAGCGCAGAAAGGTGACTTGCTTTGCTGCCCTGCTCCACAGAAGTCATAAACATGCCCCTATGTGTAGAAAAGAAAAAAACTGCAACAGGTATTTTCTATTTATGCTGTAATCCAACAAGGAGCTGCAGAGGGAATCTAAATGCCAGGCCACCCTCCAATGAACATATAATCCAACAACAAGGACCTGGCATTAGGCACTTTTACTAATTTGTGTACATAAATACGTAGGATTATGTATAGGGCGATATGTTTATCTATTCCCAAACTCAGTAGTCCTTTTCATGAACTCTGACCTAATCCCCTGTGCCTTGATAATTAATAAAAAAAAAATAAAACCACAGTGGGGAAAAGAGATACCAGTCAGCAGTCAGTTCACTCAACCAGCGCCAATCAACAATGTAGTTTATATGTGTCATAAAGACAGAAAAGTGCGCAAAAGTGTAAGGAAATGAGAAAGTATCTCACGTGTGCACCACCAGAGGAGCTACTGGCAGGTTCTCACCAGCTTGCCCACGTACTTATCATCATCGATAACTTTCTCATAAAATAAAATATGTGTCCAGTGCGGAAAAGGTGGGAAAAAATTGAGAAAGGAAAAATAAGACCCCAAGAAGAATGAGACACAAGAAGCCTCAAGTAAAAATGGGTACAACTCACATACGTACTTCTAACTTTTTATTCCACAGCGTGAGTTGGCCCAATATTAAAAACACAGCATGTTGTTAATCACTTGGAGGATGGCCAACATGTTTCATTGCCTTTTCAAAAGTAGCGGCAAATTCATCAGGGCACCTGAGTTCAGCAATCACCTCCCTGGACCTTTGTACATCATGAAAGAGTGACTAGTGAGAACCATGGGCCCACATACCAGCTCTCACTTAGTTGCAGGGGTGTATATTATTTACACTTTTTTCTCCCTTTAAAAGCACCTCTGTTACTCACACCTTCACGGTTTGGAATGCAACTGCACGCGGTCAATCGCTCCAGCGTTTCACCGAGCATGTAGCCAAATGCGATGCAGTGCGTGCAACGAAATTCGTTTTATTTATTTAAATGTTTACTTACCTGTATTCGGCCGTAATCTGTGGTTTACTACCCCCCACCCTGCCCCTCCCCCACCCCACGTCACCGCCCGGCCGGCACTCCTACCACGGACCGCTACTGTTCTAGTATATGTTTTTGTTGGTGAATTTATAAGAATTTAGGGGCACATTACGATACCCGGCGTAAAAAAATCCGCCAGGCATGGAAGCGGCAAAAATCCGCCCGCACACACCGCCTGAACACCGACCACGCCATTATGAGTACACAAACCGAAAACCGCCATCGGCGGAAAAATCACACAAAATACCGCCCGCCATCGTCCGAGTCGGAGTCAAACCGCCCGCCACGGACGGAAACACGCACGACAACACAAAACCGCCCGCCCACACGGCCGACACACCGCACGTGAAATTACGATCGCACCGCCATGAGCGCGGAAAAACCACAAATATACCGCCCGCCAGCGCAAACAACGCCGATGAGAATCGACACGGCAGAAGCCATGGCGCCCACGTACCTGCACAGAAACCATCCGCACACAAAACCAATAGCACACAACATGGCCAACAAGTCCACACAGCAAGGCACACACAAATACACAAGCACAGTACACATCCCGAAAACACCCCCCGGACAAACAAAAAATACAAAGGCCAGAACCCCAGACACAACACACCTGAAAACAACAGACCATGAGGACACACCCACATAGGTGAGTACAAAAGCAGCACTCCCACAGACCACAACCCCTTGCTACATTGCAAACCAGAGAGGAGAGGAGAGGACACAGTGACACAGCAAGGACAGCAGCACACCACAGAAACGCACACATCACTACCACCACCACCACCACCAAACACCGGCACCACAAACCCCCTGCACATTACACAACACACACCGCACCAGCACCACAAACACCATGGCACCACAAAGGATGCCCAAGTTCACGCCCATGGAGCTGACGGTCATGGTCGACGAGATCATCAAGGTGTACCCACAAATCTATGGGAACATGGTCCAGCACACACCACTAGCCACCAGAAACAGAATGTGGACCCGGATCGTAGACCAGGTCAATGCAGTCGGGACCCTGCCCAGGAACAGAGTCGAGATAAACAAACGTTGGAATGACGTAAAGAGCCTGGTCAAGAAGAAGGAGGGCAAAAACAGAGAGCTGGCTGCCGTCACTGGCGGAGGGAATCCCGCGCTCTTTAAGACCTTCAAAGCGTGGGAGGAGAAGGTGCGAGTCGTAATACATCCGGAGATCCTCGCCGGATTAGCAGGGGAGTGGAGGCTGGTAAGTACAAACTAATGTATACTAGCACACCGCTATGTACACACATGCGCAACCACCATGCCACAGCTCCCAGGGACAAACACCCCCATGTCCAGCACACAATACACAACACATCACACGCACATGCAACAGACACTACCACACACAGGCCAAACCGAACAACTGTAAGATGCGTGGGGACATGTGTACACTAAGCCAGCCACGTAACCACCAACAGGTCCCCAAATATGCCAGAAGCGCCACAACGAGCACCCACCACACCCATGTGTCCGCCACAGCTGCACTAACCGACAAGTAACAGGTAAGTGGCAGGAACACAAAGTGCAGTGGGTGGGACGGTGGACAGCCCAAGTACAACACACACCAGGCCCCAGTCCCACAGCACAGCAAGGAGGAGCATCCCCCACACCCCACAGCCACGTGTCAGCCACCGCAGTGCACAACGACAGCCGAAAGGCAGACATCACGGTCCACAGCAATCGGTGTCAGTGGGTGTACAGCCACCCCCACGACCCACTACACCCCCCACCCCCACAGACCTGCAACATGGAGCACCCCCGCTTAGAGCCATGTGGCATCCAGTACAGTGCACGCACGAACAACTTGCAGGTGGGAAACTGGACAGGGCTGGATTACTGGAGGCATGAGGACCATAACACCACCAACACATGGGACATGTCACGTAGCACACGAACACGCAGCACCGCCCACCGTCACGAACAAGTGAACAATGTGCACACGGACATGAACAGCAGACTCACACCCCACATGACCCATCACAGACATAGCAACACCCAAGGAGCCACGTCTGCATGCACAAGCCACACTGAATATAGTCCCACACGGCAGCCACTGTGCAACTCATCACACACAACCGAAACACCATTGAAGTCCTGTCCATGTAGCCCCCACTGCCTGTCAACCCCACACCCCACAACTACGCCTATGTAAGACAAACAACACTAGACGCAACAGAGCGGAACAACATAAATGCACACGAACACCACTGAACCCATCAAACTCACAGACACACCATGCACATACAACATACCATCCATCCCATCCGTCAGCCCCAGTCACATGAAAGGCATGTCATCCGCACAGCTGCCACACATACAGCAGTCACGCTAAGACACATGCCCATGACCAACCATGTGCCAGAAGTCAATTAAGCGCACGACACACTGTGAGCAACAACACACAACATGGGCCACACCCCCCCGAGCACTGCAGTGATGCACATGGCACAGGGCAGCACGCACACCAAGGAGATGGGACAACTGCAATACGTTGGCTGGCACACAACTATCATTCACTCATAACGATGCGTCCAATGCCATGTCCAGTAACCACAACAGACAGCAAATATGCAGGGCATGTCAGGCATGCACACACCTCAGACCATGCACTGTCATGCTGCCACAACACATGTCACGTTCGGCACCCATGGCTCACAGCATGTACCCCAAAAGCATATCCCCTCCCAAATGCGAATCTGGGGCATGGCCCCCATGTTGCCATATGCGTTCCTAAGCGTTCCATTTGAACCCCAAAAGCATATCCTCTCCCAAATGCGAATCTGGGGCATGGCCCCCATGTTGCCATATGCGTTCCTAAGCGTTCCATTTGAACCCCAAAAGCATATCCCCTCCCAAATGCGAATCTGGGGCATGGCCCCCATGTTGCCATATGCGTTCCTAAAGCGTTCCATTTGAACCCCAAAAGCATATTCCATCCCAAATGCGAATCTGGGGCATGGCCCCCATGTTGCCATATGCGTTCCTAAGCGTTCCATATGAACTCCAAAAGCAAAGTACAAACCAGACCCAGGATGGGCCAGGAGCCCGCATACACCAGAGTCACAATGAGTAGGGGCAAAGCAACACACCCATCGGCATGGCCAATCCGTCCCATGCCACATGTGCACAGCACACAGTCCCATTGCCTAGCACACACAACTACAGATGCCACAGCCACACACTCGCCTCCGTGAAACCCATGTACGAGATTGCACGAACTGCCAATGTCAGACGACTAATACATACTTCGCCAGGTGCAACACAATAACAAATCTCATTTTCTCCACAGGTGACGAACTGCTGGACGCTGGGGATGGAGACAGCAGCCAGCACAGCCAGCCTACAAGCCCCCAACGAGGACACACGGATCTGGAGGATCTGTCCACCTCTTCGGACACGGACCACCAAGCTGGCCCATCTGGCGTGGCAGGGCCCAGCCGCTCCCCAGGACCCCTCCTACCCACCAACCCATCATCCAGGGATGCTGAACAGTCCCAGTCCCCTGCTGCCACTGTCGTTGCGGCCACACCCACGGTCATTGCGGCCACTACCACTGCCGCAACCGCCACCATCGCCGCACCGACCACCACCGCCTCCACCACCACCACGTCTTCGCTGGCACCAGCCCCAGCGCAGGTGGTGGCCCGGCCGACTGGATCCACCCTGGGAGCCACAGCGAGGACCGTGGTGTGCAATGTGGCTAGTGGGCAGGCCGGTGGCAGCAGGACTGGTAGGAGGAGCAGGGTCAGGGAAACGCCAGCCTCCCCTGGGAGCCATGCCCTGCCTCAAATGGCCAGAGTCCTTGGGGCCTATGAAGAGGCCCAAGGACAATGGGCCAGGTCTGCTACTGACACGCGGGAGGTGCTGGGGGTGCTGAGGTCCATGGACGCCCATATGGGCCAATTCGTGTCCCGTATGGACCAACTCGTGGACCTCATGGGCCAGCTGGTGGTGGCGGTGGGGTCACAGGCAAGGCCAGCAACACCACCTCCGCCACCACCTGCTAGGGCGCAGGGTCGGCCAGCAGTGTCCACTTCCCCTGCGTCCACAGCCAGTGAGCACACCTCACCCACCACCAGCAGGTCGCCACCACACACCCCCTCCCAAACGTGGAAGGGGCCGTCCGAAGAGGAAACAGATCTCCCGGGAGGACTTCGCACGCTCCAGTCGCAAGTGAGGCAGCCAGCCAGCCTTCCGCCAGCCTTCCTTGACCAGCCACTGCATTGACTTGCTCTACGATCCCACTCCACACAGCCAGCTGGATGGCATGTGTGTGTTGGACTATGGACATAGAACCAGTGGGTACACCCTGATCATCACGCAGCCATGACCGACAGCTCATTGTCACTGCACGCACCACTTTTGTTATCACCTTACACACAATCACATGTCACAGTTCGTAATAAATGCACCTTATTCACTAACTGCTGTTTGTGCCCTGTGTTTTATTTGTACGGAATACAACGGCCACCTTGGGCGGAAGGGCACCTGATGCGTGGCATGGCAATGGAATCCGGAGGGCCTGTAGGGACCTAGGGGTGGGAGACAGAACAGGAGCACATTCAATGAGTGTGTCACACACCCATCACACAGTACATGTCAACAACTACAAGCAATGTACACACATCGCACAGAGCAATAGGGCACAATGCCACAGTCACCAACAGTGGCATACTACCCTGGCCATGGAGCGTTGACACACTGCACGCAGTGAACATACGGCCACCCTGACACAGCACACACACACCTGCACAGATACAGACACATCATCCGTCGTACATGGACACTCACCGTCAAGTGAAGTAGCGGGCGATGAGCTGCTGGCACACATTCCCAGCTTCCTCCTCTCCGCTGTCCACCTCACTCGAGCTGTCCTGGTCTGCGGGCTGGGGCCCTGGTTGATCTCCGTCATCCACAATGAGGGGGATCTGCTTCCGAATGGCCAGATTGTGCAGCATGCAGCACGCCACCACTATCTGGCACACCTTCTGTGGGGAGTACGCCAGTGCACCCCCGGTGCGGTCCAGGCACCTGAACCTGGACTTGAGGAGGCCAAAGGTACGCTCGACCACACGTCTGGTCCTCCCATGTGCCTCATTGTATCGATCGTCTGCTGGGGTGCGAGGATTCCTCAATGGACTGAGCAGCCATGCCCCATTCGGATACGCAGAGTCACCTGGGTGTGAGGGACACAGAGAACCGTAGCTATTCCAACTGGACAGGGGACAGCATCGCACAACCAGCACGCTACACCACTCCACATACTCACCGACAATACAGGCACGATCCTGTTGCAGATTGGCCATCAGTCGTGGCAAGATGCTGTTGCGCATTATGTGTGCGTCATGGGCCGAGCCTGGAAACTTTGCACACACGTGGGTGATCACCATGTCCGCAAGGCACACCACTTGCACATTCAGGGAGTGCGTGTGCTTCCTGTTGCGGTACAGGTGCTCAGTGGCCTGTGGTGGAACAAGGCCAACATGAGTGCAGTCAATGGCTCCCACGACGTGTGGGATTCTGCCAAGGGCATAGAATGCACCCTTCACTGCCGCCAATTCACGAGCCCTGGGGAAGCGGATGTACCTGTTCCGGTACAGCATCATGGCTGCCAGTACATCCCTCAGCACCTTGCTGAACATGGGCTGGGACATCCCTCCTCCAATGCCCACTGTGTGCTGTAATGACCCAGTGGCGAAGAAATGCATGGCGGCCATCACCTTAGCCGTGGGGGTGACAGCAGTCGGATACACCCTGCGGGGACGGAGATGGGGCTCTAACATGGCACACAGTCGATGCAGAGTTGGCCTGTCCAGCCGAAACTTCCTGATTACCTCTGTATCGTCCATGTCCGCCAGCAATTGGTATGGGCGGTCAATGTTCGGTCTCCGCCTGGGTTAAATGGCAGAGGACACATGTCAAAGCAACACGGCACATAGCAATTTCGCATACACATCACTGACATGACTGAGCAAGCACATGAGCCACAGCCCAGCTGTCAAGCTGGGACGGCACGGCCACAATACACTTACACAGGTCTCCCAACAATGGCAATGGCAAGTGAGACATACCACTGCCATGTGCATGCACATGGGGATCTAGGCCCCAATGACTTGCGGGGCGTGCTGATGGGGACTGACTGCATATTCGTCAAGCGGCAACGCCACGGCAACATGAGTGTCTGCTGAGCATGGAACTGCTTCCGAGGCTGGATGAGTATGGCACACGACGACGACGATGTGGGCACGGGCTGAGCGGCCAATACAAGTGGGACCTGTGGCACGAGGGGATATGAGACAGTAGTAGGTGTCAGCACTGCACCCTATGTACAGCACTGTACGGATCACAGCTCCCGAAACATTGACTGGTGTCCACATTGACAGCCCCATGCCAAGACGGCTGTGTGCTTGCAGTCACAGGTGAGAGGTTACATTGCACGTGCCAGGTGGCAGACGTACATAGTGGGAGCTGGCATGTGTGTGCATGTGTCTCCTGTTCAGGATCCACCAGATGGGCGCTGACTCTGTACTGACCATTGGACACAGCATGTTCCGTGGAAGGCTTGTGTGTGTGGGATGGTGGCACTGGATGTGCCTCCGTTGGGTGGGGGGCCATGCACAGGGCGGGTACGTCGATGATTGCGCATTGTTGGTCACGGTGGGTGCACCAACTAAGATGTGTTGCCCTGTGTTAAATTCCTATGTCCGCATGATGATGGACTGTGGATGTGGGCAGACTACACATTGGTCGATGTGCTGTCTATATGCATGTGCCTTCACACCAGGCACAGCTGCCCCTGCACATGTGACCCCTGCTGGACTCGCTGCTGGGTCTGTGGAGCTGATGCACCTTCTGCGCGTGGGGCGGACAGCTCTCCTCACTTCCCTCATTGCGCATGTCATGTCTTTGCCGCAGGTGACATGGATCATGGAGGGCCCACATGTACGCGTGGGTAGGCTACACATGATTGTTCACTGGTCGCCACCCCCAGTCAGTGTTTCGAATGGGAAGGTTGTCGTGCTGGTGGTATGTTCGATGTGGCGGATGGGCGGGCCTAGGTGCGGGCTTACATTCCGGACATGGGGGGTAGTTGGATTGGCGACTAGTTGCAGTACACACGGGACACATCTCTTCCTTTCCACATCTGGGTCATCCCTTGTACTAACTGACAGTGATACAGTCATCTTCGCCCCAGCCCTCATGTCCTCCCTCGCCCCCCAATATGCATGCTCACCTGCGAGGCTAGCGCTTGCACAGGCAGCCCCAAGCTCGCACCAGAGAGGGCAAGGAGTGAATGTGTGGGTCCAGTTGCACGAGTGGGCTGTCTCAGGGTATGATGTGTGGCGGGACGCCGTCCACCTGCGTGGTGCCCCAAATGGAGACCCAGCCTGCATGGACTATGCATCACAGTCTTCGCCTTCCGGATCCGCCACCTGCGACACCCAGTGGCTGTGGCTGCCCTTGCGGCCAGGCCGCGTCCGTCTGTGGCTGTTGGCCCACACATTCACTCTTTGGCCTCTCTGGGGAGGGCTCGGGGGTGGTGGCGCACGCGCTTGCACTTAGTCGCAATGGCATGTGTCGTGGTTGGTATGATGGGCAATGGATGGGATGGTGCGAGCCACCTCCCGTGACGTCAGTGCTGCTCGTGCTGTGGTGCGTCCCCCTACACTTCCATGTGACTTGTGCCATGCTAGACGTTGAGGTTCTATTGCCTGCGTGATATGACCAGGAGGAGCGCGAGGAGACCTCTCACACACCATGCTCCACTGCCATCCCGTGCCCTGTATCGCCTGTGCGGATTGACTATGTTGGGGTTACACCTGGTCGACTGGGGCTGTGTGTGCCTTGTCAAGGGGCATGGCGGGCGCACAACAGGATCCAGCTTGTCCACAGAGGGTGGGCTGAGGTGCGCCTGGTACCGCCTTGTACGTGTGCCCGGCTGCTGTGCACACACGTGTTCACTCCCCCCCGACAGGTGTCCTCTCACAATGCCCAGGGAAGCGGTGGTGTACTGTTCATGACCCCTCCCAACACGGCGTGCTCCAACTTGTCATGTGCGCATCTACCCGTCGCACCCACCCACCTGAGCACTGCGTCCATACGACTTCACACGACACATGTGTGTCTTCCACAGTAGTGCTACTCATTTGCGTTGACATCCAATACCAGTGGACTACATGGTCATGTCACGACTGCCGTGTACTTCACATACTCTCATCCTCTCTCATTCGTACTTGTGAAATGAGTCAGCGGAGACAGTTTTGGTTTCAAACATTATATTGAGTCTTCTGTCCTCTGTGATGCAGTATAGTGGACACTACTGGCAGCGGAATACATGTTGAGGATATACTGAGCATGATTACAAATGGGATAGGGTGTGGGGTTACATCTGCTTGGCCAAGGCTGTGCTAATGTACATTTACGTATAGCTGCGGAGCTGCGGACTTTGACACAGACGGTATACATGTAGCCTACCAGACCGCTCGGCATCATGGGCACAGTCCATCTCAGTTCCATGTGACAGGTTTGCTGCGGTTGTTCCTCATGCACGCGTGCATGTGAGATGACATCAGGGCATGTGCTTGCGTGCATGCAGCGGCGTGCCACTTGTTGTTGCACTGTGGTGGTTACTGGACATGTCACAGTCACTGGGGTCGTGTTGTTGTTGTATGCACTTGTCGTCCATGCAAAGGTCCTGGTATGGGATTCCCGGGGCGGGGGTGGGAGGGGTGCAGCACCCACAGACTCCAGGCGACCTATTCATGTCCACTGAGCGGTGTGTGTGTCCATGTGCGCTGAATCCATGTCGTGTCCTGGTTGTTCGTGCAGTTCCGTCCATGTGGGTGCGATGCACAGAGCCCATGCCACTGCCTCCCACGATGCATGCGGTGTTCCTGGATGTGATGGGGAACAGTGTGCATGTCCCGGTCATATCCGATGTCATGGCGATGTCGTTGATGGTGTGGTTACAGTTGCCGGTCGTTTGGTATGGCTGTTGTGGTGGTGACTGGCCAGTCCGTGCGGAAGCTGAGCATGGGTGCGGGGTTGGACTTCATAGGTCACTCGGGGAACCTGCGTTGTGGTCCGACGTATTTACAGGTTGTCAGGTATGCGATGCCGTCCAGCAGGGCTTCCATGTCATTGGTGGTGTACATGTTTGCCAGCCAATGAAGCGGATGGTGGCTGTCAAGGTGTTGTTCGTAGGTTGTCCCTTGGAGGACCATGATGGGGCATGCTGGGTGACATTCGATGTAGCTGTTCTCGATGATCCGTCGTGTGGAGGCACAGTGGTTCCATTTCAGTGCGCGTGCGATGTTGGCCACATACGCCATGCCCCCATAGGCAGAGCAGGCCCTGTCGTGTGCGTCCAGAGGGAGGAGTAGTGGTAGCAGGTCCGCCTTCAGACATGCCGGGTTGGAGAGGCATATCTCGACGGGATGCTGGTAGGGACACCTCCGACAGTAGAAGACGGGCATGACGCAGCTGAACAATGTGATGCGGTAAGTCAGTCGGTAACTTACGTTCAGCAGGGACAGGAGATCGCATCCCAATGTATGTATCGTGTTGGTTTGGTACAGCTTGAGCTGTTCGGCGTAGTTGGGTAGGTGTGTTGCGGTTGCCATTTCGCAGCGGTTCGTAGAGGTGGCGTGCTCCGGCTGTGTGTGCAGTCTGCAATGTGCACGCTCCGGGGTTGCTGTGAGCTCTGTGTAGTCGTGGGGAGACAGGACTTGTGTTCTGTTGGCTTGTTTGGAGGACACGGGCCCTCTTCCCACATGCTTCTCAGACAGTTCAAGGTCAGTGCTGTGTGACTCCTTCCAATTAACTTGCATGTGGCCGACATGGGGGAGTGTTTTCTTCTTTCTTCCCCGTCCGTTGTGTGCTTCTGTGATATGCGCTATCTGCCGTGTGGTCGGTCTCCTCGGCATGCCTGTGTTGGTCTATTCTTGGACAATGGCTGTATTCACCGGCTTCTGTCGTAGGGCTGTGGTTTCGGTGTTGGAATGGAAGGTCATTCAGTGCTGTCTGCTCTCCCTTGTGTGGGCGGCAGGCTGCCTTTCCGCTCTGCGTTGGGCCTTGTGTGTGGATGTAATTCTTGGGCCACCTGTTGTCGGTCCCCGGGCTCTTTGGTGTTCCGTTTCATGTGTCTTGTTCATATGTGCAGGGTGGTATGGGTTTTTCAGTGTGGTACTGGCGTTCCTCTTCCCGAAGGGGCCCTGCTTCTCCTAGTTGGTGTTGCCGCCGCTGTGTGCTTCGCCATGTTTGTTACACTGGGGTGTGTCCTGCTGTTGCGTGACTTCACTGACATGTGTGCGTCGGTTGTGTGGCGTTGGGTGTTGTCCGTGAATTGGGCGTTGGGGACATGTCTGTGGCCGGCCTGTCACGTGTCATGTGCGTTCGGGGTGGGGCTGATGTGTGTGCTGCTTGGTTGTGTCCCTGTGTCTGTGTGCGACGCATGCATGGCGCTGCGGTTGGCCTCTGCGTTGTGCGCATGTGTGGCGGCGTCATCGGCGCTTTGGGGCCGTGACGGGGTGGTTGGTTCCTAGTCCCAGGTGGTGTGTACACATGTGTTCTGCGATGTTAGGATTTGGCCTGTGTGTCATATGTGGATGCAATGGTGGATGTGTAGTGTGCACGCGCTGGTGGGGGGTTGTCCGCTTTTTCCGCCCTTGCACTGTGTGCGCTGTTTGCGTGCACTTGTTGTGTGTGTGCCTACCTGCGTCTCCGCGGTACGTTGCGTCCTTGGTGGTGCATCAGCAGAAGCATGGGTAGGGCCTGCAGTGCTGGATTCATGCCCGGGGTGCCGCTTCTTCGTTGTCCGTGCTCGGCGTCCGTGTTACCGCTTCGGTTTGTCGTACGGTATCTCTTGGCCGTGGGAGCCGTTTGTTTGCGGCATCGTAATTTATGCGCCGGGCGGGACGTGTTTCGTCGGACGGTGTGTGTCAGTTGTGCTGCGCCGCTACGTGTGCGGGCGCACTTTGATGGCGGACGGTGTTGCTGGCTTGGCGGCGGTGTTTGGCCTGCTTTTCGCATCATAATTGGGCGGGCGTGTGGACTGCTGCGTGCCGGCGGTAACTGGTGGTTTTTGCATCCGCCAGCACGGCGGTTGTGCTTCCGCCCGCCATCGTAATGGGCCCCTTAGTATTAAAAAAAGGAAAAAGAATAAAGTAAGAATAGAGTTTGATTAGGAATAGGGGTTTGTTTGTGTATTTTTTAAATACAGAGGTTAAAACAGTAAGGTTGTGTATTTCCAAGGGAAGTTTTTAAATAGTTATAGGTTTATGCAAAGGAAAGTTTGTTGTAACGTTTAAGAGAAAAGTATTTTGAAAGATGCATCTGGACCGGTTTTGAAGCTCGAGGTATGCTCGCTGGAATCACGTGAAGACAGCTGATGCCTTTGAGCATGAAGGGGCTTGTCTGACGAGGCGGCTGCTCGAGGGGTAGAAGCGTCATTGGAATCTTAGACGCGCGAGGCAGCAGCCGTGCGAAGTCGGAGCGCGTCCGTGTGAGCGCGAGAAGACACGAAAGAACGTGCGAGATCTCGCGATAAAGAGCAGCCATTTTGAATTGGGAAATTAACAATGGAATTAATATGTTTTATGCTAGCGCGAAGGACGGTTTAACGATCGTCCCAGTGGGCGTAGCGGAGATCAGCTGTTTTTATCGAAAGGTGAAGTGGAAAAGGACTTTTAGAGGTTTTAGGGCAAAAAGTATAGATTTTGTTGGATTTCTGAAGGAAAATTGTTTTATTAATACAAGAGTTTATGATCAGGAGTATGGTTTATTTTGCCTAGAGATTTTAGAGGTTGCATTAGGAAGGATATATTTTAGTGTTAATAAAATAGAGAGAGATTTAAGCAGTGATATTGAGATATCAGGTAGCAGGGTGAATGAGGAGATAGTAAAACAATAAATAGAGTATGAGATGAAAAAACAAGTTAAGGAGACTATGGAGGATTTTATTAAAAATAGGAAAAGATAAGGAAATGAATCTGGTGAGGAATTCTACTCATTGTCTGAGGGAGAAGGTATGAGTTCAGAAGTTGGGAGAAAGAAAACGAGACATATAGAAGAGGTGGATATGACACAAAAAATAAAGGTTGGAGATTAGGCAACCGCAAAGAGGGGATGCCCTTGGTGGCACACAAGAGGAGGATAAGTTTGAAGATATGGAGATAGAAGCTACTAGTGAGAGTATTAAGGATCCCTTTCGGGGAGATATGTTTAGCCAACTTAATATAAAGCATCCAAGAAGCGGTGAGTGGTGGCCCATGGAACATGTGGCAACATTTATTAAGACTTGGATAAAAAAGCCTTTGGACAGGGAAATGCATAGGATTATGATGGCAGAATGCTCAAAGCCAAGAATTGAAGAAAAGGTTTGTGCAACTCCAAATTTGTATCCAGATCTTATTAACTATTTATTTAGGCTTGGGAGAGATCCAAGGAAGGTTCTAGAAAGATCATTAAAATATGCCAAGACAAGCTGCTGGATGTTTTGGGGCCGCGGAGAAGGGTCCTAGATATGGCAGAGGATGCTTACGCGAATGAGGAACAAGTTGATGTGGAGCTATTAAGAGGATGGAGCCAAAGGGCGTTAGTCCTCCTGGGTAATGCGAATTCAGGTTTGTTGCAAGAGAGGAGTAAGGCGATTTTAATGAAGATAAATTCAAAGTTGGGGGATTTAGCACAGAAGGAAGTGAAGATTCAAAGGGTTTGTTGTTTGGAGAAGGTTTGGTGAAAGGGATAGGAAAGTACGTTGGGACTTTTACGGCATTGGATAAAGCACAGGGAAGCATGCGTAAGATGTTTGGAGTTTTTGGAAGGGCCAGTAGAAGGGGATCCTTTACTGGCCGTGGAATGCAGAGGTCCCAATATGGTTAGCAAAATAATTCACAGTATGGTTGGCAGAACAGAGGTAGAGGATACCGACAGAGTACATGGTTTTTCCCAAGTAGAGGAAGGACACGAAGAAGCAGGAGATATTCATTTGACTTGGACTGGCAAACAATGGAGGACAAGGTGAGTATGGGGACTACTTTTGGTTCATCCCCAAAAGGAGTAGGAGGTCGTTTGAAATTATTCAAAAAGGAATGGGAGAGAATTTCAGGAGATCCATGGGTCTTGGACACGGTTAAGGGTTTCGTAATAGAGTTCATAAGTTGTCCTTTTCAGGAGAAAGAACAAAGAGAGATAAAGATGTTGTTAGAGCAAGAAGCAATAGTGGAACAAGAAATAATTACTCTAATTGGAAAGAATGCGATAAAAGAAGTGGAAGATTGGGAGAAGTGTTTTGTAAGCAATCTGTTTTTAGTGGAAAAGAAGGATTAGGGTGGCGCCCAGTGATAAATGTAAGAGAGCTGAACAGGTTCTTAGTATACCGTCATTTCAAAATGGAGGGAATACATTGCCTCAGGGATCTATTGATGGAAAAAGATTGGATGGTGAAGTTGGATCTCAAAGATGCATACTTTACAATCCCCATGGCAAAGGAGAGTCAGAGATACTTGCAATTCGGATGGAAAGGGAGACTTTATCAATTCCTATGTTTACCTTTCGGTCTTTCTTCAGCACCTCGGTGTTCCACAAAGGTGATGAGGGTAGTAATTGCTTACTTTCGACAAAGGGGGATGAGGATGATAATATATTTAGACGATATCCTGATGTCATCACAGTGCCAGGAAGAGTTGAAGAGTTCAATGCAGGAAGTGGTGCGGAAGCTGGAGGAGTTAGATTTCATATTGAACAGGGAGAAATCTTGTATGGAACCTACACAGACGTTGGAGTTCTTAGGTTTTCTGGTGGATACGAAGGTGTGTCAGTTAAGCCTGCCAGGGAAGAAGATGAAGATGATAAAGAAGGAAATTTAGCAGAGTTTAAAGAAAGACATGGTTACTTTAAGGGAGTTAACAAGGATTATAGGTCTATTGTCATCTTCGGTACAGGCAATATTTCCAGGACCACTGCATTATCGTGCACTACAGAGGTTGAAATGAGATGCACTAAGGAAAGGTTTTTGGTATGGAGACAGAGTAGCTTGGCATACGGAAGCAAGGAAGGAACTTGGTTGGTGGTTAGACAATATGGAGTCATGGAATGGGAGAGCAATTTTGGGAGAAACACCAGATTTTGTGATAGAATCAGATGCAAGTTTGATGGGCTGGGGAGCACATCTGGGAAGTTTGGAGACAGGTGGTGCATGGTCAAGAGAAGAGAAATTGAATCATATAAATTGCCTAGAATTGACAGCAGGTTTATATGCTTTGCAAAGTCTCAAGGAGAGTATAAAGGGTCACACAGTTCTGATGAGGATGGACAACGTGTCTGCGGTGACATATATAAACAAATTAGGGAAACGAAGTCCCGGAATTTAGCGGAGCTAGCAAAGGATTATTGGAACTTTTGCCTGGAGCACAAGGTGGGAGTGAAAGCGGAGTACTTAGCAGGGGAGTTGAATGTGAGTGCAGATTGGAATTTGAGGGATATGAGGGAAGGGCTTTCGGAGAAGGCTGCAGAGTTACTGGAGGAGTCATGGGCTCCTGGCATAAGGAGTAGATACGGAGATAAGAAATTTGGAGAATATGGTCTGGTTGGTGCATGGCAGGGGGTCTGGATCCCATGGAGGCTCCTCTAGTGGAGGTGGTTAATTTTATGACGGAGAAGTTCCATGAAGGTTTAGAATACCAGACCCTCAATTGTTACAGGTCCGCAATCTCAGCTGTACATTCTCAGATAGATGCCAAGTCTGTAGGGAGAAATGTGATGGTGTGTAGGGTTCTTAAAAGTATGAGGATAAAGAGACCTCCTAAGGCACGTTATAGTGTTTTATGGGACGTTAACATTCTGCTGTCATTGTTTTTGCAGTGGCCAATTAATAGATATTTGGACAATAAAAGACTTTCTGAGAAGTTAGCGTGTTTGTTATGTCTGGTCTCATGCAAAAGGGTTTCGGACATGAAAGGGTTGGAGATAGATAAGAAATTAGTGGGACCAGATGGAATATATTTTTTGATTTGTAAGAGAACAAAGACAATGTCTACATTTGTCTTTTATCCTATTTTTAGTGAAGAGAAGAAGTTGTGTGTAGTGAATTGTTTACAAGAGTATGAAAGCAGGGTTTTGAAGAATAGGAGAGATGGAGATAATCAACTTTTGATTTCATATATGAAACCATTCCGTGTGGTAAGCACTGCTACTATCTCTAGGTGGGTGAAGAACATGATGAGAGAGAGTAGGGTAGATGTGGAAAAGTTCAAGTCGCATTCTCTGTGTGGCGCTATGGCAAGTAAGATGTATTTGTCAGGTGGTCGCAGCGAGGAAATTTTAAAGGCAGCAGATTGGGCAAATGCAGAAACTTTTGCAAGACATTACTTAAGGCCCATTAGGCATGTTTCAAATGTTGTTTTAAAAGGCTTTTAACATGCATAATGGTAGCCTCCGGTCTTGTAATGAAATGGCAATTATCCAAGCATAGTGAAATGAGAATCAAGTTTTCATTAAAGACGTGGAGTCTAACATTATCCTGCCCTCCGCAGCCCAGATGGGTAAGGAGTGTAGGGAGTAGGCTGCAGAATATATCTATAAAGATGATATTATGTTTAGGAGTAGTTTTAAAAAAAAAAGAAAAGGGATAGGATTGATTTTTTTGGGTTTTATTTTATGCAGATTAAAGGATGGTGTATTGCAAGCGGGATGGATGTTTTCAAGAAGAAGAGTATTCCAAGGAAGTTTCAAATTTTCTGCATGTTTTCAATAAGAAGATTATTCCAAGGAAGTTTCAGTTTTCTGCATTAAAGAGGAAGAATGTTGGGAGGAAGGAATATTTATGGACTAGTGTGTTCCAGTTCTAGTGTTTTATCTATTGTGAAGTCTTTAAAGGTGCTGCAGGAGTGGCAATAAAAGATGTTATGAATAATGTTAGCCTCCACATCTTTAATGAAATCTTGATTCTCATTTCACTATGCTTGGAGGAAGGTGGCGATTCTATAGTGGTCTGACTAGAGATGTTCAATGCTCACTTAAAGTTCTGATGTCCAGGTGTTACTAAAAGAGTATTTTTGGAGAAGCTGAGGGACTTGCCCTTCTTTTTCTTGGATGAAGAGATCCTGGAAAATAAGTCTGTGTTGATGAAACAAGCAAAATGGCTAACTCTGCTCCTACCTCAGATGATTCGAAACAAATACGGGGCCGCCCTGTATTCCTGAGAACCTGGTCAGCAAACTGACAGCAAGAACAAATGGCTCCCTCGGAGAGAGCTTGCAGCCTATGCTCCATTGCCACAAACTATGTGAGGGATCAGATACTGTTGTATATTCAACGTTAGATTTCTTTACTTAGATATAAAAATAATAATAATAATAATAATAATCAGAAATGACCACATGGGTGGTCCTAGAAGCAGTGCAAGTGAGTTGTAACATAGATCAATAATGGTGTTCAAGCAATATTTACATAGGGTAATACTAGGGTGACCAGGCGTCCCGGATTTGCCCGGACGGTCCCGGTTTTTCACCAGCTGTCCCGGCAGATTTCAGGGAATGTAGCTCCTGTCCCGGTTTTTAGAGAGGGTCGACTGAAAACGGCAGGAGGTGCTTTTTAATGTTTTACAAAGCAGGGAAAGATATCAGTTGTTTCAAGAAAACAATTTATCAGGCACGCTTCTGGGTTTAAAAAATTGCTTTTTATGTATGTTCTAACTACCTGTTCTGTAATTCTTTGCTAAGGAGCGCTGTCATTCTGTCCGCTCGCTTAAAGTAAAATTGTAGTCCTTCTTCTATTTCCTTGAAATGTCCCGGTTTTTGGCTTTAAAATTCTGGTCACCCTAGGTAATACACTGTTGACTAGTAATACATTTTTGGTAGCAGAGAACTCGTATATGAAGCATACTGTACGAAAGAACCCAGTTAGATGGCAGACAACAGTGCAATATGTCAACATTTCAACCCCATATAATAACTTCACCTGGGACTTCATCAGGACAAAGAACAGTGGTTGCAACCCTACTGGTGAGACCAGGAGCGGCCATGCAGGTAGGAGCGGTGGGGCCAGGTTGGGGGGGGGATTCGACAGACGACCACGAGGGAAAATTAAATAAATAATTAATTTTCCCTCGCCGTCATCAGTCGACATCCCCCCTCCCCCCCCGGCCCAACTGCGCTTACCTGCACGGGCCGCTGCTGTGTGTGACCAAAAAATCCATTAATTCTCATGATTTTGAAGTACCAAATGGAGAAACATTATGGACTCCTAAATTGGCTTCACCTGCAAGGGATCAGTGAGAGAACCACTATTTTGGCAGCAGCACAGGCTTTCGTCTGCTTGACGATGCGAAGAAATGTAGGAGTTCATAATCTTTCTCCAATTGGTACTTCAAAATCCTGAGCATTAATGGATTTTTTTTGGACTCACCATTAAGTCAAGCATGGGAAACCATATGCAGTCTGTCATAGTTCTATTGGTGGCTATAAATCTTTGATGTGCTTCATGATCTGGAGCTGTGATTTGCTGTTTCTGTTTTTTTTTTTTCTGTATGATGCCATTAGGTACTGCTAACGGATCACTGACAAAATATCGAAGGTCAAAAAATCGACCTACAAAAATATCGCAACAAAAATATCGATGTCAATAATATCGAAATCCTATCTACAACATGGTAAGTACAAAAATATCAACAAAAAAATATCGATGTCAAAAATATCGTTTTTTTTTTGTTAAAAATAATATGTAAAATAAACTAAATAATACTTATAATTAAAATAAACATAGTTAAAAATATTTTATAATATTTAAAATTAATAAGTAACATATATAATTAAATAAAACATTAATTAAACATCGTTCTCTTGCACATAAAGATCTGTGTAAGACATTCACTTGGTGTGCCGTCTTTTCATTTCCTTGTTTGGAGTGGATCTGTATCCAATAATTGCTGATGGTGGTTGCTTCCATCGACGGCACCGGCGTTGCGAGGCCAGAGGCGGCATGAAAGCAACTCTGTTTTTCATTGGAGTATTCATTAATTAAACATATACATATAATATATAATATATATACTTACTTAATAATCAGTTTGAATAATTATTTTAATAAATTATAAATTATTAAAAAATATTATAAATTTCAAATACATCTATACACATAAAACAATAACATAAATAAAAATTAAATAATTATGTATAACAAATTTAAAAAAAATTAATTTACTTTTAATATTTTTAAAATTAATTATATACTATATTAACTAAAATAATACAAAAAATATTAAATAGCGTAGGGAATAAAACTACTATTACAACCCCCAAAAAAACAACAGTAAGAAAAATGTTGGATAGCGTAGGGGTAAAAATTACTATTCCCACTCCAGAGAGTGCAACAGTAGGGAAAGTGTTGGATAGCGTAGGGGTAAAAATTACTATTCCAACTCCAGGGAGTGCAACAGTAGGGAAAGCGTTGGATAGCGTGAGGGTAAAAATTACTATTCCCACTCCAGTGAGTGCAACAGTAGGGAAAGTGTTGGATAGCGTAGGGGTAAAAATTACTATTCCCACTCCAGAGAGTGCAACAGTAGGGAAAGTGTTGGATAGCGTAGGAGTAAAAATTACTATTCCAACTCCAGAGAGTGCAAAAGTAGGGAAAGTGTTGGATAGCGTAGGGGTAGAAATTACTATTCCCACTCCAGGGAGTGCAACAGTAAAGAAAGCGTTGGATAGCGTGAGGGTAAAAATTACTATTCCCACTCCAGTGAGTGCAACAGTAGGGAAAGTGTTGGATAGCGTAGGGGTAAAGATTACTATTCCCACTCCAGAGACTGCAACAGTAAGGAAAGTGTTGGATAGCGTAGGGGTAAAAATTACTATTCCCACTCCAGAGAGTGCAACAGTAGGGAAAGTGTTGGATAGCGTAGGGGTAAAAATTACTATTCCAACTCCAGAGAGTGCAACAGTAGGGAAAGTGTTGGATAGCGTAGGGGTAGAAATTACTATTCCCAGTCCAGGGAGTGCAACAGTAGGGAAAGCGTTGGATAGCGTGAGGGTAAAAATTACTATTCCCACTCCAGTGAGTGCAACAGTAGGGAAAGTGTTGGATAGCATAGGGGTAAAAATTACTATTCCCACTCCAGAGAGTGCAACAGTAGGGAAAGTGTTGGATAGCGTAGGGGTAAAAATTACTATTCCAACTCCAGAGAGTGCAACAGTAGGGAAAGTGTTGGATAGCGTAGAAGTTACAAATAACATACTTATAAATAAATTAATTTTTTTAAATAATTAATAAATTATTAAATAACTCTAAACTATTTACCAATAAATAATTATTAAAAACATAATTACCAATAGAAAATGTATTAACAATAAATTAATAATAAATACCAATACATTATAATTAATAAATATTAATTACTAAATAATAAATATTGAACAATAAAATATTTTTTATAAAAAACATAAATTATTAAAACTTAATTACCAATTAACTAATATTGAACAATTAAATGCTTTTTTATACCAATAATAATAATAATTAAACATTAATTATCAATTAATAAATAATTCTTAATATATTAATTCAATGTATCAATAAATAATATTTAATAATATTTAATTACCAATTAATGATAAAACAATAAATTAATTTTTAGAACCAAAAATTTTAATTTAAAAAAATTACCTATTAATAATTAATATCCAATAAATTAATTATCAATACCCAAAAATAAATTTAATAATTACTTAGGGGCCCATTACGATACCCGACGTAAAAAAATCCGCCAGGCATGGAAGCGGCAAAAATCCGCCCGCACACACCGCCTGAACACCGACCACGCCATTATGAGTACACAAACTGAAAACCGCCATCGGCGGAAAAATCATACAAAACACCGCCCGCCATCGTCCGAGTCGGAGTCAAACCGCCCGCCACGGACGGAAACACGCACGACAACACAAAACCGCCCGCCCTCACGGCCGACACACCGCACGTGAAATTACGATCGCACCGCCATGAGCGCGGAAAAACAACAAAAATACCGCCCGCCAGCGCAAACAACGCCGATGAGAATCGACACGGCAGAAGCCATGGCGCCCACGTACCTGCACAGAAACCATCCGCACACAAAACCAATAGCACACAACATGGCCAACAAGTCCACACAGCAAGGCACGCACAAATACACAAGCACAGTACACATCCCGAAAACACCCCCCGGACAAACAAAAAATACAAAGGCCAGAACCCCAGACACAACACACCTGAAAACAACAGACCATGAGGACACACCCACATAGGTGAGTACAAAAGCAGCACTCCCACAGACCACAACCCCTTGCTACATTGCAAACCAGAGAGGAGAGCAGAGGACACAGTGACACAGCAAGGACAGCAGCACACCACAGAAACGCACACATCACAACCACCACCACCACCAAACACCGGCACCACAAACCCCCTGCACATTACACAACACACACCGCACCAGCACCACAAACACCATGGCACCACAAAGAATGCCCAAGTTCACGCCCATGGAGCTGACGGTCATGGTCGACGAGATCATCAAGGTGTACCCACAAATCTATGGGAACATGGTCCAGCACACACCACTAGCCACCAGAAACAGAATGTGGACCCGGATCGTAGACCAGGTCAATGCAGTCGGGACCCTGCCCAGGAACAGAACCGAGATAAACAAACGTTGGAATGACGTAAAGAGCCTGGTCAAGAAGAAGGAGGGCAAAAACAGAGAGCTGGCTGCCGTCACTGGCGGAGGGAATCCCGCGCTCTTTAAGACCTTCAAAGCGTGGGAGGAGAAGGTGCGAGTCGTAATACATCCGGAGATCCTCGCCGGATTAGCAGGGGGAGTGGAGGCTGGTAAGTACAAACTAATGTATACCAGCACACCGCTATGTACACACATGCGCAACCACCATGCCACAGCTCCCAGGGACAAACACCCCCATGTCCAGCACACAATACACAACACATCACACGCACATGCAACAGACACTACCACACACAGGCCAAACCGAACAACTGTAAGATGCGTGGGGACATGTGTACACTAAGCCAGCCACGTAACCACCAACAGGTCCACAAATATGCCAGAAGCGCCACAACGAGCACCCACCACACCCATGTGTCCGCCACAGCTGCACTAACCGACAAGTAACAGGTAAGTGGCAGGAACACAAAGTGCAGTGGGTGGGACGGTGGACAGCCCAAGTACAACACACACCAGGCCCCTAGTCCCACAGCACAGCAAGGAGGAGCATCCCCCACACCCATGTGTCAGGCACAGCTGCACCAACCGACAAGTAACAGGTAAGTGGCAGGAACACAAAGTGCAGTGGGTCGGAGGGGGACAGCTGAAGTACAACACCCACCAGGCCCCCACTCCCACAGACCAGCAAGGTGGAGCACTCCCCACACCCATGTGTCAGGCACAGCTGCACCAACCGACAAGTAACAGGTAAGTGGCAGGAACACAAAGTGCAGTGGGTGGGACGGTGGACAGCCCAAGTACAACACACACCAGTCCCCAGTCCCACAGCACAGCAAGGAGGAGCATCCCCACACCCCACACCCACGTGTCAGCCACCGCAGTGCACAACGACAGCCGAAAGGCAGACATCACGGTCCACAGCAATCGGTGTCAGTGGGTGTACAGCCACCCCCACGACCCACTACACCCCCCACCCCCACAGACCTGCAACATGGAGCACCCCCGCTAAGAGCCATGTGGCATCCAGTACAGTGCACGCACGAACAACTTGCAGGTGGGAAACTGGACAGGGCTGGATTACTGGAGGCATGAGGACCATAACACCACCAACACATGGGACATGTCACGTAGCACACGAACACGCAGCACCGCCCACCGTCACGAACAAGTGAACAATGTGCACACGGACATGAACAGCAGACTCACACCCCACATGACCCATCACAGACATAGCAACACCCAAGGAGCCACGTCTGCATGCACAAGCCACACTGAATATAGTCCCACACGGCAGCCACTGTGCAACTCATCACACACAACCGAAACACCATTGAAGTCCTGTCCATGTAGCCCCTACTGCCTGTCAACCACACACCCCACAACTACGCCTATGTAAGACAAACAACACTAGACGCAACAGAGCGGAACAACAGAAATGCACACGAACACCACTGAACCCATCAAACACACAGACACACCATGCACATACAACATACCATCCATCCCATCCGTCAGCCCCAGTCTCATGAAAGGCATGTCATCCGCACAGCTGCCACACATACAGCAGTCACGCTAAGACACATGCCCATGACCAACCATGTGCCAGAAGTCAATTAAGCGCACGACACACTGTGAGCAACAACACACAACATGGGCCACACCCCCCGAGCACTGCAGTGATGCACATGGCACAGGGCAGCACGCACACCAAGGAGATGGGACAACTGCAATACGTTGGCTGGCACACAACTATCACTCACTCATAACGATGCGTCCAATGCCATGTCCAGTAACCACAACAGACAGCAAATATGCAGGGCATGTCAGGCATGCACACACCTCAGACCATGCACTGTCATGCTGCCACAACACATGTCACGTTCGGCACCCATGGCTCACAGCATGTACCCCAAAAGCATATACCCTCCCAAATGCGAATCTGGGGCATGGCCCCCATGTTGCCATATGCGTTCCTAAGCGTTCCATTTGAACTCCAAAAGCAAAGTACAAACCAGACCCAGGATGGGCCAGGAGCCCGCATACACCAGAGTCACAATGAGTAGGGGCAAAGCAACACACCCATCGGCATGGCCAATCCGTCCCATGCCACATGTGCACAGCACACAGTCCCATTGCCTAGCACACACACCTACAGATGCCACAGCCACACACTCGCCTCCGGGAAACCCATGTACGAGATTGCACGAACTGCCAATGTCAGACGACTAATACATACTTCGCCAGGTGCAACACAATAACAAATCTCATTCTCTCCACAGGTGACGAACTGCTGGACGCTGGGGATGGAGACAGCAGCCAGCACAGCCAGCCTACAAGCCCCCAACGAGGACACACGGATCTGGAGGATCTGTCCACCTCTTCGGACACGGACCACCAAGCTGGCCCATCTGGCGTGGCAGGGCCCAGCCGCTCCCCAGGACCCCTCCTACCCACCAACCCATCACCCAGGGATGCTGAACAGTCCCAGTCCCCTGCTGCCACTGTCGTTGCGGCCACACCCACGGTCATTGCGGCCACTACCACTGCCGCAACCGCCACCATCGCCGCACCGACCACCACCGCCTCCACCACCACCGCGTCTTCGCTGGCACCAGCCCCAGCGCAGGTGGTGGCCCGGCCGACTGGATCCACCCTGGGAGCCACAGCGAGGACCGTGGTGAGCAATGTGGCTAGTGGGCAGGCCGGTGGCAGCAGGACTGGTAGGAGGAGCAGGGTCAGGGAAACGCCAGCCTCCCCTGGGAGCCATGCCCTGCCTCAAATGGACAGAGTCCTTGGGGCCTATGAAGAGGCCCAAGGACAATGGGCCAGGTCTGCTACTGACACGCGGGAGGTGCTGGGGGTGCTGAGGTCCATGGACGCCCATATGGGCCAATTCGTGTCCCGTATGGACCAACTCGTGGACCTCATGGGCCAGCTGGTGGTGGCGGTGGGGTCACAGGCAAGGCCAGCAACACCACCTCCGCCACCACCTGCTAGGGCGCAGGCTCGGGCAGCAGTGTCCACTTCCCCTGCGTCCACAGCCAGTGAGCACACCTCACCCACCACCAGCAGGTCGCCACCACACACCCCCCTCCCAAACGTGGAAGGGGCCGTCCGAAGAGGAAACAGATCTCCCGGGAGGACTTCGCACGCTCCAGTCGCAAGTGAGGCAGCCAGCCAGCCTTCCGCCAGCCTTCCTTGACCAGCCACTGCATTGACTTGCTCTACGATCCCACTCCACACAGCCATCTGGATGGCATGTGTGTGTTGGACTATGGACATAGAACCAGTGGGTACACCCTGATCATCACGCAGCCATGACCGACAGCTCATTGTCACTGCACGCACCACTTTTGTCATCACCTTACACACAATCACATGTCACAGTTTGTAATAAATGCACCTTTTTCACTAACTGCTGTTTGTGCCCTGTGTCTTTATTGTACGGAATACAACGGCCACCTTGGGCGGAAAGGCACCTGATGCGTGGCATGGCAATGGAATCCGGAGGGCCTGTAGGGACCTAGGGGTGGGAGACAGAACAGGAGCACATTCAATGAGTGTGTCACACACCCATCACACAGTACATGTCAACAACTACAAGCAATGTACACACATCGCACAGAGCAATAGGGCACAATGCCACAGCCACCAACAGTGGCATACTACCCTGGCCATGGAGCGTTGACACACTGCACGCAGTGAACATACGGCCACCCTGACACAGCACACACACACCTGCATAGATACAGACACATCATCCGTCGTACATGGACACTCACCGTCAAGTGAAGTAGCGGGCGATGAGCTGCTGGCGCACATTCCCAGCTTCCTCCTCTCCGCTGTCCACCTCACTCGAGCTGTCCTGGTCTGCGGGCTGGGGCCCTGGTTGATCTCCGTCATCCACAATGAGGGGGATCTGCTTCCGAATGGCCAGATTGTGCAGCATGCAGCACGCCACCACTATCTGGCACACCTTCTGTGGGGAGTACGCCAGTGCACCCCGGTGCGGTCCAGGCACCTGAACCTGGACTTGAGGAGGCCAAAGGTACGCTCGACCACACGTCTGGTCCTCCCATGTGCCTCATTGTATCGATCGTCTGCTGGGGTGCGAGGATTCCTCAATGGACTGAGCAGCCATGCCCCATTCGGATACGCAGAGTCACCTGGGTGTGAGGGACACAGAGAACCGTTGCTATTCCAACTGGACAGGGGACAGCATCGCACAACCAGCACGCTACACCACTCCACATACTCACCGACAATACAGCCACGATCCTGTTGCAGATTGGCCATCAGTCGTGGCAAGATGCTGTTGCGCATTATGTGTGCGTCATGGGCCGAGCCTGGAAACTTTGCACACACGTGGGTGATCACCATGTCCGCAAGGCACACCACTTGCACATTCAGGGAGTGCGTGTGCTTCCTGTTGCGGTACAGGTGCTCAGTGGCCTGTGGTGGAACAAGGCCAACATGAGTGCAGTCAATGGCTCCCACGACGTGTGGGATTCTGCCAAGGGCATAGAATGCACCCTTCACTGCCGCCAATTCACGAGCCCTGGGGAAGCGGATGTACCTGTTCCGGTACAGCATCATGGCTGCCAGTACATCCCTCAGCACCTTGCTGAACATGGGCTGGGACATCCCTCCTCCACTGCCCACTGTGTGCTGGAATGACCCAGTGGCGAAGAAATGCATGGCGGCCATCACCTTAGCCGTGGGGGTGACAGCAGTCGGATACACCCTGCGGGGACGGAGATGGGGCTCTAACATGGCACACAGTCGATGCAGAGTTGGCCTGTCCAGCCGAAACTTCCTGATTACCTCTGTATCGTCCATGTCCGCCAGCAATTGGTATGGGCGGTCAATGTTCGGTCTCCGCCTGGGTTAAATGGCAGAGGACACATGTCAAAGCAACACGGCACATAGCAATTTCGCATACACATCACTGACATGACTGAGCAAGCACATGAGCCACAGCCCAGCTGTCAAGCTGGGACGGCACGGCCACAATACACTTACACAGGTCTCCCAACAATGGCAATGGCAAGTGAGACATACCACTGCCATGTGCATGCACATGGGGATCTAGGCCCCAATGACTTGCGGGGCGTGCTGATGGGGACTGACTGCATATTCGTCAAGCGGCAACGCCACGGCAACATGAGTGTCTGCTGAGCATGGTACTGCTTCCGAGGCTGGATGAGTATGGCACACGACGACGACGATGTGGGCACGGGCTGAGCGGCCAATACAAGTGGGACCTGTGGCACGAGGGGATATGAGACAGTAGTAGGTGTCAGCACTGCACCCTATGTACAGCACTGTACGGATCACAGCTCCCGAAACATTGACTGGTGTCCACATTGACAGCCCCATGCCAAGACGGCTGTGTGCTTGCAGTCACACGTCACAGGTGAGAGGTTACATTGCACGTGCCAGGTGGCAGTCGTACATAGTGGGAGCTGGCATGTGTGTGCATGTGTCTCCTGTTCAGGATCCACCAGATGGGCGCTGACTCTGTACTGACCATTGGACACAGCATGTTCCGTGGAAGGCTTGTGTGTGTGGGATGGTGGCACTGGATGTGCCTCCGTTGGGGGGGGCCATGCACAGGGCGGGTACGTCGATGATTGCGCATTGTTGGTCACGGTGGGTGCACCAGCTAAGATGTGTTGCCCTGTGTTCAATTCCTATGTCCGCATGATGATGGACTGTGGATGTGGGCAGACTACACATTGGTCGATGTGCTGTCTATATGCATGTGCCTTCACACCAGGCACAGCTGCCCCTGCACATGTGACCCCTGCTGGACTCGCTGCTGGGTCTGTGGAGCTGATGCACCTTCTGCGCGTGGGGCGGACAGCTCTCCTCACTTCCCTCATTGCGCATGTCATGTCTTTGCCGCAGGTGACATGGATCATGGAGGGCCCACATGTACGCGTGGGTAGGCTACACATGATTGTTCACTGGTCGCCACCCCCAGTCAGTGTTTCGAATGGGAAGGTTGTCGTGCTGGTGGTATGTTCGATGTGGCGGATGGGCGGGCCTAGGTGCGGGCTTACATTCCGGACATGGGGGGTAGTTGGATTGGCGACTAGTTGCAGTACACACGGGACACGTCTCTTCCTTTCCACATCTGGGTCATCCCTTGTACTAACTGACAGTGATACAGTCATCTTCGCCCCAGCCCTCATGTCCTCCCCTCGCCCCCCAATATGCATGCTCACCTGCGAGGCTAGCGCTTGCACAGGCAGCCCCAAGCTTGCACCAGAGAGGGCAAGGAGTGTATGTGTGGGTCCAGTTGCACGAGTGGGCTGTCTCAGGGTATGATGTGTGGCGGGACGCCGTCCACCTGCGTGGTGCCCCAAATGGAGACCCGGCCTGCATGGACTATGCATCACAGTCTTCGCCTTCCGGATCCGCCACCTGCGACACCCAGTGGCTGTGGCTGCCCTTGCGGCCATGCCGCGTCCGTCTGTGGCTGATGGCCCACACATTCACTCTTTGGCCTCTCTGGGGAGGGCTCAGGGGTGGTGGCGCACGCGCTTGCACTTAGTCGCAATGGCATGTGTCGTGGTTGGTATGATGGGCAATGGATGGGATGGTGCGAGCCACCTCCCGTGACGTCAGTGCTGCTCGTGCTGTGGTGCGTCCCCTACACTTCCATTTGACTTTTTGCCATGCTGGACGTTGAGGTTCTATTGCCTGCGTGATATGAGCAGGAGGAGCGCGAGGAGACCTCTCACACACCATGCTCCACTGCCATCCCGTGCCCTGTATCGCCTGTGCGGATTGACTATGTTGGGGTTACACCTGGTCGACTGGGGCTGTGTGTGCCTTGTCAAGGGGCATGGCGGGCGCACAACAGGATCCAGCTCGTCCACAGAGGGTGGGCTGAGGTGCGCCTGGTACCGCTTTGTACGTGTGCCCGGCTGCTGTGCACACACGTGTTCACTCCCCCGACAGGTGTCCTCTCACAATGCCCAGGGAAGCGGTGGTGTACTGTTCATGAGCCCTCCCAACACGGCGTGCTCCAACTTGGCATGTGCGCATCTACCCGTCGCACCCACCCACCTGAGCACTGCGTCCATACGACTTCACACGACACATGTGTGTCTTCCACAGTAGTGCTACTCATTTGCGTTGACATCCAATACCAGTGGACTACATGGTCATGTCACGACTGCCGTGTACTTCACATACTCTCATCCTCTCTCATTCGTACTTGTGAAATGAGTCAGCGGAGACAGTTCTGGTTTCAAACATTATATTGAGTCTTCTGTCCTCTGTGATGCAGTATAGTGGACACTACTGGCAGCGGAATACATATTGAGGATATACTGAGCATGATTACAAATGGGATAGGGTGTGGGGTTACATCTGCTTGGCCAAGGCTGTGCTAATGTACATTTACGTATAGCTGCGGAGCTGCGGACTTTGACACAGACGGTATACATGTAGCCTACCAGACCGCTCGGCATCATGGGCACAGTCCATCTCAGTTCCATGTGACAGGTTTGCTGCGGTTGTTCCTCATGCACGCGTGCATGTGAGATGACATCAGGGCATGTGCTTGCGTGCATGCAGCGGCGTGCCACTTGTTGTTGCACTGTGGTGGTTACTGGACATGTCACAGTCACTGGGGTCGTGTTGTTGTTGTATGCACTTGTCGTCCATGCAAAGGTCCTGGTATGGGATTCCCGGGGCGGGGGTGGGAGGGGTGCAGCACCCACAGACTCCAGGCGACCTATTCATGTCCACTGAGCGGTGTGTGTGTCCATGTGCGCTGGATCCATGTCGTGTCCTGGTTGTTCGTGCAGTTCCGTCCATGTGGGTGCGATGCACAGAGCCCATGCCACTGCCTCCCACGATGCATGCGGTGTTCCTGGATGTGATGGGGAACAGTGTGCATGTCCCGGTCATATCCGATGTCATGGCGATGTCGTTGATGGTGTGGTTACAGTTGCCGGTCGTTTGGTATGGCTGTTGTGGTGGTGACTGTCCAGTCCGTGCGGAAGCTGAGCATGGGTGCGGGGTTGGACTTCATAGGTCACTCGGGGAACCTGCGTTGTGGTCCGACGTATTTACAGGTTGTCAGGTATGCGATGCCGTCCAGCAGGGCTTCCATGTCATTGGTGGTGTACATGTTTGCCAGCCAATGAAGCGGATGGTGGCTGTCAAGGTGTTGTTCGTAGGTTGTCCCTTGGAGGACCATGATGGGGCATGCTGGGTGACATTCGATGTAGCTGTTCTCGATGATCCGTCGTGTGGAGGCACAGTGGTTCCATTTCAGTGCGCGTGCGATGTTGGCCACATACGCCATGCCCCCATAGGCAGAGCAGGCCCTGTCGTGTGCGTCCAGAGGGAGGAGTAGTGGTAGCAGGTCCGCCTTCAGACATGCCGGGTTGGAGAGGCATATCTCGACGGGATGCTGGTAGGGACACCTCCGACAGTAGAAGACGGGCATGACGCAGCTGAACAATGTGATGCGGTAAGTCAGTCGGTAACTTACGTTCAGCAGGGACAGGAGATCGCATCCCAATGTATGTATCGTGCTGGTTTGGTACAGCTTGAGCTCTTCGGCGTAGTTGGGTAGGTGTGTTGCGGTTGCCATTTCGCAGCGGTGCGTTGTGGTGGCGTGCTCCGGCTGTGTGTGCAGTCTGCAATGTGCACACTCCGGGGTTGCTGTGAGCTCTGTGTAGTCGTGGGGAGACAGGACTTGTGTTCTGTTGGCTTGTTTGGAGGACACGGGCCCTCTTCCCACATGCTTCTCAGACAGTTCAAGGTCAGTGCTGTGTGACTCCTTCCAATTAACTTGCATGTGGCCGACATGAGGGAGTGTTTTCTTCTTTCTTCCCCGTCCGTTGTGTGCTTCTGTGATATGCGCTATCTGCCCTGTGGTCGGTCTCCTCGGCAAGCCTGTGTTGGTCTATTCTTGGACAATGGCTGTATTCACCGGCTTCTGTCGTAGGGCTGTGGTTTCGGTGTTGGAATGGAAGGTCATTCAGTGCTGTCTGCTCTCCCTTGTGTGGGCGGCAGCCTGCCTTTCCGCTCTGCGTTGGGCCTTGTGTGTGGATGTAATTCTTGGGCCACCTGTTGTCGGTCACCGGGCTCTTTGGTGTTCCGTTTCATGTGTCTTGTTCATATGTGCAGGGTGGTATGGGTTTTTCAGTGTGGTACTGGCGTTCCTCTTCCCGAAGGAGCCCTGCTTCTCCTAGTTGGTGTTGCCGCCGCTGTGTGCTTCGCCATGTTTGTTACACTGGGGTGTGTCCTGCTGTTGCGTGACTTCACTGACATGTGTGCGTCGGTTGTGTGGCGTTGGGTGTTGTCCGTGAATTGGGCGTTGGGGACATGTCTGTGGCCGGCCTGTCACGTGTCATGTGCGTTCGGGGTGGGGCTGATGTGTGTGCTGCTTGGTTGTGTCCCTGTGTCTGTGTGCGACGCATGCATGGCGCTGCGGTTGGCCTCTGCGTTGTGCGCATGTGTGGCGGCGTCATCGGCGCTTTGGGGCCGTGACGGGGTGGTTGGTTCCTAGTCCCAGGTGGTGTGTACACATGTGTTCTGCGATGTTAGGATTTGGCCTGTGTGTCATATGTGGATGCAATGGTGGATGTGTAGTGTGCACGCGCTGGTGGGGGGTTGTCCGCTTTTTCCGCCCTTGCACTGTGTGCGCTGTTTGCGTGCACTTGTTGTGTGTGTGCCTACCTGCGTCTCCGCGGTACGTTGCGTCCTTGGTGGTGCATCAGCAGAAGCATGGGAAGGGCCTGCAGTGCTGGATTCATGCCCGGGGTGCCGCTTCTTCGTTGTCCGTGCTCTGCGTCCGTGTTTCCGCCTCTCTTTCACGTGCGGTGTCTCTTTGCCGTGGGAGCCGTTTGTTTGCGGCATCGTAATTTATGCGCCGGGCGGGACGTGTTTCGTCGGACGGTGTGTGTCAGTTGTGCTGCGCCGCTACGTGTGCGGGCGCACTTTGATGGCGGACGGTGTTGCTGGCTTGCCGGCGGTGTTTGGCCTGCTTTTCGCATCGTAATTTGGCGGGCGTGTGGGCTGCGGCATGCGGGCGGTAACTGGTGGTTTTTGCATCCGCCAGCACGGCGGTAGTGCTTCCGCCCGCCATCGTAATGGGCCCCTTAGATTTCAATTACTTCCAAAAGTATTCCCCTATAAACGCACAACACACTCCAATGATAAAATAATACACTTAACATAATGATCAATTAATCAATTAATAAAAATTAATACTAATTAATAATAATTAATTACCAATTAATAATAATTGATTACCAATTATCAATTAATTAACAATAATATAATTATCAATACCAATTAATTAAAATAAATTATAAGTTAATTACATTTAAATTACATGATGATCAATTAATCAATTAATAAAAATTAATCACCAATTAATAAAAAATTAATTACCAATTATTAATTAATAATAATATAATTATCAATACCAATTAATTAAAATAAATTATAACTTAATTACAATTAAATTACTTCCCACCCTATTCCCCTATAAACCCACAACCCGCTACAGAACTTAAACGCAAAAAATAATTAAAATTAATTTATAATTCCTAAAAATTAATAATTAATTTAGTATAATTAAATTACTTCCCACCCTATTCCCCTATAAACCCACAACCCGCTACAGTACAAAAAAAAAAAATAACTTAAAAAAAATGTATTAACATATAAAAATTGTATACATATATTTTTAAACAAGTAGAACACTTAAGAAAAACACATATAACACATACATACTAAAAACATAACAAAATACATAACAATAATACAAATATCGATATTAGTAACATCGATATTAGTAACATCGATATTAGTAACATCGATATTAGTAACATCGATATATTTGATTTCGATATTACTAACTTCGATATTATTTACATCGATATTAAAAAATTCGATATTACTTACCTTAGGGTCGATATTCTGTCCATCGATATTCTTCACATCACATATTCTGTCCCTTCGATATTTTAACTTCGATATTATTGTATTTCGATATTTTATTTTCGATATTTTGACTGCTCACCACTGCTAACAGCTTATCACTAATGTTTCTGAATACTGACATTTCTTTGTCAGCAACATCTATTTCCCTATTAAGTCAAGATGTCCGAAACCTGTCAGACCATACTAAAAAGGCAAAGAATCGAACATCCACTGCTGAGGACAAACTCCACACTCCAAGTATGGAATTTAAGAAACTTAAAGACAAGACAATTCGGTTGGAATGGATAGTGGAAGATGTGGCGGGGTTGGGCTAAGAGGAACAACCTCCAGCTGGTGGGGATTCCAGAAGGGCTATTGGAATACAGGCCCACACAATTCTTGCCGGAATTGTTTAAATCCTAGGTCCCACAATGGGAATTTTTTACATGCTTTATTCTGGAGAAACCCCATCAGGATCTGGCACCCGAGCCCCCACCTGGAACGCCATCTCGTCCATTGATAGTCAGGGTTTTGAACTTTGTTGACCAAGACATGCTACTTAAGATAGTGAGAGAACGCAAAGTAGTTCGGTGTGAGTCTTTCAAGATATTAATCTTTCCTGACTACACAGCAAAGGTGCAACAACAACATATGTTCTTCTATGAAGTGAAACAAAAACTGAGTGTAATGCAACTTCAAGAAATGCTATTATACCCAGCTATAACCAAAGTACTTCACCAAAGAAAGTCACATTTCTGTGAAACACCTGAAAGTGCATGGGAATGGGTAGAAGAATGAATGGATATCTGGGCAAAAGTGAGCATTGGTCCCTGGGTGGAAATCCTAAAGAGACGGCCAGAACCACCCACCCAAAAGAAAGACAACTGTGGAACAGACATAGATGCTGCCTGGCTCAAAAGAAAGCAAGTCAGAACAGGGCAGCTGCACCTACACCACAGGGTGCTGTGATGACGATGACCGAAGATCGACCATGAAGGAGAGAGATGGCAGGGCCACAACTGACTGGCAGTTTCCTTATAAATGAGCATAGATCTGCTGAGTAGCTAGATATGTGAAGCAGTGGCCAGGTGTCAAACCCACAGCCAGCAGCATCAGATTTGCATAACTGGTCAAGTGACAATAACACTAAACCAAGTGGCTGGGTAGACCACTTAACCCAAGTTGAAGTTTACATTCTGACTTTCAGGTGCGACGGATGCTTTACATTGGGAAGTAACAGGTTGGGGAGCTAGATGTTGGGGATAGTTGGCTGTTGTTATGTTTTAGCACATTGGGAACATGACAGACTTGGCAGAAAAAAACACAAAAGTCTGGTATCGTAATAGGTATGGGATTACAGCTAGACCTTAATACAATCTCATGGAATGTGAATGGCCTGAATAATAAGTTTAAAAGAGGAGCCGTACTACAGAATGAAAAAAATAAGCACAATGAATGCTCCTCTTACAGAGAACACACATACTGCACACTCAATGTAGATTTTTGGGCCAGCTGGCTGTACCAGAGTGTATTATTCAAGTTTCAGAAGGGGCTCTAGAAGGGTAGCGATTCTGATACAAAGATTGTTTCCCTCTGGTTGAGATGGAGGTTCTAAACAACATTCTGGGATGCTACGTGGTGGGTTTAGGCTGACTAGAGGGCCGCTCCTGGACCATCATAAGTATATATATATATGTCCCACCGACACTAACTGATCTTGTTCTGGCTGCCCACACTAGAATCTTAATCACCGGAGTGGACTTTAATTTGGTGTTTGACCCTTTGGCCAATGCGAGAAGTTATGGGAACTCCACACTGCAGACTCCAGTACCTGGTTGATGCGCCTCTTTGGAGTTGAGCGATATCTGGTAGGTAAAACGCACAATGAACCATGATTTCATGTTCTATTCTGGTGCGCACTTGTCACATTCCAGGATGGACAATTTGTCCTGGCAGTGGAGGTGCCAAGAGTACTAGAATCCCAAATCCTTCCCAGGAGCCTCTTAGATTTTTGACCTATATAAATAACATTTGGTAGACCCCTGAGGGTGGCAATTGACCAATGGCACCTGAATTTCTGGTGGTTGCAAGATGAGCATTTCTCTGACCAGGTCCAAGAAGAAATTGAGGCATTTTTGTACTTAAACAAATTCTCTGTCCCCCCTGCAGGAACATTATGGTAAGCACTAAAGGTTATGATACAAGACAAAACAATCTCACAAATAGCAGGACAATCTAGAGGCAAATACAAGAAGAATAGAGGGTTGAAAAAACTGATCTTTATATTAGAAAGTCAATAGTTAGTGAACTTAGATGTGGAGGTACAGCAACAACTGAAGGCTGCGAGACTGACTCTCAAGGAAAGGCTACTCCACTTGCCTAAATTAGCATGCGTTGCATCACAGCACAGACTATATGACATGGGACAAAATTAGAAAATTAATATATTGATTAGTCAATAATGAGACAGCAACCTGTGTGATTGCCAAAATACATGATCCCATAAAGGGTTTTGTCACTAGCTCTGGAGCCATTGCGAGGCCTTCTTAAATTACTACTGATCCCTATATAAAAGAAAACCCCACCCAAACCTGAAAATCCTATAATAAAGGGCCTACTAGTGTCTAAACATCAGACAGTGGCTATGGAGGCACTGGATTTTCCAATATCTGAGGAAGAAATAATAGAAGCAATAAAACAGATGTCATCTGAGAAAATTCCAAGCCCATATGGTTTTCCCCTAGAGTTTTATAAAAAGAATGTCACCTTGTTGACTGAGACCCTGATGGCCATAATTTGGATTTATAATCCAATGAATGACCATACAATTTGTGTGGGGCAACCATAGAGGGCACCCCTAAGCTGATAGACCTCCCCCCCAACAGAATGTGCCTCTTATAGGCCTATATTGTTAATTAATACAAAAATTATGGCTACAGTCCTGGCTATCAGATTATGATAATCATATTAGATCATATGGTTCTAATAGGTTTGGACCAGCATCATGCCGCCAAGAGGGACCAGACACTGTATTAGGCAGTTACAGGTAATCGCTGGCCAATCTTTACAAGGTAAATGAACCTACAGCATTGGTCTTAGTAGACTTTGAAAAAGCATTTGATTCACTTTCATTGACATTCCTACACCAGATACTGGAAAAATTTACTTCAGTCACAGGTTTAGAGCCTATGGCCCAGATTTACCACTCTTTCATGCATCGCAGCAAGGCAGGTTGCTGGGCAGCATTACGTGAAGGGAAGAGTGCTGAACCGCGACATATACACAAAGATATAGCGCTGTTCATCTCTCACCTTGCCCTGGCGCACTGGTGGCTGCCTAGCATGAATGCAGACACCCTTTTGCCACAGTGCAAGAGGGCCTGTGTTGTGGGTAGGATTGATTTTGTGCAGAAAGGAATACCTTCCTGACCAAAAACTATCTTTTGATACCTATTCCTCTTTGTATGAGTGCTGCAGCACACTTGCAAAGAGGGCATAGCGAGGAGAAGTTAAGATATTTCTCGTTGTTACGGCAGCCTCGGGTAGGCACACTATTTTGGCTCAGACCCAGGTTTACTGACTTCAGTAAATCTGGGTTTGTTTGAAAGTACATGGGTGGTCATTGTTAATGTGACGAGGAGTAAATGAAGAGTGTACCCACTGTTTATCGGTGTATTCAGATTTCAAATGATCCGCCTGTTCCGACCTGCAATGGCGAGAATCTACTTTTACACTGCGATGTATCTCCGCACCTGCTATGTATTGTTCATTCTGGTATTATGTGATGAGCATGTTTAAGAAAAATATTTAAAGAAAATACATGGGTGGAACCAAGGGAACGCTCATGCTCCACCCATTTAACACCTCCCCATCACAGGGTAAAGCAAGGCAATGCAAGGCGCTGCATTGTGTTACTTTGCAGGTGAAAAGTGCCACAAGGCCATGCTAATATTGGTTTGCTTGGCTTTCTAAATGTCCCTTAAGCGCTTGTATTGCCTTGCCTCCACTTACGTGATGCACAGACAATGCAAGAATTTAGTAAATATGGGCTTATGTGTAATTACTTTACACTTCCCCATGGACAAGAGTCTGAATAAACGGAGTTCAGCAAGATCATTTCTGATAAAGAGGGGGACACAGCAGGGTCCCTGTCCCTGTCCTCACTCCTCCTTACCTTGGTTATGGAGGCCCCCTGAGGGCTGGATACTGGGGAATGCACATGTCTGGTACATTGACTGGGAGGAGGACTGGAGGATCATATAGCCCTTTACCCAAACAACATATTACTATACTTACAGAAACCCCATCTGTCAGTCCCCCAAATCATAAATATAGTCAAGGTCTAAGGGGATGTATCGGGTCTTCAAGTCCATTGGCACAAATCCACCCTCGTGCCACCTTTAGGGAAGAATGAAAACACTCTAAACATTACCACACTCCTGGCTACACATGGCCATTTTAAATATCTAGGAATACATATCACATAAAACCCATAGGAGTGCTGGAAACTAATATCGCTACAATACTACTGAAAACTAAACCAAATGGAAGTATGGAGCTAACTCCCAATTTCTGTAATGGGCAAAAGTGCCCTGTTCAAAATTATAACACTACCATAGTTATTTTATATATTGCAGAACTATCCATACACACTCCATTCCTCAAAATGGCACAATGTATCTTGACATCTGACCTATGGGGAGAGCTCCCTGAGGGTAGCATTTAACAAATGAGCGCAGTCACCGTTTGATGGTGGGTTGGGCATAGCGGTTGTTAAGCTCTATTACTTGGTGACCAAAATGATTCCTATCAACAAATAGTTGTTTAAAGAATTGAAGCATTTGGAGAAACAAGAACCTTCATCGCAACTGTACAGCAGGAAACCTGCAAAGACTGCTCCCCATCACGAGGATACCCACAGAGGGCTGGCACAGTGTATTGAAATGGACGGTATGGGGGAGGAAACTGACCAGGGAAACACTATTGTGGTCGGGCAGCTGGATCCCTGCAGTAACAAAGACGAAAGACTTCTGAACCTAGAATAGACATTTCCAAACAGGGACGCATGAAGTCTTGATGCAAAAGAGGACTTAAGCAATGAATATGAACTCCATAAGTCCAATTTTTTTAACAATGATGACATAATCTGGATGACTATAAAAAGAGACTGAACACCATCCCTGAGTTTAATCGCTAGAGCCCAACCTCGTTCTGGAACAAGTAGAAAAGATGGTATCCCCAAACTAAACTGAGCACCCTTCTTAGGACCCTCATGGACAGGTGGACCGGGGAACTGGGTGCTGTGGATGATAACAAATGGCTGGAAGCTAAATGGCTGCAAGAGTGCCATCAATTTCAGCTAAATTGAACCTTATTCAATTCAAATACTTTCACAGGGTGTATTACACACCAGACAGATTACACAGGATAGGGTGAGTCATTCCTCCTTTCTGCATGAGGTGTCACACAGCGGTGGGCGCGCTTATGCACACAATATGGTATTGCCTACTGATTCAGATCAACTGTACCCAGATCCACCACAAATTGCAGGAAGTTATTGGCATTCCAAATGTATAGAACCCCAAGAGAGATAGCCTGGGTATACAAATGGACTGGAATGGCCTCAGAGGGGATAAAATGCTGTTAACAAAATGCTTCTTGGAGGACAAAGGGACATCGATCAGCTCTGGCAAGCTGTTAATGCGCCTACGATGTCTGAATGGCTTAGGGATATGGACTCTTTCAGAAGAATCAATTTACAAACACCGGGACCATCCAGTGAATCATAAAAGAATATGGGGCAACTGGTGGAACAATCTTTATTCTATATGACCCGCGTGGTGATTTATTTAATCTGTAGCAGCTTGCTGTCCCTCACCTTACCTAGCAGCGAACATTTTTCTTCCCACAACATAGAATCCTGGACACTACAGTCAATTCCCATCCACCCAAACAGGGGGGCTTTCTGCTCTCGAACCTGCGGTACGTGGACAATCTAGTCCTGATTAGTAGAGCCAAGGTTGACTTGCAACTGGTTCTGGATGCTACCTTAGCTTTTTCAACTAGGAATGGCCAGACAATCACTAGTGGTTCAAGGAAGTAGATCACAAAATCCAACATGGTTTCTGGACCAAGGAAAGTTAGGGTCAACTAAAAGTTTTAAGTACCTTGGAGTCCAATTTAATGATAATTGGAGATATAGCGACCAATTAAACGAAATCAGGAAGAAAGGCATAGCCTTAGCTTTTGCCCTTAAATCTCTTTATGCAAAACTAAAAGGTCCTACACTTACGCTGATCCTCCAGGTAGCCCAAGCAAAGGTCCTCCCGACCCTAGCTTATGGAAGCGAGGCTCTTAAGGGACGAGACAGCGCAATGCTTGATAAAATGCTTCTTAATATCTATAGAACAAATTTTCAGCTGCCCTCCCATTCATCTCCAGCCCAGATAAGGCTGGAGTTTGGCATTGCTAAGCAGACACTGACATGGAAGGCGGCCTTTATGATATGTTGTCACAAACTCAGGCCAGCAAAAGAAGATTCACTGGGCCATCACCTTTGATCCGAACTGGAAACAAAGCAAAGCTCCCCAGGAAGGTCTTATCTGTCTCAGGCCCAAAGCACCTTGGACTAACGAGCGCTTGGGATCTATTCATTAGCCATCAGGAGTTCAAAAGGCTGGCAAAAATAAGCACACAACAGCTCTCACTACTAGAGGATAAGGCTTGCCTGTCTCAATGCAAACATGGCTGGATGACTCTCCATACTTATATTCGTCTGAAACCACAGTGCTATCTAAACGAACTTTGTAAAGATTGGACCAAGGTACAGCTCATGAAACTCAGGATGGGGATAATAACAACCTCAATTTACTATCCCACATGGAAAAGATGTGAGGAACAGGTGAAATGTTGGCTATGCAACCAGGGTCAGGAAGATATTATTCATTTACTGTGTGTGTGTCCCACCCTTATGGAGGACCGGTGGGAGCTGCTACAAAGAAGGTAGAATGCCTGGTGCATAAGGTCTTGCAGGGAGTCAGTGTTGGCCTGCTTCGAACCATCCCTTGCACATGCACCTTCCAACGATAACAGCTTAAGCAATCTAACCACCCTGTGCACTGATGCAGTTATCTTTCCTTGTTTTAGGCACATTGCACTTTATTCGTCACATAGGTCCACCAGTCGGCTAAAGTCTTTAGACGCCTGGACCCTTGCACATGCACCTTCTAACGACAACAGCTTAAGCACCTTATTCATCTGGTGCTTTGATGGAGTTATCTTATCCTAGGCACATTGCACTTTATTCGCCGCACTTTCACAAGGTTCACTGACTACAATATCTGCTCATGTGAATCCGTAACGCATTGGGTAGGAAGAGTACACTTAGAAAACTGGCCACACTTTACTGTCGCGTTTTAAATTTTATACTCTCCCCCTGGTAGAGACAGCTGGTACTAATGGGCTTGGAGGAAGTGAGTCCCTTTAAAACCTTTCCATAAAACATTCATCCAGATGGGTTCTGACTTTTAAAGGCCAACTGTGACGGGATTATGTGTCTGTTTTATGTATTTCTTTTAATTTTTTTTTTAATGCTTTTACTGTGTATTGTATTGCAACGTTTTTTAATAATCAAGCAATAAAGATTGCTTACTTACTTACTTACAGTCAATGTTTGTATTAATCGTTTTTTTATCTTTATTTCTCAAGTGCCAACTTGAGGTTCAATAGTTTATTCTTGCCTACAAATATCTCTGTATGGTCTTTGTTTTCCTACTAATAGATTAGTCATTGTGGTGCATAAGACATTGGGCTTGCTTCAATGGGTCTGCAAAACATCATCACACGACATAGGTGGCCTCTGCTCCCCTTTCTCTATGCTCTCCAGTCCAAACCACTGTATTTAACCACAATGATCTCCTGGGTAGCCAATCCGCTTACAAGCTTTAATAACACTCAGAACGCATGCAGCTGCCAGAGCTTTCCTTCCAGCTTCCTGGACGGTTTGTATTTGTTGAATGATCCCATGCGGATCCTGTAACAGTAATAGCAGGAAATTATCTGTTATATTCCTGCTCTGCAGAAGTAAGTGAATTTCAGAGTACGAGGAGTGTCTGTCTAACCTCAAGACCTGCAAAAACACTGTTCATGAGTCTGTGGGGAAGGGAGTTAATTGGAGTTGAACAGAACAATATGAAGGCAGAGTGCACGGTGTTAGCCAGGCGCTTGTTAAATAAGCAGCTCTTCAGTGGCACATGTTGAAATCTCATGGCCAAGAGGCAGCTGTCTCTTCTTTAATCAAAAGGAGTGAATGGATAAGACAGCAGGCCTGGCTTGCCATGACACCACAGTGAAGCCTGCCTAGATCTTGCTCTGCGAGATGACCTCGTTTAGCTGAGCCTTGGGCAGGGTCCCAGATGCCTCTACGAGTCAGGTTTGCAGTTGTATTGTGAAAGAAGCGTGGATTCCTAAGAGCTAAGTGGAGTGAGTAATCTTGCATGCCGGCGTCCAGGCGCTGGACATTTCCAGCTTTTCAAGCCAACTTTACAGAATTTCGTGTTGAGGATTAGATTTAAAAAAAGATAATTCTTCTATTGTCTGGTTTGAGCATCTGGCAAAAAATTATATGGGTGGCTCGTGCAATCTCAGAATGAAAAACCAATTAACCTGAAAGACTGTCAATTGGAGTGCAGCCACTTGATTGGTGGCTAGGTTGTTGACTGTGATGCAAAAACACCAGTACTCTTCCCACTTAGCGGTCAGGGACAGGGGGAAGTATCTCAATCAGTCTGTACACACTCAGGGCCATATTTATGACCCGGTTTGCATTCCGTGGTGCAAGAGCGACGCAAACCTTAAGTCATATTTTTGGAGCCACGCAAAATCACTTGGTGGCTTTGAATGGCTCCAAAAAATGGAGTAACGCAGCACAAATCGGTGCGTTGCGATCCTCTGGCTTGGGTAGGCGTTCCATGGGCGTAATGTGGGTGTTCCCAAGCAACTCCTACAGTTTTTGACGCCTTCCCTGATTTACAAGACCTTGTAAACCTGGGAATGCGCCAAAAAGATACACCTCGCCAGGAGAGCTGTAACGAGGAGAAATGTGTTTATTTCTCCTCATTTTTTTCTCTTTCTATGCGTGCTGCTTTCTGCGGCACACATAGAAAGAGGAAAAAGCCTCTCAGGATTGTTTTTGTGCAGGAAGGTGCCCCTTCCTGCACAAAACACAATCCTGCCTACAACACAGGTGCCTGCGTTGGAGCTAGGGCAAGGGAAATGGAAAAGGACTGGAATGCGGTATATTAGATAAATATGGTGCATTCCTGCCCTTTCCCTGTGACGCAGGGCAGAGCAACAAGGTGACTTGCTGCGCTTTCCTGTGCCACAAAACTCATAAATATGCCCCTAGCTTCCTAGTAGTCTCTTAAATGGACAAGTATACAGACACAGGGTATCACAACTCTGTGGTCACAGGCGGGACCTTCTAGGGGTATGGCTCTCCAGATATCACAGGGAGGTCACCTTTGCAGCCTAGTGCACTTGATTTATCCAGCTCACTCATTACCAATATATCACCAGGTTTTAGCTTGAGTTTAGTCTTCATTGACAGTAATGCTCCTACACGTTCTTCAACCTGGTACCTGATATGGCATATCCGTTTAAATATCAAATAAAAAAATCTAGAGAAGAAAGAGCTCCGATGTCTGCTATAGACAGGGAACGAAAAGCAGCAAGCAAGGCTTAAGATAGTGATGCAGGTGAGGTCGATTGTATAAAGTTAGAAAGAGAGGGAGTGAAGAAGTGAGCAAATGGTGAGGTAACTTGAGAGATCAAAGAACGGAGTGAGCGGTGGAAAGAGTTAGTGAGAGATGTGAGGGAAGGAGGGAGAGAATTTAGATGGAGAGGAGTGAGATAGAGAGAGGGTTGAGAGAGGTGACATAGAGAGATGGAGAGAAAGGTGAGGTAAAGAGAGGTGAGTTTCAGAGCTGTAAAGCAGATACAGGAAAGATACAGAGGTGAGATGGAACTAGAGCACTGAGGTACAGTGAGCGGAGGCAGAGATTTAGAGATAGACACAGAGAGGTAAAGAGAGATGAGGTTGTGAGAGGCAAAGAGGTTTCAAGAGGTATATGGAGAGAATATTGGGGTAGGCATAGGAGAGGGGGAGGGAGGGGCGAGGCAAACAGGTGTAGAAACAGGCAGAGAGAGCGGTGTAAAGAATGGTTGAAGTCGTGAGGTGAGGTAAGGACAGAGAAAGAAAAACATTTTTTTATTTGATTGCCATCAACTACCAGAGAGCACAATGATTAGGATTGGGAGGCCAGGCATGCTCAGCTGTCAAATTAAAAAGGAATCTGTATGTTTATGCACACCCTTTGCACTTTGTTGGGGCTCCCCCTGGACGGTGGCGCCCAGAGCAATTTCCCACTTTGCCCACACCTTGAAAGGGCTATGTGTCCCTTAGCTATGTCTAGCTGAAAAATATGTAACATGAGTTATACCAGAGGTCTGTTTCTTGCAATCAAAAAGTTTGTATTTACAGTCACCATATTCACTGGCAGCCTTTAGGGTATTGGATTTGGTTGCAGGGGCAGTCCGTAGCATCAGCAACAGGCTCAAATGCGCAAACATGCAGCCTGTCTTAAAAACAGACAGAGAAGATAAAGGGGCCTGGGTGTAGCTGACATATGCCATGGGTTCAAGGTTGCATAGTTAGCCTGGTTAGAGAATTGTTGCTGACCAGGACTTAGGGGGGCATGTTAAGTTGCTAGTTCATGCTGAAGGGAGACCTGTTACTTGTTTTCAATTCATCAAGGTATACCTGGTAATTTTAGAAAAATTGAGAGTGAGATTGGAGGGTTTCTCATCTTACTCCTTCGCTTTAGCCCCAATCCTGTTGCAGGGGTAACTATAGATCCCTATAGCAGGATATGGGCTGAATCCAGATAAGATAAAGGCACTGGACGATGGAGTTCTAATTTCTTTGAATTCTATGTGAGACCCCACCTGATCCAGAAGGTGGCTGGGAGGAGATACGCCCCTTCCTTTTTTCCTGCAATGTAGTTACCAAGAGCTATAACGAGGATGCATTGGTGTGGGCACCCCTTTATTCACATTGCACCTGAAAGATTTCAGCGTTGTGGGTGGTAAGTTTTGGTAATTAAATCAGGCCTTGCGCATCACTGGCTGAGAAGGTGGCAATTGAAGATGGGGCAGCTAACTGGGTGGTGTTTGGCGAGGATGCTGGGAGGGGGGAAGATCCTAGACTCTAACATCTTGGCTAAAGTGGAGGCAAGTACAACCCACCCCTGGGGAGGAGTTGATTCAAAGAAATTTGATTTTTAAGTTTGGATGGGATTTAGGCAAGCATTCCAAGGGCCGACAAGGAATCTCCAATAGCACTTTACAAATCTCTCAAAAAACCGAGTTGATGGCTGGAAAAGATGTTCCTTCACTGTTCCGTCAACAAAATATGTCATGGTCTTTTTCAATTGCAAGGCAAAAACTGGTGCCACAAGATCGGATCCACATATTTGTTAAAGGCATGGATCTATGTACAGAAACAATTTTGGGTGCAACAGCAGAGAGACTCTAAACAGCCAAGAATGGTAGGAAGGGAGTGTTAATTGATTAACTCCACACAATGTTGCACGGAGTCTGTAAATGAAAGTATGATGAATGGTTTTTATGGATATTTTATTGTACATTAGAGGACTGATTTTGGATTGGAGCTATTGGTGACCTTATCCTTGTAACCTTACTCAGGATGTCCAAGTTCTAAGCTTATATGTGTCATGGAGGGGTGTGGTTAAGCTTGGTCATGGGTTTTGCTCCCAGGCGGATTCCACCAGGAGAAAGGTAGGCAGCCTTGCCACTGAGACAATCATGACGCAGTAACAAAATGATGTATAAAATGGTCAGGTGTGATCTTCTTATAAACCATTAGTTGCACAACAAATGTTAAACCACAAAGGCATTTATCATGTTTGCCTAAATATTACAATCTTTGATTTGATCACCAGAAGTGCCATGATGGATGTTTGATTATTCTTCAGTTTGTCGCTGTTCACACATCAATTTTCACTCCTAGCATTGTGTCTTAGACGTGTATAATTCTATGCTTTGTTCTTATAAAAGTTTTGGGAAAGAAGTATTGTCTTCCTACACTTTTTCTTTACTTCTAGTGGCTATTCACGCAGCCGTTTTTAGTATAACACATTATAAAATGTTATTTTTTAACTTAGAGAAGAGAATTGCTAGGTTGGGGGACATTTTATGGGCTTGGAAAAAAATGTGAGAGCTGAGTTCACAGAAGGCAGCACACAAGAGGTATGTGATGCTGGGTATAATTTTTCAAACATTTACAGAAAATAGGACAAGATTTTGTTAAACTGCTTTATATTATGTTATACATTTTCTTTGCATTCTTTTTTTTGTTATTTGTATGGGATAACGCGCTTATTATCACCGCACTAATTGCTTACTATTTTTGCTTCACTAAAATTGTGACCAAAAAACATTCTGTTGTGCTCCTTGACTTCTTAGACTTAGACCAAAGTGGATGCCTACCTAAAATAATCCTGCTAGAAGCCATGCAGCCTGCCTACTGAAACCTCATGTGAAATAGCATTTGAGTGGGTCAGAGACCCGTGTCTATTCTCAATATTTCACTGTCCCAGAGGCTATCTCCATGAATGTGGGGGCAAAGTTAGATGTACTGGGATGGCCAAATCCAGGTAGAATATGGGACATCTCATGCCCTGGTCCTAGGAATTAAATGAACTGGGAACTATAATACAGTTTCTGAAATACATTTAGGAAATCTAATAAGTGAAGCAGCCCTGTCAACTACACGACAGAGGCTCGCACTGTACTATACTTTCACACCAAGGGAAGCAGCGTTGCACTAATTATATCACAAACCTACATTTCAGTAGGACATAACCACCCAAGCCTCAGCTAAAAACCAGACATAGAAGTAAAATATTCAACTAGAACTAATGGAGGATCTCCTAGTAGTAGATTTAGATTTAAGTAGGAAGGAGTGTTGCATTAGAATTACACACCACGGCACATTACAACACTAAAACTGGCAAAAAGGTATAGGTATTCAGATGAGTGCTATTCCTCTATTCACAGGATTAAGGGTATAGCAGACACTCAGACAGGTACTCTGGTGACAGAAGGAGTGACTCAACAGAATTTCACAGAACAAAGCAATCATTATATGAAAAAAAAACTCCACACAAATGACAAATCAGGAAATGATTTCGAGAACTAAATAGAATCAGCTGGAAATTCCAGATGGACATGTAAATCCACTGGATTAAATTAACATAACTCAAATCCAAGTGTAAGGGGGAAGAAAGTGCTATAGAAATGATCTTATAGTCACATGTATCAAAGGCATAGGACATACTGTTCCTACAGCTTATAATGGGTTGTCCCACAGGTAAGGAAGACATAAATGAAGCATTGTCTATCTGGCTATATAGAGATGTGTAGAGTTCAAACGTTCACCCCCAAGGATTTCTTTCATCTCTATGCTCCTAGGACTCTAACGGTTTTACCACCAAAAGATTCTTGATTAAAATGAGGGACAACAAAGTAAAGAAGTCAGTGCAGGAACACATGGGTACATAATGAGTGAAATGAGAAACAAGACAGCTAGGAGGGCTAAGGATAACCATTCTATGGGTAAGACAGGGTGATTTAAAAGCATTTGGTGTCTTTATGGGCAACCAGTACAGAGAGTGGAGCTTTGCGGAGCCATGATCTAATGTATGTGAACAGCAGCATTCTGAATGTACTGGAGTGCAATAAGATGTTTCGCTTTAGTGTTTAAGAATGACATTAAAGTAATTAATCCGAGACTCAATGAAAGTATTGTTCACAGAAATTCTATCAGCGTAGACAGAAAAAAAAATACATCAAAGCACACACAGACGAATCATTTTTTTGTAAGTGTTAGAAGATGCTCATCCAAAGAGATATTGGAGTTGAAATGGACTTTGAGATTTGATTTCTTACTCTTTAAGTTCTGGGCAGATGCCCATTGAAGTAGGCCTTAAGGCATTGTCCTTACTTTAGGGGCACTGTAAATTACAGATTTAATTTTAATTTGAGGTGCTTCTGAGTCATCAAATATCAGACTTTTTCCATGTATGAAGGTACCAATTCTCTCTCATATTAGCAACATAACAATATTCAGAGGAAGTTGGGTTTCGTTGGCAATAATGTAAAATGGGATACCCATCTCCTCAAGTAGACAAATCAAAGAAGAAAGGTAGAGAGTAAGTACAAGGGAGTTCAACTTCCCAGGGCAAGAGCCTAGCCGTAGAAGTAAACTTGCCCTTCTGAACCACTTGGGACCTATCAGAAAAGTAAGAACAGATCCACATTAAAACAGAAAATTAATGGGAAATTCAGCTAAGCAATGGAGGAAAGTCCGATGATCGCAGTTTTTGAAGCCTGCTGATAGATCTAACAGAATCAGGGCTCCAACATTTCCATTATCCCTCACCATTTCAAATTCTTTTAAGACTGAGACCACTGCTAGCTCATTGCCTAGGTAAGGGCAGAAAACAGTCAGTTGGTGATCTGTTATCAACAAAGCACTGGAGTTAACTTCCAATGCCAGTCTTTGCACAATACAATTTCCTTTTTCAGCTCTATTTAGGTGACTGTACTTGTACTGAGTGATTCAGCTCTGTTGCCATAAGAACCCCACCAGACACTGTCCATCCTCTGTAATTTAGTTTTTATTCTTCAAATAAGGGGTAAGACAAAGATAGTTTTTATTTCTTAAGGTGTCGGTGTATTTTCTTATTCTTCAAGCGCCTGGTTGAACAGGCCTTAAATTTGAGAAGTAGAGTAACAGTTACCATGGGCAGCAAGATCTTGCAGCAATACCTTTTTCTGTGGTCTGGTACTGGTCTTAAAAATGTGTTAGCTGTGATATGGGGCTCCTGATAGCTAATAATAGAAAATGGATTTAAGAAATGGTCATATGGGATCATAGGGATAGAATGCCTGATCGTAAGCTTATTCTCCAAGCTGAAAGGAATATATATGGTATGTCCAGATGAATATGAAGAGCCAATTACCCGTAAATGAGATCATATGCCTTCATGGTTAGAAGCATGATGTAAAATGGTGGGGAGGAAATATACACTAAAATTACATAAAATGGCTAGTTCATCAAATAAGGTAGAGTAATGCATACCTTTTTTGTCTAGCCATGGAAAAAAGGTTACTGAAGAATTAGGCGGATGGTATATTAAAATTACAACTAACAGGACATTTGTTGAGACTTTCATTGAGAAAGACAAAAACGAAACCCCAGGGAAACTGACTTTTGGTAGCAAATCTATAGGTAAAGTATATTCATAAATGAGCATAACTCTTCCGCTTTTCCTGTCTGCTCTATCTTGTTTAAGAAGTTTAAAATTCATAGTAACCTGTTTCCTCGACTAGTGAGGCACAGTCTTCAGACCACTAATGTTCTGTAAGGGCTAACAAATAAATTTTTCTGATTTCAAAAAGAGACTTTACAGCTTTTCTATTTTTTACTGCAGACCAATAATTAATTAAGGCATCTCGGATGGTTGTTTGAGAAGGGGGCTGATGTTTAGAGGTAAAGTGGAAGCAAATCTCAGCCGGCGAGCAAGGGCTCTTCTCTGAAGTCCAAACTGACTGAGCAATTAGAGCATAATAAGGGGAAATTTGTTCAGTGAGATATTCACTGGGGGTTTGACGAGCAGAATGGCTGGCTCCTGGCCCTGCCTGGTGGCAGAGAGACGCAGATGGGCCTGCTTTGAGCATATCTTTCACATGCCAGACACATTCCTCTGTTTAAAATTGAGAGTCAGCTTAACACTTAGGGGCCGATTCCGATTCGGGCAGGAAATCTCTCCGACCGAGCCGGACCCGGAGAGATTTCCGACCGAATCGGACCCTAGCAGTCCGACCGAACGAGTACGATGCGTTCGCATGCTATCGGACTCGATTCGGTCGGACTCCCATTGAAGTCAATGGGAGCCGGTCGTACAACGCGTACGCGGGCTCCCATTGACTCAATGGTTGCGAGGCGAACAAGGGCTCCCCCTATAGCGGGTACGCGTCGAAGCGGGTCGCGCCGTACACGCACAGGTAGGCGGGACCCATGGGTCCCCCCTGTGTGCGACTCGCGCGGCTAGGCATACAGGGGGTCCGACACGGACCCCCAAAGTGCGGCTCCGACTGCTCTTTCGAGCCGGACGGCGCGAGTCGGTCGGACTGCTCGCGGTGCGCATCGTACTTACCCGGCCGGGGAACGTCTCCATTGCGCGGTGCGAGTCGTGTCCGTGCGAGTCGGTCGGAGCGGTTGGGTCCCGCGAACGAGTCGGTCGGCGATTTCGCGTACGTTCGCATCGTACTCGTTCACCCGGACGCACGTCCGACTCGGTCGGAAACAGGGCGTCCGAATCAGATCCGGTAAAGCCGAATCCGAATCGGAGCCCTACCGGCCGAGATCGGAATCGACCCCATAGTTTAACCAAAAAGTGACTAGAACGCAAGCAATGCACCTAAGAGAAAAATGTTAACAAAATGGCAGCCAGATAAAGGGCGACTACAAGCCACACAACAACCGGAAGCAACCAGTCTTTCTGAAGGAGGGTAACGTTAATAAAAAAAAAAGACAAACAGCTGAGAATTCACAAGAATAAAACAGATACAATGAATGAAAAAGGAGCACAACAAGGAACTGCTGGATCAAATACAAAGATTAAAATGAGCATAGGAGAGTGACAATAAATCTACCAGGAAAGTGATTCTGGTTCGAATATTAGGCAGCATGGCACTAGGGATTTGTATACAAATGAATGGAAACCGGTTCCAGCTCTTTACAAAAAGAAATCATACAAATTGTCATCAATGGACAACTCATCATTATTCCCAGAATAGATGAACCTCTGGTTTATCCACAATACCCATCATTTTGCAGGCTAAGTGGGATATAAAAAACATATTAACTGCGCTCCAACATCGCTCTCTGTTACTCCTCCAGGATCACACTAATGTTTCCAGTCTACAAGCATGATGGTCACATTGAAATTAGATTATAGAAATCTTAACAGGTTTACTAGATCACATGCAGTGCAGAAAGCACGTAGCACAGAGCTAATGACTAATCTAGTTTGTGAAAATACATAAATTTAGACACGGCGAATGGGTTCTTCAGCCAGCCTGTAGCCCCAGAATCAAAATATTTGACAGCTTTTACACATGCAGGGTCTCAGCCCGTGTTCACATATTTACCCAAGGGCTATAAGAACAGTCCTGCATGAAGACTCAGAAATGGCATCATATGTCATTTCTTTATTTGAGTGGCTCCCAGTACAACAGGCTAGTCTGATTTTCTACTTTCTTTACTATGAAAGTCAAACAACGCCCATTGCATATTAATCAAAGTGAATCAAGATGCATAAGAAAAAAATTGCACCTGCGGAAAAATACTGACAGCAGTACTAACAGCCATGATAACAGAGAGACCAACAGTCCAAAGAAAAAGGATAGTCACTGTTACTACACTTCGGAAGTTTCTACAAAGGATAACTTACATAATTCCAAAGCATTAAACATGACATGGGTGCAGCAGGCATCCACTCAGCAGGCCCTCTTCAATTTCTGTATGATACTTCTCTCAGGAATCAAGAGTCATTATAGTACTAATAAGCAATAAGTAGTTGCAGCCGCTTCACATATTATGCCCTTAGAGTCAGACCAAACAGATTTTTACACTGAAGAGTCAGCCCAGAGAACAACTAGGACAAAACACAAATATTCTACTGTTTGTGTATGGAAAACTCAATGGTTCAAGACATTAGGTGACTCCACTGCCAAAATAGTGAGACATTTTCATTAACATTACAAATGCCGATCCACAGACTTCTTGTCGGATTGCTTGTAGTGTATAATGCGACTTACAATACAGCAGCAAAATGGTTACAGAGGAAGACTCCTTAAAGCTAAAGAGGTATGATAAAATGTAGCTCAACTTCAATTAAGTCTACTGCTAAGCTCTGACGTAGTTGCTTGAACATTGCTTCAGCAAAGATATTTGAGGCTGTTGATGTCAAAACAGGCTAAGCAACATTTGATGCAGTGTCAAGTTTGTCAGTTAATATACCTGTTTTCCATTGTGACACATTTTCCTGCCTCTCTCAGAGAGGCTTCCCTGCCTTTCAAGGTGGGCTACTTAGATCATATTACCCCACTTCCTCCTGCTTGTCAATGCAAGTACGCTTTGTTTGCTGCAAGCTCTTGGTCAAGATGTGTATGGGTGTGACTATAGTGCAATGTGATCCTCACTGCATTGCAAAAGATTTGCTGCCCTTGATAGCAATAGGCACTATTCATACATTTTATTCAGACAGAGGGCCAACGTTTGCTGTAAATACTTTAGTTGAAGCTTTGACTGCCATGGAGCGCAATTGTAATTCTCTATCCCTTCTGTCCTGAAACAAATGGAATTATAGAGCGAGCGAGCAGGAGTTGAAAACAAAACATGACATAACCCTATTTGACCAGTGAAATGAAAACATGAGTTCATTACTATCACATGATTTGAACTACTCTCTGCTCAATAATTTTATTGACAGAAGAAAGCTCTTGAATATATTAGTTAAATTAAAAGAAACAATTTCTATCAAACATTTACTGTTACAACGAATTTGTTGAATATTTGCACCAAAAACATATAATCGGTTTCGGATGTCTTCAGTTCTCATTGTGATAAAAGGACACTTGGAGGATCTTAGGCCAGAGCCGGTGTTGTGTAATATCTGGTATCCCCATCGAATCGTGTATCCCCTGCTCTTCGGCACTTTTCGGAAACGAAACTCAGTCCGGGCAGGTTCAGACAGAAGCAGCTGATCCCTGCTCGGGCTGAGTTAGGGGATACACGATTCAACAGGATGCCAAACTCGTCTCTGGCGATAAATCACTTGAAACTTTTGCACGGAGAGAGACAGAAAGCGCAATAAATACAGAGAATGAATCGTAATGGAAACAGCAATTAAGTTAATAAAGTTGGATGCAAAGAAACTATTGCTGAAGCATATCGAATCATAACGAAATAACATGAGGGGAAGGGAACAGAAACCAGGGCAGGGGTTCAAATAAGGGGAAAATTAATATCAAAACGTGCGAAAGATTAAAGGGTGAAGGTAAAAAAAAAAAGGCAATGAAAAAAACAAAGTATTAAAATGGGGAAATAAAGTGTTTTGATTTTCATACAATGAATATGTTACACGGTGTTAACGACAAGCATATAACTTGCACAGTTAGTTGAATAACAGTGCATGTTTAGTTGGACTCATACAACATACTTGGCATTTTACCAGCTGCCCTATATTTTTGTGTCCATGCTAATTAAACAAGCATTGACAATGCAATCGGTCTCATACTTGTGTGAAAGTTAGAGCTATTGGCGTTGTAAATGACAATGTTGTTTACTTATTTTTTAGGTCAAGCCTGGGCAGCGCATGCGCTACTCTGTGGCATGATGTATTGGATTATGGATTAGAAGCCCCGCCCACTCTCCTCCCATACTTGCCATTGGCTTGTGTCATTGTCCTTCGTAAATGCTGGCTTCTGATTCGTTAACGGGCTTGGTAGTCCCTCCTTAATACCGCCTTGTCTTCATTTGTAACCTCCCATGAGGACTGGCCCTTTAACTTCAGTTGTTACACGGTACGACTTTTTTAGTCTGTAAGCACTATTTTCTTTAATGAGTTTCTCCTACTGCAGGCACAACATGCTTTCCTGCAACATTCAGTGCGCCATGCGTGCTTTCACTTTCCGAGCAGCCCGGGATAATGGCTGCCGCTTCTTTGAATAGGTCTTGCATTTACAAGAGTTTGAGCTATTGGCATTGTAAATGACGATGCCTTTTATTTATGTGTTAATTAGCAAAACAGATAAATAAAAGTCATTGTCATTTACAATGCCAATAGCTTAAACTCTCGCGAATGCGACACCTATTGCATTGCAAATGCTTGTCATACATGGCTCCTGGTGCACACTGGTGGCACACATTCTGATGTTCGTTTCTCACATTGCTGGTTTTCGTACGCAGATACTGGTGCACGCTCGTGTCTCAGGCTGCACAGCACACTTTCTGGGACTAGTTCCCTTACTGACTTTGTTCGTACACGGATCCTGGTGCACGCTGGTGGCTCACGGCATACATTCTGGTGCTGGCTTCCTACGTGGCAGGTTTTTGTACAGGAATTCTGGTTCACGCTCATGTCACTCACTGCACAGCACACTCTAATGCTGATTTTCCACATAGCAGGGCAGGTTTTCCTACACAAATCTTGGTGCATGCTTGTGTCGCATGCTGCACAGCACACTCTAATGCTACTTTTCCACATGTCTGGTTTTCATGCACAGATTCTGGTGCACTCTCGTGTCTCATGCTGCACAGTACACTCTAATGCTGGTTTTCCACAGGGGTATTTTTCATGCACTTATCCTGGTGCACGCTCGTGTCTCACGTGGCACTGCACACATTTTGATACTGTTTTTCATACAAGGATCCTGGTGCACGCTTGTGTCTCACGCTTCACAGCACATTCTAATGCTGTTTTCCCACATGGCTGGCTTTCGCGCACAGATCCTGGTGCACGCTCGTGTCTCACGTTGCACAGCACACACTAATGCTAGTTTTCCACACGGCTGGTTTTCGCACATGGATCCTGGTGTACGCTCATGCCTCATGCCTCACGCTACACAGCAAACTCTAATGCTAGTTTCCCACACAGCTGGTTTTCGCACACGGATCCTGGTGCATGCTCATGTCTCACGCTGCACATCACACTCTAATGCTGGTTTCCCGCACGGCTGGTTTTCACGCACCGATCCTGGTGCACGCTCATGCCTCACGCTGCAAAGCACACACTAATGAAAGTTTTCATATATTGACCCAGGTCACGCTCATGCCTCACGCTGCACAGCACCATCTAATGCTGGTTTTCAAATGAGTTTCTCCTACTGCAGGCAGAACAGGTTTTCCTGCAACATTCAGCGCGCCATGCGCGCTTTCACTTTCCAAGCAGCCCGGGACAATGGCGGCTTCTTCTTTGCAAGGAAATAGGTCTCGTATTTACAAGAGTTTGAGCTATTAGCATTGTAAATGACAATGCCTTTTGTTTATGTGTTAATTACAAAACAGATAAATAAAAGGCATTGTCATTTACAATGCCGATAGCTTAAACTCTTGCAAATGCGAGACCTATTGCATTGCAAATTCTTGTTTTTGTTTGCAGTGGAATGATCAGTTAGAAAATGAGAGTTAGAGCTATTGGCGTTGTAAATGTAGATATTTATGTGTTATAGAGTAGAGTCGGTGTATGTGGTGTGTAGTGGAATTATGTGGCTACCATCCAGATAATGTGAGCATTTAAGAAGCAGCGGTGCAGTTAGGATGGATGGGTTGGTGGAATGATATCTATTTGTATGAATGCTTGAATGGATGGATAGCTGTATGAGTACATGCATGGATGTCTGGGTGATCACATGAATGAAAAGATGGTAGGTGCTGCATGGGTAGGATAGTTACAGATGGTTGGTATGGAAAGAAAAAGATGGATACATAGGGAAAATATTTATAATAAGGAAATTTTAGTACTTTATTGGACCTTTCGTCAAGACTGGTTGATATATCAGGCTACATGGTGGCCCAGATTGCAATAAACATAAAATCCCATTTACAATTCAGAAGTTGGTGGTGGTTTTGTGCCCTTACCCCGAAAGTATGCTTCCTTGTCAGCTGCTTGGATGCCTGCTTAATCTGCAGACTTCCAACACAGTATTACACTTGGACGCTGGTTTAACCCATTCAAATCTTAAATGCTGTGTCCCATCAAACCTTACAGGAGACAGTTACTAATTATGACTGATGAAGGAAAAGTCTGATGACTGGTTCCATTTATAGCACTTGCATGTTGTTTTCTGCACGTTGTAAGGACACGTTGACAATGCCCTGTTGATGAACACAATTATGCCACTCTGTGGCATTGAGACTGCCAAATATAGGCCTATTTGTAAACTCTCTGGTGCATGTGATGCACACAAAGGCATGCTACATGTTTCCGGAGCCTTGCAACTTGTAACCGTGTAAGGGCAAGGAAGGGATGGCATGACTGGCACAGCAGGGGCAGCATTACCGTCTTTTTGTTATGAGGACTGCAACATTTCCGAGTGAGCCTTCACAGCAGCAGCTTCCCAGTATCTCTGTTGCTTACTCGATTGGAAGACCAAACAAAAGATATCACATTCTGGGACCGTATTACAGATGACTGCGCCAGCGCTAATTGTCGCTGTGCGCCAGAGTATGCGCCCGACGGCATTACAGAGGATCAGTAGGAATGCGCTGTGATGTTGGCGCAGACTTTGAACTCTGTGTTTATGTGCGTTTGCGTCTGTGCGCATATTGTATTAGCGCATAGACGCAAACGCACATAAACACAGATATACTCTCTGGCGCACAGCGACAATTAGCGCTGGCCCACTCATCTGTAATACGGCCCCAGAATGTTTAATGTACTGCTTTTGTTGATGGGCTAGGTGAAACTCCTTATTCTCTCACCAAACACCTGACCCATACATTCACTGAAGCACTACGAAGAAGAAATAAGGCTGCGCTGCGCTCTGAAAAAACAATAGTCTAGCCTCACAAATCAGAAGTATAACTATACCCAAAGCAGGCTCCAAAAACATTTTGTATGCCTTACAAAGATGTAGATAACAGTTTCAGGTGTTCAGCATGTATTGTATTAAAAAGCACTCCTGCCGGACTTGTGATGCTGTACCTGCCCGTACAGCCCACCACCCCAGCCTTACCTGAACAAAGGAAGCTCCGAGGCCATGCGCATTGCCTGCTACAGCTCCTCCTGGCCCAGTTTCACCTGCTGCTGTAGCAGCGTGGACCCCATGGGCTTGGTGCTGCCTTCCACGGCCTCCAGTAGCTCAGCCAACACTGGAAGCAGAAGGAAGGCAAAAACGGGATTATTTTGACCAGCGCAGCACCCATACATTGTCACCCTAAGGGCGCCATATTAGTTAAGGTACTATCAACGCTGAAGGTAATAAGCGTAGGGGGCAGCGCGCCCGTCCCGTAGGCCTCAGTGTACACCTTGGCCAGCCTAGGCGCTAGTTGCGCGGAGAAAGTGGAGTAGAATTCCTGTGGCCACCGGTCCATCCCCGGTGTCTTGCCCTTTGCCAATTGTCCAATGGCATCCGTGATCTCATCGGGCGCAATGGGGCCTCTAAGGCATCATAGTGGGCTGGCGTAACCTGTGGGAGTTGTATCCCCGTGAGAGAATCCTGCATGGAGGTAGGGTCCTGCGTGGCCGGGGCCACATACAATGCTGTGTAGTATTCGTAAAATGATTGGTTAATGGCACCTTGCGTGTTCACTAGGGTCCCAGTGGACGTGTATATGGCAGTGAATGGGGGCAGAGCAGTGTCGGATCGCAGCAGCCACGCGAGTAGCCTCCCCGCCTTGTCGCCTTCCCTGCGTCTGCGTGCCAGCTATGTTTTATAACCTAATGCGCAAAGGTCATCCATCGCTTTTCTATATGCCAAGCAAGCCTGGGCAAGCGAATGGCCAACCTGGGGGTCGGTAGGGATGCGCTGCTCACACCTCTGTATCGCTAACTCGTGTGTGCGAAGCTCAGCGGTCAGCGCTTTCCGGGCGCCATATGTAGTCTTAATGGCATGCCCTCGAAGAACAGACCTGAAGGCATCCCACTTCACTCCCGTCGATGAGGCAGTTCCCTCATTCACCCTGAAATAGGATGTAATGGAGTCCAGGAGGGAGGCCCGGTAAGATGAGTTGGCGAGCGCGGCGCTGGGTAAGCGCCAGGTCGAAATCTCGGGGCGCTTCACGTCCCAGGCCAAGTTCAGTTGTAGCGGGGCGTGATCAGAAAGCGCGTGTGCCAAATAGTCAGCGTGTAATACGCTGTGAAGGGCGTTATCGGAACAGAATACCGTATCTATCCATGTAGACACATGAAGTAATGCCAAGTAGTGTAAGTAAGTGCGCGCCTGAGGATTCAGCCTATGCCATACATGGTGGACCTGCATATTGGATACCCATTCCGACATGTGTTGTGCTAGTTTAATAGATTGTGCCCCCTGAAGAGGAGGGCAAGAGCGATCCAAGTCAAGATCACGCACGCCATTGAAATTGGCACCCCAATACAAAGGGGCCGTGGGGTCTGCAAGCAAGGATGGTGTGAGTGTTTGCAAGAAGATGGACTAGCCCGAGTTCGGGGCATAGAGAGAAACCAGTGTCAAGGGGTACCCATTCAGGAGACCCTCCATGGTAACGAAACGGCCCTGTGCATCCACTCTGGAGTGTGTGATTTGCAGTGGAGTCCCCGGTGCAACCCATATAAGCACTCCTCGGGTGTATCCAGAATACATTGTACCCAGAACTGTACCCCTCCAGCGTTTGCGGAGCGATTCAAGTGTTTGTGTAGTGAGATGCATCTCTTGCAGCAGCACAAACATGATCCCGTGGCTGGGCAGGTATTGATATACTTTGTGTCGCTTAGCGCACCCCGCTAACCCCCTCACATTCCAGGTCAATAAAGAGTAATCTCCAGACACCATCTACTCGGTCGTAAGGTGTAAGCGTGGTGTGTAGCTTTCCACTGACGGATAATCTCCACCCCCCCTTGCATACCGCCACCGCCACATAATATGACCCAGGTATAGCCAATTCTCAGACCCCATTGGTGGCAGATATACAAAGAGATCAACATGATAATCAGAGGTTCCCAACTTCCCACCTCAGGCCTGTTTGCCAACGGGCAATGGGCCATTCACACTAAATTGCGTAACAAATAAAACCAAATATAACATAGAACAAATAAGAACAAATGGTGTGCTATATCAGCTACTTATTGCTCGTTGGGGAGGGTATTGCAGAGTCGGCGTACAGTGTCCTTGCCGCCTCCCATGATTCAGCCTGGCTCTCAGCAGGTGTGCGTAGGCCGTCCGGCCGCTGCATCTGAAAACATCCCAAAGTTCGGAAAAGTCAACCCAATACATTTGCAGTTTGTGGAGTGAGGGCCGGGCCGTCCCCTGACAACACCTCAAGCTGCGAGGCCGTGATGTGCAACGTTCGGTCCATGGTCATGTCAGAGTCCGAATCCTGTCTGGGAGAAGAATCGGGGGTTCCCATGTGTTCCGCCGTCTTGATGACTCGTGCCCGTTCCTGAGCCGCATGCGCTTTCATTGGACAGCGCAGTCGACTTTTGCCTCTGCCCCTGCGTGATTCCACTAATGTCCCTGGTTGAGAGGGGCCCGTCGGTAGGACGGGGGGCTCATGTGCCTAGCCATGTTGGTGAATCCAGGTCCATGCCTCTTCGGGCATATTGCAGAAGTCTGTGCCCTCCTTGTGATGTACGCGAAGATGCGCTGGGTATTGGAGGGCATATTGAACATCATGGTCCCTCATGCATTTCTTGACCTCCAGGTATGTGGAGCGGTGACGTTGCACAGCCAGAGTGTAGTCTGAGAAGATATGAATCGTGGCGTTGTCAATTTGCCAAGGGCCCCTGGCACGGGTGACTTGCAGTACGTGATCACGGTAGTTGAAAAATCTAGCTACCACCGGTCGAGGAAAAGCCACTGGGCTGGGGGGGCCCCCCGGCACCCTGTGCGCCCGCTCCATGAGAAGAACTTCGACATTTTACCCTGGAGGACGTCTCATGAAAACCAGTCTTCAAGGAAGAGCTCCATGTTGGGGCCCTCCGCCCACTCTGGTAGACCCACGATGCGTACATTATTCCGGCGCGAGCGCCCTTCCTGGTCCTCCAAGCGTGCCTTAAGGAAGTCCACCTCCTGTTGGAGGGACTACAATTGGGTGGTCGCCTCATTTACCGTGGGTCGCAGCGACGCCAACGTAGATTCGGTTTCTGCCATTCGATCCTTTAGTTTCTTGTGGTCCTCCCGCAAGTACACCATATCTTCGTTCCCAGAGTGGTTTTATTGTCAAGTATTGCTGCCAGCAGTTCATCAAAGCGATGCGAGTGGTCGCTGCGGTCTCCCTGAGAAGGGGGCCGTGAGGCGTCCGCACTCCCAGCCCGAGGGTGCTGGCTCCACTTCCGGAGGTTGTGTCTGGAGCTCCTCCGCCCTGGGTTTGCCCATTGCGCAGTCTGCGAGAGGCGGTAGGCCAGGTGCTAGTCCAAGCGTCCCGCAAAGGATCGGGGATTGCCAAGGATCCTGGTGCGGTGCCTCCATGGGGCGCAGAGATGGAGCGCAGGAATAAGTAGTTAGGGCGTCTCAGGCAGCTGGATCAGTTTAGGGCATCTCGCATTGCGGGTCCCCATAGCGGTAGCCGTCGTGTCAGCAGAATTGCCACGGTTTTCTTCACTCTACGAAGTCGGTGGTGGGCTCAGGCTGCAAGGATCATATGCTTGGGAGCGTATTAGCCGTCCTTTCCGGGCTCCCAGGTCCCACCCCACTCCTAGCGCTCGTAATCGTCGTGTGCGTCTTCTCACGGTCCCCAGCAGAGTGGAAATAACTTGTGGTGTGCTGTGGGGTGCGCCGCACTACCAAATGCTCTGTGTGTAGCCAGGTGTGCGTGGGAGCCCAATCCCAGCCCGCCTCTCTCGTTCCAGGATCAAAGAGAGGGGGGCCCGGAGGCTCATGTACACACTCACCGCTTCCCGGGGGTGGCTCACAGCAGGCCGAAAGGTTCTCGTTTGCTCCGGAGCTCCCCTCCTCCCAGGGCAGGCCGCCGCAGGCACCGATCGCAGGAACAGGCAGGCTCACGTCGCCGCCACTTGCCACCGAATGGCGTCTCCAATTTCACGGCCCGCCGTGGGCCGGGGATCACAGGCACTTCGCCTCAGGCTCCAGTGCCTTAACAGTGCTAGCAGAAGTCGGGAGAAGCAGGGCGAGTCGCACCGCTCGCGCCTGGAATCCCCGGGCCCCAACGTGCTCAATTGTGCTCCACTCGCGCGAACAGGGAGCGGAGCCCATCCACAGCTCCGAATCAGCGGGAGATGGGGCAGGGAGTCTTCCGTTGTCTCCCCCGTGCAGGATATTGGGCCAGGCGAGGAGAAAACAGGATTCTTTCGGCTGGTGCAGAGCGGAGCGCAGAGCTCTGCGACCGCTCTTGTCGCCATCTTGGCCACGCCCCAGCGCAAGCTTCACTTTAACACATAAAAGTTACTGTCAGAGTTTACAGGTGTACTAGGCGGTTGCTTCAGGTGCCAAGTGAAGGGCATGCCAAATTCAAGGGGAAACATTGCATTTAAAAAAAAAAAAAATGAAAGCAAAAAAATATCCTTAGCCTCAATATGTTATTTAGTTTTAGGTGGTAGATACTCCCTCTACTTGGTCTGGTTAGTGACTAGCAGCCAATCTTGGGTGCTACTGGTTACAGCACATTCCCCCTTTGCTCTATGGCATTTTGTATTTCACATTTTGAAAAAATTTGAAATGGGTAAGTAACGAGACATTTCCATATTGGTTAAGTGAACACAATATTTTTTTCTAACAATGTGTACCATTCTTTGTGTTTTCCAATATCTTTTTATATGGGGTAGCAAACGAAATTGCTCATGCACTAATATATCTTTGTCCCCACTTTTCAAAGGGTTCCTTTTAGCCACTGACCAGTTTAGATGGCCTTTTATATGTTAGACGCTTACAGTCTTGTTTTGCATTTTTGATATAATTTCACAGCTTTCACATCTGGTTCCTTTGGAGTATACCAAATATAATGGCCTGTACAGCCTATAATATTTGGTATCCCCTATTTTTCTGGAGATTGAACTTGCCAGGATACAGTTTTACATGGTCTTATGTTGGCTCTCACGAACACATTA